>CM035153.1:29944516-31194881 GCA_020205615.1 Panax quinquefolius
TTTTCCTATAAATATAAAGCTTTGGATTTCATTGTTGCTTGTTCTTTTTCATCCAACACAATTAACTTATTGGTTAGAGAGAATAAGCAAGAATAAGCTACTTTCATTTGTTAGAAAAGAGAAGAAGAAAGCTAGTTCAACAAAAGTAATGATTTCATGTCATTGGTCTTCCATATCTACCATTATAGGTTGATAAGAGAAGTGTGGATTAATGATCATGTACGCAAAGAATGATAGGGAGAAATAAACTAAGGACTTAAGTCCTAATAAGCCGAGAATAAGCACTTTGTTCATGAATAAGCTATGAACTAAGCAAGAAATTGTAAGACTTACAACATGTTTACATGAATGAATTTGGTATGTTAAAAGTTTATAAGAATGTTGGTTAAAGGACTTAAACTATCATAAGTCATGAGAATTAAAACTATATGTAGTTTATACTTTGATAATTTATAAACTCATGAAGAATAAGCCATAACTTATCATGAAAATAAGTTGATGTAATATGTAGGTTGAAATGTCCAGATGATGGATAGAGTCCATTTGGAATGATAATCAAATTATAAGTAATGAAGCTATGCTGGAATTCTCACGGTTGGACGATCATCGTCGAATTCGTGAAATTCTCGAATTAGAGGTTGAATTTTGATATTGAGCTCAGAAATGTTGGTTTTCGATGGGAACAAGTATTATTTAGAATTATAGAGTTGCGGACTCGAAAATGGTTGAATTCTGACTTAGAACGAAGAAACGAGTGTTGAACGTTCACGGACGTTTATCGTTTATGTTAAAAATGAACCAATAGGTGGATTTTGAGTAAACGAAGACAAAATTATAAAATTCTTGCATGAACACGTAGAGTATGTGATTTGTGAGCTAATGGCTTTTGAATGAGCTAATTCGGACTTAAAATGATCAAATTTGAAGTCCGGGAAGTTCGTTGTGGAAATTAAAACTGTCAACTATCTGGTGCACAGAGCTGGCATCGCAACACCAAATTTAAAGCAAAAAGGTGGCTTCTTTGCGCCCGATTGCCATGCCTGCCTACTTCCTTCTCGCAGAAGTCACGGTGGTGCGTCCAAACGAGTTATGTGTGGCATCGCAGCGCCAAGGCCGAAGCTCGCTACTAACTAACCATGACATGTATGAGTTATATAAGAATGATCGCGCCAGAAGCGCCCGACCTTAAAAAGTAGTACAGTGAAGAAGGTTTGAATGTATAGAATGAATGGTAATTGAGTAAAACTTATTTATAACATTGTTAAGGCTTTTTTAAACGTTAATTATGATACATAAAGATTAAAGATAAGTAATCGAACACTAAAAAAAATGGGGCTTTAGCAACAACCGATTTTCGTTGCTAAGGGTGCCAAATTTCGTTACTAAAGGTTTTTGGCAATGACTTCACTGTCGTTGCGTCTTTCGTTGTGCAATGAGCGTTGCTAATTGTTCCGCAACGAACATATTTTTTTCGTTGCCAAAAGTAATACATTTTGCAACGAAATTTGGCTTTTGTACAGATACATCGATCCTTGAGCAATAAAATGTATTGTTGCAGAATAATTAAAATTTTGTTGCTAAAAACCCCTATTTCATTGCAAAAGTCTGCTAATTGGCAACGAAATGAACTCTTTTTTTTTTGCAACGACCAGGCATTTTCATTGCAATTGACACCATTTTGCAACGATATTTTTCGTTGCAGTAAATTATGAAAATTATTGCATAAGCTTGATTTCGTTACGGAATGTAAACTTTTTAGCAACGATTTTCGTTAATGATTATATTATTTGGCAACGACATTATGCTGAATCAGCAACGAAAATGTTTGTTGCTGGTTATTTTTCAATAGCAACGAAAGTCGTCGATTAGCAACAACATTATATGTTGCCGTTTCTTTATATGTGCAACGAAAGTTGATATGATTTGCAACGATAAAAAATGTTGCCTTTTATTTTATTATTAGCAACAATATCCTCTCCGTTGTTATTAGGTTAATTTTTTGTAGCCAGATATTATATTTTTAATGTCATTAGCAACAAAAATTTGTTGCTAAATGTATAGAAAATGGTTGCTATATTAAAACTTGTTCAATGCTTTGGTAATGATTTATATTGCTACCGAATCAAAATTTGACATTCTTTTTGTGTACCTGACTAGCTCAATGTTCCCATAGTAAATAATGGCAAAAATACAAAAAACTAAAATATTATTAACTTAATAAAATCATCCACTACATAATCATTCATTATCTTTGCAATAAACCATCTAAAACTACCACAGTTCTTCAATCAAAGTATATATCTACATATATATAGAGAGAGAGTACACTTCATAATTTCGTCCCTCATCTTCTTAGAATAAAGTATACTAAAATTTGATACCAAAGATTGTAAGGGGTGTCGTAGAAAGCGGTCTTCCTGCACATGTTTAAAAATAATAGCAAGTCAGGAAAATGAAGACCTATGGTTATTGAGCTATTAAGCAACCACTGAGTCATCTCAATCATTTTTCAGTATCAAATTTGATTATAAGCTGTACTTACATAAACAATAAACAAAGATAGGAAAGGAAAATCTATCCTTACCTAGACAGAAGGCCTTTCCTCGAGAATTTTCACGATGCCCATTTCAGCTTCTTGAGTAGCAACAGTCTCCCTAAATATTGAGCCCACACAATGCTTGTGTACACTAAACCTTGGAGCCACCTTCTTGTAGGCTTTACTCGGTATATGCCAAAATATTATCTCTGGCACCCTAATCATTGATGTAATATTTGGTTTCACAACATCATGTAATTATTTCCCATTTACATTTACTCTGAAAACCATTATGGCATTCCCCTTATCTCTGGCACTGTCTTTGAATTCAAGTGTATTGTCAAGGAACAGAGCAACCATCAAGGCAATAGTTGGGGATGATAAGAAGATAGTATATAGGAAATCATTGAACTGCACAACAAAAGAAGATGGTTCTTGTGAGTTTAGGTAAAACCACATAATTTATTTGACAGCAAGTCTATTTCATAGGACTATACATTTATAATCCACAAGTACTAGCTAAAATGCGGCACATGTCCTTCTAATCTTTATTTATACCTTCAAGAAAAAAGAAAGAAAATACCTAGCTAGTTATGCCTAGTCATGTAGATGAAATTTTGTTTTTTTGTATGTTCAAAAAGTTTACCCATCCGACTTTGGTATGTGAAGGACCATGAAAGCAAAGCGGTGGCGTAGCGATTTCTCATCGAAGTTCATGTTTGTGAATTGCAAGAATGACAACCCCAATCAAGCCGGAAATAGCAACAGATTACTAATTAAAATGTTATTGTGTACCTTATGAAAGTATAGAGCAGGAGATAAAATGAGATTGAGAAACTTACCAACTAGACCTAGCAGTAACATAATATATACATGTGAATATTGTGAAAGGTATTGATGCAAACAATGCTCCAATTTTCCTATGGATATGTAAAAAAGGTCAACTTCAAGTAGAGAAAGTCATGATATTCAATATAATAAAGAGGTGCAAGCTGAGATATCACTCACCTAAATTTAAGAAGAATATCATAAAACCAGCTGATATTTGAACTCTACGGCTACCAACTCTAGTGCTCCCAAGGAGGCCAATATTTTCCCTATTTGTTGAATAAATTCACAAAGTTTATTCAAAAAAACAACTGAAAGTTCATGGCCATCGCTGAAACAGGATGGTAAGACTACTTACACTGAGACGGTAGAACCAATGAGTGTTCCAAAGAGTTCATCCAAGAGGATCCCGATTCCCTATATATAATGAAATCCCATGTAAGCCTCTTTTCTTGGATTTTGTCTTAAATGTCTGAACTAATTTTAGAATATCTCTCTAACATTTGTTAAGTGGATATATGCTGCATTATTTATATTAAGATTGTCTTCACACATTAATTGAACTACAATAATTTACTGCACCTACCATTACCAATACTACGGTCGAGAACATGAAATTTGGAGGCGATGTAGCACTTGCAAAACGAGATCTTCGCTTTATATGCTCCTCGTTGAATGTCAAAAAAAACATTCCATAGTAAAATCCTTGTTCGTAAAATTTATCTTTATTGATGTTTTAATGTGTGAGGTTTACCTCTATCGGGGAGACTATCTGGTGACCATCATTCCAAAAGCATGACCAACATCAAAAGTTGGTGCACCCCATTGAAGTGGGTATGGAATTTTAATCCCTGCATGTAATTACACAAACTAACTAAGCAAAACAATACAACATTGAAAAGAATTTATTGACTCTGTTTAGTTCATCCAATAGTAAATTTTATCCATGAGGAATGTTAACATAATGTACTCAAATGGCTTAATAGTGTACAAGAATTTTTATGTTACTCTTTCTCAAATGAAGAAAGACACTGCTAAAAGCCTGCTCCTGCCTAATAGTTATAAAAGTTCATGTGCACATGACGTGAAATAAGAACACTGCTAAAAGCCTGCCTATAAGTCTATAAAAGTTCATGTGCATGTAATTAAACCGTTGGCCTTGTTTGTTTTACACATTTTACACAAACCGTTGGCCTTGTTTGTTTTACACATTTTACACAAACTATTGGCCTTGTTTGTTTGTATTAAAAATTTGGACTGCCCATTTTTCCTATGGATGACATGTGTTTGCCCGACTACTTTTATAGCTAGTATTTACTTATGTATCACTCCCACATACACACTAAAATATATATATATGTATGTATATGTGTAGTATATGAAGATTTGTATGTTAGTATAGAAATTTTGATTCTGCAATTGCTATGTATCACTCCCACATACACACATATATACACTCAAATATACACACATATATATGTACAATATATGAAGATTTGTATGTTAGGATAAAAATCTTGATTCTGCATTATAGTTTGTAGCTTTTTCTGGATTAATTTTCATTCATTTTTACCCTTGTTTTTTTTTCCTTTTCCTGTTCATGAGAATCACGAGAAATTGTGAATTGGCTTCTTATGTTCCTTACCACAAAATAGAGTTGCACTTGAAAATTTTCCTCTCCAGGTCCTTGAAAAACAGCGATATTTTCAGTGCTTCAACTAACAAAGAGAGGGATGGAGGATAAGAGAGAACCCTCTGATCGCAAAAAGTCTCTTTTTGTGAACAGAGGGAGTATTATACAATTTTGTTATTGATCCTTACCCCCACAAGCAAAATCCAAGACAGCCGAACACATATCAAAGTGACATCACATGTAACTGTACTTGTATTAAATATAAAACCACAGGTTTGTAGTAAGGGGAAAGAGAGCATAACCTTAATGGGTCTGCCAATACTCTTTGGCCAATAGTTACAAAACTTGTCTCTTGATTGAACATGAACCAAGCCAAAGATGAAACACTATCAAAATTAACAGAGAGACCAAATAAGAATATAATGTATTACTCTACCACATTTTTCTCGGGTTGCTTTTACATTTGACAATACTTGATAGCCAAACATACATCAAGATCAAATTCTAGAGAAAAATGTAAGGCAAACCTTCCAAAGGAAAATATGCTCTCAATCCAAAAATTGTTGGTCTTCTTTGCCCATGATGAGCTTTAAGAAATTCCTCCAATACATTTCTCATTTTGAAAGCTTCCTCAAAGTAATTATCGAATATAAGCAATTAGTCACTTGATAAAGCCTTTTCTAATAAAAGCGGAAAGATGTTACTCACACGATTCGTGTAGAATGGGGGCAGGGCTCCCTTATTAATAATAGGTTGCAGATCACATGCCACGCTACATCATCATAACAAGTATTTAACAACTCATTTTCCTTTATAACCTCTCTCAATCTTAACCTCCTCGGTCTGCAACTTTTGATAATAGTTATACTACTTACCTCGTCTAAGTTATCCCCACCCTTCACAAGAACAGAGTAATAAACCTTCTTCGATTTTCCATTGAGTGTTTCCTCTCTTTCATAAATATACGCAACACGTAAAGATGAATACCTGAAAATTATCACAATACCTAAAGTACTGTCAATTTGTGAGATCACTATAAATTACAACTGATTATCTACAAATATTGTAACCTAAGTTAGCATGAGATTCAAAATGTTGGCATAACAACTTTGATTTCGAGCATCACTGGATTTTTTTCTGTGCACCATAGACCTGACAAGAAACAACATAGGTAAACTTTAAATCTGAAAAAGCTTGGGCACGTTCCTTGAGATTTCTATGGTCCTCCTTCATATCAATAGTCCGATAACCACCAAAGATAGCTGTAAAAGAAACATCAGTGGTCAATAAAAATAATTACCTTCACTTCAAGTCATCATAGCTATTGATTGAGTTTAAGAGGTGAAAGAATAATTACTAACCATCATCCCCGGCAAAATCCAGGAAGCATTGAAGTTCAAGAGCTTCCTTATAGTACATCATTCCTCTCACTGGAAAATATAAGCACAAAGTCAATACAAATCCAAAGATAACTAACTAGTATAGTAGTATATTTTTATAACCATAACAAACTAAATACAAATCTACAAAGAATTGTTGGGCTAATCTCCAATATTATCTAGTAAAACAATAAGCCACACATGAGAACACATAAATAGTGACTGAAACACAACTGAAATATATACATACATATAACAGTCCATAACAACTAACTAGTTTACTCTCCTATCCTGTATGAACTACCGAACACAAAGATATATGGCTCTTGGAAGTCTTAAAAATAAAATAAAATTGGTTGAGTAATGAACTTAGAGGCTGTGAAGTCATGAGGCGATATTTCATACACAGTTACAAGGTAGACTACTTTCTTTGTTTCATTTTTGGCTTACATTGATTAACCTATGATAATCTACAAGGAAGCAGAAATAATTTTTTTACGTAATTACTGTTGGACTAATTGCTTATTTTCTTACCTATGTTCTTGTTTAATCTAGAGCAAAAGAGTTTTTATCCTTGGCCGATTAGATTATGTGTCGATCGAGATTGAATTGCCAGATTATTTATTCTTAAAAACTTAAGTTAACACTACAGTACTCATAATAATAATAATTTAATTTCATTAACAGAGCATCTACAAAAGATTATGGAGAAACGAGGTTGGCCACCTGATTTTCTTATCTGTTAAATGGTAGATCCATTTGTATAATTTGCATTGGCTTAAATTCAGCTCAACCCATTTAACCAACCTATTTGGGGTAACTTGTCTCATTTATACTTATTTGCCAAAACTTTAAACAACCTTGTAAGAATTTGATGCCTTCAACATCGATACAATTATCAGTCAGAAACAATAGCATTTTAAAACTCTAGTATGGAGAACTAGCAAATATATAAGTCAAAGTTTCTGTAAGTCCATTAAATTAATAAGCATGTGTTAACTAATCTACATATCTTAGAAATTATAGAAATATAAGGATTTTACTTGACACGGGGAGTTTGTGCCGGATCCGAAAAGAACATCAGAGCATGTTGTATACAAAGATTACAAATGACAAAAAAAAGGCAAAATGAACAAATAAAAATTTACGAAAATTATAAATTTGATATTTTAACATGAGCAAAGAATGCCATTCTAATTTCCTTTAATAATATGAAGACCAGTGAGCAGAAAATAAAGCAAAGAATGTATACCATATGATCAGCCCAGCTCTGGATGCACGGAAAACAAAACAGATATCCACATGGAAGAACCCCCCTAGTTGAACTGAAATTTGTTCAAAATATAACACATGACAACTCTAGACACTCGCCGAACCCATAAACCCCTCTCCCTCTTCTAAACGGCATCGTGTCAATGGCTTGGCAAATGGGATTTCGTCTTTGTACTTTACAAACTTGATGATATCAAGAATAGGCCCGGAACTGTAAAATCTCTGGTTCACATTTGATCCGCCGGGAAAACCCTTTATCGAATGCAGGTGTTTAATTGCGACGATGATGTCGAGGAGGTTGGATTGCGTTCGGCCGATGGAATTAGTAAATGTGGCGGCGGCGAGGTACCTGGTGGTGATGTCGGTTAGGGATTGAAGGGCCGAGTTTTGGGCGGATTTGAAGCCCACTAATTGGCAGATCTGGGCAACGGCGATCCTTGTGACGGCGAAAGGGAATGGAGATGCGGATTGGGGTTTTTGGGTTTGTGATTTCATGGTGAGGATTGAGTAGTTTGGGGTTAGAGATTGTCGCAAAATCCTAATAATTTCTTCTCTATTATCGAGACATGGTGTTTAATTTAATGAATTTGAGATTTTTTTTTTGTTTAAATGTAATGGCTTGTGGCGGGTTGGGTGATTGACTGGGTCGGATTTTTTTAATTTTTTTTTTATGAAATATACTCCCTCCATTCATTCTACGAAGGGTTCATATTTATAAATTTTAAGAATATTTATTTTTATATATCTAAAATATAAACTATCAAATAAATTTTAGAATAATTTACCATAGATATAAACTACCAAATACGTTTAGAATAATTTGCCATTTTATATTACAAGGAATGTAGAAGAGATTATGTATGAAATAAATAAGATAATGCTTATAATCTAATGAATACTTTAATTACAACTATAGCTAGAATAAGAAAAAAAATAATGAGTTTTAAAGTATAGTATTAATGAATGAATATTAATTTATTTATTTTAATAAATACAAAATCAATAATCTAAATTACAATTCAAATAACTTTTCATCATTTTTAAATTCTAAATTTTAATTTTAAAATGAATGCTCTAATTACAATTATAAATAGAATAAGAAAAAAATGAATTATAAAGTATAGTTCATTAATTCTAAATTAATTCTAACCTAATACATTTTAATAATAAAATACTACGACGTTTCAATATTTCTAGGTCATAGAACAACCCTCAATTAGCTTACTCCATAAATAATCAATTAAATTTTCATTTAATCCACATAATAAAAATAAAAATTTAATTCTCAAAAATCCAAATTTTCCTGAAAGTAGTATGCACACAAGCCAATCATGTTTGATGATAAAGCATATACTTTGTAGCAATCTTATTCATTTATTAATAAAAAGTATTAATTTATTAAAGGCTTTTAATTATCTACATGATCGATTGTTTTTATAATATGTGATAAACCCATAGTTTTAAGCAACGCTTTTAGAATAATGATGATGATCATTCTAATGAGATCTAAATTCTTAGAAAGCTTAAAACTAAAATAGTTCCCAATCATTGGATTACTAAATTGGGGATTAGTGAATCCGGATAGATTGGTACATACGTTGCTTGCTCATTGGATGAGGATGATTGATCTCATGATTATTTGTGTGGAGACACTAAAGCAAGTATGTAGGTGCTTATTAGAGAATAAGTTCTTTGAGCGTGGCTCGCTAAGGAATACCTAATGGAGTTTTACTTGTCTCATCAATAGGAATTCTGTAGTGATAGTAGTACAAGTGATCCTTGGACTTGAGATCATCATAGTATCTTGTGTATAATGAGTTATACTTTGACTTATTCCTTAAGACCCTTAGGGTATATCAAAGGGTATGATTGGGTATAATAAGTTTGTACATGGAGATAATGTATGATCAATAAAGAATCTACCACTTTATTAAAAAGAAGAGAAATGTCCTATGTGATTCGATAAATGACAACCCAAGTAGTCCTTGGTTAAAAGCGTAATGAAATTAGAAAGGAGTTTCTAATTTGCATTATTTGAGAGTTGTGCATTTAAGGATCGAAATACATATAATTAAATAAAATAAGACTTGATGGTAATTCCATGTCTTATATTTAATTGGGACATTGTATGGTGGAAGGATTGAATTCAGATGAAGAACTATTTACTCAAAGGTTCTTTTATGATTAATGTTGAAATCTATATTATCTCGGAAAGTCGTTGATCGCATTTGGGAGGCTTATCCTATTGTAGAATAAATATTATTTATTTAAATAAATTAATTGTTTAATTTATTTATTTAAATAAAATTAGAATTGTTCTAATTGATTTATTCACAACCGCTTTAATATGGAGAACCTAAAGGGTCACACCATAAAAGGAAGAATAATTATTTAAGAAGTTAATGGCATAATCGTAATAATATGTTAAGTATATTTAATTTAATCTATGGTGATAGAATAAATTAAATAGCTTAATATTTACTATTTAATATTTTAGAAATATTAAATATAAATTAATAAGAGGAGTCTTATTAATATTATTACAATTATTATTATTTTAATTTCTAAAAGAGTTTAGGAATTAATTTAATATAAGTACTCTCATTTATTCCTAATAGGATTAGGAGGTTAAATTAATTAAAAGAGTTTAATTAATTATCCCTAATAAGATAAGGGAGCTTAATTAATTAAAGGATTTTTAATTAATTAAAATAAAACCCAATTTCTTAATTGTTAAGGTGGGTTGCCCACATCTATAAATAAGAGGAGTCTTATTATGGGTGTGAGTTAGTTGTTGACTTTTACAACATACGTAATAATTCCAATAGTTGGGAGAGTACGCCCTTTTTCTATAGAGATAGAAAAATTAGGGTTTAGCCAACCACCCATCTTCTTGAATCCTTCTTCTTCCTTGGTGGATCACCTCTATAGGCCAAACACTTGGGTGGCTAACGTTGATCAAAGGAAGGAACCAAACCCGGTGAATTCAAGTTGAACGCGAAAGGATTTGGAGGTGAACTTGTACCTGAGGAAGCTCGATCTTCAAGGGTATGATTTTATTCTTTATCTTTTCGTTTAATTAATAATTGTGCATAAAGGGTGATCCGGGTTTATGGTTTGTATTTTATTTTTTTTAAACTCTGATTTTTACACGTTTCCGCATTATTTTTGCAATTTGATTGCGTTCTTGAATATTACAAACCTAACAGTTACATGCAACGAAAATACAAATTATTACCAATGAATGTGGTCCATATTAGGCAACGAAATATAGCAACAAAAAAACTTTCGTTGTCCACGATAAGGAGAAATCAAGTGGTTACAAATTTTGCAACGAATTTTATTACTGTAATTGTTATTATTATTATTAGTACTATTATTATTACGATTATTATTATTATTATTATTATTATTATTATTATTATTATTAGTAGTAGTAGTAGTAGTAGTAGTAGTAGTAGTAGTAGTAGTAGTAGTAGTAGTAGTAGTACTACTACTACTACTATTATTATTATTACAGTTATTGTTATATATTATTATTATTAGTACTATTACTATTATTATTATTATTATTATTATTATTATTATTATTATTATTATTATTATTATTATTATTATTATTATTATTATTATTATCATTAATTTAAGGCAACATTTTAATAATCATTGCAAAAAGTTGTATAAAATATGCAACGAAAATAAAAATTGTTGCCAATGAATGTGGTCCATATTAGGCAACGAAATATAGTAACAAAAAAACTTTCGTTGCCCACGATGAGGAGAAATCAAGTGGTTACAAAATTTGCAACGAATTTCTAACGAATTTTGTTTCCAAATTTTGCAACTACTTATGAATTTCGTTGCAAAAAGTTAAAGCCTGACACAATCTGCAACGAATGACAAGTTTTGTTGCTAAACATACACTTTTAGCAACGACTTATAAAGTCGTTGCCTAAAAAATTGTTGCTAAAGCCCCATTTTTAGCAACTAAAAAACTTTTGTTGCCCACGATGACGAGAAAGCAAGTGGCCGAAAATTTTGCAACGAATTTCTAACGAATTTTTTTCCCGCCAATGAATTAGTAACGAAATTTTGCAACGACTTATGAATTTAGTTGCAAAAAGTGAAAGCCTGACACAATCTGCAACGAAGGACAAATTTCGTTGCTAAACATATACTTTTAGAAACGACTTATAAAGTCGTTGCCCGAAAAATCGTTGCTAAAGTACCATTTTTTTGTAGTGGAACATGAACGTAAGAACAATGTGAATTATAAATGAAAAGCCGAAACCAATAGTAACAAGTCTAATATCTGATTAGACTGAGAAGAAGGGTAAGATTCATTAGGAATCATGCATGTTTATTCATGACCTAATGTGTTATGTGATGTGATCATCCACTGTAGAGACCTTAAGGACTTAACATGAATGTGTAATAACCGTAACAGACGCTGAAGGCAAGTATTCTAACCCTTGTCTATGTTCAATCTAGACAAGCTTTGTGATTCATGAATTCTTACGCATAAATTGATGTATGATGAAGTCAAAGCCAATTCTTTCGGCTAGACTTAAGATGTTTGGATTTCTTATAATCTATCGAAGTATTGTCAATGTTTTGCCAAACTATGTTGATATGGTTTTCAAATGAAGACTGACTATGCTAAAATGTTTTATCGTCAAACGACAAGTATGTGAGGTTGCCACAACTTAAACGTACATATGTTTAATGAATGTAGTGTTGATCAACATAAAGTACTATAGGCTGATCACCTAGACATGCTCATAAGAAATGTCGGACATACGGACTTTGTGCCGGGATGTCCTTTTCAAATAAAGTATGAGATGCTCAAGGTCTTGGATCGGAATTGATGTTTTACTGAATATTGTTATTGTAAAACGTTTTAAAGAAAAGAGAAGTGCTATTTTGAATTATCGATAGTACTTCATAACTATTGTTCAGTTAGTAAAGATATATGATTTGTATGATTCAAGCATATTGTTAAATAGAATTGTTGTACTTGATGAGCTAGTCATGCTCACTCTTGCTTAAACCATATAAATGTAGCTAAGACCGAATGGACTGAAGGATCCGTCAAGGATAAAGGAAAGGCGAAGACGAACTTGTAGAATACCTATGTAATAGTATAGGTTTGTAATGATAATATTTGATATCATGACAAGAACAAATGTAACGATTATAAAGAACTTGGGGAATGTTAATATGGATTTTCAATATATACATAAGACATATTCGTTCTTTTGAGGCATTTCAATTGAATGGTTGTGTGAACAGTAGCACCGTGGAGCACCATCTATCGGGTTGGAAGATACCCATATTTGGGGGCATCACACTCAGATTCAAATTGTATAAAGGATGTGATATCATGTCTGAGCCTTGCTGTTTTCGCGGGCAAAAATAACTTCGCCACGAATTTTTGAGCAAACTAAGCCCATGTGGTAGTGGAGCCCGGAGGTAGTGAATGAAACCAACTCTTGGCTTTGTCCCGAAGAGTGAACGGGAATAGTCTAATAGTATCATTGGAAACTCTGTTGCAATTGAAGGTATCACATATTTCCAAGAAATTTATCAAATGATCTTTCGGGTCATCATTTGGAAACCCTCCAAATTAAACATTGTTTTGTATCATTTGAATTGTACCCGGTTTAATTTCAAAGTTATTTGTTTGAATTGCGGGCCTTAGAATGCTTGCTTATAAATCTACGATGTGGGGCATGGCATACTCCCATAGAGATTTTTTGATTTCCTCGGCCATTTTAATTGGAGTAGGTATTTCTTGAGTTCTTTCTCTTCTTAGTCGTCTACAACTTATGTCTACCTCAAGATCGAGAGGTATTATATTTTGATTCCTGTGAGGTGGCATACACAGTCAAGAGTACCTGAGAAGAAGATTAAACAGATAGATTAGTTTAAATTAAGATCATTTTGAATTAGTATTAATAATGAAAAATAAATAATACTAAGTCCCCGACAACGGCGCCAAAAACTTGTTGGTCGGATTACCAATCACTAAACATGCGCAAGTATACGCGGTCTAATAGGTAATACAGTGATAAGATGAGTTTCGTACCCATGAGGATAAAGTACTAACGCAATTCAACTACTAAAATTGAAATAATACGGCCTTATCTAAACAAGTAAATAAAGATTGTGTGCTTAAAACTCTATGATTAAAATAGTAAATTATGAGATTAAGTTGCAACAAGTAGAGCGTGCTAGGATTACAACTCCCCTAATGCTTCGCCTAATCTTCTAACTCCATTTAACTAACAAATCACAAGAATGGCCAACCGATAATGTTAAGTATACATAAGCCTCTTCCAACTGTCAAATGCAAATCCCTTAGCTAAATGAATCACAATATTCCTATGGTGAAAATAATTAGATTAAGGGTCATTAGGCTTAATCTCAATTGTTAGACCAGACAAATAGATATAATTCTATTCTGTTATGCAATTTATGCTCTCATTCCCATAGGCACGGTCATAACAAATGTTATTGTATTTTAGGGTTAGGCATTAACATCCATTTTCCAATATCAATTAATACCTAAATCAATTCCTTAGCCAAGGAATCAATAAATAAGCATGAAATACAATAACCCATTCAAAAGTGATTCATTATAATAAATAGGAGAGAAATTCAATTAAGCTAATCATTAGGTTACATTGCAATCCTAGAAATGTAATTAGTTCATAACTATAGAACTAATAAACAATTTCAAAGTATTCAACATGCTCAAAAATACGCAAATGAGTGAAAGATTTGGATAAAGAAAACTCCTCTTCTAAATTTTTCTGGCTCCAACTCTTCTCTTCTCCGCGTAGAGCCCGAGCAGTAGAGGAAGCAATGTACTCGGGATACTTAGAGATCCAACTATCTCTCTTCCTAAACTAGCTATTCTACTCGCTCTATTCTTTCTCTTCCTGATGCTAAGTGGCTACTTCTTAATTATATATTCTTCAGCTCCTTAGGTCATTTAAACAATGCTCTCTTCCTGGAGGCCGGAGGTGGGGCTGCGGCGCCACCCTTTATGCCTTGGACCGGCGCTGCAGTGCAAGTCAAGGTTGTCTGGTCAATTAGTCTTGCTGCAGCGCCACCTTTACATAGAATTAGCCGCGTTGGAGCACCGTTAGGGATGTGACATGGCAAGCTCGTGGCACTAAGGCGCTGCTCTATAAAGGAAACCAGGCGCTGCGGCGCCAGTTACATGAAAATGACAGTTATGCCCTTAATCAACTAGAAATGACCTAATAATCCCTGCTATGCACTTTTAAGCCAAAAATAGAAAATAATATAATAAAGTAGTATAAAATATGATAGACATGTAACTTCTTAAGGTTTAGAGTGCCTGATTCGCGGGTATAAATCCCACTTATCACCTAGATTTCCAATTCGTGGCCTTCTAGTTTTTGTAAATATTAATCAATCATGTGAGCCTAGGAGCCATGAGGTCTAAGATCCAACTAACGGATCTAGATCTAGTTCCCACGATGGACCATTTTCAGCTATGCAACCAGCTTGTAAATTATTTATGGTGTCTAGACATCCTTAGATGGCTTTCATGCCCATAAGGAGCCCGACACTACTATGTATCTTATTTTCTCGAAGATGCTTCGCATCTCAAAAATAAAATCAAATCAAGTCGAAGTTTATAAATAATAGCAACCACGTGACCCTAGATTTGTATCTAGAGGAATTGATAAACTTATTTGCTCGCGTATAAGTATTTGATCAATAAATCCCTTGTTTAGCGAAGTTTTCAGTTATATGTACATATTATGTTTAAATATACGTTTGTTGCAATATATATTTCATGCAAGCATTTAAATGATGTCATATGAGCCTAGGAACCATAGGGTCGATGATTCAATCAATGGATTTAGATCCGGTTCCCATGATGGAGTTGTTTAAATTTATACAACCAACTTTCAATCCATTATACATGTAACTACGGGGCCTTAAAACTATTATCCAGATTTAAGGCCTCAAAATAGTGAAAATTGTGGTTTGTGGTGGTCAGGCTTACTTTGATGGCTTACATGCCCATAAGAAGTCCGACCCTTGTAATTAGTTTATATTTAGCCTCGTCGATGTTTCGTATCTCAAAAAATAAAATAAAATCAAGCTGAATATGGAATAAATTGGAAGTATCAAAGGCCTCTATTCCTATGCGAGTGAAAGGGTTTGAAAATAGCTTTTCAAAACTTCATTTTCATATACCTGTTAAAAATGAACTTTTTAATAAGTCAAACCCCTTCGTATATAGGTTCGAAAAGACATAACACTACTTTCAAATAAAGCACTGCAAGCACATTTATCTGCATCACACACACACACACATAATGCATAGGGAATGAAAAAGTAGCGGTAACCGTGTTTCACCGAAGTCGGAGGTGCCTAACACCTTCCCCTCGCTTAAGCAATCCCCGAAATCTATGAATCTTGATTTCTAGACCAATTAAATGGAGTCACATTTTGGGCCATATCGCGAAAACCTTTCAAAACTTGGTTGAGTTGATACAACCATTTAAACTTATACCAACTGACTGCTCTGTCTAATTCGGCCAAATCATTTAAATCAATCTTTTCAAATCATCAACATTTATGTCAGTCTTTTCTAAAATCTCACCTTTAAGAAAGATAAAACCAAACATAGCGAAATCTAAAGGGTAGGGAATGCGGTAAGAAAAACTCATGACGTCGACAAGTGGGGACTCTGTTGGGGACAGTAGAGGGCTTAAGCCGTATTTCAATCTTTTCAATTCCCTTTTATCTGCATGTGTGTGAATGTTATCTTTACATTAATTGGATGTGAATGAATGCTTTATTTACAACACTTTATATTAGTGCTTCACACAATGTCATCATATTGCATGCGGTGAGATGTAATGAATGTATGTTGTGTGATTCCTCCACCAGGAGGCAAACCCGTCGATGGCTGATTACTAGACTCAAGAGGAGCATAATCCCGTGATGCTAAGGAAATACGCCACTTAGATCCACTCCCATTGAAAGATTGGATTAAATTCTTATCTAGTAAATTGCGATGCTCTGGGAACCTTCATGCCGAAAAGCCCGTTAGGGTAAAAGATAGGTCAACCTCTGATAAACCAAAGGCGAAAGAAAGTCTCTTCATGCCTTTCCCTTTCAATTCCATGTCAAATATTAAATGTCAATTCCAGTCAAGTATTAAATTATATGTCAAATATAAAATCATGTCATCAAAACAACTAACCTTTGTTTTGCAGGAAAACATTAAAAAACCCTTAAAAACTGACACATTGTATAGCATGCATATTGTTAGTGTTTGTCAAGATTGGTCCTACCACCAGATCAAAGTTTAAAAGGGCACAAAGCATATTTTCAGACAGGGCTACAAGTGCCCCACTTGAATATATCCTTGTATCTTGAGAAGAGTTCAAGGGACTCAAAAATCAGATGGCAGAGTTGGTTATCCTACTGAAAGAATAGAGTAAAAATACTCAGGGTCAACAGATACCCACTAAACCAGAGTCATATGCACAAAGAGGCAATCATGGTACTGACAGAAAGGTGGAAATATAGATACCTGAATTTAGTCCAACGAAAAAACTAATAAAATCCCAGAAATCATCCATCTCAAAGATGAACAAGAAAATGGGATATTAGAAAGAAAATCCAACAAATGGAAGAAAATATTTGGTCAATCAAAGGGATTGGAAGATATGAGAGTGTTAATTACTCAGATCTTTGCATCTTTCTAGGGGCTTGTTATCCAGATAAATTCAAAGTCCCATATTTTGAAAAGTACAATGGAATAGGAGATCCATATACCCATCTAAAAGTATACATTGGAGAACTCAGATCCTATACAGAGGATGAAAAGCTAAGAATGCAGTTGTTCTAGAAAAGTCTAACTTGAGAAGCCAGAGCATGGTACGCTCGACTTGACAATGCCAAAATCCACAGTTGGAAAGAGCTGGCTCATGCCTTCCTAAATCAATATAGTTTCCAATCACAAATGGCGCTAGATCGGTATCAGGTGACAAAAGTCAAGAAGCAGAATAATGAGACATTCCACGAGTATGCACAAAGATGGAGGCGAATAGCAGCTCAAGTAAACCCGCCTATGAGCGAAAAGGAGATGGTAATGACTTTCATAGACATCCAAGAGGCACCTTACTATGAAAGGGTCTTGGCATGAATAGGCAAACCATTCTCCGAAGTGATAAAACACAGAGAGATGGTGGAGATGGGTCTGAAAGCAGGCAAGATTAATGACATCACGGTCTTGGAAGATTCGCCGAGAATATATAGTGTGGTAACTATGCCAGTGTTCCTAAGGGGATACCCAAAAAGGGCGATAAAGATGTATCCCTCGTTTTATTGGGGTAAGCTAGGAAACCCAACCATAGTCCCCCCCCCCCCCATAATTTGGAAGAAGGAAGGCAATCTATCATTTCAACAATAAAGCGCATTCAACTAATGCCAGAACAGAAAGTGAAAATTTAAACGAATAGAAAATTGGGTTTTCACTCCACTAGGCGATTCCCTTGAAAATGTATTGGCATTATTAATGGGCCATAAGAAGATTATTGAATTGGCTCCACCTCTAGATCCAAAAGTAAAAGATACAATCCAAGCCTAAGATGTGCTTACTATTCATGGTCTCTAGGACATAATACACAAGATTATTGGTCCTTAAAGCATAAAATCCAAAATCTGATCGAAAGTGGTGATGTTGTGGTCAAACAACCTGACCCTCGAAATGTTAACACCAACCTTCTGATGCAGCATGATACAGAAGGAGTGAATATGATCGGGTCAAGAATCACCGAAATGTGTCTAAATCACAAGTACATACGAAGGATGGAGGAATACCCCCAAAGGAACAAAACAAATGTCATAGAGTGGGAAAATTCGGAAGAAGTTATTACAGTAATGTAAAAAATGGAGACGATCCAGAATCAAGTAACTCTGCTAGCTAAACTAATAGTGTGTCAACATCAGGATATAAGGTAGCTTTTCACTCAATTATCAAGAAATCAAGAGAAGGAAGCGGTTAGCCAAAATGTAAGCCTATCTCCCTTTAAAATAATCTAGCTTACTAAAGAAGATCAAAGCAGGCTGAAAGGACAGGGAAATTGGAATGATAAAATTACTAGAAGATCTCTCCAGCAAAAAAATCGCCTGGAGGAATGTGAAATCCTAAAGAGGAAATATCAAACAACATTCCAAACACTGGCAAACCCTCGAAATCCTACGACACCGAGAGTCAGGGAGAGTAGGCAGAAAATGATATTCACACCTTTGGGGGACTCATTGGAAAATGTTTTAACACTGTCGGTTGCGTAGAAAAAGAACACTGAGCTTGCTCCACCTGCTAATCCCAAATGAAGGCATTATTATCTCAACAAGAGGTGTGGTTATCATTCCGGAGCACCGGGACATGCGACTGAGGAATGTTGGCATCTGCAACACAAAATTCAGAATCTCATCAAAAATGGAGAACTGAAGATAAAAATTCCCATGACCAGAAAAGGCGAAAGGGAAATGAAGAGATTAAGATTTCCACTTGAGACAGACAGTTCAAAGGAAATGATGGCTATGAGCACCAATCATAGCCGAACAAAAGGTGAACCCATTATAATGAGAGGACTGGTAGATGAAACAACACAGTCCCCAAAGGAGATTCCTCCTCAACTGTCAAACATTTTGTTGCCAAAAGTTAGCAACCACATTCCTGATTTTACCCTCCTGGATGATGAGGAGGAAATAGTGATCCTTACTAGTGTAGAAAAAGCCAAAAAGGAAAGTTCCTTATGAGAAATACAACAACAGTTCGAGAGAGACTTCATAGTTAAATCCTCTCAAGCCCATAAAAAAGATGAAGAAATAAATGAAGAAAAAGGTGGTGAAGTTGTCGGGGATGCCAACCCATCAAGGAATCAAGAGTTCATCCCTTTTTTATGAAGGGTCCAGTTTGAGCATCCTTAAGGGATGTGTTGAATCAAGAGGCAATCAAGTTATGGCAGTGATTGAAGATATTCATTACCAGGAGGTAATTTCTATCGCGAGCCTCAAAGACAACATAACCACTAACAACTGGACTATCAGGCCTTAGCTAGCTAGGAAGAAATAGATCCAGAGGATAAAGTTGTGAGTTCCAAGAGGTGTGGAGACGGTATCACTTTCTTAGCGTTATGTATTTTACTTTCCATTCACATGAAAAATAAAATCAAAAGAATCAGTCTCTTAATATCCAAGCGTGAACTACGTAGACCTGATCTCCTCGCATATGTGACACCCCAAAATCCGGGTACTCCATTCCCACAGAATTTGGTTCTCACTATCCAAAACTATTACATCTAACTACCCATAACAAAGGATAAAGACATAATTTAAATAACTTAAACAATAATCTTTCCCATTAAAGGGTTACATCAACTTTAAACAATCCCAGGTAATATAACCTTAAATTATTACATAAGTCTGTGAAATACATCATAAATTAAATTAAGTCTTATAACATAATTCATTCAAATAAATTCTCATAGATCATAAACACGTGGACATCTTGCCCTTTCCTTTGTTGGAAGATGGCTCATCGACTCTCTCGACTTTAGCTGTAGTGTTTAAATGTAAGAGTGAACAAATAATTGCTCACTATCATAAAGAATATTAATAACGACATGAGTTTGGACAACGAATACTGAATAATGGTGAACTTGTTCTACAGATCCAAAAGTAGAAAACAAGTTTGAGTTTAGTATCTGAGGGTCTTAAGACAACGAACTATGTCCCCGGTAATTAGGTATTATTACCTCAACCTTAACAGTCATTTAGACTATACAGACCTTTCTTAACGTACGTAGGAGGATCAGCCCTTTGTACCATGTATTGTTCATAAACATCTAAACATCACACGTACATAATCCCCTATATTAGGGTTGTTCGTCTCAGTTTGAATTTAGAATTTCTGCACTAAAGAAAGTTTAGCTCGGAACTAACTTATCAGTGGTTCTAGAATTTTAGAACACTATTCAATTATAGACTGGTCCAATCAATAAGAGTTTACTTACTATTTGAAGGTTCAACACGATAATATAGAATTGAACAATGTTATTTAAGTCAAAGATAGAATAACAACAATATACAATTGAATAGACATAGTATATATGCAAAGTACTACATTCAAAAGAGTTAGAACAATCTCATTTGAATCAATGAATTTAAACAGTATATGCTTTGAATAACAATAACAAGAAATAGGAAAGTGAAACTCGCTCGATGTAACGAATTAGGTTACAAGAGCTTATACAACCATACACAAGATAGAATTCATAGGCTCGCTCAACTTTAATATAGGATTTGCATAATGATAATTTAGGACTAGAAAGCTTGCTTGACAATAACAAAATAATGGAATTATGAAACTTGCATTCATTATAAAGAGAATGAAGTTAGGGAACTTGCCTCGTGTGTAAGCTACACAAGTATAATAATGTTCACCAATTACCCTACACATACCATTGAAATCGCAATACCAATTAGTTATATTATAATCAGAACTCACTGTCTCTCGGCCAGGCGCATACAAGAAGCTCATTGCCGCTAAGCTCCTTAACCTTTGGCGCAAGAATTGTACCTTTGGTCGTAAACTCGGAAAGGTCGTGAGGTCTAATCGCGCCATTTACTATCAATGCCGTGCATTAATTGCTACTGTAAATGTATGATAAACTAAATGATTCTTGACTCTGTTACACAAAGACACTCCAAATTTTCCTAATTTCCACAAAAATTCACCATACCTAACAACTAAAGATTTGTAATAACATCAATAAGCATGCAATTCATAATTCTAACAACATAAACATTATATATAATTAACTTTTACGGATCAAAACCACATTTTTTCCAATTTCTTCATATTTTAACACTTTTAACGAATTTCATTGCCAAATCTTCGGTTCTTAACCAATTGACACCATTCAAACTACGTTATTTTCGTTTCTTGATATACTAACACAGTCTAACACCAATTTACAGATTATATCAAGTATTAGACATGAAATTTTGGACTTAAATAAGCTATTTTACACCCATATACACACTGTCATTCCATTTTCTTCTTCAAACCCAATTTCATGTATTTGATCACCAAATAATACTTATATATGATGATTAACAGATTATAAAATCATGCATACATGTTTATACTTCAATCTAATGTGACTATCAATTTACAGTGGATAATTACTAAGAAATCAAAATATAGAATATTAGGGTCAATTTATACCTTGAATCTTTTATTATTGGGAAGAAGAATGATAATGAATTGCTTATTTTCCCTTGGTACTCCAACTCCTTCTTCTTGGCAAAATTACAGATAATTCCTCTCTTCCTCACCAAACTCTCTCTTTCTCTATTCTTAGTCCTTAGAAGAATACGTGACATAACCCCGACTGAGCGCTTAAACACTGATAATCATGGTTATCAGTTTATTAAGCCAAACGTCTTTGGCTATTACATTAACCAAAAGCCACAAGGCTTTGTTTGGTTTACACAAATCTCCCCCTTCTAGATTATTTTTTATAACATTTATATTATATAATTTTACTTGTCACATTTAACTAATTTACATAACTTACAATTATAATTATAATAATTATAATTTTTATTATAATTATACTTATGATTAATAAACTATTATATATCTAATTTAATTATTAAATTAGACTAGAACATCATTTTATTTTATTTAATTATTTTCTTAAGTATTAAGCAATTCATTTAACTTAATTATTTCATTTAAATTAAATCTTCAAATAATAAAATTACCGTTCATTAATTTAGTTAGCAAAATTATTGCACCACAATTTCCTCAATTATTTATTTTTCTCAATAAATAAATTATTTAAAATATTATTTAATTCAATAAATATTTAAATTAATTACAAAATTTCTCGATCATTACAGCATAGGAGTACGTAGGTAGCCATCTATGGTGCGGTCTAACCCCTACAAAAAAATTAAGAAACCTCTTCAATGATTCAGTGATCAAAAGATATAATTCTTCAACAACTCATCAAGCTTGAACTACAAAAGACTTAATCTCCCTCTAGCCACGGGAGTACGTAAGCAACCATCTATGGTGCAGTCAAACCCTCAAAATAAATAAACAAACACTCTACCTCACAACCAAAATACCAAACCAGAAACCAATCCCAAGACACCAAAGTCCACACCTAAGAAAACCTTCAAAGTTGGCGACCTGTGTTGAGAAGACCCAATGGCACCTCAATGTCGTTTCATCAAATCTAGCACAAGTACCTGAAAGGAAGAAATAGAAATACATTAAAACGGCTAGTTACAAGGATAAAATAGCAATCATCCTAAGATGTAACCTTTCAGCAACTCATCCCTCCTGAAGTAGGAGAGGATTTGATCTCATTTGACCTATAGAAGTACATTAGCGACCATCGTGGCAAAGTCTATCTCATACCCAATAACCTATTCCCCGAGATAAATGCCACAAATCAAGCCTTACAGATCAAACTAAGCTCAGTTGAATCCATTACATCACAAAGAAAGATGAGCTCTTAGGTCCAATTTAGTGAAATCCAAAGGCATCTAGACATCAATCATCAAAGCTAAAGCAATGTCATAGCTATATATCAAACATGATCATCAACAAGTATAGATACAACCCAAGGTGAGCATAACAAAATGTTGACTCAACAATGCAAGTTGACACCCTCAATTATAAGTCTTCATCAAATTAGAAGAAAATCATCAAAGCCAATTGCGCCCATAAGTCAGAAACAATGATTGGGGCATCCAAGAATCAAAGCCCAAATCCACTAACTGTTCACCATATGGGTCCAAAGGTAAAAGACTCTTGCGATCTCGGCATCTTATCAGCCCATCTGTCAAAGAAACTACCCCAGACGACAAGCAAGGCTGGGGCAATTTCAGAATTGGTGACAACCCAATATTACGACCTCCACAATAAATAAGATTGGGGCAATTTTGAAAATAACAACAAATCAACATTGGGGTATTCATTAACCATCATAAGAAGGAAAATGCACCAGTCGGCACCATCAGCATGGTTCGTCATCATCAGAGCTTTCCTCATATCATCTTACTGATGATCTGGCACGATTATTCTATATTTTTCAATCAAAATTTTCTTACAATACAACGCTCCATTTATGAGGTACAACTCTTTCATCACTTTATATGCTTTCGGTCTCCATTTACATGTATTAGCGACAATATATGTGTTAAGTATTCTTAGAAAAAGGTTTTAAAAGAGAAGACTTTTGCTTAACTTATTATGAATTGGATTATTTTGATAAGCATCTGTGGAGCAAGAATTATGGGAATAATTAGAGAATTAAGACTATTTAACCTTTTAAATTGGGCACGACATCTTAGTTCAAAGCAGTAATTGGAACAAAATTGACTTCATATGCGTATATGCACTTTGTGATTGCCCTGACTCTTAGTTGTGGGGTATGAAACTATGGCGATAACAATGATAATTATTGAAAAGGTAAATATAAGTAGCCAGCCTATTGTCTCGAATCGTGGCCTGGGTTACTCAAGTAATTAAGCCTAAAGGGTGTCTTTACAACTGGTGCCTTAAAGTTGTCTGGTTTGGGAGTCACTGGCCCAACGCTCGCTATATGGGTAACCTAGCACCTAAGAAAACGAGTATTATAAGAAGAAGAAAGTGAGACCTAAGTAGATCCAAATTGTGGACTGGGTTATTCGAGTAATTAAGACCGAGTGTTGTCTTTACACCTAGTGCCCTAAAGCCATCTGGTTTGGGCATCGCCGGCCCAACGCTCGCTACATGGGTAATTTAAGCCTAAGAAAATGAACCTTGCACAAGCATAGGCGAGGAACAAGTAGAGTAGACCACCTGACTTATCTCGAAGTGTGGCCTCTGTTACTCGAGTAAGTAAACTCGAAGGAGTGTATTTACACCTAGTGCCTTAAAGTCGTTTGATTTGGGAGTCATTGGTCCAAAACTCATTAAATGCGTAACTCTGAATAGCCTAAGAAAATGACACAAGTTAGGCGAGAGAAAAATAAAATAAAATAAAATTTGAATTAAGAAAAATTTGTAAGGTCATGGAAATGAAACCCTTGTTAAGAGTTGCGTCACTCATAGTGCACGTGTCATATGAAGTTAATTATGTGATGAGCGGTGCCTAGAGAGAAGATGAAATATCCTACTCATGCACAATGAACATGGATGCTTAAAAGTTTTCTTGTGATTTCATAACTTGTTAAATGAAAATTTTATCAAAATAAAAAATTAAACATGGAAGATAGAGATTCACAATTTTCTTAGGAAAAATTCATTTTCATACTTAATTTCAAGATCTTTAACGATAAGATAAAAGCTCAGTAAATACAAGCATTCAATTTCATGAACTTTAACTTCATATGCCTTGTTAACAAGATTATACTAATCCTGATGGCCCGAGCCGTCAAGCTTTTGGCACATTTTTTTCGTCTAATGTGCAAGATATTGCTCACTCTTGACGTAATCAACAAGAAAAGTTTGTTATAGGAATCCCAGGTAACAGCATGTGAAAGGGCTGGGGCATTTTTTGCATTTAAATCAATGGAAGGAGTCTACGGCATGACCAAGTTTCTCATCAAAAGAAATTAGATGACTTCGAAAAGAAATTACTATGGCATAAGCTTGTGATGACAAAAGAAGGGAAAAATTCCACGAAGATCCTTTGTGACGAACGAGACTTTTGTAATTAATTTTAAATATATATTGAATTAAATAAATATTTTGCTAATTTATTTTGAGTTAAATAAATATTTGATGGAATTATTGTAGATTAATTTAATTAAGTGTGTCACATTAATTAAATTAATGAGAAATAATTTTATAATTCAAATTTATAATTTATTTGGGATTATTAAATTAAAATTAAATGAGTTGTTAATAATTATATTTGTTATTCTAATTAATTAAATAATTAATTAGAGATTTATTAATTTATTATAATTAATAAATGAGAATTTTAATTATGTGACAATTTGATTTAATGAGTAATATTTACTTTAATTTAATTGAATTTAAATAATATAATTTGATTAATTAAAGTGTGACGAATAAACTATATAATAAACAAGTTAATTAAAATAAATGAAAAAGAGCCTTTTAAAGGCTAGCCAAACATAGCCTTATGAACATGGGAACAGTTAAATGCATAATGGCTTTAACTGACACCCATGATGTGCCAGTTATTATATATTACGTATAATAAGTTTAAATCATTTTTTGGTTAAGTTGAGAATACAATACAGAGGAAATAGAGAGAAAATATGAGAGAATTGTGAGATTGAAGAAGAAGTTAGAGAATTAAAGGAGTTTCTATCATCTCCTACTAATCTAACCAAATAATCAAGGGCAATCTCTTAAATTCAAACTTTAATTTACGTTCTTGAGTTTTCTCCATGAAAGTTTAATTTAGTTCTTTATAAAAAGATTTCTATGGTTAAATTGTTGAGATGTTGTTTGTAATTGTTAATATGCATGTATAATCTAATATTTGATGTTTATAAACTACTTTAGAGTAATCAAATCCATAAAATCGTGTGTAAATTGGATTTTTGTAGTTTACAGAGAAATATGTATGAATATGGCTTAAATATATGAAAATTTATGTTTAAATTGCATATTAATCGGTGAATTAATCATTGATTATGTTTATACATGTAAAAATGAAAAGAACGAAACTTAAACGGACTTATTTGGTGTTATAACGAATCTGTAATATGTGATTTCATGAAATTTGACGAATACTTTGAAAAATAGCAAGAACATGAAAATTATGAGTTCAAATTTAGTTGTTTATGTGATTTAAGTTGTTAAAATCATGCTATGAATGTTGTAAAATGTTTATATAAAGTTCAGAACTTATGGGTAATATTGAATTCATTGTTTGAGCGAAGTTTTGGCCTAATCTGGCCATGTTCTGTGTTTTTCGCAAACTTTAGATTTCGAAACTGGCGCTTCACGCTGCAGAGCTAGATTTAGGCTTAAAATCCGAGCTGTAGCGCCAGACTTAAGCCTAAAGTCCGAGCTGCAGCGCCAGACTTAAGCCTAACGTCCGAGCTGTAGCGCTAATCTTAGTTTAAATAGTGGAGCTACAGTGCCAGCCGAGCTGTAGCACCAGTTTTAGTTCAAATGGTGGAGCTACAGCGCCACTTGGCAGTTTTGCCCAGAAATGAGATTTTAAATTATTTAAGTTCAGATAATGTAATTTTAACCTAATCTAATGAACATAAAAAAACATTAATTATATTATATGTTGTTAAACCAGATTATAATCACATTCTGAGTCAAGTTTGATGGTTGTAAGGTTATGACTAAACTAATTATTAATAATTGAGGTTTAATGTTAATAAGAATTGAAAATGTGATTTAAATTCTACAACCTCATGTTACGTGCTAGTAAAGATTTCTGTTGTGCTATATGATTAGTATGATTAAACCTAGAGTTAAAGAATGTAAGACGGATGTGTAACTAAGCAAATTGGTCGCATTGTGGCTAATTTAGATTGTGATTCTAAATGACATATATGTAGGATAATTGGAGAACGTGAATTGTAATTTTATAACTTACGCACAAGGCAAGTTTTCTAACCCTAAACTTTCTTTGAGCAAGTTTCCTTACTCTATCATGAATACAATTACGCAAGTTCCATAACTCTAAACTTTCATTGAGCAAGTTCTTAAACCTTATTATTATTGAGCAAGCTTCATATTCTTATTTTAAACTATTCAAAGCTTAATTATTCAAGTTTATGATTCCAAATGAAATGTTCCAACTCTTTTGAAGTATTACTTCTGTTATACAATGTTCATTCAGTTGTATAGTGTTGAGATTCAATCTTTGATTTAAATATCAATTACATTATCGTATTGAAACCTTGAATGGCTAGGGAATCCTTATTGATTCGAATAATCCTTAGTTGATGATTATTGAACTCTAAATTACCCTTGAAGTTAATCCAAATCAAACTTCTTTTGGTGCGGACTCCAATGTCAAAGATAAGATGAACAACCCTGTTACGGGGGATTATATTACGCGATAGCATTAAGATGTTGTGCACATACATGGTACTAAGGGCTAACCCCCCTAAGTACAAGAAGTAAGGTCCATATAGTCTTATGAATGTTAAAGGTTTAAAGTAGAAATACTTGATAACCTGGGACATAGTTCATGGTCTTGTGACCTTCAGATGTACTTTTGATTCATGTTCTAATCTTGATTCAAAAGCCAAGATTTCTTTGTTCAGTATCCATTATTTACTCGCATTTTGTTATTATTATTATTGCTATACTTATGGGAAATTGTTGCTCACTCTTGCATAATAACATTGCATCTAAGGTTGAAAGAGTTGACGAGCCATCTACTAGTAAGGGCAAAGGTAAAGCAAACAAGTGTTGAAGACTTGTTTATTACTATTTGAGAATGATGATGATAAGACTTATTATGTTATGTTCAAAGACTTATTTAAATTATGTTATGTTTCTGCAATGATTTATTAAGGTTAGATAACCTAGGATTGATTTGTTTAAGCTATTGTAACCCTTTATTGGGAGGATTTCTATTTCAGTTTTATTGTTATCTTTATTATGGGTAATTAGATGTTATTTATTTTAGTGAGTGAACACCAAATCTGTGGGAAATTCGAGTACCTGGATTTGGGGGTGTCACAGGTTGGTATCAAAGCTATAGGTTATGAACCTTAGTTGGGGGAAAAAAATACCTTAGGTAGTAGCCTTATAGGAGATTGAGAACATAGTGGTGATAAACTCTTATCGAGTTCTAAGGAATGAATTAAGGAATTCATTGAAGATAATAAATAAATTTATGTGCTTATGTGATATACTTATGTGCTCACGAGTATCGATCAGTAACTAAAACTTAAAACTTTGTTGTTAGGATGACTGATTTTGGAGGATCTAGTCGGGCTAGGGAGGTAGAACCCTGAGTGCCTAGAGAGGAGGACCCCCGAGACATCCACGTCGTCCAGGAGCAATTGGTACATAGAGAGCCATATCCATTTATCACTGTTGTGGGTCACGAGCATGAGCCTAAATCTGATCTGGAGGAGGACCCTAAGGAGGAAGAAGAGTTCCCACCAAACTCTATTGCAGCTCAGATGTATGACGAGGTGTACGACCATAACATTGAGCTTCATGATAAAGTCAGAGAGTTGGAGGAGCTGGAAGATGAACATCAGACCACTATAGATCAGAAAGATGAGGAAATCTAGGATCTTGATGCACGTCTTGGGATTGCAGAATGGAAGTTAGTACATATAGAGAGTGACAAAGAGCAGCTGATGGCAGAGGTTGCAAAGCTGAATGATGATCTGAGAGAAGAGTCCACCAAGAGAGCAAGAGCTGAAGATGCTTACGAGGAGGATTCCCAGCGTGCAGATGTAGCCGAGGAAGAGGTCCAGACAAATAAGGCCAAGATGGGGGAGATGGATTGTGTCTTTCACACTGCGATGAACAGAGCTCAAGATCGAGTTATTTACTATTCAGTCCAGTTCGAGGACTTACCTTGGTACATGCTTGATCGTAGGATGATGTTCCGTATCATGGAAGAAGAGCGCAGAGAAGCTGTTCAATGTCTTAGTAAGTCGTGATAAGGACAGTATGAGTTATGTGAATATCTATAGTAGTTAATAATGTAAATTCTAGTGTAGATATAAGCAATGGAATATGATGATTTAATCTTAAAGATTCTTTATCTCGGGATAATTGATGTAAATAGCAGTGATGCTATCTTTCTATGTTTTAAAAGTTATTAATGAATAAAATATCAATGTTTATTCAAGATATTATGTGTTAAGTGATAATCTTGAAATGTTTAAGTTAAGTCTTAAATACTTAAGAATTGAGTAATGATCTAATAAGCGTATATCTTAAACAGAAAATGTCGTCGAGAAGACGCCCAACACGTCAACAAGCTTAGGAAGGATCCACAAACAACAACAACAATAACAACGACAATGCCAACGCTAATCCTATTTAGCAGTTGGTCAACTTATCAGCCGGAGCACTTACGAATCAGCTGCAAGCTCAAGCTACCTCGTTTAAGGATTTCAAGGCGGTAGGATTGCCAAAGTTTAGGGGATCCATGAATTCGAACGAAGCTCAGACCTGGATTATGGAAATGGAGAAGGTATTTGACATTGCAAGGGTCAACGATGATCAGAAGACCGCCTTTGCAACGTTTATGCTAAAGTCAGAGACCAGCTACTTGTGGCAGGCGAACAAGGTTAGGGGAGGACATGGTGTGATGACATGGGATAGGTTCAAGGAGATGTTCTTTGAGATGTACTTCCCAATGAGCTCTCAAAACCAGATGGAGGTTCAATTTCTAGAGTTGAAGCAGGGCAACATGTTGGTGCAAGAATATGTCATGAAGTTCAATAAGTTGGCTAGGTTTGCAACTTATCAGGTGAATACAGATGAGAGGAAAGCTAAGAGGTTTAAATAGGGGTTGAAGCCATGGTTGTATAGAAAGGTGTCAATGTTCCAATTGGACACTTTTGCTAGAGTTTTGGATAAAGAAATCATTACAGAAGGTGGAAGCGATGCTCTAACCAGGTATATAATCATGAATAAAAGAAGAAAAAGAATGAAGGTGAGAACACAAAGCTAGTGGGAGCAATAGTAGTGGTGGACATAGTCAGAAGAGGAAGTGGAATGATAATGTGTCTACTGGGAACCAGTAAGGAAGTCAGAAGAAGAAGGTAGAGGCTTGTCTTACCTGCGGGAAGAATCACCCGGGGGTATGCATGAAGGGGAAGAGGATTTGCTACAATTGTGGTCAGGAGGGCCAAATAGCACCAAATTGCCCTATTGTTAAGAAGGGTGCTTGATTCACTTATAGGTCAAAGGATCACTTGGCTCGGGATTGTCGCAAGAAGGAATCAGAAGGAACAAAAATAGGTGGCAGTAAGGGAAACAATGGTGGTAATACATTAACCATCACTGCACCAACGCCGTCAAATAGACCCACCGTAAGGACCTTCAACATGATCGTGCAAGATGTGGTGTCAGGTATCATTCGATTGTGACGCCCCAAAATTAGGTATACATCACCCATCTTGGGTAGTCGGATACATGGTGCGTAATTTAAATACAACTTACTAATATAAGCTGTAGGTAATACAATACGACATAAAGCGTGAGTTTGAATACAAATATTATCTACTAGATATTATACAAACTCAAAAGGAGTCCTCATTACAATTATTATCACACTATTTCACGTAATAGTAAGGACTACTAATGCTATCCTCCGGACCATTACTCCGCTTCCCCGACTCGTCCCAAACTATGTTCTCATTTCTGAAGAAAACAAGAAAAGAAAGGGTGAGCTCAACTAGCCCAAGAAGAAATATTATGACTAAGATAATGCGTAATAAATTATCATTAGCCTTCAACAAAGTGTTAAACCGATAAAATATAATAAACATCAAGTTTAAGCTGCGGTGGAACAAGCAATCCATTACAAGAGTCAAGTAGAAAATAAAATCTACTATCTTTTATGATTTAAAAGGTTTTTCATCATCTTTATATATTTGAGACTAGAAACTTTAATAAATAATCCTCATCATTGAATCACCCCGCACTACTGGCCGAGGATATTCTTTAGTATCACGACCACAATTATTCATGCACTACGGGCTAAGAATAGTTGTGTATTCATTAATGGTCATGATCATGCCAACAACTCATCCATCAATGCACTACTACCACCGAGGATTTTTACCACATCATTTGTAACATTACGGTCATGATTACAGAATAGTCTCTCGGTCATAATCATACCAAGTCCATCTATGCACTACAAAGCCACAGATGACTTTAAAAAAATATAAAACATGAGGATGATGACAATGATATAAGAATTCAAATAAAACAAGTTCAAGAATTATTTTATCTAGGAATTATTAACGTCAAATTGTCAACATGATCTTTGTTTTGTAGAGTAAAATTCAAGAATGATCGGAAGAATATTTCCATGAAAAATATCTTTGGATGAAACGCAAATATCAAGGATATTCTACTAATTTCATGGAGTATAGAAGTCAAAGTTTTAACCAACTGGGTATAATAAAGAATGGAATAACAAAATAAATCACCATGCATGCGGTACTTCGCATAGACAGGTTATTCCAACAGAATAATAATAACGGAACCAGGTCAGGTGAAATTCACACCGACAGGATGTTCCAACAGAATAATAAAGATGGAACCAGATCCGGTGTAAAACACACAGATAGGATATTCCAAAAGAATGATAAAGACGAAACCAGGTCTGGTATAAAACACACGCATGAGGATGTTCCAACAGAATAATAAAAAAGTAAACGAAGTCCGGTGTAAAACACACGCATGCAGGATGTTCCAACAGAATAATAAAGCGGAACCGTGTCGATTGTAAAACACACAAAACAGGATGTTCCAATGAGAATAATAAAGACAGAATAATAGAAGAATGTCACCAAGTATAGGGTAGTCGCGTATACAAAGTTATTCCAATGAATAATAAGGAATGGAATAAGCAAGTTCTCTTCATGAATACAAAAGAATAATATCCTTACGAGTACAACAAATAATATTCCCTACCTTAGAAGAACTGAATATTGGCAAAGTGAAGTAGCGAGAATACTTTTCTTCTTTCTCTCTATAGTTTCTCTCTACAGAGTTTCAAAGTGAATTCGTAAGAAAATAATGAAGGAATGAGCTTATATTTATAGGAAAATAGAATGCATAGTAATTAATCCATGAAGCGGTCCAGATGATTTACTTTAATCGACGGTCCATATTTAAAGCAAAATCTTTTAAATAAAATATAATATATTCTATTTATATAAAAATATTTTACTATGCAAACACTATGCAACACTATGCAAAACACTATGCAAAACACTATGCAACACTATGCAAAACACTATGCAAAACACTATGCATAATAAAATATAATATATTTTATTTATAGAATAACTTTAATAAAGTATTCATTTTTATATAAAAGATGTTTACATTTTATTACGTTAATAATACGAATAAAACAAAAGCGTCATTATCGCTATAATAATTCATATTATTAATCGACAATAATGGAATCAAACCGAGTGACTTCTCACATAAGCATCGATAATCAATACCGTGTGCTACTATGCAACCACACGTACATCGTACTTTTACTACTGAAAGTAGTTCAACAAAGATCAACGGTAAAACTTCCGCCGTTATTTCAATAAAATATTTTTGTAGTTTTCTCAATCCAAACAATAATTACATTGTAGGGTCCACCAATGATTGAGTAGTTAGACGAATATTCCTCGCTAAAAAGAATATTCCCCGAACCAATCGAATAATATAACCACTTGCATACTTTTGCAAAATTTATAAATATTACCCACAACTATAAAATTATATCAAATTTATTCAAAAATAATATTTATAGAAAAAAATTCATCTTTATTTATAAAAGCTGGGGTCTTACACCGATCAATAATGTTAATGCTTAAATATTATTTGATTCAGGTGCTACTTCTATTATTTATATCCAACAATTTTGCTAAGAAATTGAATTTGTTTAAAGAGGGATTAGTTTACCCTTTGAACATAAAGATTGCGAATAGGGAAGTAATTCCAGTTAGGTTTGTACACAAAAACTGTAGGGTGGATATTAAGGGCCACGTGATGATCGTAGATCTAATCCCAATTAAACTTGGGGAATTTGACGTCATTTTGGGAATGGATTGGTTATTCAATTATGGGGCGATAATTAATTTTCAAAAGAAGTGTATTAAATTTATGACCCCGTCAAAGGTTGTATTTTATAACAGCAAGTTGCCTAGACAAGCGAGTTGTCTGAAAATGATGCAGGCCAGAAAGTTGTTGAGACAAGGCTGTATAGGATATTTAGCCTACATAGTCCACACTCGAAAGGAGGGTCCAAAATTAGAGGAGATACCAGTCGTTAGAGACTTTGTGGATGTATTTCCAGATGACTTGCCTGGACTTCTGCTAAATAAAGAAGTGGAATTCGTAATTAACTTGATGTCAGGAACTGCCCCAATATCGAGGGCCCCGTACCGTATGGCTCCAGTGGAGATGGTGCAACTACATGAACTATTAGACAAGAAATATATTCAGTCGACCGTATCACCGTGAGGAGCGCCGGTGTTGTTTATTAAGAAGAAGGATAGGTCGATGCGGCTTTGCATTGATTATAGAGAGTTAAACTAGGTCACAATTAAGAATAAGTATCCATTGTCAAGGATTGACGATTTGTTTAACCAGTTGAAAGGAGCTAGATATTTCTCGAAGATAGACTTGAGAAATGGGTATCATCAGTTGAAGGTGAGGAAGGAAGATGTATCGAAGACAGCGTTCAGGACTCGTTACTGTCATTACGAGTTCCAGGTGATGTCATTTGGTCTAACGAATGCTCCTGCAGTGTTTATAGACCTAATGAACAGAGTGCTTAAACCGTTTTTGGATAAATTTGTGGTGATGTTCATCGACGATATTCTGGTATATTCTAAGACTAAGGAGAAACATGTGGAACATTTGAAGGTGACATTGGAGGCGTTAAGAAGAGAGAAGTTGTACACCAAGTTTTCAAAATGTGAATTCTGGATAGAGTGGGTGCAATTTCTTGGACATGTGATTAACAAGGACGGAATTTCAGTAGATCCATCAAAGTTGAAGCGCTACTGAGCTGGGATCAGCCGAAGACCCAGTCGGAAGTAAGGAGTTTTGTAGGACTAGGAGGTTATTACAGAAGATTTTTCCAAAATCGTGACATCGCTGACAAATTTGACTCAAAAATCAGTGAAATTCGTTTAGACGAAGAAGTGTGAAGAAAGTTTTTAAGAGCTGAAGATAAGGTTTAAGTACGAAACCTGTGTTTTCTTTCCCGGATAACACAGGAAATTTTGTGGTGTATAGTGATACATCGCATAAAGTACTAGGTTGTGTACTTATGCAGAATGGCAAGGTCATTATGTATGCATCACGCCAACTAAAGGATTATGAGAAGTGGTATCTGACCCATTATTTGGAATTGGCCGCAGTAGTGTTTGCTTTGAAGATCTGGAGACATTATCTTTATGGGGAGAAGTGTGAAATATATACAGACCATAAGAGTCTGAAATATATTTTCACACAGAAGGATTTAAACATGCGTAAGAGGAGATGATTGGAGTTAATAAAGGATTATGACTGTGAAACTTTATACCATCCAGGTAAAGCAAATGTTGTTGTCGACGCCTTAGGCAGAAAGGGTCGGGAGAAAACGCCTATGTTAACCACTCAAGAGGAGCTAATTTCAACAATGGTGAAACTGGAGTTTGAGGTGAAATATCCTAAGAAGTCGAATGAAAAAATGTTTCAATTGGGAGTCGGTCCAACTTTGGTGGATAAGTTCAAGGAAGCACAACTTCAGGATGAGGAATGCGAAAAGATAAGGAAAATACTATTGGAAGGTGAAGAGTAAAAATTCAAAGTTGATACAGAAGGGTTATTGAGATTCTAAAAAAGAATTTGGGTTTCGCCAGTACCAAAAGTTAAAGAGAAAATTTTGAACGAGGCTCATAACTCAAGGTATTCAATTCACCCGGGAGTACGAAGATGTGCCAGGATATCCGACGGCATTTTTGGTGGCCGAATATGAAAAGAGATGTTGTCGATTTTGTGGCCAAGTGTTTGACATGTTAGAAAGTTAAAGTAGAACATCAGAGGTTGAGCGGGTTGTTACAACCATTAGAAATCCCATAATAGAAATGGGAGCATATCACAATGGATTTCATAGTAGGTCTTCCAATGACTCAGAAAGATTTTGACACAGTTTGGGTTATTGTGGATCGACTGACGAAATCAGCGCACTTCTTACAAATTAAGATAAGATTCAACCTAGATTAGTTGGCGAAGCTATATGTGAAGGAAATTGTGTTAAGGCACGGTGTGCCAGTGTCTATTATTTCTAATCGAGATCTGCGTTTCACTTCGAATTTCTGGAAGAGACAACAGGAATGAATGGGAACGCAATTGAGAATGAGTACGGCGTACCATCCTCAAATAGATGGCGAGAGTGAGAGGATAATACAGACATTAGAGGATATGCTAAGAGCTTATATAATGGACTTCAAAGGAAATTGGGATGATCATCCACTATTGGTGGAATTCGCTTACAATAACAGTTACCATGCAATTATTGGCATGTCGCCTTACGGAGTGTTGTACGGTAGAAAGTGCAGAACTCCATTATGATGGGATGAATTTGGCGAACGTTAATTATTAGGACCAGAATTGGTACGACAGACCGCCAAGATTATCAAGGTGATCAGGACAAGGTCGATAGCTCCGGACGTGAGTCCAGGCTTAATCGAGGCATAACTCGATAATGTTAGTCCATATATATATATATATATACAAAAAGAAATAAAAAGCCACAGACCAAAGTCTAGGCATACACACGCTACACGACTCTCAACGTGAAGAACGGTGTGTGCAGAATGTGGAGAAAAGGCTTTAAAAAGTGTAAGAAGACTTACAGTGGACTGCCAAAGAAGACTTCTATAGCTTTAAATGGATGAACACTTAGTTTCCACCGGTAAAAATATAGCAATATATATGATCACAAGTGTTTAAAATGAGAAAGCACTCAGTTTATTGTCTGTACAGAGAAAATTGGACAGGGCTTCCTCACCGTTTTCTCTTACAAAATGGCCACCCCAAGCCCTCTATTTATAGAGGAGGGGAGCATGCAGTGTACCTTGTGACCCCAAGAAATGCACTGCGGCACGCCTGAGGTGCCCTAAGCTCTGCAGGTCCCGCCATCTCGAAGTATGTGTACGCATTCAACGTGTTGTCCACTCAAACTTTCAGAACTTTAATCCCGGCATCCAATCGAGGTGTATAAGACCTTTTTTGGAGTGATGTTGCTGAGAGATATAAAAATGACATGGGATTAGAGGTTGTAAGAAGTCGGGAAGATGGGACCATGCCCTTGGTCTTCAAGCTTTAAATTTCATCCGATGTGTTGTCCTGTGTAATAGTCACTTGGGATTATAGCTATTTGGTTCTTGTGGGACACTGTTGTGAGGAATGTATGTTAAAATGTGTTGAGATTGCGCGTATGTGGGATTGAGGTGGCAAAATAATGATTTTGCCCCTCGCCGGGGTTATCTCCAGTTTGGGCTGATATAGCAGTTGTTGCTCAGGGTTATCTCTGAGATTGGGCTGCTGCAAGTACTGGATGTCCTCAGGGTTTTCTCTGAGGTGTGCCTGACCCCCCGAGGTTATCTCCAGGTTTGGACTGAGTGCCTCGAGGTTATCTCCGAGGTTGAAGCTGACTACAAGGGTTGAATAAGCATCTCTGGGGTTATCTCCGAAATTGCAACTGCACTGCTCGGGGTTATCTCCGAGGTTGAGACTGAAACTCCTGGTGTTATTTCTGGGATTTAAATATCTCGGGGTTATCTCCGAGATTGAAAAGGCTTCTCCGGTGGGATTTACAGGCTATGAATCGCTTTGTCCTTGAGGTTATCTACGAAAGGCGATTACGCCCCTACTGATGTTAGTAATGAGAATGCAAAATTTCGAGTGTCTACACATTTCCTCCATGAAGTTTAAAGTCTACTTGTCAAAATGTTCTACCTAGCACATACTGATGGCATGGTTGGGTGTTTCAAAGAAAATGATCAGTCAGAAGGCCATCAGGCAGTCCCTTTCATAGATTAGGCTAAGGTTGATGTTCCAGGGTAAGACTCTGACCCCAACGTGGACTCAGTTCTGGCCATCAACAAGGAGGAAGACAATAAAACCCCCCATAATCACTACCGTCAGCAATAACCTGACTCTTAGCAATTGGAGTAGCACTCCTTGCATCATCCAAAAAGGGTAAAAGTGCAGAGATAGTCCATCTGCCCTGAAGTGTGATATTATCGCACTACTTACTTTTTATCGCCTGTTGCTAGCAGTTTACTTTTGTAATATTTTACTGATGCTTTTATATTTTAATAGTTTCATATATTAAGTAAAAGCATTTTATTTTCAGGCCTCCAAAGTTGGGTTTGTTTAGCCTTGTGGATGAGTTGCCAAATCTAAATAGTGACTACAACTTTGATGTAGAACTGGACTTTGACTTGATGGGGATTGAGCATGAGGAGATAGATGACAATGAGGTGCCTGGGGATATCAAAGGATGGGTTGAAGATAAGACAAAACCCAACCTCAAACAAACCACCACTGTCAGTATCAGAACCCTAGAAAATCCCAAAGAAATCCAAATCGGGAATGACCCTACCCCAAGCCAAAAGAATGATATGATATAACTCCTAACCTAGTTTAAAGATGTATTCTCATGGTTACATGATGACATGATCAGATTTTCCATGGATATCATCATCCATCGACTGCCCATCAAAGAAGGGTTCAAGTTAGTCAAGCAGAAACTAAGGAGGCTGAAGCCAGAATGGAGTTTAAAAGTCAAAGAAGAAATTGTCAAGCAATTCAATGTAGTCATTATCATAGTATCAACTTACCCGAAATGGCTATCCAATGTGGTCCCTATACCAAAGCCAGAAGGAAAGGTACTAGTCTGTGTGGATTATCGGGAACTAAACAAGGCTAGTCTCAAAGAGTATTTCCCGGTGCCTTTCATCCATATCTTAATAGACAACACAAACTAGTATGACATATAATCTTTTGTCGACTGTTTCACTGGATATCATCAAATCATGGTTGCAGAAAAAGATAGGGAGAAAACAACCTTCATCACTCCCTAGGGAACCTTTTGCTATTGGCGACTAGCTTTCGGCTTCACCAATGTCGGTGCTACGTACTAGATAGCCATAATGGCTCTATTCCATGACATGATGCATAAAGAGATAGAGGTATATGTGGATGACATCATTGTAAAATCCAAAAAGGATAGCAACCACAACGACTATCTTTAAAAGCTATTCACCCGGCTCTGCAAATACAACTTGAAACTGAACCCCACCAAGTGTGCTTTTGGTGTCAAATTTGGCAAAATTTTGGGCTTCCTGGTGAGAAACCGAGGCATTGAACTAGATCCAACAAAGATCAAAGCTATCACTGAGATGCCTACACCCCAGACCGAGAAAGAAATTTAAGGGCTCTTGGGAAGAATCAATTTCATCAGCCGATTTATCTCTCAGCTCACCACAACTTGTGAGCCCAATTTTAAATTACTGAGGAAGAATTCCTCAGCCAAGTGGAATGAAGATTGTCAAAAAGTCTTCCTCGCCATCAAGAAACATTTGATTGAAGCTCTTGTGTTGGTACCTCCAAAAGACAAAGTTCCACTTTTCATATACATATCAATTAACTCCAACACCATGGGTTGTATGTTGGGACAAAAAGATGATATAGGCAAGGAAAGAGCCATCTATTATATCAGCAAGAGATTCAACAATTGTGAGCAAAAATACACCTTAATTGAAAAGATGTGTTGTGCATTAGCGTGGGCTGCCATGAGGTTATAGCATTACCTCCACAGACATACAACTTACCTAATATCCCGCCTGGATCCTTTAAAGTACATTTTTAGTAGGCCTATGTTTAATTTTTGATTGTCAATATGGCATTTGATCCTCCAGCAATTTTAGATCATCTATGTTACACAAAAACTATCAAGGGCCGAGGAATTGTGGATCAACTCGTTGAAGCATCTTCAGGGGACTTCAAACCTTTCGAAACATATTTTCCCAATGACGATGTAATGATAATTTAGTCAAGCCATAGAGAGGATATGGGTCAATTCTAGAAAATGTACTTCGATGGTGCTGTAAACATAGAAGGTGCGGGAGCAGGGGTAGTCCTTGTACCCATCACCGGGGAGCAGTATCCTGCAGCCACTAAGCTACATTTTAACAACACTAACAATATAATCAAATATGAAGGTTGTATCATGAGATTAAAGCAAGACCAATTAATAGGTGTCAAATGGTTAGCAGTCTTTGGAGATTCTAAGCTGGTCATTAAACAGACCACAGGGACATATCATACCAAAGGGTGACACTTGTTTCCCTATCATCGACAGGTTATCGAAATGGCTAGGGAATTTGAAGATATAGCCTTTATACACATTTCTCAAAATCGAAATGATTTCACTGATGCACTAGCAACTCTGGCTTCCTTAATCCATGTGTCTGTAAGGAAGGGAATCCATGTTATCGAGTTCACAACACAGATAACACAGGCCTACGAGAATTACATTGGAGAAGTATCAGATGGAATACATATCATCAAAGCCCCCTGGTATCAAAATATGAAAGAATATTTACGGGATGGATCTCTGCCCATTAGGGTAAGCCAAGCTGAAAGAATGTGGATCAAAAAAATGGCTATAAAATTCTACTTAATTAGAGATGATCTCTACAAAAGAGATGTAGAAATGGGACTCCTGAGATGCCTAGACAAAGATCAAGCTTAGAGGCTTATAAATTTAGTGCACAATGGAGTGTGTGGGCCACACATGAGCAGTCCCTTACTTGCCAATATGATATTAAGAACAGAGCATTACTTAGAAGGGGGGTTAAATAAGTACTGAGTAAGTGATGTCCAATTTTTGTTTTAATAGAAACTATTAAGAATGCAGTCTACATAATACAACTTGTTATCGTTTCAATTTTCAGAAGTAGTTAACGGATTGATTTTGCAAGATGATTTAACTTAATCATTTTTTGACCTGAGTTGGTATAACACTTTTATGATGAACTATATGTGTTATAGTGTTTATAACTCAGTTTTACACTTTAGACAACTTTAACCAAATAACAGTCATAGAGGGGCAAAACAATCATAAGTACACAAAGAATTTTTACGTGGTTCAATCCTTAACCTCTAGTCTAGTAGCCTACCTCCACGTCCAATATAAACTAGTATTGGAAACTCACTTTATTAATTAGTGTGACGTTGTTACATTACAAGTTTACAAATAATCTTGAACACCTATATTCACCTTGTGCACTTTTACAGCCCTTGAGTACTTATACTCCCTTAAGCACCTCTGGCCCCTTTGTGCACCTATGCACCGCAAGCACTTATACTTACTTTACACTTGTTTGTAACATTCACCCTAATCTAACATAGATTAGAAACTAATAGACCAACAATCTTAGTCTATTTCACAATATTGATTTTTAATCAAATTACAATATCAATTATGATCAAAGCAATAAATATATATCAATTCAAAGCTTTTCTATATACAATGATCAAATAAAAAAATAAGGATATCACCGAGTACTTAAGAACTGTTAAAGATATAATTAAAGTAATGTAGCAGCCTGTATGACCCTTCACAGTAATTCGAATAAGCATAAAAAGTAAGACTTGTGAAGATCAGAGAATTTCGAGTATAACTTTTAGTTTAAGCTTTGTATTTTCTATTTTTCTCGGGGTCTATCTTAGAACACAACTGAATGCTTTTATAATATCATCATATTATAGCTGTTTGATTAGCAAGAATCAATTAGGACTAATTTGCGTTAATTATTTAAACTAATTAATTTTTTAGCTATTGGAGCAACTAGCCGTTAGGTTCAATCAAAGATGATGGACAGATTTCGTGATTAATACTGTTGGATATATATATATATATATATATATATATATATATATATATATATATATATGTGTGTGTGTGTGTGTGTGTGTGTGAATGAAATAAAACCAATAGGTGTGACCTTTGGTTCATACCTTTTTAAAGGGATGTATCTTTTCAAAGAGATGTAACATTTCAAAATGATGTAACCTTTTGAAAGGATGTATATCTTCAAAGGGGTATTTGGAAACCTATAAATAGGTTCAAAATCTACCCAAAACAATCACTTCATCTTCAACTCTAATCTTTCTCAAATTCTTAAAAATTAATTTCATTCTTCATTCATATAAAAGTCATACAGAGTATTCATATAAAAGTCATATAGAGTATTAAAAAATTTATTGGTTCGTAATCTCTTCCATTTGAAGTCTTCTTGTGAGAGTTGAAGACCAATTTTATCTTGGGAAGAAACGTCCATTATTTCCATCCGTAAAGCACCGATAATGGGACGAAATCTGCTTTAAGGAAAGGCGTCCAACAAATGATTTTTGGTTTAAAAGTTCATCAATTACATCTTGTAAGTCATTATTATAAAATTGTTTATCTTATATTTCTGTTTATATATTTAGTACATAATAATAATACTTTGGAATAACAAATACTTTATACATGCTTTCCACAGATTGATATATATATATATATATATATATATATATATATATATATATATATATATATGATAACATGATTTCAGTAGTTTCCTTAAACATATGTATTCACTTATTTTCAGCCACTTGTTTCCTAAATTGATTTTATCCAAATTCGAATCTTCATTTAGTTTAGTCAATTAATTATGGAAGCCATAAATTCAGCCTTATATTTTTTAACGTATTCAGCCATATATTGTTCACAAGGACTGATTCCAATAACTTTATTTTCAAATCAAAGATATTTTCCTTTTTAAGATCAAGATACTTGTTCCTTTAAGTTGATTTAATAGAGATATTATTTAGCGCAATCAATTTAAGAAAACATGGAAAGATATAAATTCACCTCCATAACATATTTTAAGCATATTTCCAAATAAATTAGCTTTTCAAATATTACTTCCAAAATCTGTTTTGATAATCAATTTTCAAATAAATGTTATTTACTTTTAATTTATGAAAACATAATTATTTATTATCATGCTATCATGCAACGCAATCCAATGCAATCCTAGAGCTTTGAATCAAAATATATTTAAAGCTTAACGCTCTGTTTCTGAGTTTTGAAGAAAAAAGAAAAGAATAGAAAACTTAAATTAGAATAGAAAAGAAAAGAATAGAAAACTTGAAGTTTTCCTTTATGTTGTTTCTGAGTTTTTAATAGAAAAGAATAGAAAATTTAAATTAAATTTTCTTTTCTTGCGTTTTTGAGTTCTAATGAAAAGAAAAGAAAAATATCAAATTTACAAATTTACCCTTGTATTAATTATAACCATTGAACTATGAATAAAAATATTCAAGATAAATTTAATCAAAGAAAAAAATTCATAATTAAATACAAATATCTAAATAAATGTTAAACAAAAATTACTTCTACAAATTCATTATCATACCATACCCAAAAGTCATCAAACATAAGATGTATTATTTATACTAACGAAGATTATTCATCAAATTCTCCAAGAAATTCAATCTCCTTTCTAATGGTAACCCAAACACTGCTCGTGCTTTGTCTTGATTTTCTAGTAGCCATAAATAGGCTTGATCGATTTTTTCCTCATCGAAATTCATTTCAGTAAGTCCTTTAAAGATATCATTTGCAGAATAGACTCGCACAGATGAATTGATAAATGCTTCTCCCTGTTTTTCAAATGTCTCCCCTTGCTTTTCCAATATGGTAGCTAATTTATCAATCACATTAGTTAATTTACCTTTATCGTCAGAATGTTTTGCCTTTTTCTTTTTTTCTTTTCAAGTGCGTACACTTTTTGTCGGTAATTGAGAATGCTCTTGAGAAGAGGCTTGAGAATGAGTTGACATAAATTCGCCAATATCATTCAAATTAAAACTTTCTAAAATTACTTCATTTCGGGATATTGCACCATCAATTCCATCAATTGTAGATTCTTGCTCAACCATGTCCTCTCATTTTTTTCGTTTCTCTTTTGCAGTTACTAAACCTTCCCCTGTTGCCCTGTCTTTAGCAAATAATTCTTCCAAGCGATCATAATGGTAGATCGCTTTATCCCTCCATATAGCAGCTTTAGGCTTTGCCTAGTTATAAAGACATTATTATCAAATAAAAGACATTATATATATACCCACAATTAAATTGGACAAAAGTAATTCAATTAAAATTAAATAAATATCTCTATAAGGTCTTTCCATACTTCTAAAATTACCTTTCTTGCTATCTTACATAATAAAAGATGTTGAGAGGACACTGTAATCACAATCTCTCAAAGGGAAAAAAAACCACTATGAATGGTTTGATTAGATTTTGCTAATTCTTTTTTTTTTTTGAGAGAGAGATTGATGAATGCATACATCTGGTGAGGTGATGAGATTGATGTATTCTGGGTTTGGTTCATATGGAATAATGAATTAGTACCATTTTAATTTTGTTCCTTTGGCCCTCTCCAGCCTCAAGTTGACACTCTCTCAACCTAGATTCTTGTTTATATAAATAGGAAGTCACTACCCACTTATTTATTAAAGTTTCTGCACAAACTGGCCAGTCGACAGTCCCTCCAAACTTCAATTTTGGACAAATTTAATGTCTCTGTTTTTACCATGTACCCTTCTCAATTTCACTTCACACTCCATCCAAATTACGTCCAAACATTGTAAATTGATCACACACAGCTCATAACAAAAAGTTGAGGGCGGCCAGTATTTTCAAGGCAAATATCATATAGAACGACTGAATCTCTGACGCCAATACAGATCAAAAGATAGTCCTAACATATATATTTACATCAAAATATAAAACTGGTCGTTGAGTATTCATACAACAAACAAAAATCTTACCCCCAAATATCCACAGCAATTCAAAACAAACAAAGATCAATCAATTCAGATCTGAATTTAAAAAACAAATTACTCAACCAATAAACATTAAAATATATAAATTTGATACCTCTGAGATACACGGAAAGACAAAGGCTGATGAACTTGTTCAGTTGTTCGCGGCAAAAGGCTGATGAACTTGTTCAGTTGTTTCGCGCCTATATATTTTTTTTATCAGATTAGGTTTAGAATTGAGGACATGAGTTGTAATTTAAAATTTATTATATTAAAAATTGAGGATAATATGGGAATTATAAAAATATTACTTATTCCAATTTCTTTCGGTCCAAATCTTGCCAATTTTGGACGGAAAACTTTGGCGAGAAAAAGTGGCAAGTTTTACGTCATTTTTTTCTTCTTTTCCGTTTATTAAAAAACTCAGAAACATAATAATTTGAAAGAAAACTTAAATTTTTCGCCCATTTCTTTTCTTTTCTGTCCATTTTAAAACTCGGAAACAGAGTGTAAGATCTTACATGATATCCTAGTGATAATTCTTTTTTCTTCCTCATTTGAACAGCTTCTTTAATAACATTCTAATTCGGTCTGCTATACCGATGCGGTTTGTTGAATAGGAGATATTCATTGCATTATATGAACCTTGAAGATATAAATCCATAAGAGTTAGTTCATAAGCCAAGTCATTATCAAAACCAAAGGATGGAGATTTATCAAACCAACACTCTACCCCTTTTTGATGATGACGACACAGTAAATATTGCTCCTCCTAAATTCATGCATTATTCAAAAACAAGCATTTAATCATCATAATATTCACAACATAGCTCCCCTCAGTTTGTGCATAACTATTAAGGTTATTTACCACAAACTCTTTATCCTTGCAAAACAGATCAGATCATGACAGTCCAATCTCATTCATAGCAACCTTTTAAGAACAATAATGATTAAAACTTTATCCTCTCTGTTCCTGCACCTGCATAATAATTAACCTCCTGCACCTGCATAATAATTAACCCAATTTTCTCCCCCTTTGTCATCATGCAAAAATTATTAACCATAGAGAACATATTACCATAGGCAGTACCATAAAAGGTAGCACATTAAAGTTCTAAAAACTAGCAGAGAATCAGCAGAGTACCATTTAAACATATTTGGTCTCCACAACCAATCAAAACATAGTACCATAAACCAAAAGTAAATCAGTTCAATAGAGCAGGTAATTAATGATTTGGAAAAGTAGGAAAGAGGGAAAGGTAATGCCCTTTTTAATTGCTAATATCAAATGATCAAATCCCGGAGCAGAAGCTAGATTGATTCCTAATATTTTTGAAATTTTTTAGAAACCTTTTCCATTCCATATATGTACCCATTTAATTTGACCAAATCAGATTTTCATATAGCACTTAATTAACCAAAAAGAGTTTATCAGTTCAATTAATCATAAAAATCTACTCCATTAATTTAGCTAATTAATTTCTGAATTTAAATTAACTTTTATACATACATAGCTTGCAAATATAATCAAATCATTTAGCAATTAACCACATAGGTAATTTAGCATGCAATTTCAATTCAGTAAAACATATATATCATTTAAATAGTACTTATTCCAAGTTCTCTTCATAAAGTGCAAAACCTCTCTTCACTTAAGGGTTTTATGAATATATCAGCTAGTTGATGCTCGGTAGGGATAAATATTAATTTAGTAAGACCCTTTGCCACATTATCCCTTGAATAATGATGGCTTACCTCTATGTGTTTTATTCGAGAGTGCAATACTAGATTTTTAGAAATATCAAACGTGCTAGTGTTATCACAGTATATATGCACATAATTCCATGTAATATCAAAATCACATAAGGTTTGACGCATCCATAAAATCTAAGAACAACAACTTCCTACAGCTAAGTATTCACCCTCAGTTGTTGATAGAGCTACTAAGGTCTGCTTTTTACTATGCTAAGATACTAGGCTTTGACCCAAAAATGTACAAGCATCACTGGTGCTTTTTCTATAAATTTGAAAACTTGCATAGTCTGCATCTGAGTAGCTTATTAGATCTAAATCATTACATATAGGATAATATAAACCAAAATTAGTAGTGCCACAAAAATATTTAAAAATCCTTTTAATAGCCTTTAAATGTGACTCTTTTGGTTTAGCTTGAAAATGGGCACATAAGCACACACTATACATTATATCTGGTCTAGAGGAAGTTAAATGTCACAAGCTTCCAATCATACCACGATATTTTGTTACCTCTACATCAGCACCATTTTCATCATATGTGAGCTTTATAGTAGTACTCATGGGGGTTGCTTTTGATTTTTATTTGTCAAAGCTAAACCTTTTGATCAACTCCTTTGTGTACTTTGTTTGATGAATGTAAATACCATCTCTTCCTTCCTTTACTTGTAATCCCAAGAAGTAGTTGAGTTCTCCCATTAAACTCATATGAAACTCCTTGTGCATACACTTGGAAAATCACTCACAAAGAAGATCATTAGTAGCACCAAATTAATATTATATCATCTACATATATTTGTACAATAATAATATCTTTATTTTCATGCTTAATAAATAATGTTAAATCGATTTTACCTCTTGTGAGCCCATTGGATAGAAGATACTTACTCAATCTTTCGTACCAAGCTCTTGGAGCTTGTTTGAGTCCATAGAGAGCCTTTTTGAGCTTGTATACATGGTTTGGATATTTATCATGCTCGAATCCAGGAGGCTGTTTCACATACACTCCCTCATTGATGTAGCCATTTAGGAATGCACTTTTTACATCCATTTGATGTAGTTTAAACTGCTTGTATGAGGCAAAAGCTAGTAACATCCGGATTGACTCCAACCTTGCCATTGCTGCAAATGTTTCTTCGTAATCAATCCCTTCTTGTTGATTGTATCCTTGAGCCACAAACCTTGCTTTATTTCGGGTTATTGTTCCATATTCATCAAGCTTATTCTTATACACTCATCTGGTTCCAATTATTGAAGTTCCTTTTGGTGTGGGGGACTAATTCTCAAAGTTGACATCTTTCAAATTACTGCAACTCTTCTTGCATTACCACCAACCAATTTTCATCAAATACAACTTCCTTTGCATTCTTTGGTTCAATTTATGATAAGAAGGTTGAGTATGCACATAAATTTTGAGCTCCTCTTCTTGTTGTGATGCCACGGTTTATGTCATCAATTATATTCTCCAGAGGGTGATTCTTGATGTATCAAGCAATTTTAAGCATTGAATGACTTGCTATCTGTTTTGAATTCTAAATTGGATCAAGAATTGAAACCTCTTTATTAGATTTTGCTGACTTTATTTCTTGCTCTTCCTGTTTTGGTAAAATAGCTTGTTGTTCTTACGAATCCAAAGATGCCACGCAATTTGATTATTTTTATCGGGCCGCAGACTTCAAGTACACCTGCATCCTCATCTTTTTCTTTTGGTAGATCATCATTAGATTTATTAAACTTCACATGGACAAATTCTTCAACACGTGATTTTCTAATATTAAACACTAGATATGCTTTACTATGTTGAGAATACCCAAGAAAAATACCTTCATATGATCTAGCGTCAAATTTGCCTAAGTTTCTATTTGTACTTAACATAAAACATTTTGCACCAAATACTTTAAAATAACTTATGTATGGAATTTTGTTGTTTAACAGTTCATAAGGTTTTTTAAGAAGAATAGGACGAATAAGAACTTTATTTAAAACATAACAAGAAGTGCTTACCGCGTCGGCCCAAAATTTCTTTGGGAGTTTACTCTCTTGTAAAAGTGTTCAAGTAGTCTCTTGAAGTGTTATATTCTTTCGTTCCACCACTCCATTATGTTGAGGAGTCCTTGGTGCTGAGAATTCATGGTTTATTCCTCTTTGATCCCAAAATGGAATAAAATATTTTTGGAATTCTCATCCATGATCACTTCTTATCCGTTTGAGCTTGAGGTTGTACCTTTTCTCCAAGTTTCTTATAAGCCTTTCAAAATCTCTAAAAGCTTCATCTTTAGTTTTAAGAAAAATCACCCCAGTGTATCTAGAGAAATCATCGACTATAACGAAAGCATAAAATTTACCATTTAAATTAGCTTGCCTTTCGGGTCCAAACAAAGCTAGATGTAAAAGTCGCAAGGGTGAAGAAGTTGATACCTTGTTCTTAGCAATGAAAGAGGTTCTTACTTGTTTACCAAGTTGACATGGAACACATGTGGATTTCTTTTCATAGTTGATCTTTCGTAAGCCTTTCATAAGACTTTTGTTTCAAAGTTCTTTATCAACTCCATATGAACATGTCCCATTCTTTTGTTCCATAGATTAGCTTTATCATGTACAGCTGATAAATATACTTCTTTTTCCTATTGCTCAGAATCAATAGTATAGATATTTCCTTCTCTTTGTGCAACTAGAGTGAGATCATTAGTACCATGAAGTATTGAACATTTATTAAAACATACCTACAACAAGAATACAATTTATCTTCTTGGTACCCATATCTTCTTGGGTCCACTATGTTTGTAGAATGCAATTCATTTCTTAATCCATACTTTCTTGATTTTTTTTTGTTGCAATTTACATCTAAATGTCCTTTAATGCTATAATTTTTGCAAGTAGTAAAAAGATAGCAATAATTCAATTTAAAATGTGATTTAGACTTTAATATCTTCACATTGTTCTTTTTATTAAAGCATTATATCTGATTCCTTGCTTATCATAATTGGTTTTTGTTTTCCTAACATGATATTTAAGTTTTTTTCCCTTGTATAAATTTAGCTAATAATGACTTTAATGATTTTATTTCTTCATGCAATTCATCATTATTATTATCTTTCATGAAGCATCATTATTGAAAGCATCAATACATACATCTCTCATTTTCAATTCATTTCTTAATTTTTCAATTTCACCATTTAAATTAATTACCTTATTATAGAGAACTTTGGAGTAATTTCCTAGATAATCATTTTTAACAATTAATACTTTTTCCTCTTGTGATGGTGTTTCAATTTCTTTCTTTTCTTCAACTAAGGTTTATACTTCATTCATTAATGTGATTATCAAATCTTTTAAATACAGATTATTTTCTTATTTCAAGAAATCTAAAGTTCAAAAGTTTACCTCACTTGTTTCTCCTTCGAATCCCATAAAGCATATTTGGGCTATTTCATCATCTTCATTCACCTCAACGTCGGATTCATCATCACTCCATGTGACAAGTGCTTTGTTCTTTCTAGTATCCTTGAAGTTTGTTTTTGTAAGACCCCAATTTATTATTAATGAAATTTAATTTTCTCTATTTATTATTTTGAAATAGTAAGGGTTGATGTGATTAATGTGGATAGTTAGGGGTAAAATACATAAATACTTCAAAATAAGCAAGTGGTTATAAAATATTCATTGTTGTCGGGGAATATTCGTTTGGTCGTGGAATATTCAGATCGCTTTGTCGGGGAATATTAAATGCATTTACAGTAGCAAGACCATGTGTGGGCCCCATAACTGGAAAGCGATTGGATGAAGAAAGCGACAAAAATAAGTGGTTTAAAAATAATCTGGCGTAGTTATTATCTGAATTAATCTTTGTTAAAATACCCTGTTGGTTAAAACACAAGAGTATTACCGGTATTGCACCAATTGTTGATTCTTACGTGAAGAAGGCACTACTCAATAATGGTTCTGATAATTACTTATTCGAAGATTTTATTGAGTTAATAATTGCTGCGTTGATATTTTATATTACCGTTGTTTCAATAATTGTCATTTACAATTATTTTTCATTATCGAAGCAATAATTCATATTATCCGAATAATATTATTAGATAACATTATTGGCAATGTCTAGAAAGTTACATCTAAGGAGAGGTTTGGTCACCTAATCATTGCAAGGCCAAGAAGAAGAAATTCTTATTGAAAAGCCCCTCTTTCCTGGGAACCGCCTGGTTGTCAATATTGTGATTCTATAATATTATTTGTGAATAATTAATTATTGATTCATATGATGAGGAAAATATTGATTTTATGTGGATATAGATGGAGAAAAATTTTAAATGTGACAATTGTTGAAAATTGAAATTTTATCTTTTACGATAAAATAATTCTTTTAAATATATTATTATATTAATGGTGATATTTTTACAACGAATGTGGAATATATGAGTATCGAGGAGGAAGAGTATTTTTGTTGCAATAAATGTTTAAAACATGTTAAACATGTCATGGACCCCATTTATTGATTGAAATTTGATTATAAGCTTTTGTAAAATCCCCGTTTGTGGATTTTGGTCAATTTCTGTTTGGAATTTGGAAAAATTTTCTTCTGCAAAGTTGTAGAGAATTGAATTTCCTATACAAACTCATGAGATTCGAATTTTCTGATAGAATGGCTATTTATTATGAATTATTGAAGTTTCAAGCTCAAAATAATTATTTTTTGGAAGTTTAAAATATTTTAAATAATAAAAACGTTTTTTGTTTGTTTTGTAGGCTACAACATGTGCATAATGAGCTGAGATCAGATCTAAGAAGGTGGGCGTAGAAATCTTAATATATATATTAATATTATATTAAATTTTTCGCTTTGGTGTTCTAAGCATTTTCCTATAAATAGGGTGCTTGGGTTAGAATTGAAAATCACACCGTAAACTCGAAGTTTTCTCTCTATATTATCGAAGCGTATTCTTGTGAGTATTTTGAGTATACTTTGAGTATTGTTAGGCGGTGCAAGTTCCTTCAAAGACTATACCCGGTATTCAAATTAGAAGTACTAATCTTTCGAGGTAAGGATGTTAATTTCTTCTCAAATGATATTATTTCTTCAATATCATTATCTTTGAAATATTGGTTGGAACTTTTATCAAATTTAGAACTTTTTCATGTGGGTTACTATTCATGAATTACTATTCACGAGTTCTTATTCATGAGTTCTTATTCACGACTTACTATTCACACAGTACTATTTACGTAAGCGTGAAGATGTTTTTTTGTGGAATTTCTATCTTTTGGTGTCTGAGTTACTATTCACGATACGACACTATTCACGATATCGACACTATTCACGATACGGCACTATTCATAGAAAAATAAAATTTCTTCTTTTACTCCAAAATATCTATCTCGGATACTAGCTTTGATTGTATCCATGTTTTGATCATTCTTGAATTTTACACCACTATGATCATTTTTGAGGTATTTTTGAACATGGATAAAACAAAGTACTAATTCTTAATCCTTAATCCTTGTCATTTTGTTTCACTTTGGATTCGTTTCTTTAAAATATTTTCATCATCCTCGATCTTAAATGATGATATTATTGAATATCTTTGGCCAGTAGTGCGAAAGATGAATGATTTCTGAAGAATATCTTTGGTAGTAGTGCAAAGATGAGCAGTGTTTAGATGAACATGATTAATCGATGAATATCTTTGGCACTGTAGTGCAAAAGATGAATATTTGATTGCGAGATGTATATTGATTGATGTTACTGAGGATAAAAGATAGGCGATGAACTTTTAAATTCATACATAGAAGATAGTAGTTTGCATTCTCTACTTAACTCTTCTAATGAATTATTATTTCACTGCGAATATTGATTTAAAATTTGTTGTCTATTGTATTCTATTAGATTTTTTCCCTTGAAGACTAACGATAAATTTGTTGTATATTATCTTAGTCATAATATTCTTTCTTTGGGCTAGTTGAGCTCACCCTTTTCCTTTTGTTCCATTTTTTCTTCTCGGGAGGCGAGAATATAGCAAGTACGAGTCGAGGTATGGAATGAAGGTTTTAGAAAGAATTGTTTAGTAGTCCTCACCATTTTTGTAAAATAATGTATCAATAAATGTGATGAGGATTTATTTGAGTATAGATATTGTCTAGAAGATAATATTTGTATTCAAACTCACAGCTTTCTGGTTGTTGTAATAAAAAGTTGTAGTTGTTTACGCACCATGTATTGACAACTCGAATGGGTGATGTATACCTATTTTTGGGGCGCGTCACGGTTGGTATCGAGCTTAGGGATATGATCTCTGGCGAGATCGGGGAATAGAACTAGGAGGGAGAGCGAGTAAATACTTCGCTAGTGTGTCCTACCTAAGCTTATTTTTTAGTTGGTCAAGATATAAGGATATTATGTGATATATTGATTTCCTTAATTAACCCTTGCTTTTTTATGACATTATTTGAGAATGTCGATTGAGAATATTAACAAGGGAAATGAGACAGTGGAGACGCTTTGTACTCACCAACGAGGAGAAGCGTACAGCAACAGTGGCAATGTTCCTCCCATGAACAACACCATCGAAGCGAGATGATGAACGAGGGATGTTTAGAAGTTTTTTGCGAGTTCATGCAAAATCGCATAAGGAGACTCGTGTTCAAAATACAGGAGAAATGATAGCAATTCACGGGTTGTCACAACCAAGCGGTTCAAAGAGTTGGGACCACGGAATTTAAGGGAAAGCGAGATCCGATCATGGCGGAAACATGGGTCAAGCAAATTACCAAGATATTCGATGTCTTGGGATGCACGGAGGAACATAAGGTTCCATTCGCCACCTTTATGTTAAGTGGCGAGGGTGATTCATTGGTGGGAGTGCGTGAAGCGTACTCCATCCAACCCCACTCAAGATGTCTTGGGAGGCGTTTGAACTATTTAATGACAAATACTTTCACGAAAGTGTTCGTCATATGAAGGAAGTGGAGTTTATTAGATCGAGCGGTAACAACACGCGGTGTCTCGAAGACGAGGCAAAGTTTACTGAGTTATCGAGTTTGCACCTCATTTGGTGGAGAATGAGGAACGATGACGCGGATGTTTCTTAGAGGTTTGAAACCCCAGATACGTCGATATCTTATTTCTCATAAATTTTCTCTCTATTCGGATGTTGTAATGCAGGGCTCAATTATTAGAGCGAGATAACGAAATACAATCAACCGAGGGACCACAACCGAGGATCGTACGGAGATAGCGATCAGCAAGAATAATGATAACCAATGGAGAAAGAAAGCAGAGACGGACAAAAATGGTAACCACTCTGGTGGTAATCATGTCCATGAAAATAGAAGAAGCGAGTCGGGAGGAGATTTTAAAAGAGGAGATTTAACAATGACCATGTGAAGACGAGCGGTCTGGCAAGCAAAGAATCGGTTCTAAGGGAGAAACGACCACCGGCCATATCTTTATAAATGAGGAAAAGAGGACATATCGGTCAAGCGCCCCACAACAGTTCAAGGTATGCTATAATTGTGGAAAGGAAGGACATATCGCTCAAGATCAGACAAGATGCATGAAACCTAGTTCAATGGGGACGGTGACTCAAAAGATCATCCCGTAAAAGTCAAAGTCAATGATTAGGAAGAGGCGTTTGTTGTGGATCGGTCATAATGCGAGGAACCCAAACGAGGTGATCACGGGTAAGCTATTTATAAATTCTTACGAAGTTTATACCTTACTTAATCTGGGTGCTACCCATTCATTTATCTCTCCTACATGTGCTCAACGTTTAAACTTGACTCAGGAGAAATTAGACTTTGACCTATCTGTGGAAACTCCGTTAGGAGAAACTTTCATCACATCCATTGCTTATAAATCTTGTTTGATTCAAGTTGGCACCATTACCTTACATGTTGACCTTATCTCTTTAAAGATACTTGCTTTTGATGTGATTTTAGGGATTGATTGGTTAACTACTCATCATGCCAAAATTAATTGTTTTCGTAAGGTTGTTAGTTTTCATATTCCTAACCAACCTGTTATTTAATTCAAGCAACTAAACCATTAAAATCAATCAACGTCATATCTAATCATAAAGCTATTCGTTTATTGAAAAACGGATGTCAAGCTTTCTTAGCCCATGTTATGGATTTGAATAAAGACACGTCAAATTTGAATAATATTCTGTTGTTATTGACTTTCCGACGTATTTCAAGAACTTCCGGTCTACCCCGTAACGTGAAGTTGAATTCTTTATTGATCTTGAACCGTACAAAGCCCATTTCTAAAACCCCATATCGAATGGCTCTATTGAACTTCAGGAGTTAAAGGTCCAACTACAGAATTGTTGGACATCGGTTTCATTCGTCCTAGTACATCTCCTTGGGGTGCTCTGTTTTATTTGTAAAGAAGAAAGACGGGAGTATGCGACTTTGTATTGACTATCGGGGAATTGAACCATGTCACCATCAAGAATAGGTATCCTCTACCTCGTCTTGATGACTTGTTTGACCGATTCTGTAAGGGCACAATTCTTTTCAAAAATCGATCTTTGTTCGGATATCATCGGTGAAGATTAAAAGCGAGGATATTCCAAAGACGCGCTTTAGAACTTCGATGACGGGCATTATGAATTCTTAGTCATGTCTTTCGGATCGACTAATGCTCCTATGACTTTCATGGATATGATGAACCGAGTATTCAAGGAATATTTGGATCGATTCCGTTGTTGTCTTTATTGATGACATCCTTATATATTCCAAAAGTCGTGAAGATCATGAGCACCATTTGAAGTTGGTACTCAAAGGATTCGTGAAAACCAACTATATGCCAAATTGAAGAAATGCGAGTTCGGCGAGAAGTAGCATTTCTTGGACACAGTGTCAAAACATGGAGTATCCGTGGATCCGTGAAGATTGAAGCAATACAAAGTTAGAGCAACCGAAGTCGGTGGGATGAAGCACGTAGCTTTTGGGCTTAATTGGTTATTATCGGAGATTCGTTGAAGGTTTTCTCGAATCGCTACTCCATTAACTTCGCCTAACTCGGAAGGATACAAAATTCGTTTGGAGCGAAGAATGCGAGAAGAGTTTCCAAGAGCTTAAGAGGAGACTTATTTCAAAGACTGTTCTAACAATACCATCTGGTTCGGATGGATTTGTTATCTCACAAATGATGCTTGAGCAAAGGGTTAGGATGTGTTCTCATGCAAGCGTGAGAAAGTCATAGCCTTTATGCCTCGCGACAACTTAAAGAGTATGAGAGGAATTATCCTACTCATGATCTAGAGTCAGCGCATTCGTTTCGCTCTAAAGATATGGAGGCACTATCTATATGGGGAGAAAGTGGAGATATATTCGGACCATAAAAGCCTTAAATATTTCTTCACTCAAAAAGAACTCAACACGCGGCAATGACGTTGGCTCGAGCTATTGAAAGACTACGACCACACAATTCAATACCATCCCGAAAAGCGAGCGTGGTAGGCGACGCGTTGAGTAGAAGATCATATGCGAGAACGAAAAGTGCGATGATGTCAAGTATACGACATAGAGCCAACTTTAATAGAAAAAGTTAAGGTTGCTCAAGCCACCAGGCCGGATGATGCGTATGAAGAAGAAAGTACAAGAAGGAGCTATTCCTAAGCGAGAATCGATGAAGAAGGAATACTTGAGTCCACTCTAGACTTTGTGTTCCTAACGACTACGATTTGAAGTACAAGATTATGATGGAGGCACACAATACACCATTTGCAATCCATCCTGGAAGTACTAAAATGTATCGTGATCTTGACATACATTTTGGTGGAACAATATGAAGAGAGAGATTACAAAGTTTATCTCAATGTGTTTAACTTGTCAACGTGTAAAGGCGGAGCATCTAGTACCTAAGGGTCCGTTGCAACCACTTGAGATTCGAAATGGAAGTGGGAACACATTACCATGGATTTCGTTCTGGTCTTCCTACGGTTTCTCGTGGCATCAATGCTATTTGGGTTATTGTTGATAGATTAACCAAGTCCGCTCATTTTCTTGCCGATCACGGAGACTTATTCATTTGAACGTCTTGCTAGTATATGACGTGAATGAGATTGTGAGGTTGCATGACATGCATGTATCCATAGTTTCGGATCGTGACCCAAGATTCACTTCAAGATTTTGGGTTAGCTTGCAAAAAGCTATGGGCACGGATTTACGATTCAGTTCGGCATACCATCCTCAAACGGACGGACAATCAGAAATGACTATTCAAACTCTTGAAGATTTATTAAGACTCTGTGTCCTAGACTTCAAGGGCAGTTGGGATAAGTATTTACCATTGGTGGAATTCTCCTACAACAACAGTTATCAGGCAAGTATAGGTGTAGCTCCATTTGAAGCATTATATGGACGAAAGTGTCGCTCTCCAGTATGTTGGGACGAGGTGGGTGAAGCAACACTGTTGGGACCCGAGTTAGTACGTATGACTACGGAAAAGATCCAAATGATTCGACAACGTATACAAATGGCACAAGATCGACAAAAGAGTTATGCGGATCTTCATCGAAAGGACGTGGAATTTAGTGTAGGGGATCATGTATTATTGCGAGTTGCTCCATGGAAGGGAGTTACAAGATTTGGGAAGAGAGGAAAGCTCAATCCACGATTTATTGGTCCATTTCAAATTCTTGACCGAGTAGGAAATGTAGCCTATAGACTTGCGTTACCTCCAAGTATGTCTCGTGTTCATAATGTGTTTCACATATCTGTACTTCGTAAATATGTGAAAGACCCGAACCACGTTATAGAATTAGAACCGGACGAAATAGCCGAAGACTTAACGTATAGGAAGGAGCATGTCCTATGCGCAAAGGTCATACCACAAGTTAAAGTTTTGTGGAGGAATCATGCTATAGAGGAAATGACCTGGGAATTGGAAACGGAAATGAAAGCGAGGTATCCTCACCTTTTCAAACACCAGTACGTGACACGCCAATTTCGAGGACTTAAATTTCATAAGGAGGGAGGTTGTAAGACCCCAACTTATTATTAATGAAATTTAATTTTCTCTATTTATTATTTTGAAATAGTAAGGGTTGATTTGATTAATGTGGATAGTTAGGGGTAAAATACATAAATACTTCAAAATAAGCAAGTGGTTATAAAATATTCATTGTTGTTTGGGAATATTCGTTTGATCGTGGAATATTCGATCGCTTGTGGGAATATTAAATGACGGCCAGTAAATGACCATGTGTGGGCCCCATAACTGAAAGCGATTGGATGAAGAAAACGACAAAAATAAGTGGTTTAAAAATAATCGGCGAAGTTATTCTCAAGTTAATATCGTTAAAATACACGGTGGTTAAAAAACACGAGAGTACACTGCAGTATTGCACCAATTGTTGATTCTTACGAAGAAGGCACTACTCAATAATGGTTACGATGAATTACCGCTCAATTATTTTATTGAGTTAATAATTTGTTGCGTTGATATTTTATATATTCATTGTTTCAATAATTGTCATTACACAAGATTTTTCATTATCGAAGCTAATAATTCATATTATCCGAATAATATTATTAGATAACATTATTGGCAATGTCTAGAAAGTTCGTCTAAGGAGAGGTTTGGTCACCTAATCAAGGCGCCAAGAAGAAGAAATTCTTATTGGAAAGCCCCTTTCCTGAACCGCGCCGGTTGTCAATATTGTGATTCTCAGTAATATTATTTGTGAATAATTAATTATTGATTCATATGATGAGGAAAATATTGATTTTATGTGGATATAGATGGAGAAAAATTTTAAATGTGACAATTGTTGAAAATTGAAATTTTATCTTTTTTTGATAAAATAATTCTTTTAAATATATTATTATATTAATGGTGATATTTTTACAACGAATGTGGAATATATGAGTATACGAGGAGGAAGAGTATTTTTGTTGCAATAAATGTTTAAAACATGTTAAACATGTCAGTGGACCCCATTTATTGACTGAAATTTGATTATAGCCTGTAAAATCCCCCGTTTGTGGATTTTGGTCAATTTCTGTTTGGAATTTGGAAAAACTTTCTTCTGCAAAGTTGTAGAGAATTGAATTTCCTATACAAACTCGCGAGATTCGAATTTTCTGATAGAATGGCTATTTATTATGAATTATTGAAGTTCTGAAGCTCCGAAATAATTGATTTTTGGAAGTTTAAAATATTTTAAATAATAAAAACGTTTTTTGTTTGTTTTGTGGGCTACAACATGTGCATAATGAGCTGAGATCAGATCTAGGAAGGTGGGCGTAGAAATCTTAATATATATATTAATATTATATTAAATTTTCTGCTTTGGTGTTCTAAACATTTTCCTATAAATAGGGTGCTTAGGGTTAATTGAAAATCACAATTTAAATCAAGTTTTCTCTCTATATTATCGGCGTATTCTTGTGAGTATTTTGAGTATACTTTGAGTATTGTTAGGCGGTAAGCATAAGTTCCTTCAAAGACTATACCCTTTGTATTCCAAATTAGAAGTACTAATCTTTCGAGGTAAGGGATGTTAATTTCTTCTCAAATGATATTATTTCTTCAATATCATTATGCTAAAATATTGGTTGGAACTTTTTATTAAATTTAGAACTTTTTCATGTCGGGGTTACTATTCATGAGTTACTATTCACGAGTTACTATTCATGAGTTGCTATTCACGAGTTACTATTCACGAGTACTATTCATAAAGCGTGAAGATGTTTTTTGTGGAATTTCTATCTTTTGGTGTCGGAGTTACTATTCACGTATACGACACTATTCACGTATACGGCACTATTCACCGAAAAATAAAATTTCTTCTTTTACTCCAAAATATCTATTCTGGATACTAGCTTTGATTGTATCCATGTTTTGATCATTCTTGAATTTTACACCACTATGATCATTTTTGAGGTATTTTTGAACATGGATAAAACAAAGTACGAATTCTTAATCCTTAATCCTTGTCATTTTGTTTCACTAGATTCGTTTCTTTAAAAATATTTTCATCATCCTCACCTTAAATGATGATATTATTGAATATCTTTGGCACCTGAGTGCAAAGAGATGAATGATTTCGAAGAATATCTTTCGTCAGTAGTAAAAGATGAACAGTGTTTAGATGAACATGATTAATCGATGAATATCTTTGGCCAGTAGTGCAAAAAGATGAATATTTGATTCCGGATGTATATTGATTGATGTTACAGAGGATAAAAGATAGACGATGAACTTTTAAATTCATACATAAGAGATAGTAGTTTGCATTCTCTACTTAACTCTTCTAATGAATTATTATTTCACGCATAATATTGATTTAAAATTTGTTGTCTATTGTATTCTATTAGATTTTTCCCCGTCAAGACTAACGATAAATTTGTTGTATATTATCTTAGTCATAATATTCTTTCTTTGGGCTAGTTGAGCTCACCCTTTTCCTTTTTGTTCCATTTTTCTTCTCGTGGAGGCTAGAATATAGCGAGTACTTAGCCTGGGGTATGGAATGAAGGTTTTAGAAAGAATTGTTTAGTAGTCCTCACCATTTTTGTAAAATAATGTATCAATAAATGTGATGAGGATTTATTTGAGTATAGATATTGTCTGAAGATAATATTTGTATTCAAACTCACGCTTTACTGATTGTAATAATAAAGTTGTAGTTGTTTCGCATCATGTATTGACAACTCGAGAATGGGTGATGTATACCTATTTTGGGGGCGCCACGCTTTTCCTTTATTTTTAGCGTAAAATGATCTTCTCTAAAATGCCCTGACGTCTACATTCAAAGCAAGCATCGTCACTTTATTTTCCTTTGAATTTGTTTGGTGTCGTGACATTCTTTCTGTTATTCTTCCTTTGTAACATTTCCTTGAGCCTTCTTAAATTCATAGTAATTTCTCCATCCGAGTCATCATTGAATTCTTCTTCATTTCCTCCATTTAAAGCAAACACTTTCTTTCTAGGAGTTTCTTCCTTATCATTGTATCTTTTCAATTGATGTTCATATTCTTCCAACTCACCAAATAATGTTAGTGTATTCATAAAAGAAATAGTAGAATAATCTTGAAGAGTTGTTATCTTAGATGCAAACCTTTTGGGCATAGCCCGAAGAAGCTTACGATTGATTTTTCTTTGAGGAATGGATTTGTCAAGCAACTTCAAGGAGTTCATGAGAGTTAAAAATCCTGTTTGTGTTTCCTTGATGGTTTCATCTTTTCCAAGCTTGAACATTTCATAATAATGCATAAGCATGCTTAGCTTTACCACCCTTACTTTTGAAATTCCTACGTGACTAGCTTTCAAGGTTTCCCATATGTCCTTTGTCGAGTTGCATGAAAACACTATATCAATCTCAGATTGCACCATGCCGCTGAGGAGAGTTCTCATAGCTTTATAATCATAGGATGACATATAGACTTTGGTTGAGTCCATCTCCATTAATGTGTTTGGTGTTCCATCATCCTTCCTTGGAATAACAGGACCATTCTCCAAGACCCACCAATATTCCCAAGGATTCCTTTTAGATAGATCTCATCCGAAATTTCCAGAAGTTGTAGTTCTCTGTTCCATAGAGCAATGGGGCTCTATTTGTTGACTGCCCTTCTTGAGCATTGCTTCCGAATTGTGTCATCGTAAAATCTTTCCCTACAAGTCACCTTTAAGACCAAGATAAGTAAAGCCTTGCTCTAATACCAAATGAAATTTAGATAGGCACACTTAGAAGGGGGGGTTGAATAAGTGTGGAGTAAGTGATGTCGAATTTTCGTTTTAATAGAAACTATTAAGATTGCAGTCTACACAATACAGCTTGTTATAGTTTTAATTTTCAGAAATAATTAACTGATTGATTTTGCAAGATGATTTAACTTAAACAATTTATGACCAGAGTTGGTATAAACACTTTTATGATGAACTATATGTGTTATAGTGTTTATAACTCAGTTTTGCACTTTAGACAACTTTAAGAAAATAACTGTTTTAGAGAGGTAAAACAATCACAAGAACACAAAGAATTTTTACGTTGTTCAACCCTTAACCTCTAGTCTAATAGCCTACATCCACGTCCAATACAAACTAGTATTGGAGACTCACTTTATTAATTAATGTGACGCTGTTACAACACAAGTTTACAAATAATCTTGAACACCTATGTTCACCTTGTGCACTTTTGCACCCCTTGAGTACTTATACTCCCTTGAGCACCTCCCCCTTTGTGCACCTATGCACCCCAAGCTTTATACTTCCTTTAAACTTATTTGTAACACTAACCCTGATCTAACACAGATTAGAAACCAATAGACCAATAACCTTAGTCTATTTCACAATATTGATTTTAATCAAATTACAATATCAACTATGATCAAAGCAATAAATATATATCAATTCAAAACTTTTCTATATGCAATAATCAAATAAAGAGAGAAGGATATCACCGAGTACTTAAGGACTGTTAAAGATATAATTAGAGTAATATAGCAGCTTGTATGACCCTTCACAGTAGTTTGAATAAGCACATCAACTAAGACTTGTGAAGATCAAAGAATTTCAAGTAAAATTTTAGTTTAAGCTTTTTATTTTCTATTTTTCTCGGGGTCTCTCTTAGAACACAACTAAAGGCTTTTATAATATCAGCATATTATAGTCGTTTGATTAGCAAGAATCAATTAGGACTGATTAGTGTTAATTATTTAAACTAATTGATTTTCTAACTGTTGGAGAAAGTCGTTAGGTTCAATCAAAGATGGTGGACAGATTTCGCGATCAATACTTTGTACATGCTTTTCACGGATTGACATATATACATTGCACTGTTAGAGTAATTCTCTCAACATGATAAATATGATAGCATGATTTCAGTAGTTTCCTTAAACATATATATTCACTTATTTTTAGCCACTTGTTTCCTTAATTGATTTATCCAAATTTGAATCTTCATTTAGTTCAATCAATCAATTATGGAAGCCATAAATTCAGCCTTATATTATTTAACATATTCAACCATATATTGTTACACAAGGACTGATTCAAATAACTTTGTTTTCAAATAAAAGATATTTTCCTTTTTATGATCAAGATACTTGTTCCTTTAAATTAATTTAATAGAGATATTGTTTAGCTCAATCAATTTAAGAAAACATGGAAAGATATAGTTTCACCTCCATAACAGATTTTAAGCATAGTTTCAAATATATTAGCTTTTCAAATATTACTTCCAAAATCTGTTTTGATAATCAGTTTTCAAATAAATGTTATTTACTTTTAATTTATGAAAACATAATTATTTATTATCATGCTATCATGCAATGCAATCCAATGTTATCCTAGAGCTTTGAATCAAAATATAGTTAAAGCTTAGGATCTTACATGATAACTTAGTGACACATAATGCTTATTGCTTCCTATTTGAACAGCTTCTTTAATAACATTTTGATTCGGTCTGCTATACCGATGCGATCTGCTGTATAGGAGATATTCATTCTGCTATATGAACCCTGAAGATATAAATCCATAAGAGTTTGTTCATAAGCCAAGTCATCATCAAAACCAAAGGATGGAGATTTATCAAACCAACAAAGTTGACTCTAAAGATCACGTCAAAAGATGTTATCAATGCTAAATCCATGGAAATGTTGTCCACGCTCCTCCAAATGAATTACATTGTATGAGCTCGCCATGGTCCTTTTCAATGTGGGGAATGGACGTGATCGGGCTGATCGAGCCCAAAGCCAGTACCGGTCTCTACTCTCCAACCTCGAAGGGTCGTAGAGTCGAGTAAAAGCGACCTCACGAACCAATTGGGAAGGTATAGTAGAGTTAAGCCCCACTCTTCACAAATCATGAAACACAAGGACACATGGAATAAGGAAGGAAGGACTGCTAAAAACCAACATAAGTCCAAACGGAGGAAGAACCAACATACACACACAAGCATGCATTGTATTAGATGTTTTGTATGTAATAAGACTGGTCACAAGGCTGCAATATGCTACCATAATCCTATGCAAGTGAAACCCAGAATTAAGCAAATTTGGGTTCCCAAGGGTACTAACAAAGTAGGACCCATGCAAGTATGGGTACTAAAATGAGAGTTTTATCTTACCACAGGAACCAAGCTCCATGATCACAACCTGGTATCTGGACAGTGGATGCTCAAGGCACATGACAGGGAACAAAGCCCTTCTGTCTAACTACATAGAGAAGGAGGGTCCTTCAGTCATCTTTGGAGACAATGGCTCTGGCAAGACAAGAGGTTATGACTCAGCTGGGAATGGTGCAATGTCCTTCAATAAAGTAGCTTATGTGGAAGGTTTACAACACAATCTTCTGAGCATAAGCCAACTCTGCGACAAGGGTCATCAAGTCACTTTCCTCAATAATCAATGTCAAGTCAAAGATCTGAAGACATCCTCTATAAAGCTGACTGGAATAAGAGAAGGAAATGTTTATACTGTCAATCTTGATCAACTAAGCTCGGATGAGACGATATGCTTTTTGGCCAAACCATCTAAAGAAATGAGCTGGTTATGACATAGAAGATTGTCACATCTTAACTTCAAAAGCATGTCTAAACTTGCCTCCAAGGATCTAGTGGCAGGCTTACCCAAGTTTAGCTTTGTCAAAGAAAGGCCATGCAATGCCTGTCAGCGTGAAAAGTAGACCAGAAACTCATTTAAGAGCAAAACTGTCAACTCAATTGACAAACCTTTGTAGCTACTTCACATGGATCTGTTTGGGCCAATTCCAACAAAAAGCCTTAGAGGGAAGAGGTACTCACTGGTCGTAGTAGATGATAACACCAGATTCACTTAGGTGTTCTTCCTAAACTCAAAAGATGAAACTAGCTCCCAACTAATCAAAATGGTCAGACTAGTGATGAACAAGAAAGGAGAGAAAATCAGGTTTATAAGAAGTGATCATGGCAGAGAATTCGACTTCTCTGAGATGGACCAGTTCTGCACAGACAATGGCATCAATCACAACTTCTCAGCTCCACGAACCCCTCTACAAAACGGAGTAGCTGAGAGAAAGAACAGAACATTGATAGAACCTGGAAGAACTCTACTTGCAGCAGCCCATCTGCCTGAATACTTCTGGGCAAAAGCTATCAACACTGCATGCTACACTCAGAATAGATCTCTTGTACACTCTACGTTAAAGAAGACTCTCTACGAACTATGGAGAGGAAGAAAGCCAAGTGTCAGCTACTTTCATGTGTTTGGTTGTACATGCTATATACTCAACAATGGTAAACAATATTTGACAAAGTTCCAACCCAAGTCTGACGAAGGAATCTTTCTCGGATATGCCACAGATAGTAAAGCTTATAGAGTGTTCAACAAGAAAACACTAAGTGTTGAAGTCTCAATTCACATCATCTTTGATGAAACAGACTTGGACAAAACAATGTTTCAAGACACTACTAATGATAATTCAAACACTACGAACGAAGTCGTAGAGCTCAACACCACGATCGTAGTTCTAGAAAATGAGATCGTAGAGCAAGAAGAGGAGATCGTAGAGAGAACTACGCAAGATAACGAACCTCCTCATCAAGAAGTTGAAATTGAACTTGAAGGTCTTAGACAAGAAGGCATCAGGACAGATGTTCCAACAAGAAATAGATGGGCAAGAGATCACACTCAAGACTTAATCATTGGAGACCACAATGCAAGAGTTAAAACAAGAGCTGCCACCCAAAATGAGTGTTTCTATCTGAGCTTTCTGTCACAAATGGAACCCAAGAAGTTAGAAGACGTTATGGAAGACTCCAGCTGAATAGAAGCCATATAGAAAGAACTAAATTAGTTTGAAAGAAGCAAAGTATGGAGATTAGTTCCAAGACCAAAGAGTCATCCTGTCATTGGCACCAAGTGGGTCTTCAGGAACAAGATGGATGAAGATGGAGTAATAACAAGGAACAAGGCAAGACTAGTGGCCAAAGGTTACTCTCAAGAAGAAGGCATTGACTACGATGAGACATTTGCACCTGTTTCCAGATTAGAAGCCATCAGGATATTTCTTTCCTTTGCTGCTCACACGAAATTCAAGGTCTTTCAGATGGATGTCAAAAGTGCTTTTCTGAATGGTGAACTTCAAGAAGAAGTATATGTAGAACAACCTTCAGGTTTCATTAATCCAACTCTCTAATTATGTTTATAGATTAGACAAAGCCTTATATGGTCTTAAACAAGCACTTAGAGCATGGTATGAAACATTAACTAACTTTCTTATTGAAAACGGGTTCACAAGAGGTAGAGTAGACACCACATTATTTCTTAGAAAGCATAAAGACAAAATCTTATTAGTTCAAATATATGTTGATGACATTATCTTTGGCTTTACTGATGAAAAATTTTGTAAGAGATTTGCCTAGCTTATGCAGAGCAAGTTTGAAATGAGCATGATGGGTGAGCTGAACTTCTTTCTTGGACTGCAAGTAAAGAAGACTGATGGAGGAATCTTCATAAACCAAGCCAAGTATATTAAAGACTTACTTAAAAAGTATGGCATGGAATCAGCCTCTCCCATGAAAACCCCAATTGCTCCAGCAACCAAGCTTGACAAAGATGAAAAGGGTAAAAGTATTTATATAACTCAATACAGAGGTATGATAGGCTCTCTTCTATATCTAGCTGCCAGTAGACCAGACCAGACATAATGTTTGCAACATGTATATGTGTTAGATTTCAAGCTAATCCTAAGGAATAACACTTAATTGCTGTAAAAATGATTTTTAGGTACCTTAAAGGCACACCTCACTTGGGGCTTTGGTATCCCAAGGAGTCCTCTTTTGAACTGACAGGATATACAGATGCTAATTTTGCAAGCTGGAAAATAGACAAAAAGTACTAGTGGCACCTGTCAGCTGCTGGGAAACAGACTTGTGTCCTGGTTTAGCAAGAAGCAAAACTCAAGATTCACATCAACATGAAGTTTTAATATATTGTCTTTGGCAAATTGTTGTAGCTAAAATTTTGTGGATGAAAAATCAACTGGCAGATTATGGGTTTGATTTCAAATCTATACGTGTTCATTGTGATAACACTAGTGCCATAGCAATAACACATAATCCTGTCATGCATTCTAGGACTAAGCATATAGAAATAAGATATCATTTTATTAGGGATCATCTTCAAAATGGAACAATATCTCTACAATATATCCCTACTAAAAATTAACTTGCCGAAGTCTTTACAAAGCCTCTAGATGAATCCAGATTTAATAAATTAATAAGTGAGCTAGGCATGCTAAATCTACAACCATAAAATTTATTCTCTAGTTTGTGCTAACCATGCAGATATAAAGGCCATGTTCAAAATCGTAGACATAACCAAAGAAAGTCCACGATCGTAGAGTTGTAATGACATGAAAGCCCACGATCGTAGAGCTTCCTCAACATGACAAAGAAGGATCCTGTGATGACAAACGTTCCAACAAATCCAAGAAATCTTTCTGTTAAGTGCCTCAGGGACAAACCTAATCCTTAGTTCATTATAAGAGATTGGCCCTTCCAGAGCTACCTTAACTCGGAAGAAATGCTAAGTCAAAAGATTCATCGCTAAGAACAGAGCATATAATGTTCGTAGAGCAGATTCAGCAGTAGACTCAACGATCACAATGACAACCTCAACGACCGTAGTGCTACCTCAACGATCGTGGTTGTAAGACCCCGACTTTTATGAATAAAGATTAATTTCTCTCGAAATATATTTTTAAATATTATGGTGTGGATATAATATAATGTTATAGTTGTGGGTAATATTTATAAATTTTGCAAAGTAAGCAAGTGGTTATATAATATTTGATTGGTCGGGGAATATTCGCTTTTAACAGGGGAATATTCGCAGACGACGGCAAGACAATCATTGGTGGACCCCACAACGGAAGTATTGTCGTAATTAGAAAATGATGTAATTATCTTTTATAAAAATAATGGCGTAAGTTTTATCGTTAAACCGTTGAACTACCCGGTAGTAAAAGTATAAAGAATACGCTGGGTGGTTGCATAGTAGCACACCTGTATTGATTATTGATGCTACGTGAGAAGTCATTCGCTTATATTCAATTATTACTACAAGAATTCTTTGTGATCATATCTATCATATTATTGATTCAATTATTATCACAAAGATCATCTCGTGATAATATATTATATTATTAAATCAATAATTGAGACGACAAAGTTATTTATATTATTAAATTGCAATATTTATAATGTCTAGAAGTTCGCAAGGAGAGGTTTGGTCATCTAATCAATGCTGCCAATAAGGAGAAATCCTTATCTAAAGCCCCCTTTCTTGGGGGAACGACCGGTTGTTAAATATTGTGAGTTATAATATTAATGATGAATAAGTTCGTGGTCATTAAAGATGAAATTGATAGTTCCATTGTGTTGAAATTATTAGTGTTAGTGAAAATTGACATTTATTTCGATATTAATTGATGTCTGGAAGTTATACTGACTGATCGAGTAATTAATCGGATAAATGAGAAATTAATTGATATTAATTCACATGATTATAACTATTTGTTCACATGTGTGTACTATTAATTCACATTCTTGTACTATTAGGGGAGTTGGTGCAAGATTGATAATACTTGCATGACTAAGTTAAAAATGGAGGTATAGATGGAGATACTATACTGTAATTCGTATTTTCACATGATTATAACTAATGATTCACATGATTGAACTATTGATTCACATTATTTACTATTAAGGGAGGTGGTGACAGTTTGATAATACTTGTAGGACTAAATTAAAAATAAAGGAAAAGAGGAAGGTATTATTCTGTAATATTTTGAGCCCCAAAATGTGCAATTATCGAAACTATATTTTCCTATAAATAGAAGCTCATTCTTCCTTCATTTCTCACCAATTCAATAAAGCTTTAGAGCAGTTATTATAGAGAGAAATTATAGATAGAAAGAAGAAGAAAAGTTTGCTACCTCTCTACTCCAATATCCAGTTTCTTTCTAAGGTAAGGGGTATTATTTATTTCGTATTCATGAAGAGAGCTTCTGTTATTCCATTCTTTATTATTATGTTGGAATAACCTGTCTATACGAAGTACCGCATACATGGTGAAATTCTTCTATTATTCCATTCTTTATTATTCATTGGAATAACCCGTCTGCAGCGGCCTATCGCATGCCCGTGAATTCTGGTTGTTATTCTATTCTTTATTATTCATTTGGAACATCCCGCATGCATGCGGAATACGCATGACCTGGTTCCATTCTTTATTATTATTCATTGGAACATCTGCATGCATGCGGATTACACATGACTTGGTTCCATTCTTTATTATTCTGTTGGAATATCCTGTCTGTGCGAATTACGCATGACCTGGCTCCATTCTTTATTGTGATAACCCGTGATTTCAAATAATCTAAATTTTACGAATAATTTTTTTTATTTAATATTGACATTGACTGTTAATATTGTACTGTGTATCTGTGAGATAAGTCTCGAGAATTGGTCAATTTGTGTTTTGACTGAAAAATTAGAGTAGAGTTGTGCTTAACAGCTTTAGAAACCCTAACCCTAATTTCTGGATAGGGATTCGATAGAAAATATAATTAAAATAATTGTATCGATGGTTATGAGTTTGTGCTATATAGAAAGTTTGATCAATGACTGATCGGATAAGGTTTAAAATTTATAAACCTAAATAAGAGATTAAAAACCATAATCTTGGGATTAGAAACCCTAACGCACAGTTAAAAACCCTAATCAAAAGACGAGAAACCCTAATTTCAAAACCGGGGATCGTAAACCCTAAATTAGGAAACCCTGATCCTAATTGGCAAGCCAAAGTGTTTATTAAACTTAAATATGATTAGAAAACCCTAATTATATTTTAGTATCTTAATTTTCTATTTTACAAACCCTAATTGTAATTTAGAAATTTTATTTTTCTAAGTTAAACCCTAATTTAGAAAATCCTAGAAAGCTAATGTTTTAGAACCTAAGTGCTAAAACCTTAGGGTTAGACCCTAAGGGTTAAACCTTAAGGGTTTGGAGAATGACTAGTTTGCCATTAAAAATACATGGAGAATGACAAAAATGCCCTTTTTATTTTCTTTAATTAAGCTAACTTGTAAAATTGGCTTTACTTTAGTTGCTTACTAACTATTTTGACTTGCATGACTTAAAAATCTCAGCAAAACAGCCTCTTATTGACATCACATTAGATCTAACAACTTTATATCACAATATGTAAAGATTGGGAGAGAGAAAGTGTTCATATTTTTGCTTATTTGCTAACTTGCTCTCACCAACTCCCTCTCTAACCTCAACCTCTGAAAATTTCTAGTATATCAGTCCTATTTTCAGCCCCTAGATCAACCAATAACATATTGGAGGTTTAAGATCAAGAATTGAAGCTTGAAGGTATAACCCCAAATTTTAATTTCGATCCAAGTTGCTTAGAAATTTTTTGTGTTTAATTAAGTGTTAGAAATTGTTTTTAGTTGATCTATGTTGATCCATCATGGATCCATAGCATCAAAGGCATAAAAAATGGAGTTTTTGAAAAACTGTCCAAGAGCTTGATTTATGGTCTGACAAGCTAATGTCAGGAGCCATAAAGCCTTGCTCGTTTTGGATTTTTTTGTTTTTATAGTTGTTATTTGTAGTTTGATATGTGGACTTTCATATAGAATTGAAAACATAGCAATTGATTGGCTAGATTGAAAGTTATACTCGGTCAAAGTCGGTTGACCGACTATGACCGAGTACATTCTGGGCAATCCAGAAATTTAAAACAGCTTCTGACAACTTTTATAAGGTCTGGATCTGTCTGTCGTTTTGGTTTATCATGTTGTTGTTGTAGTATATTTATAGCTGGTTATGTGCACTTTGTATTAGTGGCCTTATATCGTGTAGGATATCAACAGATCAAAGGTAACAGCTGGTCAAACAAGGCCATACGGCCATGACTTAGAGATTCTGGAAATTCTTAAACCAGGAAGAACACAAACTTCGACCATTTTTAAGAGTGTTTCATGTTGATTACGTTGATAATAAACCGATTTATCGCTTTAATATTGTTCCTCGACGTATGTAAAATAAGTTTGAACCTTTAGATCGCATAAAACATGTTTGGAACTTGGATTTAATCACTTTGAAAGGGTTTGGTCGAACTTTTCGGGTTTCGGAAACCCGAAATGTTCTCGACAATGAGTTCAAGGCATATATCAGCTTTCTGTGTTATTTTTTGATCAAAATGTAAGTTGGATATTGTAGAGTTACATTTTCACTACACGATTGAAGATTAAAACCTAGCCAGAACAAGATTAGATTCGATTTTATGATCGGGTCAAACAGGCGACTGATAACGAAAGTTTGTCGTTGTTCTCGAGCTCAAGAACACCAACAGCGACGCTTTGTGTCGCTAAAGGCATATATAGCGACGGTTTATATTATTTTTAATTTATTTTTTTTCAAAAATGATTAAAAAAATAGAAAATTAATTATTAAAATTATTAAAAATTATTTTAAAAATTATTTTAAATTATGAAAAATAATTTCTGACTATTTGGAATATTTTTCATTAATATTCATAATTATTTGAATATTAATGATATTTAATTTATTTAATTAGTATATTAAATAAATTAGAGAAAAATAATTTAATATTATGAAAAATCATTTTAAATAAGAATAATGTATTTAAAAATATTTTGAGTTATAAAATGTAACTTTTAATATTTTTTGGAGAATTTTCATTAATAATTTAATATTAATGATATTAGATTTATTTGATTATTAAATTAAATAAATAAGTTAAAAATGATTTTAATGATTTAAAAATCATATTAATTGAGAATAAAGTGTTAGAAAATATTTTGAATTATAAAATATAATTTTCTATATATTTTGGAGAATTCTCATTAATAAATTAATATTAATGATGTTGGATTTATTTAATTGTTATATTAAATAAATGAATTAAAAATGATTTTATTGATTTAAAATCATTTAAAAATGAGAAAAATAATTTAAAAATATTTTAAGTTGTAATTAATGACTTTGAATATTTGGATTATACTTTCATTAATATTTTAATATTAATGGTGATAATTTAAAATGATTTTAATTACTTTTAAAATCATTTAAGTAGAATATTGTTGATATAAAATATTTTAAGTTATTAATAATAACTTTAATATTTTGACATGTATGTTATTTATATTTTTATATTATTAGATATTAATAATGATAAGATTATTTGATAATTAAATCATTTAAAAATGATTCGATGTTTGAAAAATTATTATAAATTATAATAATTGCTTGATAATTATTAAAAGCTTAGAAAAATATTATAATTGATAATTGACTTATCTAAATTAATATTGAAGCTTAGAAACCGATTTTGCTTGACAATGACTATGTTAATTGTTTGGATAGGTGACGTAATTAATCGAGAATGAACCAAGTCCAACCGCATAAAATAGTTAGACTTGATAAGTGTTTATCTAGGTTATAAACACTGATGTGGCTATGTGGTAATGTGACTAGGAGAAGTTTGGCTGTGAATTACAGTGTTACGTGTTATGAAATATTGTGCTAATTGTGAGACCGACATTGTTGATTATATGTCTTACGAACGCAGTTAATTATATTGTGTAGCTGTAATCAGCAGAAGAGGCAAGTTTCCTAACTCAACCTTGAGTTATATTCATTCAATAATTATAGTGGTTAATTATTGCTAATTACACCACATCCATGGAATTTATTGTTGATTATTCGCAGTTAGTGCATGTTTAATAATTTAAATTGAATTACTGATTCAGAAATATTCATTTATAGAATAACTGTTGTTGGATATTCAAATCTGTAGAAGTTAGAATTAGATTGAATCTGAGATAATTTCGCATTTATTGTCAAATTATACCGAGAAATGTCTTAGCTAATTATTCGGCTAGATTTAACATTTGTTAGAACTTGATAGATTCGAGAAAATAAATTCAATTATTATCGATGATCGATGCCAATTATTTCGGCTAGATCGAGAAGTAAATAGAATTTGAAATCACAGTATTTCGTTGTTAAATCAAAATCTTGATTCTGAGATTGAGAAGAATAACCTTTTATATAAAGGGAACAATTTATTGGTCGTATTTTTGGCCTTTACGCGCGATTAAGTATTATGCATAATATAGGGTATACTAAAGCTGATCACTTTATATACTTGCAGAGGGGTATAATTTAATCTTTATGGTTATCTGATACACCTGGGTATATCAAAGTATAACTTTGATAGTTACTCGAGAAGAGAAGTTCAAGATCCAACGGATCGCTTTCAAAGATAATCTGGAAAACATTCCACTTTGCTATTTCGTAGAATTAATTCTTGATTATTCATTTGAATATCGTAGAAAACCTTGAAAGCGTTGTACTCTTTCATTATCGAATTATTGTTGCGTAGAATGTGAGAAGGCTTGATATTGATTTCTATACCTTTATCGTATCTCTTAACTTGTGGGGCAAACTTGTTGCTCGCCCTTGCTATAAATAAAACTTTTTCAGCTAGGGACAAAGTTGCAGAAGGTGCTACGAAGAAGAACAAAGGAAAAGGCATAGTTATAAATTAGTTTAATGAACATTATTACTATTATGTTGTATTAAAAACCCTTTTTGTGTATCTAAGGGGTATGTCTGTAATATTAAGGTTAGTGAACCTGGGACTTTTGTATTAACAATATATGTTAATGAGTTATGTATTCCTATTTATAAATGAATGGGTAGTTAGATGCTATATTTTTGTGGATTATGAGCACCAAACTCGGGGGTCAAGTAACCCGAATTTGGGGGCATCACAGGTTGGTATCAGAGCTGTAGGTTATAAACCTTAAGTGGGGTGTGGAAAAACCCTAGGATTATAACCATGAGCGAGATAAAGAATACTCATTTAGAGTACTAAGTGAGAGATTTTCGAAGTGTATCGATAGTGAGATAAGTGGACACATAGTGTGAGAAGATTGTACTAATGGAGTACTAATCAAGTTGTTTAAACTGATTGTAAGATGTTGGAAGAAGATAAGATGAGTACGGAGATGCGGTGGGTTGTCGCGCATGATGCCGATGGCGAGAGGTGCCAAAGACAGAGTGAATCAGTTGAAGAGGTGGGAAAAGATAAACCCATGGTTAATCTCGGGAGTGATCATGATGATTATCCCTAGATGTATCTGAGTAGTGATGAGGAGGCGGAGTCTAAAGAAGCTAAGGTGGAGTTAAAGAATAAGATCAAGGTTGGTGAACAAGATCAGCTATCTGTAGAAGTCCAGGAACTCCGGAGTAAGGTATTTCTCTTGGAGGAGTTGTGGAAGACGGAGCGAGCGTTACACGAAATGACTGAAGAACGGAACGAGCTAAAAACGCAGGTGGAGAGGATGAAGACTGAAGGTGGTGGATCGTCTGAAGGAGCCAGCAAGAAAGACAAGAAGAAGAGAAAGAGGGAAAAAGATAGTGAAAATTCTAAAAATTCAAATCCAAAGAAGAGGCAAGCCTGTAGCAAGTGTGACAAGACTCACGTGGGGGAATGCATGATGTGGAAGAATGTGTGCTTCAACTGTAAGCAGGAATGACATATTTCTCTCCATTGTCCTAAGCCGAATTTGAGGAAGTGTTTTTTCTGTGGGTAAACGGGGCACGGATTCATTTATAAATTAGTTTAATGAACATTATTACTATTATGTTGTATTGAAAACCCTTTTTGTGTATCTAAGGGATATGTCTGTAATATTAAGGTTAGTGGACCTGGGACTTTTGTATTAACAATATCTGTTAATGAGTTATGTATTCCTATTTATAAATGAATGGGTAGTTAGATGTTATATTTTTGTGGATCGTGAGCACCAAACTCGAGGGGTCAGGTAACCCGGATTTGGGGGCGTCACATTTATTATTCTGTTGGGAATAACCTGTTTGTGCGGTCTATCGCATGCCTGGTGAATTCTTCTGTTATTCCATTCTTTATTATTTTATTGGAAATGATGCGTTTACGTGGATTTGCGTAATGGCGCTTAAAAATCCATTTCATAGCTTCATATATTCTATTATACTCATTGGTTAAAGTTTTGGCTTCTATACTCCATGAAATTAGTTTAATATCCACGGATATTTTGCGCTTCATCCAAAGATCCTTTCATGGAAATATTCTTACGAGCATTCTGAATTTTACTCCACAAAGCGAAGATCATGTTGATAATTTGGACGTAATTGATTTCAGGATAAATTAACTTATAAATCTTTAAAATTTATTCTTGAACTTGTTTTATTGAATTATTATGTCATTGTCATCATCCTTATGCTTATATTGTGATGAAAGTCATCATTGGCTTACGTGCATAGATGGACTTGGTATGATTATGACTGAGGATCATTAAGTATAATAATGACCGTAATGTTATAAATGATGTGGTAAAAGTCCTCGGTGGCTGTAGTGCATTGATGGACAATTTTGGTATGATTATGACCGTGGATTATTCGGTATAGTCATGACCATTGATGATTTAATGAATATCCTTGGCCCATAGTGCGGGGATGACTCGATGATGTGGTTTATTTATTGTCGAGTCTCAAATGATAAAAATTGATGAAAACATTTTAAATCATAGAAGATAGTAGATATCATGCTCTACTTGACTCTTCTAATGGATTGCTTATTCCACCGCAGCTTAAACTTGATGTCTATTGTATTTTATCGTTTAACATTGTTGAAGACTAATGATAATTTATTCTCGCATTATCTTAGTCATAATATTTCTTCTTGGGCTAGTTGAGCTCACCCTTTTGCTTTCATTGTTCTCTTGTGAAATGAGAACGTGGCGGGACTAGTCGGGAAGCGAGTGATGGTCCGAGATGGTGTATTAGTAGTCCTCACTATTCTATAAAATAGTGTGACAATAAATGTAATGAGGACTCTATTTGAGAGTGGATATTGTCTAGAAGGCAACATTCCTCTTTCAACTCTCAGTTATGTTTTGTCGTATATTACACGACGGTTGTATAATTAAGTTTGTACTTGTATTCTGTACAATGTATTTAGCGACTCAAGATGGGTGATGTATACCTATTTTGGGGGCGTCACAGTGGTCCTCCCCAAAACTACACTAGCTCAGGAGGAGTTAAGGGCAAATTATTATTTTCCACATAAGTTAAAATCGTGGAGCCCAGCAAAACTCGACACATGTCCCACTACGTAAATCGAGTGGAGGGAAGTTACAAGTATAGTTTAAAAAGGGTTTTTTGAAAACTCACCTCAGAAGTTCAAAAAGCTTATATCTCTCTCTCTACAAGCAGAAACCCTAGTCTTCCAAAAATCTCAATCAACTTTATTGCAAAGAAATCAATGGCAGCTTCAAGTATTATCACTGGTTACCGACTTTGTTTGGACGAGTTCAAGACAGCTAACTCTCAATTCCATAAGATTCTGTCTCTGGTAAAGAAATCTGGTCTTGAGGAGGCTCTGGGCACCAGCACATGGATTTACCCAAAGCTAATTAAGGAATTTTATAGCAATGGAGTTTTTGAGAACAACATCATCACCACAAGAGTCAGGGGAGTACAACTCAAGCTCAAGGCTGAAGACATAAATCTGGCCCTAGGCTTCAAGTCAAAGGGACTCCTATCGATAGAGGTCATCGATTTCCATGATGGACTGAAGAAGATGCATCACCAAAAGAATTAGACTGTCAAGGGGTACAAGAAGAAGGAGTTTCCCCCAAAATATGAGTTTTTGGCTGACATTGTTGGAAAGTGCATATGTTGCAAAAGCTCTGGCCACGACTCAGTGAATGAAGTACAACTGAAGCTTATGAAAACAATCTGCTATGGGATCCGACTCAACTTCGGAGCCCTACTCATCGATTGGATTGGAAAGTGGATGCTTAATTCAAAGAAATCAAAGAGCTTTGGTAAGATGGTCTAAGGGCGATTTATAAGCATCATCCTGCAATCAGCACTGGGTGATAAAATTGGAGATAATGAAGGAGAATCCATTAATCCCAACAGGAGGATGACCCAGCAGCTGTTTAAAAACTGGAAAAGAAATCCAGCTAAAAATGTCAGAATGATATTTGAGTCCAGTGGAAGAATTGGTGATGCAAAGGGGACTGGAATACTAGGAAATATATATGTCGTAAAGGAGACTGAAGAAGAAGAAGAAATCAACAAGGAAGAACACATTGCTTTAATCAGAAAAAACAAGGGTAAAAGAAAAATGAAGGCTCAACTGGCGGAGGAGCCTCAAGGCTCGACTACTGAGGCACCTCAAGAGAGTCTAGGCACTGAAACTCTAAAAAAATTGAAAAGAAAAGAACAGCAGTCTGAGGAAGAAAAAGACAGAGCTACCATCTCTCAGCTGCTCAAGAAAGGAAAGAGGAGTCATAAGTCTAAGAAGACCTCTTTCTCTTCGATCGTAGAGTCTCTACCGATCGTAGAATCCAGATTAGACACCACTCCCAAAGAGGATGCTACAACAGCTTCTCATCCTGATCAACCATTCAGAGCTGAAGCTGAAGAAAGTGCTGAGGCTATGGCTCAGCCAAAAAAGTCAAAAAGAAAACTTGTCAAGAAATACATTCTTGTCAATGAAAAAGCTTTAAAGGGAGGAAGATAAAAGGATAGCTGCAGAGAAGGGGCTATTTGAAGCAAGTCAGAAGAACACATCTCAAATTGAGGGGGAGCTGCCTGAAGTTCCCACTCTAGAGAATGCTCCAACTGAGGGGGAGTTGTTTGAAATGCAAATGAATGATAAAGCTGATGGGGAGCATCATGAAGTCCTCATGACAGAAGAAGCTGCTCCTGAGGAGGAACTACCAAGAGATCATCAGTAATCTCCCTCTGTTCCTCAAGAAATTTTGGTTTTAGAAACTGCAGGATTAGAAAGAAGTGGAGCTATGGAGGGTGAGAAAGAAGAAAAATAAGGAAATGAAGTGGAGGTAATTGTTGAAGTGGAATCTTCACAAGAAGACAGAGAAGAAGAAGAGGATGATGAGGTTGAGATTATAGCTGTGGCCTGTGATGGTTATAGAAAAGCTAACTACAATCAATTGTTCTCATATCTACCTATGATGCCTTTTCACAGAGCCCAAATTCTCAACTCCTGGGATCACATGTTCTGGACCTTCAAAGTCTATCTAGCAATCTCGGTGCTAGCTCATGGATTCCCAGGCAACCTCAACTCCGAAAGCTGATCACAAATGGCTCTTCTTCAGTAAACAAGCATGAGGTACAAATTATTCCCATCTCTTTCAGAATTAATCACTATCCATCATCATGTTTTAACCAATTCTATGAATTACCAAGATGGTTGGAAGTGATTCTTCATCCACTCAATCAATTCCCAGTTATAAAATCCCGACATTTTGTAATTGATGAACCAAATGTGCCCAATTTTCTTCTGATACAATCTCCTATCATCTTTCACTCTACGATTATTGATCTAAGCCCAATAGTAGAGTCATATGCTCAAGTCGTTGAATCACCTCATCCTGAAGCTCAACCCCACACACCAGCCCCTTCATCAAATGTCCCTTCCTCGTCCTCTACAGAATATTTCAACCTTGATCTTGCTCTCTTACGCTATGCAAGATCAATACACAAGGACCCCTCCTCCAAATAGTTCGCAACTCCTTGAACTCATATCAGATCTTCCCACCAAAACAGAGTTGTCTGAAGCATCCAAAAAGGTGACCAAGGACATATAAGAAGAACTTGAAGTTCACTCAAACCTTTTTCAACTAAGGCTGGCTCATCTGATAGATGTTGCAAACACTCTCCCAAGCACCCTAAGTTCTGAGCTCAGAAAGAAGCTTAGGGAGATCATAAAGGAGATGATTCAGAGAATAAATGAGAGGAATCAAATCCACTTTCAAGCCGCTAAGAAACACAGGGATGATGTTCTTATTTTACAGACCACTCAGGAGTCCCAAAACAACCTTATGATATAAAGTATCACGAATCTACAAACTGCAGTGAAAGAATTTCAAAAGTTCTCAATGGGTCAAATGAAACAGATGGAAAATGTCCTGACCATTCTCCAAAAGAGGGAAGCTCGTTCTGATTCTCTAATTAAAGAGAACCGTGAAGACATTACTCAATCCCAGCATCAGCTCAACGAGCTTGTCCAAGGCATGACTCACTTATCTGAAGATATTCAAGCCCTTGATGATGACATAAAGGGGGAGAATAAAGGGAAAGGAGGCAGAGGCAGAGGCACATTCATAGCTCAATCCTCAAGAAGCCTCCTACGAGACAGACTCCACGATCTGAACAACAACAAATTTTTATGACACAACCATTAAGAAGTCAAGGCCCTTCTTCCAGCTCACACGAAGTGACCACCACAGACCTTAGAATGCCAATTGGAGATCCTGCATTCATGAATAGACACGATCATAATGAAAGACTAAGTCAAAGTGAGCTGAAAGATATAGCACGGAGTGACGAAGCAAGCAGGAGAAGAAGAGCTGAAGAGTATGCAAATCCTCCGAGAAGCAAAAGGCAAAAGAAATAGAGATAAGTTGAAACTCAATTCTTATTGATGTAACTAAGCTTAACATCTATCTTTACAAACATCAATAAATTCATGCTTATTTTCTAGAAGTTTCAGGTGCTCACTGAAACACTAAGTCATATTTACTTTCTAGCAATTGCATCTAGAAATTGATAATAATGATACAAATCTCCTTGGTTATGTCAACATCAAATAGGGGGAGATTGTTGGGAGATTTCATATTTAAAATTTGAAGTTAAAATTTAATTGTCATGATTATATGTAAAGTCCTTCAAAGGAACACATGTACAAGGACTTAGTGATAGATCAAATTTGTTAGGTTGATTTGAACTTTAATGTTTATCATTCTGTAAATGAATGTATAGAATAAGAGATCAAAGCTGTTAGGTTGATCTATATTTTGAAATGTAATAGATAGGCTTCAATTGAATCGAAGTCTATCAAGATGATCAAGAGATTGCAGAAGACAAGGTAGAAACATAGAGCGTTGAGGATCATAGTATATCTGCTTTAAAAGGGTCTCTCTGAAATCGTAGATTAGTCCTAATGCTTACTGAGCCAAGTCAGAATTCGTAGAGTGCTCTTAGAAGTGTAGAGTCTGCAAGACAAGCAAGTGAAGATCATAGTGTACTAGTCCTTAAGAGAAATTGTAGTGTTCTCATCTTTCAGCACCAAACTAAGTACCAAGGTGTTATGACACCACAATTAGAATAATAGAGCTTCATCTTTATGTGTCAGAAGTATCGAGCCTCGTCCACGTGTTTAAAGATTAATCACATCAAACGTGGAATGAGCTATAGACGTTGAAGACCTCGGGAGTCCCAATAACACAACAATCATCCTTAGTATATAATTAAGAAACATATTGAAGAAGCTAAGGAAAGTACTATGAGTCAGTAGAAAACACCTTTTCAGGTGTTAGGTGAGATAGCAGTTTGTTGTGTCAGTGGGCCAGTCTGATGGTCAAAAGTTATGTAAAAAGTCTCCATCAAAGCTCAAAAATGTCAAATACATTTAATGCTTTAACGAATGTCTTCAACGGATACATTTTCAAAGGCATCATATATATAAAACATCAGAAGATGAAAGAAGTTAAGAAAGCACAAAACGAAAAGCTGAAGAACACTCAACAATCAAACTCTACGATCTGAAAAAGAGAAAGCTTGCTCAGCTACTCAGTTCTTTCGAACAAAAGCTTAACGACAACTGAGTAGCACCATTCAAGAACTCATCAACTACTATTAAGTGAAGTAAGAAGTTCCAAGTTAGAAGGACTTGAAGAGCTCTAAGTGAACTATAAAGAACCAAGTCTGCTGGACTTGAAGAGTTCAAAAGTGAACTGAGAAGTGCCAAGACTATTGGTCTTGAAGGAATCTGTGAGATTCAGAAAGTGTAAAGATATCCTTAGTGTATTTCCTACTCGAGAAGTACAAGAGTGGACTAGGAGCTTTAAATGCTCTGAACCACTTAAAATTGTCGTGTCTCTTACACTCTTGCTATAACTGCTATAACTGTTATAACTGCCTCACTCTCGTTAACTTACTATATCTTAAAGGGAGAACAAACAAATCTTAATTCAGCTGTGTTTGAACCATTATCAAAACTAACAAAGCATTTTAAAAGAAGAATTTAAAATATATATTCAACCCCCCATTCTAGATAACTATTGTGCCTCCGGGAACTAACATAATGAACATCTCATCCTTCATAGGAGAAAGTGGATCCTCCATAGGCTCCTCACCATCTAAATCTGTACTCAGCTCTCGATAATCAAAAACCACTATCATATCTGCCTCCAACCAGGCCCTATACTAAGCAAAATAACTCGGGTGGCTATCATGAAACTCAGTTGTCTCCCGATGAATCTAGAAATCATACACTCTAGCCAGATTATCCTCAAACCAAGATAAAGTAGATGATCTATGACCTAAAGAACCCTCAAAGGACTGAAAGTCCTAGAACTGATCAAACTGACCTATAACTGCCAACGGGTGATATGTGGTCACACCCCTCAAACCTGTTATCGGAAGAAAATCAATACCAGCAGCATGCGTGATAAAACTCAAAGGAGAGCAATAGTCAGAATAGACCAGAATAAAAAATGGCTCCTCAATATTTGAGATAAAAGCAAGCCAAGATGTTGTGTCCACACAAATGGTCGGTCTAAAGGAATAAGACATCGTTATACCATGCCCAAAGCAATATCTGTGGCGGCGAGCAATACCTATCGGCCTCAAATGGATCATCAACTATACATACAACATCACAGAGCTACCGCAAAAATACCCACCATCATGGGTATGGCAATGAGAAACTAAAATATAAGTCTCTGCCAAAATCATGGGAAGAATGGTGTGATCCTCCCGTAAAGCTCTAATCACCGTCACCAGTCCAATATCCAAGTGATCCATATAAATAGGTATGTACAAGTATGCCAAAATACACATCAACAAAGTGTCCACAAGGGCAGACCTCCAGCGCTCCTTAGAAAGGATAAAATCTCCTCGATACACCGTAAAGCTATCAACAAACCTAAAATGGTTGATCAAGAAATCTAAGGACACTACATGCCCTGATGTAACCTCCTCCAAGACGACAGCTCATCGTAAACTGATAAATATCATAAACTGTTGGCGCAGTTGACCTATAGCTACTCAGACGCAGGGCCCACCCAATGGTAAACCAGAAATACACTGATACTCCTCCAAGGTCGGAGTTAACTCCTTTGATCCAAATCTAAACATGTGTCTCTCTAGAATCTAATGGGTCAATATACCCTCTACAAAGCCATCAGGAACCTGGAACGATAGGTAGGACAAGAAATGCCCCATTATACGGTTAACGAAAATACGGTCCGAAGCTGGTAAGCTATCATACCATGACCTCAAGCATGAGGTTGTCCGAGTAGGTGGTGAGTGATCAATAAGAGCCACTAAAGAAGAAGACATTTGTGAAATAATATCACAAGACCACACAGGGGTCAATTCTAACTAATAATTTATAAATGCAAATCCATGACATATAATACATGCATCATGATAAATGACAATATAAAATATGTAGTAAATAAAAAGCATTATATATACATCTCTGTGAAATACATAAAATTGTATACATCCATACCATCTATGTCCTACAAATGAAAATAAAAAGTACAGGGAAATGAGGCACAACCGCCCAACAATTAACAAGAAGCCTATACAGAGAAATCTCAGACATCTATATCCCTGAGACGATCAACCTGAGCTAACTCTTATAACGTCACTGTAGCTCCGCCAATAGGAATATTTGGATGATAAGGAGGCGGGTCTCCTCCTATAAAATAACCTATGCCTGGATCACTTAAAGGACCAGCACCAGACCCTGAAGGATCAAAGGTATCCACCTCTACTAGGTCCCTGTCCAAATAGCGAATGAAAAGATGTACCCAGTCCAACCGCTTCTGACACATGTCATCCAATCGGTCATCATCACTGACCCAGGCACCATGTCTCTCAGGAACTGTGTAGCGTGGGTCTAAGCCCCAATAGTTCAGGGAGTCCACCACAAAGAAAAAGCAGCCTGAGTGTAAAGTCCATCTGACAACATTGAATCTATCATGCCCCAACAGGGGAATATATGTCACCAACTGAGTCAAAGACCAAAACCATCGGGAAGAAGGAAACAAGGGGATCCGAATCTCCCCGGTAACACACCGGATAGCTCGCTCTCCTATATAGAGCTCCCAACCACCCTTAGTCAGCAAGGGAACCCTCTAGGAAAACAAAGTATACTCTGGACTTGTCAGGAAACCCTCCTCAAACCCCTCTAAAAGATTATCTGGGATGTAAGGAACCCATGTCATATCATCAACAGTCAATAACATCAACTGAAGGCAACAGTGAGTAAAACTCTCCACTACAGGGACCTTCGCCAAGGTAGAATGATGTCAGTAACATCCCCGTGGATATGTCTCCAAGCCTAAGGTAGTAATGGGACGAAGGCAAGGGAACCTCTTATAAGCCCAGAACTGAAAAAGGCAGAAACAAACTACATCAGTCCATAAATCAAAAACCCAAACGCGGGGAATTATAGACAATTAAAATTACTCACCAGCAGAAATGGGTAGAAGCCCAACCAAGCGTCTGTCACGCCCTCCGAGTGCAGACGCATCCCGCGAACAAAATACGCAAAGGTAAAGGATCCCATATACAATCTACCTCGCGAAGAGTGTCGACCAAGGTAAAGAAGACAGTCGAGGAGTTATCTACAATGAAATGACCCCTGATGATAGTAAAAACAAGCGTTATAAGATGCGATCACGGTCCTTCAGATCAGCAGGGAATGACTCTGTTAAGGCTCCGTTGGCTACATCAATGCTCAAAGGACTTGAACGAATAGTCCAGCCTTTAATGGCCGAAGGAGGAACTCCAAGGAGTGATCAGACAAAAGTAGGGGAATTGTCAGCCACTAAAGGCACCCTCTCTCCAGAAAACTCTAAACCGATGATGTATCGCTAGTCCATAGGTGTCATCATCACCTCGCAATCCAGAAGATGGAGAGATTGAATCTGATGAAACCTTCTCTCGGATAAAGCCCTCAAATAACCCCATGGGTAACGTCGTGGTGCAATAGAAAATAATGCCTTAAAGCCCCAAGAGTGCACTCGGGCCGGGTAATCCGCATGAAGGGTCCCATATAAAGAGTGAATATTAAACTAGTTACCCATGGTTAAACCCGGGAACCTATGTTACACTCAAATCAAGGTTCAACCATTGCCAAAAATGGAAGAAGAAGCAATTCAATACAAAAATCCCCAGTACCTCATTAGCATGTAGGTGAATTGATGGATGACTACTCAAATCGCCTAAGAGGTGAGGAATAGTCACATGTATACAAGGAAGATCCTAGCATGAGGTAGAGGATGAAGGAGCTGGATCCGTAGTAGGAACATCCTCATCCTCGTCTGGAACATCGGTCCTATCAACTCTGATAGGATAAATCATAGACTTTGTCAATTGACGCACCTGTAGGGTCGAGTGGGGCAAGGGAACGTCTGAAGTTATCCTACGAACCCTCGAAGAAGCCCTACGGGAGGTAGAGTTGCTAGGCCTATCAGAATCTATACATGAACAAAACCTCCAAATCACCTTAAAAAGGGTGAGGTATGTTTTTATATCTAGCTAATTAAATTTTGATCATCACATCATGCATGATTTGCATTTGTAAATTTTTTTGAAGATAAACATGCATCTCCAGTAAAGTTAAATATGCATGTTCATTAAAATTCTTTGACTCACGAATTTTTTTTGCTAGAGTCTCCCCTATAAAATGGACTATCCTCATGCACATAGGCATGCCCAGGTGTTCATAGGCACACCAACACAACCCAAGAACAATGTATAAATTTTAACATTAAATCCAGCCTACAATGGTATTCAAATTACCCAGGGCAGTTAAAGTATATAGTCATGACAATTTCATGCTCATGTGTCCTAAAATAGGACAACTAAACTAGCCAAAATGCATTGAAAATTATTTCTGAAAAAATGATTTTTTTCACATCTGGGCGTTCAGCATGGTAAAATACAAACATTTACTAAGCCCGATCTTTTTTATTAAGTCATCTATGTATACATATTTGATACATTGCATTTAAACTTATTAAACATGAAATCTAGCAATCTAACGGTCAAAATGCGAAAGAAAAAGATGTAACATTACTTGAGATGTGCAGAACGATTGTATGGTGACAAGTTACTTCAAAGATAAAAGTCAAATCAAAAAAATAGGTTTACGAGATTGAGCGTAAAGAACCTAAAACCCTGAAATCTGATATCAAACTTCTAAAATGCAAATCCCCAGTTAAACTGTTGGTGTCTGCCCCAGCAAAGGCATCGACAAGGTCCGGTGGTGTAAACCGTTGGTGTCAGCCCCAGTGTAGGCAACAGGAAGGTTTGGTGGTGTAAGCCATTGAAAACTATCTTCAATAAAGACATCAGGAAGGTCTAGTGGTGTAAATTGTTGGTGTCAGCCCCAATATAGGCATCGAGAAGGTCCGGTGGTGTAAGCCGTTGAAAACTATCTTCAGCGAAGACATCCAGAAGGTCTAGTGATATAAACCATTGGTGTCAGCCCCAACGTAGGCATTGGGAAGGTTTGGTGGTGTAAGCTATTGAAAACTATCTTCAGCGAAGACATCAGGAAGATCCGGTTAGGTAAACTGTTGGTGTCTACCCCAACGTAGGCATCAGTAAGGTCCAGTGGTATCAATCGTAAAAAGTATCCCCAATAAACACATCAAGAACGTTTAGGGATATAACAGTTTATATTCATTATAAAGCATCGAGAATGTCCATCCGTTTAAGTCGTTGGTGTCAACCCCAATGAAGGCATCGAGAATGTCTGGTGGTAAAAGTCATGGGAAATAACTCCCACGAAGGCATCTAGCTTTCATGACATCATATTATATTTTTTCATTGCATCATTTAGATATACATTACCATATTTCAAGTGTCTAGTAGTCTTTGTCGTGTTCATTTCATTACATTGCATAAACATGACAAAGAGGAGCATCTGTAGACACTCAAAATTTCGTTCTCCTGTTACTAATCATGCAGAAGGGAAAAATTGTCTTTTCACACCCCAGAAACAACCTTGAGGGAAAATATCATCACGATTCAACCCTAGAGATAACCCCGAGGAACAGTTACAGCCACATAAACCATGGAGACAACCCCGGGAGGGAAAAGCTGTAATGTTGATAGCACAATATAAACAACAATCGTCCTACTGTGGATAGGGTCACAAAGAGCTACTGCAGCAATCCCGAGTACAAACTACGCAAGATAGATCCACGAACTACCTTTAGAGACTTGAAGATGCAATTTCGGTCATGGACCCATCTTACCGAATTTGAAAAAGGGCAAGCCTAGTGTTATTGTGTAGCTCTTGGAAAGAGCTTTCCAAAATAGTATGGCACATCTCCATGCGATTCCCGAATTGCAAGATACGGATGTTTCAGCAAATAGCGTAGTGCTCGAGGGAACAGACTTCGAGGCATCAACCTCCCTAACTCATTTATAAAAGAGATTATTTAGTTTCCAAGTTTCTAATGAGAGAAATTAGAGAGCTAGAAAGAGAAAGGGAGTCATTCTCCATCTTAAACTCTATAAATCTCAGTTTTAAGCACTTCTATACATAAAAATCTTGTGATATCAACTTTCTACCGGTTGAAATCAAGTTCTTGGAAGCTTTCAGCTGTTCGTTTGCATATCTAGTGCGAATATGTAAGATCTTCTCAGATCTGTCCTTATTTACTACTTCCATATATATATATATATAAGTGCTATATATATAGATCTTGTTTGGTTGTGCATAGATCTAGCTTTTTACCGATTACATTATGTAAATAATCAGTGTATAAAGTGTATTGATTAGATTTATCCTAGATCTGGCCAGATCTAGCATTTAACCGGTTCAAGAGTTGCGAAACTCGAACCTTTGAGCCAGATTGGCTAAGATCTAGGTAGATCTTGTTTGTTTTCTAGTTTTGTAAATATTTATTCTACCACACAATCCTAGATATGTATCTAGAGGAAGAGAGAAGTTTAACTGCTCGTGCGCAAGGATTTAATCAAAAATCACTTTTTTAGCGGAGTTAGGAGATATATGTATATATTATGTTAAAATCTACATTGTGCAAGCTTTTAAATGTTATCATGTGAGCCTAGGAATCACAAGGTTGAAGCTAGATCTAGTTCCCATGGTGGAATTCTTTAAGTTGTATAGTTAGCATGCAATTCATTGTACATGTAATCTTGGGCTTTAAAATGGAATCCTGGTTTTTAGGTGTTCGGGCTCACTTTGATGCCTTCCATGTCCACAAGGGGTCCGATGTTGCCCCTTTTATAATTCTAATAAAAGAGTTCTAACTCATGCAAGCATACATGTGTCAACAAGTAATACAGAGTAAATAAAGTATCGATCCCACATAGAAAGTTGTTAATTTTAAACTATTATGCATTAATTAACTCACTATACTTATATGCTTAGACTGATGACTAAATTGTTGAATTAAACTAATTATGATTACCAACTGAAAATAAAAATACAAATGAACTAAATATAATATGGAATAATGGGACCCCAACTTCATTTAATATTTCATCTAATCGCCACGATCATGCAAGAAGTGTTCACATATCACAGGAAAATAGCCAAGAGCACGAAGAGAGTTATAACCATTTTTCAATGCACTATAACCTACTTACACAGCATCTATAGATGTTAGACTCTATGTAATCACCAATACAATCACAATCACCATATGTCTATGCGAAATTGCAATCCTATTAATTTTAAGCACAAGCCCTTACTCTAGCTCATACGGTGAAACAGTATATGTCTATCTGGTTCACAAAATACGAAAGCCATATACAACATCCCCATATTCGCATGCTATCATGATTACAATCCATATTTATATGTTCATTGTCAATTCCATACAAATACTGAGACGAATGGTGATCAAGCATTCATACATGTAAAACAACCATGACAGATATCCCATATGATATGCAACCCAATCCTAGCATTTAAGTGTACAACCAAACTACATATTAAAATCCGTTAGAATCCCATAATGGAGTTTAGTTCATGACTGAACCAAAAAGCCATTATGGGATCAACGCTAAACATGATCAATAAACAAACAATTGAAGTAGGAAAGATAGAACGATCAAACCCAATCGCTGAATAAAAACCAATGATCAACTATTAAATCCTCCTATAAATCCAATAGATAATAATCAAAATCCACAATGATAGAGAATTCCAAGAAGAAGTAGAGAAATAGACATTTTGGCTTCGTTCTACGTTGCAATCTCTCCCAAGGTGTAAACCCTAGTTTCTATGATGAAAAATACGTAAAAGTTATCAAGTGTCTCTCTGACACCTGTCAGAATCATTTAAAAACAATTACACATCATTTAATTAAGAATTATAAATAAAACAAAATTACGATCAAGATCAAGATCAAGATGCATACGGCGCGCTCTATAACCTTCCGGTCTCGCATGGCGCGAGACTTGCTTGCAGTATATGCCGATCCGGTAGGCCTCTCACGCGGGCAAGCGTCTTCTACCTCGTGGTAGCTCTCTTCCTCATGAATCGCTTCAACTTGCGAGAGGTCCTTATTTTTTAGCCATGTACTTTCATGCACGCTTGAAGTCTAAGCTTATCTCCACCATACCGCCGCTGGCTTGTACTTTTCTGTGTTCTAGTTCTAGTTCTGTCATGCTGCTGCTGCTGCTTGTTCATTCATGCTTGATCCTCTTGCTTGCTTGGTCTCCATGCTTCATTGTACCTCCATGCCATGCACATCCTTGCCTTTGCTTCGCTTTTACGCATCCATTCGCCTCGTGCCCTCTAATACCACCAAAATTAAGCCGATTCCTGCACTTATTCATAAAAAGGAGTTTTAAGTAAATGTAATGCGAAATAACGTGAAATGCAACTAAAACACAATAAAATGTACTTGAGATGGGCACAATTCGCATGAATTGGTAAGCAATAAGTAGGTAAAAATACCACTTATCAAATACCCCCAAACTTGAACTGTTGCTTGCCCTCAAGCAATGCATACTAATGAACAATGAAAATGCAACTACTAAACTATGCAACTACTCCATGATGCATATTGGTCTCACACAATCTCCGCCATAATGTAATTTTCATTTTAAATTACCTCGTTGAATTATCCAGATCCGTAGAATACGATTTCAAACCAAACTATAGACATAATATCATACACTCAGACAATTCATGAATGCTATAGAGATGTTGTGTGTGTGTGTGATGTTCACAAAAACTTAATCTAAGCAAAGAATATACATGCTACACTGCTCCAAATAGAAAATTATAGTCTAAAGCAAGACTTATGTATAATCATGTAACGCGGACTATTTCAACATATCAACACAAACTAAGGTTCAACAATGGGTGTATTGCTTTATTGCTACTCACGAGGGCGATTTCGCACCTTCCCGCGGAGTTTATTGCTATTTTTCTTTTCTTTTTCTCTTTTTCTTTTTTTTTCACATGACTGTGCAATGTCTCAATCCATTAGGCACACTGCTACCCCTTAGCGAGCTTTCAACCAACGACTCCCAGACCATGAAAGACCTTAGGGCGCTAGGTGTAGAGACAATCCCATCGGGCGTACTTACTCAAGTAGCTAGGGCCTCGAATTAAGACTAGCCACGTTATTGCTATTTGATTTTTTTTTATTTTTTTTATACATAGTATACCCATGTTTTCCCAAAACTTGCATGTCAATGTTTCATACAGTCTACAACACTTTCCACATGTTTCTCATTTTAAAACTACATGTTCTATCAAGCAATGCAACATACACTTCTTAAACTTACAAGTGATTGTGAACAAGTTTGTGCATATCGAAAGCATTTAAACAGCAACATGAATCTCATCGTGTAAAACATTATATCTCAGCTTATGTTATCCCAAATATTCTCAAATCCTTCACAATTCACTATCATCATTGACTAGGCAAAAATTTTTATTAAGCAAGAATTTGTGTGAGACATGCAACTAAAACATACTAACACAATCAATAAAGAATAACAATTAAAAAAATTCTGCAAAAATGTATCTAACATATAAACACAGAAAATTAAACTAAACATGCAAAAACAAAATGAATCTATACTACTATGCAATTACCCCCAATACCCCCAAACTTAAAATATTCAATGTTCGCATTGAATGAAGGTAAAGGGTACAGAAAACTCCCCTAATGATCGGCTTGACCACCCTCCTCGGGTGGTGAATCAGTGGTGGATCTACACACTACCGTCCCAAACCCGAGGCCACTCTAGCATTGTTCTTTGATGCGCGAATGCTTCGGCCAAGGCCCTTGTGAGTCCCGTAGCAAATGTTCCAAGATTGTCATACATGGCGTCGACTTTGCGCTCCAACCTTTGAAGCTGTCGATCGCTAGGAATTGGGTGTGCTCGGGTGGATGGACCTGCCTCATCGGTCTGAGGGGGCTGCTGGGATGGCTCTGGGAATGTGGGACGGATGATAAATTCCAATCCTCGCGAGTGTGGTTCACCACTCGTCCAATCCTGGAGCTTGGCGATTGTGGTCGTAGTAATGTCAAGGCTCGGTTTCTGTCGTTGCTTGTCATTCCATGTGACTCCCTGTTGGATACAAAGTATGGTTGCCACAGATGCATGCGGAATACTCCCAGTCATGTTCCCCCGCCAATATCGCTGCATGTTTTGATGAATGATGTGGCCGACGTCTATATACTTGCCTGTGATAATACCCCATAAAATGATTGCTTGCTCCATAGTTACTTCATGCTTGTGAGTGGACAGAATTAATTTGGCGCATATAAACAGATGCCATGCTTGGGCATAGCAATTCAAGGTGGAAGCTGGAAACAATTTAGGCTCGGTTGTCCCAGCCTTATAGTTCCATTTGGTTCCCGGGATGCACAATTCCGAAATTACTACGTCCAAGTCCATCATCAAATGTGCACCCGTGACCCAATTTGCAGACCCAGTCGGTGGTGTATCAGTTATTCTATACACTGCTCTGATGGCTGAGGGGCAAAAATCCACTTGCACTTGCTGAACGAACGTTATTCCTTGCATATCCATCTCCTTTGCATTCACGTAGAACTCCCGAACAACTCCCATTGGAATAGGCATAAGCATTGCGGCTAGGCTAACCCAACCTCTTTCTCGGAGCATATTCCATAGCTGTCCATCTTTCTTCGTGGGTTTAAATCCTCGTTCCTTCACAAACGATTTAGTCATGAGGTGATAATAATCATGATGAGCTTCCCGGCTGAGAAATTTTCTGCTTTCCATGATATCGTCATCGTGATCACTGGATGAGGAGTCAGAGGAGGAAGAGATGGAGATTGAATGTCTTCTTTTTGGACCATGAGCAAATGATAGGTAGAGAATGTGGAAGCTTTGCGACAGCTGAGAATACCCCCAAACTTACTTGTGCACAACCCAACAAAATAAACCCTAGGGTGAAGCCAATGAAGAAGGTTGTGGTATGAGTTGTGATGGGTGGTGAGGAGGCTTCTTATTATGGGAGAAGAGAGAAGGACACTTATAATAGGTCACGTAAGAAGCCGAGTAGACCACGGATCGGATTTTAACTTAAAAAGAAATTTTCGTACTTGGCGATGCGTGCGGCCGCGCGGCTCGGTAAAGTCTTTCTTGCGCGGACGCGCGAGGATGCTAAAAGATACTGACATTTACGTGGCTGCAAGATTCCATATATGTTACGTCGGTAGCCACGATGATGCACTCCTCGAATCTGCAAGATATTGACTTTCCAATCAGCAGATTATGATGAGGGTAATTCAAAACACCTACAAGGATATGAATGCACCTCAGATTATGTATCAAGCAAAAATAGAATGAATCTAACTACTATTCTACTAAAGCATTGAAAAGAAATTAGAGGTAAAATAATGGGTTGCCTCCCATCCAGCGCTAAGTTATAGTCAATTAGCTTAACTGTCTCTGAGTCTCATGTTGACGAGAGAATTGAGGTGACGTTCTGTCTGTCCACCTCGCCACTAAAGTAATGCTTCAACTGCTAGTTGTTTACCTTAAAGGGCTTGTCCGGGAACTGATCATATACTTCAATTGCACCATGTGGAAAGACTGTCTTCACTGTAAATGGACCCGACCATCGCGATTTCAGCTTTCCAGGAAAAAGTTTAAGTCTGGAATTATAGAGCAAAACTCTTTGTCCCGGTTCAAATGTCCTTTCCATAATCTTACAGTCATGCCATTTCTTCACTTTCTCCTTGTACAACTTCGCATTCTCATATGCCTGTAATCTAAATTCATCTAACTCATTGAGCTGAAGTAGCCGTTTCTCCCTTGCAGATGTCAAATCAAGGTTGAGCTTCCGTATTGCCCAATATGCCTTATGCTCTAGCTCCATAGGGAGGTGACAGGCTTTTCCATACACAAGTTGAAAGGGTAACATGCCCAACGGGGTTTTGTACGCTGTGCGATAGGCCCACACAGCATCGTCTAACTTTAACGACCAGTCCTTCCGTGTTGGATTCATAACTTTTTCCAGGATTCTTCTTACTTCTCGATTCGATACTTCAGCTTGACCATTTGTTTGTGGGTGATAAGCTATGGCGATGCGATGATTCACCCCATACTTGGCCAGCAAGGTTGTAAACTGCCTATTGCAGAAATGGCTGCCTTCGTCACTAATGATAGCCCTTGGAGTCCCAAACCTCGTGAAAATGTTTTTTTGTAGAAATTTGAGGATGACCTTGGCATCATTAGTCGGAAGAGCTGCAGCTTCAACCCATTTTGAAACGTAATCAACTGCGAGCAAGATGTAGAGATTTTCGTAGGAAGAAACGAAAGGTCCCATGAAATCAATGCCCCATACATCGAAAATTTCTACTTCGAGGATGGTATTCAATGGCATTTCATTCCTTTTAGAGATGTTTCCCACTCGCTGACATCTGTCACATCGCTGGACAAAACTGTATGCATCTTTGAAGATAGTTGGCCAGTAGAACCCTGCTTGTAGTACTCTAGCTACTGTCCATTCACCACCATAGTGACCTCCATACACCGTGGAATGACACTCTTGCAGAATCCCCTCGGTCTCGCTATATGGAATACACCTTCTTATCACTTAATCAGAACACTGTTTAAATAAGTAAGGTTCATCCCATATATACCATTTGACGTTATGCAGAAATTTCTTCTTTTGATATCCCACCAAGTCAGAAGGTACCGTCTTACTTACCAGATAATTAGTGAAGTCTGCAAACCATGACACTTCCCCTTTCACGACAAACAACTGCTCATCTGGAAAGGATTCATTGATCATAACATTGTCGTTTACTTCCCTTTCCAAATTCTCAAGTCGAGATAAGTGGTCCGCCACTTGGTTTTTAGTTCCCTTTTTGTCCTTGATTTCCAAGTCAAACTCCTGCAGTAATAAGATCCATCTAATCAACCGAGGTTTTGCATCTTTCTTTGCCATTAAATGTCGAATCGCCGCGTGATCCGTATACACTATCACCTTTGTGCCAATCAAATATGCTTGGAACTTATCAAAGGCCTATACCACTGCCAATAACTCTTTTTCTGTGGTGGTATAGTTCAATTGTGCATCCGTTAGGGTCTTGCTGGCATAATAGATCACATGAAATATCTTTTCTTTTCGCTGCCCCAAAACAGCTCCTACGCCGTAATCACTGGCGTCACACATCAATTCAAATGGCAAAGTCCAATCTGGTGCAGTAATCACTGGTGCTAAAATCAGTTTTCTCTTCAAGTGTTCAAATGCTGACATGCAGGCGTCATTGAAGTTGAACTGTGCATCCTTCTCCAATAGACTGCATAGTGGTTTAGTTATTTTGGAGAAATCCTTAATGAACCTGCGGTAGAAACCTGCATGTCCCAAAAAACTGCGAACTCCTTTTACTGAAGTGGGTGGTGGCAAGTGCTCAATAGTCTCCAACTTCGCCCTATCCACCTCAAGTCCCGTCTTTGAAACTTTGAGTCCCAGTATGATTCCTTCTTGTACCATGAAGTGACATTTTTCCCAGTTTAGCACTAAGTTCGTTTCAACACATCTCTTCAAAACCATAACTAGATTCTCAAGGCATAGATCAAATGAATCCCCGAAGACTGAGAAGTCATCCATAAATACCTCCACATTCTGTTTCACCATGTCTGAAAATATGGTCATCATGCATCTCTAAAACTTGGCTGGAGCATTGTACAACCCGAAAGACATCCTTCTAAAAGCAAAAGTGTCGTATGGATATGTGAAAGTAGTCTTTTCCTGATCTTTCGGAGCTATCATAATTTGATTGTAACCCGAATAACCGTCCAGAAGGCAATAGTACTCATGCCCTGCTAGTCTGTCCAACATCTAATCAATGAACGGGAGTGGGAAATGATCTTTCCTTGTAGCTTTGTTGAGCTTGCGGTAGTCCATGCAAACTCTCCACCCCGTTACTGTTCGTGTCAGAATTAACTCATTATTCTCATTAGTCACGACTATCATGCCACCTTTTTTTGGAACACACTGTACTGGGCTCACCCATGAGCTGTTTGAGATCGGATAAATTATTCCTGCATCTAACCATTTTAGCACCTCTTTCTTGACCACTTCTTTCATTATTGGATTAAGCCTCCTTTGTTGCTCAACTGTTGGTTTGCTACCATCTTCCATCAGGATCTTGTGCATGCAATATGAAGGGCTGATCCCTTTTATATCTGCTATGGTCCATCCAATAGCTGATTTGAACTCTCAAAGCACTCGTAGCAGTTTTTCTTCCTGACAAGATGTTAGTGCAGAAGCAATAATTACAGGTAATTTTGAATCCGAATTTAAAAATGCATACCTGAGATGTTTCAGAAGTGGCTTTAATTACAAGTCTGGAGGTGTCTCAAGAGATGGTTTTAGCTTTATTGAGGCGTCTCCAGCTATTGTCAATGGCTCTGCAGGTGGTTTAAATCTCCTGAATTGTGGATTGGTATCCAGATATTGCACGAATTCGTCGAATTCATCATCCTCCGCATCTGAGTTCTCATCAGTGATATTCCTCAAAGGTTCATAGTCCGCTAGACTCTGTATGTCATCATCTAGAATTTGATTCACTCGATCAACAAAAACAGTCCTCTTCATCTGTTGGGAATTTCATGGCCTTGAAGACATTAAAAATGACCTCTTGATCCTGAACGCGCATCGTGAGTTCCCCTTTTTGTACATCTATCAGAGTCCTGCCTGTGGCTAAAAATTGTCTCCCCAGTATGATTGGTATGCTTTTGTCTTCTTCAAAATCTAGGATGATAAAGTCAGCCGAAAAAATGAACTTATCCACCTTGACTAATATATCTTCAACAATTCCCCGTGAATATGTGATTGATCTGTCAGCTAGCTGTAATGAAATGTTTATCGGCCTTGGAGCCGGCAGTCCCAACTGATTGAACACTGACAAGGGCATCAAGTTTATACTTGCCCCCAGATCACATAAACACTTGTTAAAGTTCATCTTCCCAATGGTGCACGGAATTGTGAAGCTGCCCGGATCTTTCAGCTTTGGAGGTTGTTTGCGTTGGAGCATTGCACTGCATTCCTCTGTCAAGGCTACTGTTTCGAACTCATCTAATCTTCTCTTCCTTAACAATATACCTTTCATGAACTTTGCATAGCTTGGCATTTGTTCCAATGCCTCTGCGAAGGGTATGTTGATCTGCAGCTTTTTAAATACCTCCAGAAACTTGCTGAACTGTTTGTCATCTTTCTGCTTAATTAACCTCTGCGAATATGGTACTTGAGGATGTAGTGGTTGTACTGGACTCTTTACCTTCTCTTCTAAACCTGCTTTATTCTTCTCTTCCTGCTGAACCGCAGAGTTTTCTAGATTTTTCTCCTCTTCAGTCTCCTGTTCTGCCTCGCGCGGCCTCCTTGGTATTATCATACGCGGGCGCACGACTTGCAGAGCCTGTCAAATCTTTCCCAGATCGCAATGTGATTGCTTGACATTGCTCCTTCCCGTCTCTTCTAGGATTTGTCTCTGTGTTACTTGGCAATGCACCCTGGGGCCTGTTAGTAAGCATGCTCTCCATTTGCCCCATCCGAGTCTCTAAATTCTTGATAGCCACTGCTTGGCTTTTGATCATGACTTCAGTGTTTGCCATGTATTTTAATATCATCTCTTCCATTTCTGATTTCTTCTCTGGATGTGGTGCAGCTGGAGTGTGGTGTTGTTGCTGTTGAGGAAATCCTGGTGGAAACGGTGGTTTTGGTGTAAACTGCGGCTGCGATGACTATGGTTAAAACTGTTGGTTCGACTGGAACAAATTTTGCTGTTGTCCTTGGTTGTTAAACCAACTGAAGTTCGGATGATTGCGGTTGTTGGGATGGTATGTGTTTTGAAATTGACCTTGGTCTTTTCTGTAGTTGCTCACATACTGTACTGACTCTGAGCTGATAGCACATTGATCCGTGGAGTGTGACCCTGCACAAATCTCACAAACGAAAGCAACTGTTTTCACTTTGTTCTCTGCCAAAGTATCTAACTTCTTAGCTATAGCTGCCATTTGTACTGACAACTGTGTAATCGCATCTACCTCCAACACACCTGCAACCTTGGGCTGTGGCATCCAAGCTATAGGATTTTGATAATCATTCGCAGCTATAGTCTCGATAAGCGTGCAGGCCTCGTCATAGCTCTTTGCCCATAATGCCCCTCCTGCGGCTGCATCTACAATCGGTCTCGACTGCCATCCCAAACCATTGTAAAAAAAATTTATCACCATCCAATCTGGCATACCGTGATGCGGACACTTCCTAAGCATCTCTTTATACCTCTCCCATGCCTCATATAAGGACTCGCCCTGATGTAGCTCGAACTGAGATATGGTCGTCCTCATCTTCGCAGTCTTAGCCATTGGGAAGAACTTGGCTAAGAATTTCTGTGCTAAGTCCTCCCATGTAGTGATTGACCTTGCCGGCAACGAATGTAGCCAACTTCTTACTTTATCCCTCAATGAAAATGGGAATAACCATAGTCTGATGGCATCCTCCGTCACACTATTATATCTGAATGTGTTACAGATCTCGATGAAGCTCAATAGGTGTTCATTCGGATCATCCGTAGCAGCACCCCCAAACTGTGCTGAGTTCTGCACCATCTGAATAGTGCCCGATTTGATTTCAAATGTGTTGGCTGCTATCGCCGGTCTGACTATGCTAGACTGTAATTCGTTTATGTTCGACATGGAATAGTCCCTTAGAGCCCGATGCTCTTCTCTTTGCTCAATTCTCTGTTCTTCCGCCATACTGGCTGTAGTGCTCTCTAACTGTGCTTGCAAATTTCTCCGCACACTCGCTTTCCAACCTTTTTCGTTTATATTAGCCTGCGCTGGTGTTAACTCTGAGTTGGATGATCGTGTGTGCATAAAACTCTACAAGTGCCTGTAACCAAAAATAAAATAAAAATAGAAATGAGGAACGATCAAAATTGTCTAAGTCATACAATATAGCTTTAAACTAATGATAATTATCTAAATTAACGCCTTTCCCCGGCAACGGTGCCAAAAACTTGTTGCCCCTTTTATAATTCTAATAAAAGAGTTCTAACTCATGCAAGCATACATGTGTCAACAAGTAATACAGAGTAAGTAAAGTATCGATCCCACATAGAAAGTTGTTAATTTTAAACTATTATGCATTAATTAACTCACTATACTTATATGCTTAGACTGATGACTAAATTGTTGAATTAAACTAATTATGATTACCAACTGAAAATAAAAATACAAATGAACTAAATATAATATGGAAATAATGGGACCCCAACTTCATTTAATATTTCATCTAGTCGCCACGATCATGCAAGAAGTGTTCACATATCACAGGAAAATAGCCAAGAGCACGAAGAGAGTTATAACCATTTTTCAATCCACTATAACCTACTTACACAGCATCTACAGATGTTAGACTCTATGTAATCACCAATACAATCACAATCACCATATGTCTATGCGAAATTGCAATCCTATTGATTTTAAGCACAAGCCCTTATTCTAGCTCATACGGTGAAACAGTATATGTCTATTTGGTTCACAAAATACGCAAGCCATATACAACAGCCCCATATTCGCATGCTATCATGATTACAATCCATATTTATATGTTTATTGTCAATTCCATACATATACTGAGACGAATGGTGATCAAGCATTCATACATGTAAAACAACCATGACAGATATCCCATATGATATGCGAACCAATCCTAGCATTTAAGTGTACAACCAAACTACATATTAAAATCCGTTAGAATCCCATAATGGAGTTTAGTTCATGACTGAACCAAAAGCCATTATGGGATCAACGCTAAACATGATCAATAAACAAACAATTGAAGTAGGAAAGATAGAACGATCAAACCCAATCGCTGAATAAAAACCAATGATAAACTATTAAATCCTCCTATAAATCCAATAGATAATAATCAAAATCCATGATGACAGAGAATTCCAAGAAGAAGTAGAGAAATAGACGTTTTGGCTTCGTTCTACGTTGGAATCTCTCCCAAGGTGTAAACCCTAGTTTCTATGATGAAAAATACGTAAAAGTTATCAAGTGTCTCTCTAACACCCGTCAGAATCATTTAAAAACAATTACACAACATTTAATTAAGAATTAAAAATAAAACAAAATTACTGAAGATCAAAGATCGCGTGCGGTAGCCGCTACTCTATAGCTTCTCTCGGTCTCATGGGCGCGAGACTTGCGATGTGTATGCCAGATCCGGTAGGCCTTTCGCGGCAGACGGCGTCTTCTACCATGGTAGCGTCTCTTCCCTTGTGGTCGCTCAACTTGCAGTAGGTCCTTATTGTTTAGCCATGTACTTTCGCTGGCAAGTGGTGGCCGAAGTCTAAGTCTAATCATGCAGCATATGGCCGCGCGGGCTTGTACTTTTTGGAGTTACGGTTACGGTTACGTCATGCTGCTGCTGCTTGTTCATTCATGCTTGATCCTCTTGCTTGCTTGGTCTCCATGCTTCATTGTACCTCCATGCCATGCACATCCTTGCCTTTGCTTCGCTTTTACGCATCCATTCGCCTCGTGCCCTCTAATACCACCAAAATTAAGCCGATTCCTGCACTTATTCATAAAAATGAGTTTTAAGTAAATGTAATGCGAAATAACGTGAAATGCAACTAAAACACAATAAAATGTACTTGAGATGGGCACAATTCGCATGAATTGGTAAGCAATAAGTAGGTAAAAATACCACTTATCACCCGGCCCTTGTAGTTAATAGTTTTGATTTAGCCTTCGAAGATGCTTTGCATTTCAATTAAAATCAAACGAAGCCGCTTCTAGAATAAAATTGGAAGTATTAATGGCCTCGATTCCTATTTGGCGAAGGGTTTGAAAACCATCTTTTTCAAAACATCACTTTTATATGTTTTATCTGAAAAATGAACTTTTCTTTAAATCAAACCCTTCTGGCATAGGTTCAAAGGAGTACAATAGTACTTTCAAAATAAAGCACTAAAGCATCTTTTCAAAACTCAAATCACACACACACATCATACTTAGGGAATGAAAAAGTAGCGATACTCGTGTTTCACGAAAGTCGGGGGGGGGGGGGGTGCCTAACACATTCTCCTCGCTTAAGCAAGCCCCCGAACTCTATGAATCTCGGGTTTTAGACCAATTAAATGGAGTCACATGTTGGGTCGTATTGCGAAAACCTTTCAAAATTCGGATGAGTTGGTACATCCTTTTAAACTCATACCAACTGTCGACTCTGTCTAATTCGGTCCAATCGCATAAAATCAATCTTTTTCAAATCGTTGACATGTATGTCGGTTCTTTTCTTAAATCTCACCCTCTAAACAAGAATAAATCAACCTAGCGAAATAAAAAAGGGCAGGAATCACATAGGAAGAGCGGAACTCCCTTCATGGCCTCGACAATACATAATTGCCACCACAAAATCTATTCAATATTACTATGCAACACACGTATACACAAAGACGGAGTCATAAAGACGGATTCATTATAACTTATAGGATTACCAAATGTGTCTTTAAAATTTTTACCTATGACAGAGGCTAAGTGTTGCATTTAAGGCATATGTATTGATATTAATTAAATGAAACTATTTTGAAATCTAACCCGTGTCTTGCATGAGTTACAAGTTTATATTCATATAAACTCATACAATTTGTAATACAAAATATTTTTAATAATGAAAATATTTTATGTTGCTTGATTTTAAATTGAAAGTAATTGTACAAAAATATATAAACAAATTTAAACAATTAAATTAGGAGAAAAAGGGAGAAGAAGGTAAGTAGGGTCGGGTCGGGTCGGGCTAGAGCTAGTATGAAGTTTTATTTTTAGGAAAAAGCACATTTACGCCACTGTGTTTGTCGTGTTTTAAGCATTGAGCCACTGTACTTTAAAAAAATTTAATTAGCCCACTGTGTTTTTTAAAAAAAATTAATTAGGTCATTCCGTCCAAGAACGTCAAATATTTTTAGATATGGCATTGAAAAAAAATCAAAAAATTATTATTTTCTTATGTGGAAACACAAAAAAAATAATAAAATAAAATCATTATTTATGTGGCAAAAAATGATTAAAATAGTAATAAAAGTAAAATAAATATTTTAATTCATTTTCTTTATAATTTTTTCTTTTCCATGATCTCTTTAAATCATTAAACATAACCAAACAAAATAAAAACCTAAAAACAAAACATAAAACATACTTAATCAAAAACCCAAATCATACTAAAACATAACAACCCCAAAAAAAACATACTATTAAAACCTAAAACATAAAACAAAAAAAAAACCTATTAAAACCTACTAAAACATAAAAGTATAAACAAAACAAAAACAAAATAAAACCTAAAACAAACCAAATAACAAAAAAAAACATAAAAACAAAAAAGATGTAATTATCATTAAAGGAAAACTAGATCTATAGATAGATACACACACCTTTAATCTTTTAATACAGCATACACATAAAGAAGATGAAGAGCACCCGTTTCGGTAGTTAGAATTGAATGGGGTGGTGGCTGTTGGAGTAGCTGTTGTTACTTTATTAAGCTAAAACAAAAAATAAAAAAACACAGCTTACAAGCCAAAAATACCCAAAATCCGCTGCCCCCAAACCCAAAACTCCCCCACCAAACTCCTCCCTCTCTCCTCCACCGCCGCAACCTCCCTTGCCGCCATCGCCGTCGCCGTCGCCGTCGCTTCGCTCTCCTCCTTGCCCCCACTCCTCCCAGAGGAATTCGAAAAAGCCCAACTATTCGACTTCAATCTCACCCTTCCAATCATGATGGCTGAGTTTTTGTTCCTCATGTTCACCCTAGGCAAGGTCTATTACTCTCCACTAGAAAAATTCATGGACGATCGGGATATCGAGATCAAGTAGAAGCTCGGCGGCGTGAAGGACACCTAAGCGGATGTGAAGCAGCCGGAGGAGCAGGTGGCGGCGGTGATGAGGCGACTGTAGGCGAGAGATATCAGCGATCTTGAACCGAGATGAAAAGCGGATCTGAGGCGGAGGTGGAGGGAAGGTCTGGCGGGGGAGGAAGAAAGTGAAGGCGGAGATGAGTAATTTGGCTTGTTGGATCCCACGAATTTTCAGAATTTGCCTGACTAGCTTGCCACAATAACTTGTTTTGTTTTTTTCTTTTCAAAAGCGTAGGAAAATTGATCCAATTTCTTAACGTCCGTGAGCAAAATTGGACAAAACAACTTAGTTAAAATTTTTTAAAAAATACAGTGGGTCAATTAAATTTTTTTAAAATACAATTGTTCAACGCTTAAAATACGACGATTATAATGGGGTAAATGTGTTTTTTCTCAATTATTTTTATGATCGAGTTGGGTATGGTGGAAGTGGCATATTGGCAGGGCGGGGAATGGTTCCTAGAACCATACCTGTCTCGTTTGCATAAAATTATGCTTTCTATATCATTTTATCAATACAAATAGCCCAATTATATGCCAGTTTTTGGGCCTGTCCTATCAGACCTGATTTGATCAGTTAAAACCTAGGCATGAAGCCTAGTCCAATAAGGATGGTCAAGACCAGACTTTGTTCAAAAAAGGAGGGACTCATTTGGACTGCATGCTTCGGGCTATGCTTCAATTCATGCTTTTCAAGCCTGCGCCCTTTTCCACCCACTTTTTAATTTTTTTTAATAATAAATTTATACTCCTATTTTACATCAAAATTATACAAGTAAGATATAAGTAAAGTCTAAATAAATTTCATTCTTAATTATTTTAAAATTTAAAAATATTGATTACATAGAATGATAAAATTAAAAATAAATGTGTAATAAAAAAATGGTATAAATATAAATACAAATAAATAAAAATTTTAAAATTTGGTGGACCAAAATATCCTTGAGCTTAGCCTTTATGTAACTAGAAAGGGATAAAGTGAAACAAAACAAAAAAAATCTGAAAAACCTTTAATTCAAACTTTTAGGCCTGATTTTTAACTAGGTATGAGCTTTAACATTAAATGTGCTTTAACTTAACAATAAGTCTAGGCAGACAAATTTTTTGGACAGGTTTTTTGGATCGGTCCAAAATTTGTTTTTTTTTGCTTTGATTCTCAAAAAATGTATAGTATTTATTTTAACTGAAATTTTTACAGAATTCAATGATTTAGGTGTAATTTAGATACATATAAAAAACAGTGTTGCAAGGATTGTACAACATTATTTTTTATATATATTCAAATTATACCTAAATTAATGAAATTTGTAAACATTTTAATTAAAATAAATACTATATAATTTTTGGGAGTCAAAGTAAAAAAAAAACAACCAAATTTTGGACCGGTCCAAAAAAACTGTTTGTGTAGAACCACTAACAGAGGTTTCAAGTATGTTTTAAATACACATGTTATTATTATATTAATATGATGTACTACAATATGAAACAGTTACTATAATACTTCCTCCATTTTATAACAATAATTGTTCTAGTTTTATACACGTAAAAGTTATTTAATACGATAATTTAAATTTGTGCAAAATTTAATCACCAACTTTTATGAAAAAATTAGAAACTACTAACATAAGAGATACAACTTCTTGAAAAATGAGAGAATAAAATAAATAATTTTTCTCTTACAAAAAATACAAAGAGAAATAAGTTAGACCATTTTTTCTCTCTAAAAAATCATTATGAAATGGATAGGGTAATATAATATATATATAATTAAAAAAATATTTTAACATAAAATTTTTAGATAATATTACCCTACAATCGGGGTCCTGGCTCGCCTATCTATTTAATTTGGGGTTAACAATTGAATTTCAAAAGTAAGGTCCAACAAATTCGAATGTTAGGAGTTGAGTTGATTTGCGCCTCTTCAGTAAAACTCTCAAAGGTAATCAATCGTTTTGCCCCTGAACTGTCCCGAAGGACTCTGCCCGACTCTGTTTCGGTCATTGCAATCATATCAATGACAAGCAATGCCTTGCTCTCGCGCCTGAAAACTCTACTAACTTCAAAGGTTTTTCTCTCTCATTGTCGTTCTGGCATTTCGTCGAACAGTTTCATGACAATTTATTTGTGCGCATACAATATATACTTTTTCAGAGATTTAACCATACCTTTGCCGAAGCTGGAGCTCAAGAACGATCAAGTGCTGAATTATCAATTAAAAGTAAAAGGAGAAATGCACAATCTTTTCCTGATGTTGCTTCTGATTCCGATTTTGGGCTAGGTAAAAATATATACAAGTTGCTTGTGCGTTGGAAAACTTGAAATACTGATGCATTGATTGTTTTCACTCTTGGTTGCTGTTATTTAGTGCATTATACTCCATATTTATATGTTTTTCTATTTAATAATTCTTTCATTTATGTTCAATAGTTAAATTCTTATTGTTGTAGGTCACATTGATACTTCACAATGGAAAAAGTTGGATTCTAGGACACTGGGGATAAGGGCATCGATGATATCTGAGCCCTCATGGATAGTTCTGAAGGTTCTTCAAAGCAAAGGTGATATTTTTATTCATTTTCTGCATACCTCGCTGAAGGAAAAATATGATCCATGTTATGACATTTACACAAAAACAAAAATTAAATTTGTACCTTTGAAGCGTGATCGGACTTTAGTGCGGATAGTCTTCTACAATTGATTGTCCTCTGCAACCCAACGACGTCTTCAATGGAGTTCAAATCCACGATTCGTAACAGTTAGGGTTTGGTCTGTATCGAGAGAGGTTACTGATAAAAGCTTCTAGGGTTTTGGGCCAACTTAAGTAATCACCTTCAACCGAGGAGAGGAGACGTGAGTCTTATAGGCAGAAGTAGTTGAACCACTTCCCTACAATTTCTTCAACTCTGCAACTCTCAGTTACGTAATTGAATTAGTTAGTATCACAATCTTACCAATAAACCAAATGGGTCATACCCTCCAATGAAGGAAGAATATGATCCATGTTATGACATATTTACACAAAAACAAAAATTAAATTCGTACATCTGAACATCATCGAACTTTTGGTGCGGATGTCTTTCTACAATTGATTGTCCTCTGCAACCCAACGATGTCTCCAAACTACGATACGAGAATGGAGCTCAAATCCACAATTCGCAACAGTTAGGGTATGGTATGTATTGGGAGAGGTTACTAATAAAAGCTTCTAGGGTTTTGGGCCAATTGAAGTAATCACCTTCAACTAAGCAGAGGAGACGCGAGTCTTATAGGCAGAAGTAGTTGAACCACTTCCTTACAATCTCTCAAACTCTCCAACTCTCAATTACGTAATTGAATTAGTCAATAACACAAACTGACTAATAAACCAAATGGGTCGGACCCTCCATGGGCGCCCTATTTGGATACCCAAAATTCAACACTCGCTATCACAGAAATGATTAACTGCTTCAGTTTAGCTTCAAGCACACAGTTTACAAACATAAGGGAAGTTTTATTTTCTCTAACAAAGCTACGAATTACGTTATTCTTTTTACTTTGAAGATTTATTTGAAGTTTGGGGAAAGTTTTGGTCACCACTTTACTTACTGTTGAACCTGCAATTTATTACCTTTGGATATTAATTTTTTGCACATTTGCAACCTACTCATTAGGAACTTAAAAACGTCACTGTATTAAAAAAAGGATTCTTGCTCCAGTTGTCTATCATGCTAGATGAAGAAAACCAAAACTGATTTTATTTATGCTCTATTTGGATGAAGTGAGGGATAGAGAAGAAAAAGAAAATTAAACTTGATTTTATTAATGCTTAGTTTGGCTTCGATGATATCTCTATGAATAATAAAAGATTGTGTTGCCTTATGTGAGACAAGTTCTAAGAGGGACCCACCCTATTAGAAAGATGGGAACCATGGGGGAGAGAACACGTATCTTAGTAATATGTGGGAATTAGACTAAGATGACTGGACAAGATAGAGACAAGTATAGCATAACAAAGAGACACAACAACACATAAGAGAGAAAAAGTAAGAAACCAGGAAGAGAGAGAACACAACATTCATTCACCACGAACCTCAGGGATGACCCATGGAAAGATAGAGATCCAGAGAGATAGGGAGAAGAACCCTAAGAAAGTCAACCAAGATTAACCACTGCAACTTTCCAACCCTCGGAGCTTTTCTTCCCTAAGATCCTTGTTGCTATTTCAGGTGTTGTCATGCTCTCATTCATGCTCATGGGATGAACTACTTCCTAGTCAAGCAACAAACAAGTAAGTCCTCCTGATTGATGGCTACTATCTGTGGGCATACACCCTCCTGATAATTGTTCCTTTTCTTCTTAATTATTGTCTTTCAATATTGTTATATATATATATATATATATATATATATATATATATATATATATATAGTCCTGGTTCAGTCAGGACTCCGGATTTTATCTCGTCAGGACTTTTTTTTGCATTTTTTTAAAACAACTAAAAAAAAAATTTAATATTTTATAGAACTAGAATTTTTTTCATAATACAATGTTTTGGGTGTGATTTGGATACATATAACAAAACATGTCTATACAGACTGTACAAACATGTTTTGTTATATGTGCATGTACGGACATGTTTTGTTATATGTATCCAAATCACACCCAAAACACTGTATTATGGAAAAATTTCAGCTCCATAAAATATTAATTTTTTTTAGTTGTTTTAAAAAAAAAGTAAATAAAAAAATTGGGTCCGTATTTAAATCAGGTCCGGGAGTCCGGACCTGATCTCTCTCTCTCTCTCTATATATATATATATATATATATATATATATATATATATATGGGACCGCATCCATGGCAATTATTATCTTAAACTTTTAAATTAAATAATATTACAAAATTATTAGTTAGTTAATATTATTATTAATATTAAATAATATTATTTTTGTAATTTTGTAATAATGAGACAAGTTGCTTACAACAAAGTAAAAATTGAGTTGTCTATTATATTTTGTGCTTATTGATTAATTGTCTAGCCAGTGATACACTAGATGAATTCGGAAGATGAAATCTAGGGTAAGATATGAATATGATATTATCTATTCTTAGTTATTTGCATGCGATGAATAATTAGGGTTGTGAATTGAATAGAGATATCTCTTTTCACTGTATGTAACTTTTAGGAATTGATACTTAATGAATTTAATTATTTTGTTTTGCATAGGGATATAATATGATTAATTGAACTGAATATTTTTATTTGTTCCTTGGGAAATCGATTATAAATAATTATTAATTCCTATTAACAACTCAAGTGAATTCAATAATTGGATGAATTAGATAATTGATTTATACTGCAAAATTGGGGATATTGTAGTCTTAAGCTTTTATATCTGAATTCAAACTTTGTGCTAAATTTACTCTTAGTTTAATTTAAGTTATTTTTAATTAATATTCACAAATTTCGATTGTTTAAATAAAATTGGATTGATAAAAAACTAGTAATTAGAAAGTATTAGATATAGATTCTTGTAGGCTTGACACTCCATTATCACTTCATTACTTGTTGATCGTGTATATTTGCATGTAATTGTTACTATTGGAAATTGGACAAAAAGTTTTTGGTGTCGTTTCCGGGGAATCTGTATTTAGTATTTAATTCCATATTAGTTACAATCAATTTAGTCTTAATTTAAACGCTTTTATTTTCTTTGTTTATTTTATCCTTACTGGTCTTTCATCCTTGTATGCATACTAGGTCAAAGGGTAAGGAGTAACTGTGACGCCCCCAAATTCGGACCTCCACTTGGTCACTCGAATTCGGTTCATCACGTTCTCAGGTAAAACTATAATAATTAAAATAACGCATACACAACGGAAAATCTATTTTAGAATAATATACAATGATTTATTATAATTATTCTCCCAAGTCTCGCAACCTACAATACTTAATAGATTACATAATAGTATCGAATAAAGACCTATTACATAATCTTACTTAAGTTTAAACATAGTCCACAAATAGTCTTAACATAACATAATAGCTTTAAACATAAAAAGGACAAGCTAGTTGGTAGCCTTGCCCTTGGCCTTGTCTGCTCCAGAGACATCTCCCTGTTCTTCCTTAACTGAAAGGTTTTAAATAAGCAAGGATGAGCACAAATTGCCCAGCAAGTAATATACAACAAGGGTGTAGGATATAATATCACAAGGTTTGAAATATCGAAGGGTTATTTCTATGATAGTTCAAAGTGTCAGAATAACATCATGAGTAAGGGATATAATAATTCAATATAAATCAACAGATATATATGAATTCAACGGCTAACAATGTATCCAACTGGATAAGCAATTTATACCGAGCAGTCACTAAGGACTATGGAACTTCTACTAGAGTTACCAATATTAAACTGATAACCCAAAAATATCAAGTAGTATAGATGATCAGTCTACAATACTTTACGTTATGCATAACACCACAAAAATATTTATTCATATGTTGGGGTTTCTAACAACATACACTCCCCTTACCAAAAGGGTTGTCCAACTCAGTTTTCAAGATTCCTGCACCAATCAATTGGTTTGGACAGTTTTTATAAACATGCATATAGTCTAGCCGAATCAAATGGCATCGACTCTTCCACAATATTCAAGGACAATACCAATTTCAACATGAATAATAGCTTTCACAAGGGTTTAACAAAGTTATCTAACTTGTATTCAAAAGGATAAGCTTATGGTAAAATGCAATGGTATTGCACAACAATAATAATAGGGTTCGGATACTTGCTCAATAAAAGTATGGTTCAAGGAAACTTGCTCAATAATAATTAGAGTAAGTTTAGGGAACTTACCTCAAGCGTAGATTACCAAAATACTGCTTAACAATACACGTTCGAATCCTATCATAATGTGATACACATATAGAGTATTCATTAGTTTAATATACTAGATATGTAAGTCTAAATGCATACTCAAACATTTAACTTAATTGTATACTCTTCACATACTTCATTTCATACTTTACGTACTTATAACACAAAATCAGTTCGTAAGTCACCATGAAAAGCAAATGACATAGTCACTCTATAAATAAATCAAGAATGCTCAAGGTTACGACCTCCTACTCATGGACATCTCATTTCAATGCAACACCGACATATCAACTAGGCATCACACACACACACACACACACATACACATATATATATATATATATATATATATAGGTTTTAGATCACATTTACCATTACAAGTGTCATGTAACTACTGTCCAAAAGATCAGAAGTCACCATCTGGAATTAGATTTGGGCTGCAATAATGCATAGCTGGCTAGGCCTAGAGAAAGAATCACTGCGGCATCCCGACCCTTTAACCAAGACTCAATTTCTTTGCCTTGGGGTTCTGTCCGGTCTCGAACGCATAATCATACTTAATGTATTTTGACATGTTAAAGGTTTTCATATGCCTCTTAGATCAATCTAGGTCCCTTCTTGCATAACATGGTTCTAAGTTCGATCATTTCAACAAATTAAGGTCATAAAACCACAAAGTCTAGCATGTTTGTTTTCTAAACATTCAAGATAGCTATAACAATCACATTAGGCATGCTTGTGTGTATTCATAACACATACGTGAACTAACTATAGTTGAAAATATGCTTCGTTTATGCATTACTTGAGCTACGATAACAAGGCATGGCATATACACATTTATGACACATGAGTGCATCTAAGAGAGTCATTAAATATGATCACAAATGTCAGATTCTAGTCTTCAAGATATCATGACAATATTCACATTCTAAACTTACTAGTGAGTCAAACTTGTTCATGTTTCTTTGCTAATCACTTAAGCACAAGCTAAAGGTTTATTCATGCATATCTAAATCACATTAACATGCTTTGCAAAGTCAGAATATACAACATGTAGAATTCATGTAAGCTAGCATACTAGTTTAAGTCTCTTATTGAGAAAATTTCTAACATAAGGCTTAACAAGCTTGATCATGCTCAACGGACTATGTACTCTACAACATGCTCATCTAAGTGCAAATTCAGTCATGTATAGCTTACTAGGTTCATAATTAATAGAACATGATCTTTTAGCAAAGTTGGTTTTCGAAACTTAAGGTTCAAACCTCCATTTAAACCATATGTCTCCATTAGTCATGCAAGTCTATGAAAACATGTTCACATTAGGTCAACATATCCATCATACACATGTTCAGATGTTAGTTTAAGTCATAACTACTAGCTTATATGGATCAGACTTGAAAATAAGCTAAAATCGAACAGAACCAGCAACTGGTAACAATTGCTGCAAGGCCTCAATATAAATGTGGCTTCAACATTTGCAAGGTGCAGTTCGGTTCAAAGCAAGAATCTGCGCTTCAAAGAATCGTCCACCAAAAACTCAAAAGTTTCACATGATATCACTTCTAAACACTCATAAACCAATGGTAACATGCTTATATGATCACTTAGCAACTATATAACCAATACCCAACTCCATTAACCTATAATTCCATGAATTCAAGAATTTGAAATTTCAAGAATTTAAAACTTAGTTTTACAGAGAATGAAATTGAAAGTTTAGAATGGAATTATACCTTTGCAATATGAATGAAACTTGCTCCAATTGGACTTCTAAGCTCGAAGAATGCCTGAATGCTCTCAACCTTACTTAGCAAAAATCTCGATAACTTCAAGAACATCAATCGATGAACATGGCTTCTATTTATAGAAGAGCTTTGGACTAGGTATTGGTGTTACACAAAACTTGAAATTTGAAGGTGTAATGCAATGAAACAATGGTTCAAGGAGGATGGTTCAACCACTCCATACCAACCACCTAGCTAGCCATGAACATCTAGGATTTAGCCTTGTGGAAGAAGACGGAAACCAAACTCGATTCTTGTTCATGTACTTGGTGACTTTCATTTTGGGACAAAAAAGGAGAGAACTCAAAGAATCTAGTTATCTAAAGCTTAATTTGGGTTATTTAAATCCCCATAATGAAATCTTAATGTACAATTGCTACCATATTAGGAATTTAGGGACTAATTATACACTCACATCAAATAGTCCATGTACATTAAATATAATGATAAAATAATGCGATGATATTATTGTAAAGGCGGTTTCATAATTATTCCTACCACTCATAAAATTATATATTAAATGTCTACTTACCTTCATATTGTTACCTACACATTTCATGATATATTTATACCATATAGTTTCAATATGTTAAATTACCACTTAATATAACATAGTCTCATAGAACTTAATATATAGACACACCATGTCACACTGCACCATATAGTTGTATATGCTCATATGCACATAACTGTTAATATAATATTATTATATTACTAACTCACTTAATTAGGCTAAATAGTTTAATCATGCACCTCCTTAATTAATTAACACTAATATTAATTACTCCAACCATTTATGGGTTTTCCATAATCATTATTATATGTATTTCCATCACCGTGCCACACAAGACTTTCAACGAGTTTACCACAAACTCCACGTATTCTCAACTATTTAATTATTTAATATAATTGAGTTATCACATTTCATGACACGCAATTGTTCATATTCAAATAAATAGTCATTTTCATTAATATATTTATTAAATAATATGCGAAAATTTTCGGGTATTACAGTAACTTTTGCCATATTGTTGGTTGATTTCGCAATCAATGAATACGTACAAGTATACATGGTCAATAAATAATAAAGTGATAAGAATAGTATCGTTCTCACGAGGAATTAATTAATAAAAATTATCAAGTACTAACTCTTAACCAAATTAATTTTATTTAAACAAGTGATTAGAGTGTTGAAAATAAAATAATTATTTGAACTAATACTAATTACCACAACTTTAAATTCAGATACTAAAGGCTTAAGACTACAATTTCCCTTAATGTTTCACTGAATTAATACACTTCTTGTTAAGTTATGTAATTATTTCGTATTATTAATCAAGAACTCATAAATATTTATAACCATCTCCCGATGCATCATAAACGAAACAACTTAAATCCACAAAAGATAGAATTAAGATGAACACCCTAATTAATTAATTCACTATATATCTATGTGAATTACAATTAAAAAAGATTTAAAATCACATATTCTCTTTCAGATTACATGCGGTGCGTAGGTATATTCCTATCCTATACACAAATCATGAATTCCATCTCATACAGAAATCACAATCACATGTTATTATGATTAGGTTTAAATTTATACTTCATCTTCTGAATTCATATAGATTACTACGATAATTTTTGATTAGCCAATTAAGTAATTAATCACAAATCATAATAGACATTGCAATAATAATAAACAATAACTAACACGGAAGTATATCAATAAAAGATACGCATTAAGTTCCATTGTAATCTTAAAAAGGAATTAGTACATAATTGAATTAAAATTCATCATCCACAAGAAAACAATTATCCAAGAATTACAAAATAAAAAGATAAAAGAACAAAGGAAAAACTCTTTTTAAGCAATCCTTGAACTTCTTCTTAGCCTTGTAAGTTGATCTTCCTTCGTGACAGTCACCTTGCTTCAAGCCTCTAATCCTTCTTCAAAACGAAGGTTAGTAAAAAGTATCCAAGATTCCCTATTTTATGGTTCACAGAATGTATTTTTTAGGTTACAAGCCAAATCCCTAGCTTAGAAGGAAACCTAATCAAATCTTGATCGCGCGACGAGACGTTACGACGTTTGTTACGGCGTTGCCGTTAAATCCTCAGGTTCATATGCATGCCGAAATAGTACTAGAAATGGGCGTTGCCGCACCAAAGTGATTCTCTGGAATTTTTTACTTTGACGTCTGTTGGTAAAATTGCCATAACTTTTGATTCAGCAGGAGTTACGGGCCCTGCTACCTATTAAATTGAAGCTCTCGATGAGATCTACAACCTTCATTCTTTTAAAATTGAGAGATAATGGTTTGACTAAGGTTGAAATGGGCTTCAAGTGGTTATTATGTACATTGCAAGCATGACAAATCTAAGTTTTGATCTTTGTTAATAAAAAAGCCATAACTCTCACATCCAAACTCCGATTGGGATGATTCAAGATGTTCCAAAAAGTTAAGAAGTATATCTACAATAAAATCTAAGTTCCAAGCCAAGAACATACATCAAACTTGGCATTGAAAGCCCTTTAACCTTCCCTTCTTGCATTAGCTTGCATATTGTACTCTAAAAGATGTCTGCATTGCTTTTCCTTGCTTCCTCATGCCAATGTCGTGTCATAGCCTACTTGTGCCTTTCTTCGTTGTGGCTAGCTTGAACTAATTAGCTCCACTTTGACTCATTTTTCATATCTTTGTTCTATTTTCCCTTTTCCTACACAAGATTAATTAAACACATAAAAAGGAACGGAAAATACCTGAAAACTCACAATTCATCAAATTAAAGATATTCAATTCATAGGTATAAAATCCACTCATCAAATACCCCCAAACTTGAATCGTTGCTTGTCCTCAAGCAAAACACTAAGAACAAAAATTAGAAAGATTTATTCTCTAGCAATGAACTACTCAAGCAATGAATCAATATGAATTTGAACATGACCTCAAAGGTTATAATAAATGATAAACCAAAGAAAATTTCAAAACAGTGCCATGTCTAAAATTTCAACAAATTCGTTAGTTCCACATCTACCCATGTTCTTTTAAGTGCGTGTGTGCATCTAAATGTTCAAACTAGTCATGATTTAGATAAGATCATATCAACTGTACTCATAAAAGATTTTCAAAATCAACTCTAAAAACCTTCTGATCATATCAATCTTCGCTAATAAAGGCAAAACATAAAATTTAGAGGATCAAAAGGATATTTCATACATTTAAGTACACTTGACCCCCTCCCAAGTAATTCAAAAACACAAAATTTTTCCTTTCTTTTTTTTTCTTTTTAGTGAGTGCGTTTTACGCTCTCTCTCACTTTCTTTTAAACGAGTGCGTTTTACACTCCATCTCGTTTTCTCTCACACGAGTGCGTTTTACGCTCCATCTCGACCCACCACATGATTCAATTATTCAACTCAGGAAGATTCCAATTTTTCAAAACACTCCAAGATTTCCCCCAAGCTTATGTGAGTGCCTAATTTTCACTTTGAATGATGCTCAAAAAAGATTGCTTGAGTTGCAATAATATCTTTCACAAATATTTAGCCAATTTTTTTTAAACCCCAACTAGCTAAATAGATGGATATGTGCATAGAAGTTCAAAGATTCGCAAGCAGTGCAAAAACCAACTAATAAGTTGAAATATAGACTAAGAATGCTCATAAATTCTCCAAGAGTTAAAAGACTCATTAACCACCCACTTATCATAGGCCAAAATCAATTTCCATCAAAACATTGCCCAATTAATAACCAAACATGATAAATACCCCCAAACTTAAAACAGACACTGTCCTCAATGGCTAAGATAGGAAAAAGCAAAACAGATGACTTCCCTAAAAATATAGCAATCTCTCTGCTTGTCTATTAAGTTTTAAAAATAGGTTAGGCCCATTGGAATAAATCAGGCACCAAACTTGAATTTGACTTGAATAACTTGAAAAGCCACTAGAAGAAATTTTATTAAATCATACATAAATTCAAATTCACTAATATAAAACCTAATAAAATAAATAAAAACCAAAACTAAAAATTAAACTTGGGATGCCTCCCAAAAAGCGCTTGTTTCATAGTCTCAGCATGACTACTTCCTCTTCTCTTAATCTGGTTCAATATCAAAATTATATTTTTCATTCCTTCTCTTAGTCTTTTCTTTGAATTACATGACATTATTGCATGATTGGAAACCCCCAAACCTATCTTTATTTATTCGCAGAAAATAACTTTCCTCATTTGCTTTATCCTTTATTGCACCTTTAACAAGATCAACCCAAAAACATTCTTGAAGATCCTTTAGGTACTCGATGGCTTTGTAATCCTTGAATGCGACCTCTTGATCTTCATCTTCCTTATCATCAAACCCCTTCTTGCTCCTCTTATTTTCAACCTCAGAATCATCTTCCACATCAGGAAATACCCTCTTTAAATTTACTCTATCAACCTCGTGTAACTCCTCGCCACTTCCTTGTATATCCACCTTGCATTGCTTTTCATCGTCCTCTTTAGGATTAATCTCTGTATCGCTAGGTAAAGTGATTTGCTGACGATTAAGGATAACATCGTCAAGTTTCCCCACTTGGTTCTCGAGGTTACGTATTGAAGCTTCTTGATTACTCAATTGGACCACAATTTGCTCTATCCATTTAGTAAGAAGTTCCTCAAAATTAGATGTATTGTTTTGCTGCAGTGGATGTTGATACAAAAATTCAAATGCGTATGATTGACTTGGAGTATAGAATTGATTTTGATTGTCATAGCTCCATGAAAAGTCTTGATAATCTTCCCAATACGGATGATAGTAATTTGGGTTGGTACTAGGCTGCTGCTGATAATAGGCATTCTGAATGGACTGACTCCCAAGAGCATCAATTTTCTTTGAAAATGTTATTATTTGAACTTATAATGTTGTAACGACATCAACCTCACTTATCCCTGCCACCCTTGGTTATGTCATCCTCTCAAACAACCAATAATAATTAAATTCAACCATGGTACCGGAAAAGGAAGTAAAATAGAAAGAGAAATAAATAAAAATAAAAAACGTTTAAATTAAGACTATTTTGATTGAAATTAATATTAGAAAAAATTATTAAATTAATTCTCCGGAAATGGCGCCAATTATTTTTTTGTTGATTTCACAATTAATGAATACGTGGTCAACAAGTAACAAAGTGATAAGAAAAGTATCGTTCCCACGAAGAATTAATTAATAAAAATTACCAAGTACTAACTCTTAACTAAATTTATTTTATTTAAACAAGTGATTAGAGTTTTGCCACAAGTTTGAATTAAATATTAAAGACTTAAGATTATAATTTCTCTTATTGTTTCACTGAATTAATATACTTCCTATTAAGTGATGTCATTATTACGTATTGTTAATTAAGAACTCATAAATATTTATAACCATCTCCCGATGCATCATAAACGAATCAACTTAAATCCACAAAAGATAGAATTAAGATGGACACTCTAATTAACTAATTCACTATATCCCTATGTGAATTACAATTAAAAAGGATTTAAAGCACATATTCTCTTATAGATTTCATGCGTCTCGTAGGTATATTCATATCCTATACAGAAATCATGAATTCCATCTCATACAGAAATCATAATGACATGTTATTATGATTAGGTCTAAATTTATACTTTATCTTCTGAATTCATATAGATTACCACGGTAATTGTTGATCAGATAATTAAGTAATTAATCACAAATCATAATAGATAATCCAATAATAATAAACAATAACTAAAACAAAAGTATATTAATAAAAGATACACATTAAGTTACATTATAATCTTAAAAAGGAATTAGTTCATAATTGAATTAAAATCCATAATTCACAAGAAAACCATCGTCTAAGAATTAAAAAATAAAAAGATAAAAGAAGAAAGGAAAAACTCTTTTTAAGCAATCATTGAACTTCTTTTTAGCCTTGTAAGTTAATTTTCCTTCGTGACAAGTCTCCTTGCTTCAATCCTCCAACCCTTCTTCAAAACTAGGGTTAGTAAAAAGTATCCAAGATCCCCTATTTTATGCCTCACATAATGTATTTATAGGTTACAAGTCAAATCCCAAGTTTAGAAGGAAACCCAATCTAATTTGGAGTAAAAAATATACCAAAAATGCGTCAAATCTTTATTCGTCGCGACCCGTATTCTTGTACAGACAAGCGTTCGACGTTACAGAATCAATCCCCGGTGTTCTAGCGTTGTCGCACCGAAATAGTACTAGAAATGGGCCTTGCCGTGCCAAGTGATTCTCTGAAATTTTCTACTTCGACATCTATTAGTAAAATGGCCATAACTTTTGATCTGGGAGGAGTTGCGGGGTCTGCTACCTATCAAATCTAAGCTCTTAATGAGATCTATAACTTTAATTCTTCAAGAATTGAGAGATAATGGTTTGATCAAGATCAAAATTGGGCTTCAAGTGGTTTTTATGTACATTGCAACCATGACAACTAAGAGCTTTAATCTTTGTTGATAAAAAAACCATAACTCTCACATCCGAACTCCGATTGGGATGATTAATAATGTTCCAGAAAGCTAAGAAGTATATCTACAATAAAATCCAAGTTCCAAGCCAAGAACATGCATCCAACTTGGCATTGAAAGCCCTTCAACCTTCTCTTCTTGTATTAGCTTGCATACTATACTTTAAAAGATATCCGGATTGCTTTTCCTTGCTTCCTCATGCCAATATTGTGTCATAGCCTACTTATCCCTTGCTTCGTTATGCCTAGATCGAACCACTTAGCTCTCTTTATCTTATTTTTCATATCTTTGTTCTATTTTCCCTTTTTCTACACAAGATTAATTAAACACATAAAAAGATATAAAACCCACTCATCACATACGCCGACGATATCGGAATAAAGTTTCAAAAATTGAAATTAAGTAGTGAGGAAATATATATGGAAGAAACACTATTAGAGGAAACCGACACTCAAGTAAATATGGCTACAAAAGATCAAAAATCACTTAGGGATTAAGCCATACCATTACTGACAGACATTTAGTCTAGCATTCAAAGACCTTCCATCAATGCGAACAGTTTCGAGATTAAAGTAAGAACTATTCATATGTTATAGAATTCAATGTAGTTTGGGGGAGGTTCGAATGATGATCTGAATTAACACATTATCAGCATTTTGGAAATATGTGACACGTTTAAGTTTAATGGGGTTATAGAGGAGGAAATAAGATTAAGACTTTTCCTGTTTCCACTATGCGATAAGGCGAAAAGTTTGTTGCACTCATTGTTGCCGGGTTCAATTACCACATAGAACGATTTAGCTCAGAAATTTTTAGATAAGTTTTTCCCACTAGCAAAAATGACAAAAATGAGGATCGACATTACTTCATTCAACCAACTTGATTCAGTGACTTTGTACGAGGCGTGGGAAAGGTTCAAGGACTTACTCTGCAAGTGTCCACATCATGGGATCCTGCAATGGTTGCAGGTACAAACTTTTTATAATGGATTGCATGGTCTCACAAGGACAAGTATTGATGTAGCGACTGGGGGTGCTATTATGGGAAATAACTTCGATGACGCCTACCAGTTATTAAAAATAATGGAAGCTAACAATTATCAATGGCCTATGGCAAGGGACAATCCGCCAAAAATAGTAGGGATGTTGGAATTAGATGCATTTATAACTTTATTTGCACATGTAACATCATTGACTAGAAAGATTGAATTATGGGAAATGCAAAAAACTTCATAGGTGGTGATGGTTTATTACTTATGTGCGGGAAATCATGTTACGGATCAGTATGCATCAGTGTGGAGTCAGTACAATTTTTAAGAAGCCAGAATTGACCACAACATCCATATCAGAATGCTTACAATCTAGGGTGGAGTAATCATCAAGATTTTTCTTGGATTAATTATCAGGATCAAAACCAAGCTCCATGGCAACAATATCCACCCATTTTTTTCTAAATCAAGTAACTCAACAGGCAAAAAGGAAACCAATTTTAGAGGAGGCTATAAACACTCAAAATTTTGCATTCCTATTACTAACCATGTAGGAGGGCAAAATCGTCTTTTATCTTCCAAAGATAAACTAGACCCCCGACAACAGCACTGGGAAATCATCAAACTAGACCCCCGACAACAGCACTGGGAAATCATCAAACCAGACCCCAGACGACATCATCGGGAAATCATCAAACTAACCCTGGAGATAGCCTCGAGATATCAAATCAACCTTTGGAGACAACCCTGAAACATTAAACCAACCCCAGAGACAACCCTGGGGAAAAAATAAGATTAGTTATTATCAAACCTCGAAGACAGCCCTGAAAGACATCTAAAAGTCCGTCAATCCTGGAGACAACCCCCGAAAGGACAAAATGGTCATTTTGACAAGTTAATTTCAACAAACATAAAACAGCTACAAATAGGGTCACAAAGAGCCATTACAACATTTTCAAAAGTATACTACACAAAGAAGCTTAAAGGACTGCCTGCGAAGACTCGAAGATGCTATTATGGTCATGAACTAACTTCCCAGATTTAAAAAAGAGCAAGCCCTATGTCATTGAGTACCTCTTGGAGAAAGATATCCAGAATGGTATGTCACATCTCCATCAGACAGCACGTCGATTGAGATTACACGTATTTTGAGGTGGCGGGATCCACTGGGCCCTTCCACAAGTTTACCTATAGAAGGCGTGGCTTTAAATATAAGCTGCCTAGCAGCTTGTAGAAGAAGAAGAAGAAGAAAAAAAAAAGAAGAGAAAGAGAGATATTTCGCCAGAAATCGATCAAATCCTGCTTTCAAACCTGTAAATCTCACTTGTAAGCCTTCATCTACATATCTATTGCAACATATCAGGTTTTAACCGGTGGAAATCGAGTCTAAGGGCGCCAAAGGCCGTTTGATAGCCCTTATCGTGTAAGGCTGTAAGACTTCTTCAAGTTTTCATTTTTTCCTCTTTTATGCATATATATATATATATAACTATATATATGTATATTAGTTAGTTTTATCGGTTGAAATATAGATCTTTTAATTTTTCTTGCATTATATATACACACACACACACACACACACACATATTTATATCGATTAATCGAGCCCGGATTGTCAATCTGTTGCTTTTTACTGCTTTACTATATATATATATATTTAATCATTGTGATTAAATATCATTTTTAACTGTTCATTTGATGTAAATCTGTAATATTTAGAGTTTGCTGACTAGATTTATCTAAATCTAGTCATATCTAGCTTCTAACTGGTTCAAAAGTTGTGAAACTAGAACCGTTGAGCTAGAATGACTAAGATTTATTTAAATCTAGTTTTCTTTCTAGCTTTTAAAAAATATTCTGTGAGCCTAGGAATTACAAATGGTTGATGATTCAATCAATGGATCTAGATCCGGTTCCAAAAATGGGCTTGTTTCAATTATACAGCTAGCTTGCAAATTTTGTACTTGTAAATATAGGACATTAAAATAGTTATCCGGATTTAAGGTCCCCGTAATAGTAAATATCTTATGTGTAGTACTCGGGCATATTTTGATGGCTTTCATGCCCATAAGGAGCTCGACACTTATATATATATATATATATATATATATTATTGAAGATGCTTCGCATCTCGAGAATAAAATCAGAATAAGCCGAATATGGAATAAAATAGAAATATAAAAGGCCTCAATTACTATGTGAGCATAAGGATTTGAAAACCTATTTTCAAAACATCAATTTTATATATTTTGCTTAAAATTAAACTTTTCAACAAGTCAAACCTTTTGTATATAGGTGCAAAAGAGACATAACACTACTTCCAAATAAAGCACTTAGGCTCAATTAACTTTAATGCACACACACACATACACACTTTAGAGAATCAAAAATCATGGTAACTGTGTTTCATGGAAGTCGGAGGGTGCCTAACACCTTCCCCGCTTAATCAAGCCCTTGAACTCTATAAAATCTCAGTTTTGAAGACCAATAAAACATAGTCCAATAATTGGGCCTATTCCAAAAATCTTTCAAAACTCGGTTGGGTTGGTACAAGCATTTAAACTCATACCAACTGGCAGCTCTGTCTAATTTGGACCAATAAAATCAAATCTTTTCAAATCGTCGACATTATATGTCGGTCTTTTCCTGAAAATCTCACCCTTCAGATAAAAAAAATCATATAGAAAACATAAAGGGTAAGAAACACTTAGGAAGAGGGAGATCAAAATCTTTCCAATACGATAGTGGCGCACTTACCGGGGACGATGAGAGGGCTTAAGCCGCATTTCAATCTTTTTAATTCTCTTTTATGTTCATGTGTGTGAAATGACGTCTTTACATTGAGTGGATGTGAATGTTTCTTTTACCACACTTTATATTAGTGCTTCGCACAATGTCATCATTTTGCATGTGGTGAGACACGTTGAATATATGTTGTATGGTCCCTCCATTAAGAGTCAATCCCATCGGTTGCTCATTATTGGTCTCAAGAGGAGACTAATCCCGCGAGGCTCGGGAAAGGCGCCACTCAGATCCGCTCCAATTGAAAGATCGTATTAACTTCCCATTTAGTAGATTGCGATGATCTGGGAACCAATTTCAAAAAGCCTGTGAGAGTAACCTAAAATAGGCCAGCCTTTGATAAACCAAATGCGAAGGGAAGTCTCTGCATGCCTTCCCTCTTTCAATACATGTCCTATGTAAATCTTGTAAATATTAAATATTGTAAATGTTTGTTCTTTCCCAAATTCATTGTCAAATATCAAATCTTGACTTGTTATCTTGTCATCAAAATAACTGGCATCAGTTTTGTAGGAAAACATTAAAAAAAACCCTAAAACTGACACATTGCATGAGCATGCATACTGGTCGGGTTTATCAAGACTAAAATACCTACTTTTATTGTAGATAAGACTGGTCCCATTACCAGATCCAAGTCTAAGAAGGTAAAAAGCCTATCCATCAACATGTAAGAAAGTACCCAACATGGGTCAGGTTTCGTGTCTCGGGAAGAATTCGAGGGACTAAAAAATCAGATATAAGAATTAGTTGTCTTCTTAAAAGAATAAAGAGAAAGTGCTTAGGTTAAGAAAATACCCACTCAACCAGAGTCATCTATATAAGGTGGCAGTCAGAGTACTGACAAGAATAAAGGTACTCAGATACCTGAGCCTCAAAACAAGGATATAACCAACAAAACCCCCAAAATCACCAATCTTAAGAATGATCAGGAAACTGGTGATATCCGAAAGAAAGTCCAGCAAATGAAAGAAACCATCCGGTTAATCAAAGGGACTAGAGCATATGGTAGTGTTAACTACTCAGACCTCTGTATTTTTCCCAGAGCCTAATATCCAGACAAGTTCAAAACTCTAGATTTTGAGAAATTTGACGAATTGGGAGATCCTTACACGCATTTGAAAGTATTCATTGGAGAACTCGAATTATATGCAGAGGATGAAAAGCTAAGAATGCAGCTATTTCAGAAGAGTCTGACTGGAGAGGCCAGAGCCTGGTATGGCCGACTGGATAATTCTATAATCCATAGTTGGGACGAGCTAGCCCATGCCTTCCTAAATCAATATAGCTTTCAGTCACAAATAGCTCTAGACATATATCAAATTACCAAAGTTAAAAAGAAGAATACTGAGTTATTCAAAGAGTATGCCCAAAGATGGAGGCGTTTGGCTGCTTATGTTATCCCATCAATGACAGAGACTGAGATGGTAATGACCTTCATCGACATACAAGAAGCTCCATTTTGTGAGATAGTTCTTGCAGGCATGGGAAAACAATTCTCAGAAATAATCAAACATGGAGAGATGGCTGAGATGGGGTTGAAGTCTGGAAAAATTAAAGACCTTACTGCCTTAGAAACCATGGCTGATCAAATTCAGGCTGGAAATTATGGGAATAATCCTCGAAGAGTTTATAAAAAGAAAGAAGAGGATGTATCATTGGTACTACAAGGTTAAATTTAGAGAGGCAACCAAAACTTGCCCATTCAAAGGAAACATTATTCCCCTTTTCAAACCTCTACACAACCTACAAATCGTCCTTTTCAAAAAGCAGGAGGAGTTAAATGTCAATGCACATTTACACCCTTAGGGGACTCACTTGAGAGTATCCTCAAACTTCTGACACCACACAAGAAAATCGTTCAGCTTCTTCCACCAGCCAATCTAAGTGGGAAGAATTTTGAACCAAGTAAGAAATGTGCTTATCATTCTGAGGCTCCAGGCCATGATACCCAAGAATGTTGGTCTTTGAAGCATAAGATTCAAGACCAGATAGACAGTGGTGAGATTGTGATAACAAAATTAGACCAACCACATGTTCAAGATAACCCTTTGCCTTAACACAATGAGGAGGGAGTTAACATGATCAGTATGGGGAGTGGAGAAAGTTCCAAGTACCTCAACTATGTAGGGGGTTCTTCCTAAACAAGCAAGGATAATTCTGACAAATGGGTTTATTCAGAATTTTTGTTTATGATGGAATGAGTGTAAGAACCCAAATTTTTAGAAAATATTAAAATAAGAATTTAGTGAATAAAATTCTTAAAACATGAGATGGGTTCGAACATGAATATATAAATATGTTACGAGGTATGTGGTATTGTGTTACATAAGGTAATATGAGCTATATAATAAGTGATGTTGTGTTTAATAAATATATAACATTATTATATATTTGTTATAAATTGTAGAGATGAATTTGTATGAAGATGGAAAATATTTATCTATCGACATTAAATAATTTATAGAATTATTTTATTATAGTAAGTTGGTGACATTAAATAACTTTGATAATCACCAATTTCTTGAGTGTATGTACGAGTAAGTATCAAGTCTAAGATAGTGCAACCGTACTCTTTAATGGTTGATGTATAGGAGCTGGGCTAAATGATTCCTTCAAATAGCGGAGGTAAATACGAATTGGTAACCGATTTAACTCACTGTGAAAATAGTGTAGACGAGACAGAAACTAAATTGTTGGTTGTCTGTGGGAAACCAATCAGTGCACTATATTCAATACTATTAAAGACTCGACGCGTGCTATGTTTAGACTTGTATGCGTGTACGTTGTTGACGAGAGAAGGAAATCGATATACCTTTAAAGTGGTTAGAGAATTATTGAGTGAATTGATACACGGTGAGAAGTGAAGATTAAAGGAATGTATGTATGTGTTACATTCGAGTTTTGTGTTATTGGTGGTATGAAACCGTAAAGGAGATGTATAGTTGGTTAAACTAATAATGGAAATAGAATTTTAAAACTTGAAGTGTGATCCTTAAGTTGTTAGGGAAAATAGTAATCGATGGTGTGAAACCAAAGAGAGGATTGATGTTAGACGAGTTAACGCTTAAGAAGGATGTGTAAAGTATTTAGAAGCGTATGTTTCATTTGCTTATTTAGAACATGCGCCTCGATTTTGTTGGTTGCGCAATTGCGCCATTTCGATTTTTGTACGGTACAATTGGCGGATTTGTAGAAAACTCTGAGTCAGTTTATGAAATGTGATTTGCAAGCCATGCATACTAATAACTCTTATAAGGTCATGAATGGTGACTAAGTGTTCATGAAGAAATTTAGTTAGCAAAACATAACTTGAATAAAGATTTAATTAATTAACCTAGAACAAATATTGGTTAATTCAGTGATATTATAGAATATTATATTCTATTAATTAGTGGAGTGCATAATAATTATTGAAGAAAAAATAAATGATTAATATTAATTAATTGTGGTGGTATTAAAAGGTGATTATGGGTTGAATGTACCCAACTGAGTGATATTTAGCCCAATTAAAATATTAATAGTATTACTATGTGTAATATGGAAAATGTGGGCAGTAGTGATATATAATATCTATGGCCTAAGAATACATGAAGTGTGACATTTAATTGGGACTAATGATATAAGGTACCAAGTGGTACAGTGAAATTATATGTAATTTTAATACATAAATGATTAAATAATTGGGTATTCTAGAACTTGGGAAAAGAATTAAATGTTTAAGTAAACATTAATATTAAATAAGGTTATAATGTGGTTATGTGGGTAGTAGAAATAATTATGGAACTACCCGGACAATAATACCGATCGCGTTATTTTTATTCATGTGTATTTAATGTACATGAATTATATGTATGATTAATATCAACTACCTTGAAATATTAAATATGTAAATCATACTGAGACATTAAGTTATAGCTAATGTATGGTTGATATGTGTATAAAATATAACATAAGAGTTGGAATGTGTATAAGAGTATGGTCTAAATGTTGTAAGCAAGCTGAGTAACTGATATTGTCCCAAATTTAGTGTCCCATTTGCTCTCATTTCTCAGTCACGTGTAGAACATAAAGGCTAAGGTCTATGTTATTCTTTTCTTCCAAGACTCCTTCTAGCTCATGATTATGGGAGGGAATGGTCATGATGATGATCTCCAACAACCATTTACTAACTCTCTCTTAACCTTCATACAATCCTTTAATCCGTGGGTTTAATTTAGTGGGAGATGGAAATATCTGTGTATTAGTTTTTCTATATATATGGACTCTCCTTCTCTAATTTCCATTGCTGAGAATTGTTAAGTGGGAGATTGAAAGCATACAAGTATTCTAGGAGATTGGAAGTTCATTTAGCAGTAAATTCATACATATTATAGAGGTATAACCTCACTTCCTTGCTTTCCATTTTCAGTCTCTGTCAAAAAGAGTTTTGAGTTCTTAAAATTCAAATTCTTAAATATAGTTGTTATATGACCATATAAGTATGTTTAAACTAATATAAGAATGTTTAGAATCAAATTCGTGAGTAATTTCTATGGTTTGGCTAGTTTTATGGTTGGGATAGTTTTTCGCTCGAAACGGACATACGTGCTGTGACTACGCAGATTAACACTAAAGCAATTACGCACATTACTGGCGAACCCTCTTGAGTTTAGTTTTGCTTTACATTTAAAAAGTCGATCGGTGGGTAAAGTATTATAACATAAACTAGCATGCAAGCATGTGTAATGTGTATATATAAGTATAATAACCTAATGTGAGCATGTTTTACTAAGATTAGCATGATTTGGTATAAGATCTTTAACAAGGACTTTAAGTTTTGAAAACAAACTTTGTTAAAGATCATGTTCTGCATATTTGAGCTTAATGGTCTACACACATGACTGATTTCACACATAAATGAGCATGACATATGATTCATAGTCCTTTTATTCATAACCGATTTATTAGGATTTGTGTTAATGAAGTTTTCAAGAAAAAGCTTAGTATAGTGAGCTAACATGCATGACCACTACATGATTTATATATTGACCTTACGAGCATGTTAACATGACTTGACTACATATGAATAGAGCCTTAAAGATCTCTTGTATGTGTTGAATGGCATTGTTCAAGTTTAAAGCGGTTTCAAAAGAAAACTTGAACATATTTTCAAAATCTAGTTGCATCACATGGATATCTAGATTCTAAAGGATTTATAAGTCATGTTATGTCTATAATATCCCTAGATATGATTTATATATGCTATATTGCATTATTCATGAAAAATGATTTCAAAGGCAACCTCGAGCATGTTTCTGAACTTAAGTTGCATTATATATGAGTATTGAGATTTTAAAGGCTCGAGATGCCATGTTATGTTTCATTATGTCTTTAAACCTAAGTTGTATATGTTAAACATAATGGAAATAAACTAAGCATGAGGTTAAAGCATGTTTTAAAGTGCTAGCTATGAGTAAAAGATATGAATATGAATATGTATGAGCGTGTGTAGTATAGATTATGTGACCTCTTTAGGAGAACATAAGGCTAATTAGTACACCTAGTGATTTCATAACCCTATTTGGTTTTGATTTCATGAAAATCCTAAACTAAAGTCCCTAACATATAAGGTTGAACTTGAAGTGGTCATCATAAGTATGTAAAGACCTCTAGTGTATCTGCATGAGAAGTATAAGAGTATAAGTGTGTTAAAGTTTGGATGAAGAAAACAGAAGTACAAAGCTCAAATACTGTTTGGCTGGGGACAACGCGCAATTGCTTGCCATCCCCTAAGCTTAGATATGGGCGTAATTGCGCCATCTTGCAATTTTGAATATGTTCTGTCTTTAATCGGAAATTTAAGGCATGCTTATATGATTTTTTTAACTTTTATTATGTGGCCAATATGCTATGTAATAAGTAAAAGTATGCTATGTGGTAGAGATAAGCGTTAAGTTATGACATTCAAATGTAAAGTCCAAAGGAATGTTTTCAAGATATAAAGTAATGATACATTGTTTGAATTTGTGATCCGATTTGTCTTTGTGAAAATATAGGATAAGTGACGTGGTATGAAGTTACAACTAAGTTAGACGTTTATGTGTACGTTTGAACTTACCTATATGAGTTTTAAATGTGTCGAGCACATAATGAGTGAAGTGTGTGATAGATATATATGAATGTTGATGTCAAGTAGGAGTGGTTAAGGTATACCTATACATACCAAGCTATTCTAAGAGTATGATGAGAAAGTGAAGTATAGGTTTTATGAACCTAGTTAGGAAACGATGTAACATTATTATTTCATTGAGAATGTATGAAATATATGACTAATGGATGTGAATCCATGATTATATAACTGTGTAGGAATACACGAAGTGTAGATAAGCTTTAAGTAGTTAAGTCATTGTTGATAAACTACGAATCAGACAAGTCTTTCAGTTCTTATTTGATATATGAATTCTATAACTGTTAGTTGAACTATATTATTCTATACAAATGTTGACGTATATATATGAAATGCATATGAGATATGTATGAAATGTGAAAATTGATCTTTGATGATATGCTTATGTTGGTAAATCTCTATGCCTGTTATGTGTGAAGTAACATGCGTAGTAAATATTAATTGATTATGAATGCATGAAGTGAATATGCTATTATATGCCATGTGCTGCATGAAAACTGTTAGAATTGCTGGGCTGTCGAGCTCACCCTTGAAAATAACCACTTTTGCAGGTTCACTGTGAAGATTATGTGCTACTTGATTGATAGAGTTTAATAGTAATTGAAGGAGATTGGTTTATGTGTTTAAATATATACTCTTGAACCATGTTTATGTTCTAGGAGTCGTACAAGATAGTAGTTTACGAGGTGTAATACATGTTGCGTTGAAAAGTTGTATTATGTGATACATAGAAGAATTCGAATCGAGATGTAAAGATTTATACAGATATTGAATAAAGTGAATCATAGAATAATTTGATTCAGGGATTTGTAATTGATTCGAGTTAAGATATCAATAAAAGATTTATTTTTCAAAGGAGATTGAAAAAGTTTAAATTATTCCGCATATTTTTATAACATCTAATATGATGTAAAATAGGGATGGTAAATGACCAAGATTTGAACTTATAAAAGTTTGGGGTCATTACATAGATACTGGAAATGGAAAGAATTTATATTCTAAATTGTATTAAGTAAAGTGATATTCATTAAGTTATGAATAAATGATATAAATAGTTAGACGATTGTAGTATCGTGGCGGACCGAATCCGAGGTTCAAAGGGACCTGGATTTGGGGGCGTCACAGGTTGGTATCAAAGTTGTAGGTTATAAACTTTAGGTAAGTGTACCTTAGGCTGTAACCCGAGAGAGAGAGATAAATGTTAAAATATATAAGTGAAGATTCAAAGAAAAATCTTGAAGTATCAAGAGAATGAGAATTCAGGAGTTTCCTAACTCTGGTAATAAAAAAATGTTAAGATGATGTCTATAAGATAAATATGACAAAGATAATGAGAATGAACTTGAGTGGAGTTTTGTTGATAATAGGGAAAGAACCCTAAGGTAAATTGATGATCACGACGTGATCGGATTGAGCTATGAAGTGATAAATAGTCTGTAACGACTAAGTGTGTATATCTTGATGCTATAAGTGAATGTACTATGAAATGGTACGATATGAACTCATGAGGAGTTGCATATGATGAGATGGGAAGAATTCATATCGAGCATAGAGAAAGTTAAACGTGAGATAAAGTTAGGTGGGGATTTCAATTGAGGACTCATGTCAGCAGCTAAGTTGTATGATTCTTTGTAGGGGAATGATACTTGGTGTAAAAACCACATAGTTTATGGCACTGATAATCATTGAAATGTCTGTGTCGCGCGATTTTCTATATACCTGTTGAGAAGGTTATTCTTTTCTTATGTGTATAACAGATAGATAAGTTATAGTTAGAGAATATAAGGTTAAGTTGTGAGTTCTTAAAACTCATACTTATGAAATGCGTTCGTGACTCATAATTATATGAAATGTTTTTGAACCCCCAAATGAATGGGCGCTTTATGGTGCGACTAGGGTAAGTTCCTAAACTCATATGATTATGGAAAGTTCCTAGATTTCCAAAGTGTGGTAAGTTTGATGAACTATATAGGGTATATATATGTTATGAAATTAGAAATTTTGGTATAGTGAGCATTGATGGTGTTAAAATGAAGCAATGGAGTAAAGATTGAAGTTGATGGACAAACATGGATTTTCTAAATCTTCTAGCTCTGCTAGATTTTCAAAATTTATTGAATTCGTGCTGAAGTTTGCACCTCTATTTTCTCGAAAAACTTTGGATCATGTGATTGAACCAATGATGTTTAAAAACAATATCGTTATTCTTATGTCTATGCTAATTGTTTTGGCTAAGATAAAAATGATTTGAAAATTTTCAAAATGTATTTCTGACCATTTACATCATTTGATATGATGTAGAAATGGTAAACGATGGAGTCATCAATGCAGTTGAACCTAGTGTTGGTTGTGATCGAGAGATCGTCTGCCCACTATGGTATGATGTAGTATGACAAAGTCATATAATGATGGAATCCTCAACGTACTACTAATCTGGTACGGTATCATGACGTCATTAAAAAAATTTGGTTTTCTTTTAGATTATGAAGAAGGTAAATTAAGTTCACTAAATTATTTTGACTTATGTCCGAATTGTTGATAAAAGTCTAAACTATTTGATTCGACTAGACGACTGTTGAAAAATATTGGTGGAATTCAAGCGTTCTTGAGTATTTATGCCAAACCAGATTGCTCTGGTAAGGATTCAGATGGGGAAAAACTGAGGTGAACAACCCTATAAGGGGACATATTTTCGGGGACAATGGTTCTGAGCGTAACGCATGTAGTCAATATAAAACACTACGTTGTGGCCCAATGTAGTGGTATAATAGGCTGGCCACCTAGTGTACGTGTGGAGGGTGTTTTCAGTCTTTATGATAGATAAACACTCTGGTTTGCAGTGTGAAGGATTGTGTTGAAGCACTAGTTCACGGTCTTGTGACCCCTCAGTATAATTTAGAATCTGAGTTATTCATATTACTTCCCGATTATTGAAAAATCATGGAAGACTCCTATTCTTCTGTGTGATGAATGTAGTGAGTAGAATGTTCCTTAAAAGGGAGAATGTAGTAGAATGCAAGTGAGAAAGTTATAATAAAACTTCCAAAGGAGAATGGATAAAATTATTCAAAAGAATATGTAATATTCAGAATAACATTGAGTAGAGGATGTTTCGGTGATTCCGAGGACGGAATCCTTATAAGGGGGAGAAGATGTAAGAACCTGAATTTTCAGAAAATATTAAAATAAGAATTTAGTGAATAAAATTCTTAAAGTATGAGATGGGTTCGAACAAGAATATATAAATGTATTACGAGGTATTTGGTATTGTGTTACATAGGGTAATATGAGCTATGTAATAAGTGATGTTGTGTTTAATAAATATATATCATTATTATATATTTGTTATAAATTGTAGAGATGAATTAGTATGAAGATGGAAAAGATTTATCTATCGAAATTAAATAATTTATAGAATTATTTTATTATAGTAAGTTGGTGACATTAAATAACTTTGATAATCACCAATTTCTTGAGTATATGTATGAGTAAGTATCAAGTCTAAGGTAGTGCAACCGTACTCTTTAATGGTTGATGTATAAGAGCTGGGCTAAACGATTCCTTCAGAGAGCGGAGGTATATACGAATTGGTAACCGATCTAACTCATTGTAAAAACAATGTAGACGAGACGGAAACTAAATTGTTGGTTGTTTGTGGGAAACCAATCAGTGTACTATATTGAATACTATTAAAGACTCGACGCATGCTATGTTTAGACTTGTATGCGTGTATGTTGTTGACGAGAGAAGGAAATCGATATACCTTTAAAGTGGTTAGAGAATTATTGAGTGAATTGATACACGACGATAAGTGAAGATTAAAGGAATGTATGTATGTGTTACATTTGAGTTTTGTGTTATTGGTGGTATGACACCGTAAAGGAGATGTATAGTTGGTTAAACTAATAAGGGAAATAGAATTTTAAAACTTGAAGTGTGATCCTTAAATTGTTAAGGAAAATAGTAACCGATGGTGTGAAACTAAAGAGAGGATTGATGTTAGACGAGTTAACGCTTAAGAAGGATGTGTAAAATATTTAGAAGCGTATGTTTCATTTCTCGCTAATAAAGAACTTGTCGCCTCGATTTTGGTATGGACTTGTTGCGCCATTTCAAACCTCGTGATCGCCAGTAGTAGGCATTGCTTTGGAGTCTATGAAAAACTCGAGTGGGTTTATGAAATGTGATTTGTAAGCCATGCATACTAGTAACTCTTATAAGGTCATGAATGGTGACTAAGTGTTCATGAAGAAATTTAGTTAGCAAAACATGACTTGAATAAAGATTTAATTAATTATCCCAGAATAAATATTGGTTAATTCAGTGATATTATAGAATATTATATTCTATTAATTGGTGGAGTGCATAATAATTATTGAAGAGAAAATAAATTATTAATATTAATTAATCATGGTGATATTAAAAGGTGATTATGGGTTGAAAGTACCCAACTGAGTGATATTTAGCCCAATTAAAATATTAATAGTATTACTATGTGTAATATGGAAAATGTGGGCAGTAGTGATATATAATATCTATGGCCTAAGAATACATGAAGTGTGACATTTAATTGGGACTAATGATATAAGGTACCAAGTGGTATAGTGAAATTATATGTAATTTTAATACATAAATGATTAAATAATTGGGTATTCTAGAAACTGAGAAAAGAATTAAATATTTAAATAAACATTAATATTAAATAAGGTTATAAAGTGGTTATGTGGGTAGTAGAAATAATTATGGAACTACCTGAACAATAATACCTGACTGCGTTATTTTATTACGTGTATTTAATGTACATGAATTATATGTATGATTAATATCAACTACCTTGGAATATTAAATATGTAAATCATATTGAGAAATTAAGTTATAGCTAATGTATGGTTGATATTTGTATAAAATATAACATAAGTGTAGGAATGTGTATAAGAGTATGGTCTAAATGTTGCAAGCATGCTGAGTAACTGAGATTGTCCCAAATTTAGTGTCCCATTTGCTCTTATTTCTCAGTCATGTGTAGAACATAAAGGCTAAGGTCTATGTTCTTAGTTTCTTCCAAGACTCCTTCTAGCTCATGATTATGGGAGGGAATGGTCATGATGATGATCTCCAACAACCATTTACCAACTCTCTTTTAACCTTTATACAATCCTTCAATCTGTGGGTTTAATTTAGTGGGAGATGGCAATATCTGTGTATTGGTTTTTCTATATATGGACTCTCCTTCTCCAATTGCCATTGCTGAGAATTGTTAAGTGGGTGATTGAAAGCATACAAGTATTCTAGGAGATTGGAAGTTCATTTAGTAGAAAATTCATTCATATTACAGAGGTATAACCTCACTTCCTTGCTTTCCATTTTCAGTCTCTGTCAAAAAGAGTTTTGAGTTCTTAAAATTCAAATTCTTGATTATGTGGAATTAGATGATGATGACGTTGGGTAATGGTTATATAGTTGTTATATGACCATATAAGTATGTTTAAACTGATATAGGACTGTTTAGAATCGAATTTGTGAGTAATTTCTATGGTTGGGCTAGTTTTACCTTCAAGGCATCGTATTCTTCGCTCGAACGGATATGGCGCAATTGCCAGAGATTATCTTGGCCTTGATGCTTGGTACTGCCTTAACCTCGAGTTTAGTTTTGCTTTCTGTTTTAAAGTCTGATCAGCGTGGGTAAAGTACTATGACATAAACTAGCATGCAATCATGTGTATTGTGTATATATAAGTATAATAACATAATGTGAGCATGTTTTGCTAAGATTAACATGATTTGGTATAAGATCTTTATCAAGGACTTTATGTTTTGAAAACAAACTTTGTTAAAGATCACGTTCTGCAAATTTGAGCTTAATGGTCTACATACATGACTGATTTCACACATAAATGAACATGACATATGATTCATTGTTCCTTTATTCATGACCGCTTTATTAGGATTTGTGTTAATGAAGTTTTCAAGAAAAAGCTTAGTATAGTGAGCTAACATGCATGACCACTACATGATTTATATATTGACCTTACGAGCATGTTAACATGACTTGACTACATATGAATAGAGTCTTAAAGTTGTCTTGTATGTGTTGAATGGCATTATTCAAGTTTAAAACGATTTCAAAAGCAAAGTTGAACATATTTTCAAAATCTAGTTGCATCACGTGGATATCTAGATTATAAAGGATTTATAAGTCATGTTATGTCTATAATATCCCTAGATATGATTTATATTTGCTATATTGCATCATTCATGAAAAATGATTTCAAAGGCAACCTCGAGTATGATTTTGAACTTAAGTTGCATTATATATGAGTATTGAGATTTTAAAGGCTCGAGATGCCATGTTATGTTTCATTATGTCTTTAAACCTAAGTTGTATATATTAAACATAATGGAAGTAAACTAAGCATGAGGTTAAAACATGTTTTAAAGTGTTAAACGATGCTAGCTATGAGTAAAAGATATGAATATGTATGAGCGTGTGTAGTATAAATTATTTGACCTCTTTAGGAGAACATAAGGCTAATTAGTACACCTAGTGATTTCATAATCCTATTTAGTTTTGATTTCATGAAAATCCTAAACTAAAGTCCCTAACATATAAGGTTGAACTTGAAGTGGTCATATAAGTATGTAAAGACCTCTAGTGTGTACACATGAGAAGTATAAAAGTATAAGTGTGTTAAAGTTTGGACAGAAACAGGAAGTACAAAGCTCAAATTACTGTTTTGGCGGGGGGACAGCAACACTACGCCATCCCTAAAGCTTAGCCGTACGGCGTAGCATGCCATCTGCAATTTTGAATAAGTTCTGTCTTTAATCAGAAGTTCAAGGCATGCTTATATGATTTGTTTAACTTTTATTATGTGGTCAATATGCTATGTAATAAGTAAGAAGCATGCTATGTGGTAGAGATAAACGTTAAGTTATGACATTCGAATGTAAAGTCCAAAGGAATGTTTTCAAGATATAAAGCAATGATACATTGTTTGAATTTGTGATCTGATTTGTGCTATGAAAATATAGGATAAGTGACGTGGTATGAAGTTACAACTAAGTTAGACATTTATGTGTACGTTTGAACTTACCTATATGAGTTTTAAATGTGTCGAGCACATAGTGAGTGAAGTGTGTGATAGATATATATGAATGTTGATGTCAAGTAGGAGTGGTTAAGGTATACCTATACATACCTAGCTATTCTAAGAGTATGATGAGAAAGTGAAGTGTAGGTTTTATGAACCTAGTTAGGAAACGATGTAACATTATTATTTCATTGAGAATGTATGAAATATATGACTAATGGATGTGAATCCATGATTATATAACTGTGTAGGAATACACGAAGTGCAGATAAGCTTTAAGTAGTTAAGTCATAGTTGATAAACTACGAATCAGGCAAGTCTTTCAGTTCTTATTTGATATATGAATTCTATAACTGTTAGTTGAACTATATTATTCTATACAAATGTTGACGTAGATATATGAAATGCATATGAGATATGTATGAAATGTGAAAATTGATCTTTGATGATATGCTTATGTTGGTAAATCTCTATGCCTGTTATGTGTGAAGTAACATGCGTAATAAATATTAATTGATTATGAATGCATGAAGTGAATAAGCTATTATATGTTATGTGCTGCATGAAAACTGTTAGAATTGCTGGGCTGTCGAGCTCACCCTTCCAAATAACCACTTTTGCAGGTTAAGGATTCACGGTAAAGATTTCGTGTTACTTAATTGATAGAGTTCAATAGTAATTGAAGGAGATTGGTTTATGTTTTTAAATATATACTCTTGAACCATGTTTATGTTCTAGGAGTCATACAAGATAGTACTTTACGAGGTGTAATACATGTTGCATTGCGAAGTTGTATTATGTGATACATAGAAGAATTCGAATCGAGATGTAAAGATTTATACAGATATTGAATAAAGTGAATCATAGAATAATTTGATTCAGGGATTTGTAATTGATTCGAGTTAAGATATCAATAAAAGATTTATTTTTCAAAGGAGATTGAAAAAGTTTAAATTATTACACATATTTTTATAACATGAATATGATGTAAAACAGGGATGGTAAATGACCAAGATTTGAACTTATAAAAGTTTGGGGTCATTACATAGATACTGGAAATGGAAAGAATTTATATTCTAAATTGTATTAAGTAAAGTGATATTCATTATGTTATGAATAAATGATATAAATAGTTAAACGATAGTAATATCGTGGCGGACCGAATTCGAGGTTCAAAGGGACCTGAATTTTGGGGCGTCACAACGAGAAATGAAGTCTATCAGGGAACAAATTGATCAACTGGCAGAACTGATGGTATACCAGCACCAAATAACTCAACAATTGATCTGTCAGGGGCAAACAAATCTCCTCTTCATTATAACATGGGATCAACAACGATTCCAAGAGAGTGAAACCTTAGAAGAAAAACTTGCAAGGAAAGCTAGATCCCAAGCTCGTTGAGAGTATGCAGATAAAAGAAAATTCACTCTTTTGGGTCAACCGATGGAGGAAATCCTACAAATGTTGATTAATCAAAGGAAGATTATAGAACTGTTACCCCCCAATTAATCCCCGTTCTAAGAGGTTTGATGCTACTAGAATATGCCAATACCACTCCAACACTCCTGGTCATGGCACAGAAAGTTGTTGGGTACTTTGTCACCTGATCCAGAATATGATTGATAGCGATGACCTATAAATGGCAGATAGTGGTAATACTTTACCTGAAAAACAGGAAATATTTCTTCCCAGAACACAAAAATGGAGGGAAGTTATAGCAATTATATCCTCTAAAGGAGACTTTTCTACATCACCTCTAACAATCCAAGGAATGAAGCTCAGAGAAGGAAAGACTCCTTTGAAAGTGGATGTACCAGAACCCTTGATGTTGCCATGCAGGCCGTAATAGCCCTTCATCAGCTTGAAAAGAGTCCCATGGAACTATGGGGAAAATGAGGGATCAACATTAAATGACACCGTTGCTCTATCAAAGGAAAACCCATTGTATCTACCTCAGCGAGTAATAAAGCCAATCATTAAAATCAAGGGGGAGGTGCCCGAGGAGAAAATTAAAGAATTCCTCAGCAAAATAGGGCATAATGAAGCCAAGATAGTGCAAAGATTGTGGGAGGCACCTCAACAGATATCCATTATAGATTTGATCTTGTCTTCTGAGGATCATCGCAAAGTCTTAACACAGGTGTTGGAAGAAGCGCATCTGCCTAAAGCACTGGATATAGAAAAATTCCGTCACTTGATAGATGACATTTTCAATAGCAATGTGATATCTTTCACTGATGACGATATACCGGTGGAAGGAACTGGTTATTGCAAGTCATTGCACATAGCAGTGATATCCTCTAGGTATGCGATAGGAGGAGTATTGGTAAATGGAGGATCATCCTTGAACATTTGTCCATATGACACTTTGGAAAGAAAAAAGATTAATTCAAGTCGAATCCGGAATAACCATATAGTCATAAGAGCCTTTGACGGGTATCGACGAAATGCTATAGAAGAAATTGAACTTTTAGTGGAGATCGATCCACATACCTTCTACATATCCTTCCAAGTGTTAAACATCACCACATGATATAATCTGTTGTTAGGAAGACCGTTGATTCATATGGCAGGAGCAGTCCCATCCATCCTTCACTAACAAGTCAAGTACATCATCAATGGTAATCTGGTCACTGTTAATGCCAAACCAGAATATCTTGTCTATGTACAAGGTGACATACCTCTGATCAACCTCAATGAAGGAGTTCAGCCAGCTAGTTTTTAAGCCTTTGAAGTAAGCAACACTCATTATCAACCTATTGGGGCTCTAGCCTTAAAACCAAGAATTTCTTCCGAAGTAATGTCTGTCGGTAAAGAAATGATGTGTTTGGATTTCTGTCCTGGCCATGGGCTAGGGAAAAATCATCAAGGGATCAAATATTCGATTCCAAATACCTAGTCAGACAGGAAAGGATGGATTAGGCTATAGATCCAATCATAAGAACCTGCACAAGAATCAGCCGGTTCACACATCCACTATTCTACTACTAGATCTCACGGATGCAGGATTCATGAAACCAACAAAGAGAATCCCTGTGACTGTATCAGGAATGCTGATTCCTAAAGTTAATTCGGTCAGTGAAAAGGAAACCTAGACTCCTATCACGAAAAACACAAAAAGGAACGAAAGGTTCCTGCAAGAAGTGCAAAATCGATTTGCAAAGATGCATTTTTGGCACATACTGAGGTCTGAACGAGGATACCCCAGATGATGACTATCTAGAAGATCAAACCCTGATCCCTTGCATAAATAGGGCTAAGGAGAGTAGTTCAAAAAAAAGTACTGACATTGATGTGAATTCAGTCATGGTCATCATCAAAGAGGAGGAGGATGTCAACCACCCCTTCATCACAGCCGTCGACAAAGACCTGACCCTAGGGAGCACTACTCGCATCTATTGAAAAGGGTAAAAAGGCATAAAGTTCATCTGCCATGAAGTATAGTTATTATATGCTGCTTACTTTTGTTGAACTGTACTAGTATTTACTTTTGTCATGCTTTCATTAATGCTTTGTATTATTAAGAAGTTTTATAAATAAGTGAAAGCATTTTGTTTTCAGGACTCCAAACTTGGATTTGTTTAGCCTTGCTGATGAAATGTTAAGTCTCAACAGTGACTACAACTTTGATGTGGTGCTGGACTTCAACTTGATGGGGATCGATCAAGAGGAGATAGATGACTATGAGGTGCCCGAGGAGATTAAAGAATGGGTCAAAGATAGACCCAAACCAAACCTTGATCAAACCACCACCGTCAATATAAGAACCTCAAAAAATCATAAAGAAATCTAAATAGGCAATGACCTTGCCCCAAACCAAAGAACAGACTTGATTGAACTCCTGACTCAGTTCCAGGATATGTTTGTATGGTCACATGTGTAAGATCCTAAATTTTATGAAATAAAAGTTTAATTTAATTTATGATTATTATTCTAAAGTTGTAACATGTTAAATTGATAAATGGTTAAATGAGTAATTAAACTGATAAGTAAGTAAATAAAAGAGGAGTAATTAGATTTATGGAATTATGGCCATGAGAGGGGCGGCTAATGCTGATAGAGGTGGAATAATCTTGAGGCTTATTTTCCTTATACTTCAAAACTTTTCACACATTCCTCACCAACCTTTTCTTTGATTAGTTAATTTCATTTTGGTGGGACAAGGGAGTTAGGCAATTGATTGAGCCTAATAAGGTAAAATCAGGAGATGTCTTTCTCATTTTCTCACAACCTCTTCCTCCCGTAGCCCAAAATATTCATAAGATAGAAAGAGAGAAAAAGGAAAAAGAAGAATGAAGGAAGGAAGGAAGAAAGAAAATCTTTAAAGGTAATGAATAAAACTTATGTTAATCTTTGATTTTCATATATGGATGTTAAGTTTTTATGAATTTGATATGGATAAAACATATTTGCTTTTGATGGATTAAACTTGTATAAACATGAATCAAATGAGAGAAATCAAGAAATCAAATGAAAAACAAAATTAAAAAAATTTAGAAAAATTAGTTTAATACTTAATTTTGTAAAATTCATAACTCTTTGTGCATAATGAGTTAGGAGATGAGTTTTATATCAAAAAGAAATCCTTGGAAGTAAGCTAAACAGTGAAATTGGAATCACCTAAAAATTCCTTGTGGATTTTTCGTGGTGACTGTTTGAATGCAACTGGTCCAAAGGACTCATAGTCTGAAAAATCAGTTTTCTTAAGCTCTATTGTGTGAGTTTTAATTTTTAATTCGACAGTTGGATCGTTGTAAGTTTTGGATATGTTATACATATATAAGTTGAGTATATTCCCATAATTTTGAATCGTTAAAGATTAACGTATGATTTGTTATGAATTTCGTGAGGTGGGTGGTTCAGAATTTTTCAACCAGAATTTTTAGCAATAAAATTGAAGTTTTAAAAATATATAACTTAATGATTTTAAATCCGATTTGGGTAATTTTTGATGCTAAATTAGAGTATTTGAAGTCTAGTTTCTGTTAAAATTAATTAAATTAATAGTTAAGTTTTGGTTAATGGTGATAATACCATAATAGTGGACTGATGTTTTTAAAATAAATGGTCATATATGGGTTTGTTTAGCTTTGCTATTTATTTATAAGTTTTTGAAATATAGTGCGATAAATAAAGAAAACTTGAATGAATAATGAATTATTAGTTGCTTTATATATTATTCGAGATAAATATGGTTTAGTATTGATTTGATATAATAATATAGTTATGGTTGATATGTGCAAATTTTGTAAAGTAAGCAAGTTGTCATAAAATATTCGTTTGGTCGGGGAATATTTTTTTTATCGGGGAATATTTGTACGACGACGCAATTATTGGTGGACCACATAACAGAATAACTGTCAGATATAGAAAGCGGCAGAAATAACCCTTTTATAAAAAAATAACGGCAAAACTTTTACCGTTAAACTGTTGAAATACATGTGATAAAAATACAATAATACACATGATTCCACAGTAGTACACAGTATTCCATAGTAGCACACGGTATTGCATAGTGATTCATATTATTGATTTTACGTAAGAAGTCACTTAGTATTTCATTCAATAATTATCATAGTAGTAGTTTCACAGTAACTCATATTATTTGATATGATATAATTATACTAGTTGGAAGTATTGCGAGTCTATTTTAATAATTGTGAATAATTGTTGAAAGATTGAAAATGTGTAAATAATTGACGAATAAAAGGTGTTGATTAAAGATAAGTTTGATATGTAGATGTTTGTTCAATTATTTTCTTTTTACGAAAGTAAGTTTGACAGGACTTGTTGACACTCTACTTTTCCTAAAGTAGTATGGACCACAACTCTATTATTGAACAAATTTTGTTAAAACGTGTACAAGTTGGTTTAATTTTCTCTGTGGGAACACAAATTCCACTACCATTATTTTATGCAGCTCATTTGGTTATTTTGTCAGAGCGTGTGTGCTAATTGTTTCCTTAATTTTTAGTATAAATAGGTTGCTCGGTTGAGAAACTAAAGACACACCATCACTACACTAAAAATATAAAATTCTTTTACTACAATATTGTGAGTATAATATTGTGAGTATAATATTATGAGTATTTCTGTTGAGTGTAAGGTTACTCCAAGTGTAGATAAGGAATGCAAACATTGTTTAAGTTGGTCAATTTCATAGAAAGCATAATCAAGTCACATGCTAAGGTAAGGGGTATCATTTTTATGGTAAAGGGATATCATTTTCTTTCATACTCCATATTATGGAAGATATTATTATTCGTTTCTTCAGCTTATCATTAAATGGTGAAAAGTCCTAAAATGATTAGAATATTCTTAATAGTTTGTGCTTTATCTAATATCTTGACTTGAATCTTTCTATTCAGTTTTAAGTTATTATATTTGAGTCGAGAACTTCACATTTACTTAAACTTTATATGCTATCAAGAATTCTAATCGATTTTCTGGATATCACGTTGGCAATTTGAACTCTGGATATTAAGTTGAAAACCACTAAGGTCTACTTTATCTTATTATTCTGATTATTTCTGTCCATTCATTATATATATATATATATATATATATATCATTGTCATCATCCTCAGACTTAAATTATGTTGGAAAGTTATCTTTGGCCCGTAGTGCAAAGATGAACTGTTGATTAGGATGATTATGTCTAGGAATTGTGTATTGGTATAATCATGACATGAATTGTGTATTGGTATAATCATGACTATTGGTTTTACAGTTGTATATCTTTGGCCCGTAGTGCAAAGATGGACTGATGATTATTGATTTTACAGTTGAATATCTTTGACCCGTAGTGCAAATATGGACTATTGATTATTGGTTTTACAATTGTATATTTTTGGCCCGTAGTGCAAAGATGGACTGTTGATATAAGACCCCAACTTTTTATAAAATTGAATTTCCTCTATTTATTATTTTGAAATAGTAAGGGGTTGATTCGATTAATGTGGTTAGTTATGAGTGAAATGCGTAAATATTTTAAATAAGCAAGTTGTTATAAAATATTCATTATTGTCGGGAAATATTCGTTTGATCGTGGAATATTCTTGCAGTCGAGGAATATTTGTACGACGGCGTAGCTATTTGTGGGCCCCATAACGAAAAACTGTGGGATGAAGAAAACGACAAGTATGAGTTTTTTTTATAAATAACGGCATAGTTGTTACCATTAAAATTATTGAAAGACCCGGTGGTTAAAATACAGTAATACACAATGTTTCACAGTAGCACACGATATTACACAATAATTCTAATTATTGATTCTAACGTAAGAAGTCACTACTCAATAATTGTTACAGTAATTACTGTTCAATATTTTATTTTATTGATTCAATAATTGTTACGTTGATATTTTATATTATTTATTTAATAATTATCACTTCACAATATTTTCCATTATCAGATCAATAATTCATATTATTTGAATAATATTATTAGATAACATTATTGGTAATGTCTAAAGAAGTTTTGTCTAGGAAAGGGGTTTGGTCACCTAATTGCGCGCTAGTAAGGAGAAATCCTTATCGGAAAGCCCCATCTTTCCTAGGAACGCCCTGGTTGTCATTATTGTGATTCTGTAATATTATTTATGAATAATTAATTATTGATTTATATGATAAGAAAATATTTATTTTATGTAGATATAAATGAAGGAATTAATGTTGAGGTGTTTTATCAGTATTTTGTCGGAATAGAGGTGTTGAAAATCACCCGTATGTGGATTTGGGTCATTTTCTGTTTGGAATGTGGAAAAACATTCTTCTACAAAGTTGTATAGAATTAAATTTCCTATGGAATGGACATAAGATTCGTATTGTTCTGATCAAAGGGCTATTTATTATGAATTATTGAATTTCCGGAATAATTGATTTTTGGGGTTATAAATATTTCTTTTACAAAAAATGTTTTTAATATGGTGGGATCCACTTGTGAAGTGCTGAGGTTAAGATGTGGTGTGCTAAGAAAAAAAAATTAATAATATTTTATTAAATTTTTTGCTTTGGCATTCTAAGCAATTTCCTATAAATAGGGTGTTTAGGTTAGAATTAGAAATCACACCAGAATTTGAAGTTTTCTCTCTCTATAATATCCAACGTATTTTTGTGAGTATTTAGATATCTTGAGTGTTGCTATATAGTGCAAGTTTCCTTCAGCATTATATCCGATATTCCAGCCAGAAGTATTATTCTTTTGAGGTAAGGGATGTTATTTTCGTAAATGATATTATTTCTTTCAATATCATTATAGTGAAACATTGGTATGAATTTTATTATGATTTTTTTACCTTTTTATGTCAAGGTTACTATTCACGTATACAACACTATTCACGAATACAATACTATTCACGAGAACTATTAACGAAGTATGATTTTTCTTATAAAATTTTTGCCTTTTCGTGTCGGGATTACTATTCATGTATACGACACTATTCATGTATATGACACTATTCACCTATACGACACTATTCATAGAAAAATTAATTTTTCTTTTCTTTGTCCAAGCTATCTATTATGGTGACTATCTTTGATTGTATCCATGTTTTGATCTTCATTCTTGAATTTTGGTCCACAATTGATTATTATGGAGTATTTTTGAACTTGGATAAACTAATGTACGAATCCCTACTCTTTGTCCTTTATTATCTCTGGATTTGTTTTCTTGAAAGTATTTTTATCATCCTCAGTCTTAAATGGTTATATAACTGAATATCTTTGGCCTGTAGTGTAAAGATGAATGATTACCTGATGAATATCTTTGGCCCGTAATGCAAAGATGGACAGGTGTTGAGATGAACATGACCAGTTGGTGATACGAATGAATATCTTTGGCCCGTAGTGCAAAGATGAATATTTGATTCAAGATGTATATTGATTGATGTTGCAGGGATAAAATATTGATGATGGACTTTTCAAACATAGAAGATAGTAGACTTCATTCTCTACTTAACTCTTCTAATGAATTGTTATTTTCGCTGCGAATATTGATCTAAAACTCGTTGTCCGTTATATTTTATCTGATTTGTTTAAGGCTAACGATAATTTATTTTTCATTATCTTAGTCAAAATATTCTTTACTAGGCTAGTAGAGCTCACCCTTTTCCTTTTTATTCCATTTTTTTTTTCAGGAGGCGAGAATATAGCGGGAACTAGTCGAGGTATGGAGTGATAGTACAAGACAATTATTTTAGCAGTCCTCACTATTTGTAAAATAGTGTATCAATAATAGTAATGAGGACTTTATTTGAGTTTGGATATTGTGTAGAAGACAATATTTGTATTTAAACTCACAGCATATATGTTGTCGTATTTTGCATGACAATTGTAATAATGAAGTTGTAGTTATTTTCTGTACCATGTATTTGGCGACTCAGAATGGGTTGTGTGGAACTATTTTGGGGGCGTCACAGTTGGTATTAGAGCTTAGGGATATGGTCTTTGGCGGAGATCGGGGAATAGAACTAGGAGGGGATAGACGAGTAAATCCTTCGTTAGTGTGTCCTACCTAAGCTTTTTTGGTTTTTAATGGGTCAGTCGGAGCATATGGTTAATATGTGATATGTTAATTTATTTAATTAACCCTTGTTTTGTGATAGTATTTAAGAATGACAGCTGAAAATGTTAACAATGGTGTGAATGAGACCTTTGAGACACCTCTAATCAACAACCAGGATAATGTGCATCAGGAAGGCAATATTCCTCCTGTAAACAACACCATCGATCAAACGATGAATGATGGGATGTTTAGAAGCTTTTTGTAGTTCATGCAAAAAAAAGACGAGAGAGACTCCTGTTTAAAATGTAGGTGGAAACAATGACAACTCACTTTGGTCTTTCTTTAAGCAATCGTGGTCGTCATGGGGTGGCAAAGATCCATCGGAGCAATAATGACCAAATGGGAGGAAATATCCGGATAGAAGCGGTAACCACTCTGGTGGTAATCATGGCCATGATAGTAGAAAAAGAGAGTCGAGGGGAGATTTCAAAAAGAGAAGGTACAATAATGACAACGTGAAGACGTCAGCACCAGAATCAACGGTTTCTAGGGGAGGAGAACGACCACCGGTCGTATGCTATAAATACGGGAAAGAGGGACACATCAGCCCAAACTGCCCATAACAATTCAAGGTGTGTTATAACTGTGGAAAGGAAGGTCATATAGCTTGATATTGTCCTATAGCGAAACCAAGTCCAGCGGAGATGGTGACTGCTGTTCCAGACAAGTCAAAGTCGGTGGTTCCTGGAAGAGCGTTTGTCATGACTGCCGAAAACGCGATGAACCCGAACGAGGTGATCATGAGGAAGCTAATCATAATCTCTTTTGAAGTTTATACCTTATTAGATACCGGCTCTACCCATTCTTTTATCTCTCCTGCTTGTGCTCAACGTTTGGACCTGACTCCTGAGAAATTAAACTTTGACTTGTTTGTTGAAACTCCGTTAGGAGAAACTTTTATTACATCCACTGTTTATAAATCTTGCTTGATTCAAGTTGGGACCATCACATTACCTGTTGATCTCATCTCTTTGAAAATACTTGCATTTGATGTGATTTTAGGGATTGATTGGTTAACCACTCATCATGCTAAAATTGATTATTTTTGTAAGGTCGTTAGTTTTCATATTCCTAACCAACCTGTTATGCGAATTCAAGCAACTAAACCACTAAAGTCAATCACTGTCATATCAAACCATAAATCCATTCGTTTATTAAAAAACGGATGTCAATCTTTCTTAACCCATATCATGGATTTAAACAAAAATACATCAAATTTGAATAATATTTCTGTTGTAAGCGAATTTCCTGACATATTTCCTGAAGAACTTCCTAGCCTACCCCCAGAGCGTGTTATCGAATTTTGTATCAACCTTGAACCTTGTACAAAACCCATTTCCAAAACCCCATATCTAATGGCTCTTATTGAACATCAGGAGTTAAAAACCTAACTACAGGAGTTGTTGGATATTGGTTTCATTCGTCCTAGTACATATCCTTGGGGTGCTCCTATTTTATTCGTAAATAAGAAAGATGGGAGTATGCGACTTTGCATTAACTATCGGGATTTAAACCATGTCACCATCAAAAATAGGTACCCACTACCTCGCATTGATGACCTGTTTAACCAGTTACAAGGTGCTAAATTCTTCTCAAAAATTGATCTTCGTTCTGGATATCATTAGTTGAAGATTAAAACTGAGGGTATTCTGAAGACTGCCTTCAGAACTCGTTATGGGCATTACGAATTTCTAATCATGTCTTTTGGATTGACTAATGCTCCTGCGACTTTCATAGATATGATGAACCGAGTATTCAAGGAATATTTGGATCATTTTGTGGTTGTCTTTATTGATGACATCCTCATCTATTCCAAAAGTCGTGAAGATCATGAGCAACACTTGAGGCTGATACTCCAAAAGCTTCGTGAAAGCAAGCTATATGCCAAGTTGAAGAAATGCGAGTTCTGACTTATGGAAGTAGCATTGCTTGGGCACGTGGTATCGAAGTATGGAATATCAGTTGACCCAACAAAGATTAAAGCAATAAAAAGTTGGGAGCAACCTAAGTCAGTAACCGAAGTACGTAGCTTTCTGGGTTTGGCTGGTTATTATCAGAGATTCGTGGAAGGATTTTCTTGAATCGCTACTCCATTAACTCAGCTGACTCGAAAAGGTACAAAATTCAAATGGAGCGAGGAATGTGAGAAGAGTTTCCAAGAACTAATGAGGAGACTCATTTCGGTACTTGTTTTGACAATACCATCAGGTTCGGAGGGATTTGTCATTTACAGCGATGCTTCAGGCAAAGGTTTAGGATGTGTTCTCATGCAACATGGGAAAGTCATAGCCTGTGCCTCATGACAACTCAAAGAATATGAGAGGAATTATCCTACTCATGATTTAGAGTTGGTAGCAGTTGTTTTCACGTTAAAAATCTGGAGGCACTATCTATATGGGGAGAAAGTGGAGATATATTCAGATCATAAAAGCCTCAAATATTTCTTCACCCAAAAGAAACTCAACATGCGGTAGCAATGTTAGCTCGAGCTGTTGAAAGATTACGACCATACCATTCAATACCATCCTGGAAAAGCGAACGTGGTAGCTGACGCATTAAGTAGAAGATCATATGCGGGAACGAGTGCGATGTTTTCAACACAAAGGCCCATTTTGTGTGATTTAAAAAAGATGAAGATAGAGTTCAATACTCCGGGGACCTATACGATGATGTCAAGTATACGCGTAGAACCGACTTTAATCGATAAAGATAAAACTGCTCATGCCATAAACCCAGAGCTGATGTGTATGAAGAAGAAAGTACAAGAAGGTGCTATTTCAGAAGCAAGAATCGATGAAGAAGGAATACTTCGAGTCAAATCCAGACTATCTATTCCTAACGACTCTGATTTAAAGTACAAAATTATGATGGAGGCACATAACACACCATTTGCAATTCATCGTGGAAGTACTAAAATGTATCGTGATCTTCGACATACATTTTGGTGGAGCAATATGAAGAGAGAGATCGCGAAGTTTATCTCAAGATGTTTAACTTGTCAACGTGTCAAGACGGAGCATCAAGTACCAAAAGGTCCATTGCAACCACTTGAGATTCTAGAATGGAAGTGGGAGCACATTAACATGGATTTCGTTACTGGTCTTCCCAAGGTTTCTTAAGGCATAGATGCAATTTGGGTCATTGTTGATAGATTAACCAAGTTGCTCATTTCTTGCCTATACAAGAAACTTATTCACTTGAACGTCTTGTTCGTGTGTACATAAATGAGATTGTGAGATTGCATGGTATGCCAGTATCCATAGTTTCTGATCGAGACCCAAGATTAACTTCACGATTTTGGGTTAGCTTGCAAAATGCTACGGGCACGAATTTACAATTCAGTTCGGCATACCATCCTCAAACGGATGGGCAATCGGAAAGGACTATTCAAACTCTTGAAGATCTATTGAGACTTTATGTTCTAGACTTCAAAGGGAGTTGGGATAAGTACTTACCATTGGTGGAATTCTCCTACAATAACAGTTATCAGGTAAGTATAGGTGTGGCTCCATTCGAAGCATTGTATGGACGATAGTGTCCCTCTCTAGTATGTTGGGATGAGGTGGGTGAAACAACATTGTTGGCACCAGAGTTGGTACGTATGACTACAGAAAAGATTCAAATGATCCGACAACGTATACAAATGGCACAAGATTGACAAAAGAGTTATGCAGATCTTCATCGAAAGGACGTGGAATTTAATATTCGGGATCATGTATTATTATGTATTGCTCCATGGAAGAGAGTTACAAGATTCGGAAAGAGAGGAAAGATCAATCCACGATTTGTTGGTGCATTTGAGATTCTTGATCGAATAGAAAATGTGGCTTATAGACTCGCATTACCTCCAAGCATGTCTCGTGTTTATAATATTTTTCACATATCTGTGTTTCATAAATATGTGAAAGATCCAAATCACATTATTGAGTTAGAATAAGATGAGATAGCCGAAGATTTAACGTACGAGGAGGTACTTGTCAATATCTTGGATAGGAAGGAGCATGTCCTACACACAAAGGTTATACCACAAGTTAAAGTTTTGTGGAGGAAACATGCTATTAAGGAAATAACCTGAGAATTGGAATCGAAAATGAAAACGAGGTATTCTCACCTTTTTGAAATACCAGCTACGCACATCAATTTTGAGGATGAAATTTTATAAGGAGGGAGGTTGTAAGACCCCTACTTTTTATAAAATTGAATTTCCTCTATTTATTATTTTGAAATAGTAAGGGGTTAATTTGATTAATGTGGTTAGTTATGGGTAAAATGCGTAAATATTTTAAATAAGCAAGTGGTTATAAAATATTCATTGTTGTCAGGGAATATTCGTTTGGTCGTGGAATATTCTCATTGTTTGGGAATATTAAATGCGGCCAGTATGACCATTTGTGTTCCCCATAACGGAAAACTATTAGATGAAGAAAATGACATGTATGATTTTTTTTTTATAAATAACGATGTAGTTGTTACCGTTAAAACTGTTGGAATACTCGTACTACTACAAAACAGTAAATAGACAATGCAAAAAAAATGTTGTGGTTTCAGTCAGAAAAACATCGTGGTTAAGGGTGTCATCTATTTGACACCCTTACACAACATTTTAAAAACGTTGTAGTTAAGCACAATACACAACATTTTTTAGGAAAAAGACGTTATAGATTTATTTTTCAAAAATTAGCAGATGCTTAAAAACGTTGTAGAAGGTATGATTCCACAACGTTTTTTGAATAAAAATGTTGTTGTCTAGTATATCAGACAATGTTTAGGCATATTTACACAATGTTTTTAAAATGTTATAGATTAAAAAAAAAAGAAAAAAATGGTTGTTCACCTACATTACCAATACACCTGCAATATGCTAATGCCTGAAAGATTAGCATATTGTAGCCTGAAAGATTAAAAGAGTTGTAACTTTAATCATTTATCAAAGATTCCAAGTAATTCAACCACACACAATTCTATAGTTTCGACAAACACCATAATGGAAAACCATAATTGTTGTTACATCTTTACATACAATAGTCGAAGACCATAATTGTTGTTACAAAGGAGAGGAACATACAATAGTCGAAGACCATAATTGTTGTTACATTTTTACATCTTCCATAAATTTGCACATATTACACCACATCTGACACCTTTTAGCAAGGTTCTTTTGTGAGTAAGGCATCAAAAATCACTAGAATTTAAGTACTACTACTACTACTACCATTGATATAAATTAGACGTGGACAGATTGGAGTATTACTTGAGCAAGGAAACCAATGATCAATGTTCCAAGCAAGAGGTGAAGCTGGATCAGCATGATAATACAAGAACATTGCCATATTGATCAACCCTGAAAGTTGTAGGATCAAAGCCAGCATTCCTAAAATTTCCAGCAGTGAAAATGTAGAAATATATTAGTAGGACAATGAACATGGCTAGAGAGATTAGAGACCAGCTATAATAAGAAAATATATATGGCTAGGGAATCCATAATGTAACATTATCTACAAACTCACTATTAGTTGGAGAAGAAAATATATATGGCTAGGGAATCCATAATGACAGTGAATTTCAATGCCATAAAGAAAAAACATGATGTCGAATTTGATTTGATCAAAAACCAAATCAGTCGTGAATATTATGACATACTATGCCAATAATAAAGCTAAAAATATGCATTCCGGAAGAACTAACTACATGATACAAATTATTGTACCTCTATAAAACTCTTGTAGACGACCAAATATAACCTGCAGACATCAGGGTGTCCTTCATCCAAATTTGAATCTCCTTTCTTTATTATTTACGCCTTGTAATCTTTAGACAAAATGAGTATGCATGATTAGATAATTGCAACTAAAATAAATGAAAATATGTTACTAACAGTCTAACCAAATTAAGGCAACTGATGATAACTAGCTAATTTCTTTACTTTTCTATTCAAAATTTGAACGAGTCGATAACTTTAAAAAAGTATTCCTTTTTTTTGTCTCTCGACTGAGAATGATCATTTTATACCCAGCTAATGAAACTCAAACCATGCCCAAAACATGGTTAAAAGGTTTGTCAGTTCTGGTATATCTGGTGTCGACGTCGGGATTTTTGAGTGTCCCTTTTCGTTACTTGTTCTTTGGTGTTCTCATGTTAATGTGAGATTTGTTTGAAAAAAGAAGTGAAAAAGGTCCGACATGTATAATGTCGACAATTTGACTTTAAGATTCGCCAGTTAGTGTATTTAACTGGTTGCACCAACGCAACCGAAAAAGGTTTGCACATTGACCCAGTGATTTGACACTACTAAACGGGTCTGTGAAACCGAGATTCATTTTGGGTCCGGGGGCTTGATTATGCGAAGGGAAGGTGTTAGGCACCCCCCGACATCTGTGTTACCACGGTGACCACCACTTCTCAAAGAAATTGTTAAATGAATGTGTGTGTGTGTATGTGTGTGGATCAATGTGCAATTATTTGAAAGTAGTGCGAGACCTCGTTCACACCTATATACAAGGGTTTGAATTTATAGAAAAATTCAGTTTTAACCACAATATAGCAATGAAGTTTTGTAAAAGAGGTTTTTCAAACCCTGTGCTCAATAGGAATTGAGACCTTTTCATACTTCCATTTTATTATTAAATGTTCTAAACATTTGCTTTTATTTTCGAGATACTGAAGCATTCTCAAGAAAAATAATATACTGGCAGATCTTAGAACTCCTCACTGGCATATGATCATCCAAGGAAATTCGAGACATCGTAAAATAATGTACAGTTTTTATAATTTGAAAAATGTCCATCATGGGAACCAGAATCTAGATTCAAGAGATCAACTCGTGATCACATGATTCCTAGGCTCACATGAATCTGCAATTTGTATGGAAAGCACTAAGAGTTATATATATATATATATATATATATATATATATATATATATATATATATATATATTTATATATATATATGAACATGATCAACCGCCACTGAAGTAAACTTCAAAGGAGAAAATGTAAATAAAAGTGTAAAAGCGATCAATCGCCACTTAAGTAAACTCTCTAGTGAGACAAAATGTAAGTAAAGTCAGTAAAAGGCCACATAAGTGAACTCGAACGATGAAATGTAAATATATATATATATATATATATGTAAATATATATATAAAAGCGAGTAAACGCATTGGATGTGAATCTGGGCTCATCGGATATGTCCGACAACAATCATATATATGTATATGTATATATATATATATATATATATATATATATATATATATATATATATATATATATATATATAATAAAAACGACTGGATGTAAATTCGGGCTCATCGGATATGTCTCGACAACAGTTATATATATAAGTATATATATATATATATATATATAATTAAACGCATAGGATGTAAAATCCAGGCTCATCTGGATGAGTTTGACCACGTTTATATATATAGTATATATATATATATATATATATATATATATATATATATATATAAGCAATTAAACACTCGAATCAAGTGCAGGCTCAATCGAGGCATAACTCGATAATGTTAGTCCATATATATGAAATATATACATATATAAGTATATATATCTAGATGAAATGAAAACCACGGATGAGATGTCCGGAAAACGCATACAACATGACTCTCAATGTGTATAACAGTGTGTGTTATATGAGAAGAAGGCTTTATAGAATGTAAGAAGGCTTACAATGGGCTACCAAAGTAGACTTCTATGACTTTAAATGGATAAACACTCAGCTCTCGTCGGATAAAAGATAGCTATATGTGAGCTAACTAGTGTTTAAAGATGAGGAAACACTCAAAAGATGTGTATCTGAGTAAAATGGGATGGGCTTCCTCACCTTTTTCCTCCTCCTCTTCTTCTCAAATGGTCTGACCCCAAGGCTTGTATATATAGAGCGGATGGTCGCAGGTACACTGCTGGGCAACCATGATTTGTACTGCTTGGTGGTCGTGGTGCATCCGAGCCTCATGAGTCCCATTGTCTTGTGCAGAAGTACATGCACTCATGCACTGTAATGTTCGCTCGAACTTGCAGAACTTCAATCCGAGCATCCGAACGAGGTATATCTGACCTTCTTCGGACCGCTTATGTCGAGAATTACGCAATGACATAGATTAGATGTTGTGCGAAGTCAAGAAGAGAGCTCTATGCCCATGGTCTTCAAGCTTCAAATTCTATCCAAAGTACTGCCACACGTAATAGTCACTCGGGATTATCACTCCTCAGTTCTTGTGGGACATTATTGGATGTATATATGTATGAAGTGTTGAGACGGCGTGCTATTGTCGAAGGGACAAGATAATGTTTGACTCCTCATCGGGGTTATCGCCGGTTTGAGTTGAAAGTAGATGTTGCTCAGGGTTACAGTTGAGATTGGACTACTTGTTGGTATGCCGCGATATCATCTTGTTGAGACTGTAAGATGGCGTGTTGACTCCTCATCGGGGTTATCGCCGGTTTAAGCGAAAAGCAGACGTTGCTCAAGGTTATATCTGAGATTGGACTGCTGCTTATTTGTATGTCTCACTATCATTTGTGGGTGTTCCTGTCTGCCCATTTGTTAGTTCCGGGTCTAAGATGTGTGTGCCTCGACAGGATGTTTTAGCTTGAAGCTGATTGCATGTGTTTGAAATAAGCATTTCCGGGGTTATCACCGGAACTGCAATGGCATCCCTTGGGGCTATCACCAAGGATGGGGTTACTACTCCCAGTGTTGTATCTGGGACTGGAACTGAGCATCGCGGTGTTATTGCCGAGACAGAACTGTCCTCTCCGGTGTTGTTGCTGGTCTTTTGATCTGCATACCTCGGGGTTATCTCCGAGATTGGAAATGACACTCCCAGTGTGTGTTCTGGGGTTGATATGAAGTTCCCAGTTTGTGTTCCGGGTTGGAACTGATGTTCCCGGTTTGTGTTCTAGGTTGGAACTGAACTTTCTGTAGGGTTATCTCCAAAAGACGAATCTGCCCTCCTGCAATGTCAGTAATAGGCGTGCAAAAAAATTCGAGTGTCTATAGATGCCCCTCTTTATTATATTCATGCAATGCAATTCATGGATAGGATAAAGAATCCTAGACACTTGAAATGCAAGTAAGATACACATGATGCTATATGCAGCAACATGAGGTACCTCTTCAAGGATGTTGACGCTGGGGCTATAACCAAAGTCTTAAATCCTAGACACTGGCTTATATTCCATAGAGGTACCTCTTGTGTGTAAGAGATCTGTGGGGATAAAGCTTTGTCTGTTTGAGGATGTGTATTATATATTCCCTTATTTTGTCGGAGTTACTGCCAACAGTTGGTTGTTATCAGGGTTGCCTGATCATCGCTGATGTGTGTATCACCGGATAGATCCCTGCTGGGTGCATTGTCAAGGCTACTTGACCTTCATTGATGTGTGTGTCAATGGTAGCATTGCGTTGTGATCCCCTCCGGGGATACGTAGCTGAGTTGCTTCGATGGGTTTACTTGCCATCGGCTGACATGACGTCAAGGTTGCTTGACCTTCACTGATGTGTGTATCAATGGTTGCATTGCGTTGTAACCCCCACCGGGGACACGTAGATGTTTGAAGGATGTGCGTTGTGACCCCCGCTGGGGATACTTTATAAGTTGATAACTTCGGAATTATAACCCCTGCTGGGGAGGTTTGATATATCTTGGTTTTGCGCTGTAACCCCTGCCGGGGAGGTTTAGTATTTCGTGGTTTGGCGTTGTAACCCCCGTCGGGGAGGTTTAGGGTTGTGACCCTGCAAATGACGGCATTGGACCTTTGTGAGGTATTGCCGAGCATGGTTTGTGAAAGCTGAGCTCATTGGTATAGTATACCCTGCATTCAGGCGAATACCATTGAGGCAACGGGAGTTTAACTCTGACCGACGAGAAACCAAGATTTCAGGCTACTCCGCTCAATTGCGTAGCATTTTTATTCCTGATTTGGCCTTTTCAGCTTATGAGACCTCCTTTACAACTCTAACTGGAGCGAGCCGGAGGTGTGGGACCCATGTAGGGGCCGCGGGTTAGCTCATGACCAACCATGCCTATATATAAAGTAATTTGGTTGCTTTTTATAAGTCATTTTCAAGTTGCAATGCGTGAAGGAAATCCGAGAGCTCTTCTTCAGATCTCTTTGAGTTAAAGGCAACTTTCTGCATATTCTATCACCGTACAAGCGTTCTTCAACATTCCAGTAACGTATGCATGTATTTTTTCCAATTTTATCCTTTGGAAAATGACTTATCACATGAAATGCATTTAGACACGTAGAGTGAATATGCATGCTTGATATGACTTGATAAAAATATTCAACATAGTACATGTTAGTATTAAACCATCTTTGAACATAATGATATGAAAAATTTAACTTTTGAAATAGTCAATTGGCACCTTTACTTGTTATTTCTTATCTATGTCGAGGACAAATGAGTAAAGGCATAAAGTAAAATAATCCTGGTAATTAGACTACACTTACGAATTTTTACTGTGATGTAATTAATGCATACAGGATATATATGACTGTGTATAGGTGTGCTACAGAATGGCCACCTAGTCATGCCTATGTGCATTGGATAGTCCCATTTACAAAGGGGGCTATGGCAAAATTTTCCCAAAATGTAGGCATTGGGTAGTCATGCATTTTTAACTCTACTATAGATGTATGTTAAAACAATGCATGTATGCATGTAATCATAGAATGCATTTGGAAAAAGACTCCAGGTAAGAAATTACCACACCCTTTCTGAGGTGATTTGGAGACTTGTTGTCCAGATATTATAAATTCGGACCAGCCGAGTAGTTCCCGCAGGACCACTTCTGGGGTACGGAGAAGGGCTTTTGAAGAGCCTCAATGCCGTTCTGTTAGACAGCCTCGTCGTTTGGCGGAGGCGGTGATACGTCCTATTTGGGTTGAAGTGCCGAATGTTGAGGACGAGGAGGAGGATGTACCGATCGAGGTTCCCACTCCTTCTGTACGTGTTCCCCGTAGGGAATTGCCAGGTATTCAAGTGGCGAACCCAGATCTTCTGGGTGACTTGAGTAGGCATCCTTCAGTATACCTGCACGCAAACGAGGTATGAAGTTAGATCTTTAATCTTCCTTATTTCCTATTGATGATGAGTCAAGGATTCTGATGTTGATCTGCATTTGATGTAGGTTCCTGGCTTCACACAACCTCGAGGGAACTGGTTTAGCATCCACTCTATGTATCAGGCCTTGCATGATGACTACAGAGCGATCGTCCATGGCTTGGGATTCGGGAGGTTCTTCTCCATTCTACCTCGTCGTTGTCCCTGGGGTTACCTCAGGGCATTGTCTGAGCGATGGTTCCACTAGACTCAGTCACTCCATTTGTTGGACTGTGAGGTGATGATGACGCCGATGGATTGGCGGTTTATCACAGGTATGGAGTTTGGAGGGGAGCCGATGCCTTGCACGGCGGATATCACCCCTATTGCCGTCAGATCCTTGTTGGGAGTTTCGGCGGAGGCGCTCAAAGGCAAGACTATTCGTACAGGTCCTTTGAGCATAGATGCTATGAGCGGGCTATTGAGTGAGCCCATACCCGATGATGTGAGAATCAGGGATCGCATTCTCCGGCGATTGTTCCTGATGATCATTAGGGGCTGCTTCATAGCAGATAACTCTTCTACGGTGTCCTTCGCTTTGATTAGCGCCACTCAACACGTGGACCGTATAGGAGAGTATGACTGGGGTTCCTATACCTTTGCCTACTTCCTCAGGGGAATGCGCATGCGATCGCAGGGCTTGACCGAGGCGTGGTTAGGATTCTACCCATTTCTGCTGGTGAGTGTTTCTCTTGTCTTTTCCCATGTATAGGTTAAGAGTGTTGACTGACAACAGATGTTTGCCTTTGTGTTGGAAATTTTGGGCCTATGAGAGGCTCCCTTGTTTGCGTCCTGTGAGCGTGTTAGGTTTAAACACCTATTCACGAGGACGGAGATGGCATCATTCCATACTGGCGGAGGTCCCTGTTGCTGAGGGTTTCACTCATTGTCGCCTACAGCTGGAGCTATTGACAACCGATGTCAGCACATGGATTCCCTACTCTGGAGAGCATTTGGGAGTTAGTTTTGAGGATGGGTACCTGACTGGAGTAGAGTACGTTATTTCCACCCGCAGGATTCCTTTCTTCACAGATGGAGGATGGGAGATCTATTTAGGAGAGCGTGCTATTAGGAGCACTACAGGAGAGATTCGTGTGCCGATCTTGCCTCCTGCCAGGCGTTATTGGCCTGTTTCGTAGTCACCCGTCATTGACATCCCATTGTTAGGGATTGATGGTTTTACATTGTCAGAGGGCCCCTGTTCTTAGGAGATATTCCAGCATTGGTGGATCCCTTGTACCATTGGAGCTTAGACCCGCGCCACACAATTTATGGGGGATATGGTTCCAGGATCCGTGATGATGACGGATTGGCTAGCCTGTGTTAGAGGTCCGACTCATGTAACACTGATTGATAGATTGATTTCGCAATTTGGACCGGTCACATCTTTTCATTTGATATTCGGGGCGTAGATCCTGCAGAGGTAGATACTTTTGATCCTTCCAGCTGGCGCTTTGGTCCCTCAGGTGACCCATATGGTTTCTTGCCGCAAATCCTCCTCATATGGGCTCGACATCCACGTAGATAGAGATCCGGTGACTCGGGAGGAGTTACATCGGTGGATAGGATCGATGATGTGAACATCGACACTATTGACTTTTTTCGATGTATTTCTCGTTATCTCTTTTGATAGACCTCACATTAGGCTTCTTTGGGTAGCTTCGCCCCATTCTCGCTATATCTTTTGATAGGCCTCTATTAGTCATTGGGTAGCTTCGCCCCATTTCCTCGTATTTTAAATTTGTATAAAGATGTATTAGATGATGATATACTTAGGAATGTATGTACTGAGTTTTCCATTCCCTATATCATATTGCCATCTATTGTATCATGCATGTCATTATGTTATGCATATGTATGTATGTCCAGAGATATTCAAACATTGACCTGGATGGTCTTTATGACACGGCCGTCTGAGATGTCTTCTTGACGATTAGTCAGTAATGATCATACCCGCCATTTGCGGTGGTAGGTATGTATCGCGCTCATGGTATGATAGTATATCACCATCGTGCGTGGTGATCGTAGATGATTTTTCTGACATACTATGATTCGTTGATGTTTGAGTTCCTCCGAGGATTTGTAGAGGGCATGCTAGAGCACCTTTGGGTGCCGGATGCATGTGTATTCCGATTTGGGACCCGTTAGTTGACTCCTACTTTGGAGGAGTATGCATGATTGACGATGCTGCCTCTTGACAGACCTTGTGTGCACATGGTGATGGGAGACATGAGCAGATAGTTCATGACCCTCACAGGATTGAGGTGCAGAGTGGAACAAGATGAGATTACATCCGTCCATGTGATATCCCAGCGTTTCCTGTTTGACAGGTTTGGCTCTGAGGATAGCTATGCATGGAATTCCGGGGATTTCACCACACCATGGACCATTGGCGTTCAGCCCGAGTAGATGTACTACTTCTATGCGTATTGTCACATGTCTTCATGCCGCGGTACAGGGATGAGCTAGATGTCAGTGTCATTATGGCAGTGAGAGCTCTCAGGGAGGGTCATACAATTATTCTAATGATCATTGTAGAGACCTTGAAGTTAGCTACATACTGCTGCACTTATCCGGCTGGAATGTTCACAGGTAGCTTGGTCATGCTGTATGTGTGGTTTATGTCACACTTGAGACCGATTGGCACATTTAGATGGCATGGATTTTGTTTCACCTATGACATAGCCATGACGTATTACTTCCAACCTGCAGAGTGTACAGATGCTGCATCTTGGTTAGCTTTTCTGGCAGGGATTGGAGATCCGTTTGCTATATTACTGTGTTCATGGCTTAGCTCACCCTACAGCTTCATTACTCATGCTCCGGGCATGGATTATCTCCCTCTAGCTGGTTTGAGGGGCATGACCACTTACCACCCATTGGTTGTTACGTGTCAGTTTGACCAGTTTTAGGATTTTCATCCGTATGAGAGGGTAGTGAGTCAGTGCTTCGCGTCACACCATTTATCAGCGGAGGACAGATCCAGTCAGATGCTGTTGGGATCGGCCGAGAGTCGGGCCGAGTTTTTCGTTAGTCATCCAGGTTATTCTGCAGAGTATTCCGCATGGATGGAGACAGAGACTGCATCGGCTGTGGCAGTATCCACAGTGCAGGGGACTGATTCTAACAATGAGGAGCCTATAGAGGAGGCTGTTATTCCCATCAATGATTTGACTGCTGGGCTGCCAACATTTGTGATGGATTCTCCCACCCCGAGTGCTACTGTTACCCAGTATTCGACACAGCATTTGGAGCAGAGCTTACATCTGATGACCTATGAGAGAGATCAGGCTAGGGCCGCGATGTTGACAACTCTTGATGAGAGAGATACCGCTCGATTAGAGAGGGATGAGGCTAGATCAGCCAGGGATGCATTAATTAGGGAGCGGGATGCCACCTTATCTGCTAGGGATGTGGCCATTGAAGATAGCACTTCCATTAGATCCCAGATGACTATCAGTCTTGCCGACATGAGTGCCTACATTGATGAGCATTATGCCACCATGCAGTTAGCCTCTAATTTGCTAGCTCGTGTAGATACCATTGGGCAGGAGCTTGCAGCGTTGCCTCCGTCTTCAAAGAGGGATGCTATGTTAGATCTGATAGTCCGCATACACACAGATCTGTAGATAGTTTTGTATTTTCCTGCACAGACTAGCTTAGCCATTTTGTCATGTACAACATATATGTATATATCAAACAATATTATATATGGCGGGGAAATATATTTTGATTCACTTCCCTTTTAGTTATGCCTTGATACTTGCTTGATATTTGCCTGTTTCTCCAAGGCCTTGTGATCTTGATGCATTCTGAACTTATCCTTGGTAGATGGACATTGAGGCATCGCAAGATCTCTTAGAATGGAACATTGATTTCTGTAAATCCCTACCATCTTTAGTGTCTTGGGATTAGTATCTGTATGGAAAAGTGGAGAGGAGGGTGGTTTCTTCCTCTCTTAGATTGACCGCACCACAGATGGTCGCCAGTACTTCTATTGGTGAGAAGCCTAGTTAATTCCATCTCTTATGGGTTGGTATTACTTTTTGAGGCACGATCGCAGCTTAGATGGTCACCGAATCTTTTATTTATGAGAAGAGGCTGGGTAATTCCATCCCTTTGATCTGAAACGATTGAAATGGGGCAAATTGAAGGTTGATCCCAGTACCATGTGACAAGTATGTTTGTTCTGGTAGGGGTTAGACTGCACCATGAATGGCTGCCTACGTACTCCTATTAAAGAGGAGATCAAGTCTGCGTAGTTCGAACTTGGTGTAAGAGGTTCAACGCTAAATGTGAAAGGCAGAAGGGTGTAGAAGTATTTTTGTTGTTTTTGTGAAGAAAGGGCAAAAATGTTTTTGTTATTTTTCGTTATTGCGACCGGGCCATATAGAATATGGTTGCCTACGTACCCCCGGGTATCAGGGAGATCAGGTCGACATAGTTCGCCCCTCAGGACGAATCGTAGCTAAAGAGAAGCGTAAATCCCATGTGCAGGCTATACTGCGGGGAGAAGAAAGTTTAATCCCATAATGGGGATAAACTGCAAGTGTGAAAAAAGTTTGATCCCGTCTTCAGGACAAACTGCAAGCGTAGAAAAGTTTAATCCCGTCTTCAGGATAAACTGCAGGTGTGAAAAAGTTTAATCTCGTCTTCAGGATAAACTACATGTGTGAAAGGTTCAATCCTGTCTTCAGGATAACCGAAATTGAGAAAGGTTAAATCCTGTCTTCAGGATAACCAAAATTGTATGAAAGGTTTGAAATAAAGTGATACTAGGCTGCTGGCTTGAAGTGTATGTTTCCCTAAGGGGCAGAAGAGTACGAAAAAAGGAAAGGGTTCCAAACCGGAATGACTGGTGATTTGGTGATCAAAACCAGGATGTTTATTTGATGGTAACTTCAGACATAGTACCATTTCACGGTGTCTAAGTTGATAAGCTGTGGAAATATATGCTTTCACTTAATATATGCAACTGTTCAATCATACAAAAGTGTTAGCATGTACTTGATAAAATAACTGCTAGTATTGTAAAGGAAAGCAAGCAATTAAAGTTATCTATAGGACAGAGGGATTTTCTGCCCATTTTACCCTCGTCAACCAATGCATGGAGTGCTGCTCCAATTGTCGAGGGAAAAGTCCTGATGGACTGCAATGATGGAAGTATCGTCAGTGTCTTCATTTTCCCGAATGATAACCATGACATCTGGGCAATCATCATCCGGGGTGTATCTGTTTGTATGTTCATCATGAACAATGAGGCGAATGCCTGCCATCATCAAGGCAAGGTCATGTTTATGTTTCAGTTCCTTTTCTTCCACTTTGGGATCAGGAATCAGCACCTCTTTAGCTTTGATTGGCACTGGTTTCGGAAACAACATAGCCACAACATGGGCTAGAACCTTTACTGGAGATTGTATCAACTCATGCGGTAAAGGTATAGAAAATCGCCATGCGGCGGAAGCTTGAGGAACCTGTTTATGCTTATGAGGATTCCTGTGTCTGGAAATGGTAGAATATCCTAGCCCGGCTGTTCTAATTTGACTAGACATTTGGATAGGGTGCTTAATACCCTGCTGATCCTTACCAAGCCCTTATCTAGGTTGATAACCCAATAACATCATTTCTTGAGTGGCTGATATAACCTCATCAGAAATCTTGTGTACGGGAAGTGGCGCTCCAATAGAATGATATTGAGTGTTACTCACTTCCAGAGTATGGAAACTGACTAGTTCAACTTCTGAATTGAAGCTGATAATTGGTAGAATTCCTTGTTCAGGACATTCTGGCTCAGCGTTAACAGTGACTAGACTGTTGTTGATAATGTATTTGAGTTGTTGATGTAATGTGGAGGGAACAGCTCCAGCCATGTGTATCCATGGTCTCCCCAATAGCAGGTTGTATCCCGAGTCTATCTTGAGGACATGGAATGATACATTGAACGTATTTGGACCAATCTCAATTGGCAATTCAATCTTTCTGACGGCATTTCATCGGGATCCATCAAAAGCTCGGATGACCGTATGGCTGCTTTGGATCCGCTTGAGATTGATATTCATCTTTACCAAGGTGGCATAAGGACAGATATTTAGAGATAAGCCTCCATCTATCAATACTCCTGCTAGCATGTGCAGGAATACAAAGCGCAATGCAATGGCAGAACGATGGCCAGATTTCTTCGGGAGGTATGTCATTATCAGTGAAGGATATCACATTGTTGTTGAAAAGATGATCAACCAAATGTTAAAATTTTTCCACATCCACTGATTTTGGCAAGTAGGCTTCTTCCAAAACCTTTAGTAAGATCTTCCGATGATCCTCAGAAGAGAAAACCAGGTCCAGTATTGAAATCTGGTGTGGAGCTTCTCGCAAGCTTAAAATCACTTTGGCTTCATTGTGACCCATAGTGCGGAGGAATTTTTTAATCTTCTCCATGGGCAACTTCCCCTTTGCTTTGCAAGTAGGCTTGATAACCCATTGAGGAAGGTACAGTGGATTCTCTTTCAACATTGTAGCAGTAGTATGAGACATGGATCCTTCAGCTTCTCCATAATTCCATGGAACTTTGTGTAAGCTGACAACAGGATGTTGTGGTCTGAAAGGTAAAGGAATTGGCTCTAGTGCGGCCACTTTCAAAGGATTGTCACTCCTTTGAGTTGGATTGGTTGTATGGAAATACTTTGTGAAGATCATCATCCACCGGATATAACTCGCATCGATCCCTTCCATTTGGTAGGGCATACATTCCTACCCTTGAGTTGCACAGTGTAATCATCTGCTATTTGCAGGACACCGCTATCAATAAGATTCTGAATGAGATGGCGGAGTGCCCAAAGATTCTTCTGCAGGTCTTTGCCACCGCGAGAATGTGAATGATATTGACACATTTCATCAGGATTGAATCGTCCTGAGCGGGGATTGATTGGAGGGAGAAGGAAGGTAATTCTTCCATCATTGATCAACATTTGAAGTATCTCTTCCATAGATTGGCCCAAATAGGTGAATTCCCTTTGATTGGGAAAATCCCGACGTGCTTTAGCACTTACTCTCTTTGCAACCTTATCCTCCATAGCTTCACTTTCTGAAGGTGTTGATGGAGCATTCATAACGAATGGAAGGAGATAGGCATGCTCCTGCCCGATTAAATGGCCTGTAACTTGATGCTGGTGGGTCACCAGTTCTGCCATGTGCTCAATTTGTTTGCGAAGAGCTTTCATATTTCGTTCCATGGTAAACTGGAACTTTGCATAATCCCTTTTGTCAACACCGTCTTTGATGGGTTGGGATGATTCGCCATTAGAATTGGAACTTTGTACAGTGCTCCAACTGATCATGTTGACCTCTTCTTCTTTGTGTTGAGGAAGAGGGTTATCTTGCACATGAGGTTGATCTGGTTTAGTGACCACGATCTCACTGTTGTCTATTAGATCTAGAATCTTATGTTTCAAGGCCCAACAATCTTGAGTATCATGTCCAGGTGCCCCGGCATGATAAGCACACTTCCGAGTAGCATTAAAACCCCTCCCATTAGGGTTGGCTGGTGGAAGAAGATGTGTAATTTTCTTCTGAGTAGTCAGAAGAGCAAGAATATTCTCGAGCGAATCCCCTAAGGGTGTGAACGTTCGAGGTCGCTTTACTTCTCCACTTTTATGCAATGGAGGTTTTGAAGATTGTGCTGGAAGAGGGGAGTAGTTTCTCCTCTGCATATGCATGCTTGGATTGACTTTTTGTCCTTGTAGTATCAAGGAAACATCCTCCTCTTTCTTTTTATAGACCCTCCAGGGGTTGTTTCCATAAGATCCGGACTGGATGTGCTCAGCAACAGCTTTAAGAGCGGCTAGGTCTTGAATTTTACCGGACTTCAATCCCATTTTAGCCATCTCACCGTGTTTGTTCATTTCAGAGAATGGTTTGCCAATACCAACTAGGACTCTTTGATAGAAAGGAGCTTCCTGTACATCTATGAAAGTCGTGACCATTTCGATTACGTCATGGAAGGAATAACTTGAAAGCAAAGAAGGCGCCTCCACCTTGAGCGCGCATCTCTGAATGACTCGTTCGCTTTCTTAACCTTGGTAATTTGATACCTGGTTAGAGCCATCCGAGATTGAAAATTGTATTGAGTGAGGAAGGCGTGATTGACTTCCCAAGCTATGGATCTTAGAGTTGTCTTAACTCGGTATACCATGAAGCAGGCTTCAAATGTCTTTTTTTTAAAGCTCACGCATTTAGAGCTTTTCATTTTTCGCATAAGATCCGAGTTCTCCAATGAACACCTTTAAATGTGTATAAGGATCCCCTAACCCGTCATATTTCTCAAAATCAGGGGTCTTGAATTTCTCTGGATAATGAACACCAGGAAATATGCAAAGGTCTGCATATGAAACACTGCCATGTGTTCCAATCCCTTTGAGAGCGCGAATAGTTTCCTCCATTTGAAGAACCTTCTTCCTGATATCACCGGTGTTTGGATCTCCTTTGAGATGGGTGTTTTCAGGGTCTTTGTTGGTCGTATCCAACTGAGGTTCTGGAATTGTTTTTTCCAAACCTTGAACTCCTCCTTGTGTAGAGGTTTCTGTATGTGTAGGTATCTTCGTACCCTGAGTAGACTGGTGTAATTCTTTTAGTAGAATAACCAAGTCTATGATTTGTTTACTCAATCCATCAAATTCTTCTCGGGAAACAGGATTAGACTGGTCGAAAGAAGACATGATTGGGTATGTAAGCTCATGACCTTTTTTTGATTTTGAAGAAGGTGTAACATGCCCAATTGCTTCCCTACAAAAGACTTACGTAGTTTAGTCTTAGGGTAATGTAAATGTTATCATAACATGTCCGTTTTAGGAATTTTGTCCTGCAAAACCGGTTGTTAATTGATAACACGTCATACATGCACATATATTCTTCATATTTTCCATTACATATGGATGAACATGGAGTAAAATTACAAGTAAATGCTTTTACAAGTAATTGAAAATGGAAAGCATGAAGAGACTTTCCTCCGTGTTTGGTTTATCAGAGGTTGACCTTTCTTAGGGTTTCTCTCGCGGCTTTTTGACATGAAGGTTCCCAGATCATCACAATTTACTCGACGGGAAGTTAATCCGGTCTTTCAACTGGAGCGAATCTGGGTGGTGCCTTTCCTGAGCCCCGCTGGAATTATTCTTCCTGCGAGTCCAATAATCAAACATCGACAGGATAGCCTCCTGAGGGAGGAACCACACAACATACATTCACATACAACGTGTCTCACTGTTTATGCAAAATGATGACATGTGCGAAGCACTAATATCACAGATAGATATTTAGTAGTGCAATAAGTAATATGCATTCGTACACATTCATCAGAAATGTAAATGCAACATTCACACACAAGCATATAACAATTTTGAAAAGCTTGTAATAGCGGCTTAAGCCACCTGTCGACGTCGGGATTTTTGAGTGTCCCTTTTCGTTACTTGTTCTTTGGTGTTCTCATGTTAATGTGAGATTTGTTTGAAAAAATAAGTGAAAAAGGTCCGACATATATAATGTCTACGATTTGACTTTAAGAGTCACGGGTTGGTGTTTTTTTGGTTGCACTAATTATGAATAGAAAAAGGTTTGCACATTGACCCGGTGATTTGACAACGCTAAAGCAGTCTGTGCAAACCGAGATTCATTTTGGGTCAGGGGCTTGATTATGCGGAGGGAAGGTGTTAGGCACCTCGACATCCGTGTTACCACGGTGACCGCCACTTCTCAAAGAAATTGTTATATGATTGTGTGTGTGTGTGTGGATCAATGTGCAATTATTTGAAAGTAGTGCGAGGCCTCGTTCGCACATATATACAAGGGTTTGAATTTATAGAAAAATTCAGTTTTAACCACGATATAGCAATGAAGTTTTGTAAAAGAGGTTTTTCAAACCCTGTGCTCAATAGGAATTGAGACCTTTTCATACTTCCATTTTATTATTAAATGTTCGGCTTGTTTGCTTTTATTTTTGAGATGCGAAGCATTCTCGAGAAAAATAATATCTGTGATCTTAGAACACCTCATGTAAGCATGACATCCATCCAAGGAAATTCGAGACCTTTGTAAAATAATGTATAAAAGTAACATACAATTTGAAAAATGTCCATCATAGGAACAAGAATCTAGATTGAAGAGATAGAACATGTGATCACATGATTCCTAGCTCACGTGACATCGCAATTTGTATGGAAAACACTTTCAGCTTATATATATATATATAAAGCTGTATATATATATATATATATATATATATATATATATATATATATATATATATATATATATATATATATATATGAACATGTTCAACCACCACGAAGTAAACTCAAAGGAGAAAATGTAAATAAAGTCGTAAAAGTGATCAATCGCCATGAAGTAAACTCAAAAAGAGCGGAATGTAAATAAAATTTGTAAAAGGCCACGAAGTGAATTCGAGTTCTGACATAAATGTAAATATATATATATATATATGTACAAATATATATATATATATATATATATAAAAGTAGTAAATGCACTGGATGTGAATCCAGGCTCATCGGATATGTCCGACAACAATTATATATATGTATATATATATAAAAGCGAGTAAACACACTGGATGTAAATCCAGGCTCATCAGATATGTCTGACAACAGTTATATATATATAAGTATATATATATATATATATAAAAGCAATTAAACACACTAGATGTAAAATCCAGGCTCATCAGACAGAGTCTGACCACAGTTTATATATATAAGTGTATATATATATATATATATATATATATATATATAAAAAGCAATTAAACACCTGCATCAAGTTCAGGCTCAATCGAGGCATAACTCGATAATGTTAGTCCATATATATGAAACATATACATATATAAGTATATATATACAGACAGAAATGAAAACCACGAACCGAAGTCCGGGCAAATGCACACAACACGACTCTCAATGTGTATAACAGTGTGTGCTATATGAGAAGAAGGCTTTATAGAATGTAAGAAGGCTTACAGTAGGCTGCCAAAGTAGACTTCTATGACTTTAAATGGATAAACACTCAACTCCCACCGGATAAAAGATAGCTATATGTGAGCTAACTAGTGTTTAAAGATGAGGAAACAATCAAAAGATGTGTATAAAGAGTAAAATGGACAGGGCTTCCTCACCTTTTTCCTTCCCTCTTCTTCTCAAATGGCTGACCCCAAGGCTTTTATACATAGACGGATGGCCGCAGGTACACATGCGGCAGCCGCAGTTGTACCTGCGGCTGGTCGTGGTGCATCCGAGCCTTGTGGGTCCCGTCGTCTCGTAATACGTACACTCATGCACTGTAATGTCCACTCGAACTTATAGAACTTCAATCCGAGCATCCGAACGAGGTATATCTGACCTTCTTCGGACCACTTGTGTCGAGAGTTACGCAATGACATGGATTAGAAGTTGTACGAAGTCAGGAAGAGGGGTCTATGCCTATGGTCTTCAAGCTTTAAATTCTATCCAAAGTACTGCCACACGTAATAGTCACTCGGGATTGTTACTCCTCGGTTCTTGTGGGACATTATTGGATGTATGTATATATGAAGTGTTGAGATGGCGTGCCATTATCGAAGGGACAAGATGACGTTTGACTCCTCACTGGGGTTATCGCCGGTTTGAGTTGAAAGTAGACATTGCTCAGGGTTACAGCTGAGATTGGACTACTTGTTGGTATGCCGCGATATCATCTTGTTGAGACGAAGAAGATGACGTATTGACTCCTCACCAGGGGTTATCGCGGTTTAAGAAAAGCGACATTCGCTCGTGGTTACATCCCGAGATTGGATCGCCTTTGCTTGTTTGTATGTCTCATCACATCCGTGGGTGTTCACGCTCACCCGTTTGTTAGCTTTGGGTCTGAGATGTGTGTGCCTCGACAGGATGTTTGAGCTTGAAGCTGATTGTATGTGTTTGAAATAAGCATTTCCGGGGTTATCGTCGGAACTGCAATGGCATTCCTTGGGGCTATCACCAAGGATGGGGTTACTACTCCCAGTGTTGTCTCTGGGACTGGAACTGAGCGTCGCGGTGTTATCGCCGAGATAGAACTGTCCTCTCCGGTGATGTTGCCAGTCTTTTGATCTGCATACCTCGGGGTTATCTCCGAGATTGGAAATGACACTCCCGGTGTGTGTTCCTGGGTTGATATGAAGTTCCCAGTTTGTGTTCCGGGTTGGAACTGATGTTCCCGATTTGTGTTCCGGGTTGGAACTGAACTTCCGGTAGTATCCGGAATGCTATCTTCTAGGGTTATCTCCAAAAGACGAATCTGTCCTCCTGCAATGTCAGTAATAGGTGTGCAGAAAATTTCTAGTGTCTACATCTGGGTTAACCATCATGAATCTTAAAAAAATGCATAAGGATTTGAAAGCAAAGGGAGATGTAATTAGTAAATCTAGCTTCCACACTACCTTATAGACAAGGCCAGCACTACTAAGTTTAGTGGTGAATAATTCGTGACTAAAAACCTCATTAAAACCCTTCTGATGATGATCGAAACGATCTCTGCTCGGATCATAAACTCTTCCAATTTGAAAGTCATAGCTGCTAATTTGAAATGCTGCCACATAAACTTCTCCTTCAGTTTTTTTGTCATATTAACTGAAGCTACCTTATAGTAACAATATTTGAACCACCAAACAAAAAAGAGATCAACTAATTAAAGGAAGATGGGAAGGGAGGGAAGAAGAATCAACCGATAAAACTAAATTTGAAACTTCAATACAAGTTTGATACTTGAGACGCCCATATTGTATGAATCTAAACCAATTCAACATGGTGAACTGAGAGGTTTGCATGAAAAACTAAATATTTATCAATAGTTATAATAATCACCACAAGGTATGAAATAACTAAATGGGAGGAAGCTAACCAGTAAACAACTTAAAGGCTGTTGGCAATGTTCTCCGAGGTGTGACCCAAAATATATCTGACTTTGGCATAGTAACATTAATTTTAGAATTAATTTCTTCACATATTGATACACAAAAGGGAGAAAGGGGGAAGGGAAAATGAGTAGAGGGGGGAATAATTTCATCATTGGTGCTACCACTGTCAGTCAGTAAACTAAAAATTAGGAATTCAAATCCAACTGAATAATATAATAAGTACATGTAATGCATATTCAACATAAAAAGTGATTAGACAGACTGCTTACAATTTTAAGCCTAGCAATTCCATCTGAACTGGGGTTGGTTTTGCCAAACAAGTCAGCAACCTCATTTCTTGCTTTCTCTTACCATTGTTTATGGATAGCAAGAAGAAGAATAGTCCATCCAAGCAAGGATGTAGTTGTTTCATGTCCAAACAAGGATGTAGTTGTACTCTTTCCACCTAATTTCCAGAATAATCTCAACACTTGTGATCATTGCTGGAATCATACTCTGCATACATTTGATTCCTTATTATTGACTGTTGAGTAAAATCTAATTATGCATAACACGCAAGTATACGTGGTCAACAAGTAATAAAGTGATGAGTAGAGTATCGTTCCCACAGAGACAAATTAATAAGAAACTTAACCCTACAATTATCAATTATCTACTAATCCGAATTTTATTAAACTATTCAATTTAACGATTATAAAGTCTATATTACTAATAAATAAATTATCACAAAATACCCACACAAAAAAACAAAAACTAAATTTTCAAACAATTTTTAGAGAATTAGGCTCATGATTTCACCCTAAGCTTCACTCAGATTTATACACCTTTATTCCAGTTTAACTCAATATCCCAGTTTATTAATCAAGAACACAAATGTAGTATTAACCACCTCACGATGCACTAATACCATATTAACTTAAATCCACAATTAAGATAGAAACAAGTCAAACACCTTGATCAACTAACTCACTATATCTCTATGTGAATTATAATTAAAGAAAATTTAAGATTAAGTTCTCTATCCGATTACATGCGATGTCAAGCATATCTCTACCTTAACATTCATCATGATTCTGCTATCATAAATCTCATGAACACATGCTGTATCAACTAAGTCTAGATTTGATTATCCTCTCTCGATTCCATACAAATCCACAAAGAATTGTTGATCACGCAATTCATAAATTCAAGCTCAAATTAATATAGATAAACAAGAAAATATTTTATTAAACTGGAAATAAAAGCTACACAATCATTGTTCCACTCAAGGATCCATCATTCACCTAAAAAGTAAATTAGTTCATAATAAATGAATTAACTACTGAATAAATAAAAGAAAACATCATCCCAATTACACAAATTGAAATTAAAGAAGAATAATAATACACCACCCTTCTTTGAATTCAACTCTGCAATCTTCGTGAGAATCTCCCTCTTCTTTATTCCTCCAAAAGCGTGTTCTTCAATTTAGTTCTCCAAAGTATGTATATTGATTGACACCTTCACACGTAATTTCCTCATCATATAACTCTTCTCACTTCATCCCAAGACTCCTAACCCACTTCTAACTCCTGCCCAAGAGAACCTCTAAAGAATCCAACTTCTTGTCAACCTCCACTAGGACATCAAATACTCCCAAGAAAATGCAATAACCATCATGACACAATCCTAATATAAATCTATTACATAATGCATTAATAACTCATAAGACAACCTATTCTCCTAATCCAACAAAACTATCCAAGACGACTTCCAGACTAACGCGCCCATGGCAGCTTAACTTCTCCAGTAGCGCGCCCAAGACTAGGCCATCGAGACTGGTCATGCTCCAAGTCGCCCGCGTCACCGCTTCTTATCGGTAGCGATCGCACTATGCTAACAGAATGTTGCAATTGTGCTCCAAAACTCTTCCAATGCTCACATCTTGATAGATCAACCTGATTATCATACAATAAGCACAAAACCCATCAAAAGTAACATGCAAGTGCCAAAAAACTAACAATATAACAAGCCAAATGAACATAAATCATAGGTTAAAAATCTACTCATCTAATTCCCCCAAACTTGAACATTGCTTGTCCACAAGCAAAAATGCAATGTAATGCAATGCATCTAACACTAAACTACGAATCCAGTATTATGATAGTCACGATAGTTCACTCATAAGGCCTCAGAGAAATCAAGTAAATATATCAACACCTCATAACAAAACCAATCCACAATTCCTCGCCAACCATTGCATCTCAAACTATTATCACTATTATAGTGTGTGTGTGTGTGTGTGTGTACCAACAATATAAATTGACATACCATCAAATCTAATACATAACAAATCTCTTCTAAGGCATTATACAGAATAAATTTAAGATATCCACAACAAGCTAATTCTAACCAATGCCAGACAATAACCAACATCAAGGGTCAACATGGGATATTTATGCCTTATTTATCATTTACGGGGGCATTTTGCTCTTATTTCCCGTTTTATTCATCTTTTTTTTAATACACATAGCTATGCAATGTCTTATTCCCATAGGCTTTTCAATGCTACCTTAATAAGCTTTCAACAAACGACTCCCAGACCATAAAGACCTTAGGGCGCTAGGTGTAAAGACAATCCCCTCGAGCTTACTTGCTCAAGTAACAAAGGCCACAAAATTAGACAAGCATGCCACGGTGTTTATTCATATATATTTCTTTCTTTCTTTTTTTATAGCTTATATACCCCAAATATTCCCCCAAACTTAGGTTCTTATTTAACTTTAGCAATCACTACTTGTTCGTGTCATTCCTTCATTTAAACTAGTAATGCCTTTTAGAGTCTAATTATTATGAATCAATTTAAACGCAATCAATCTACAAGTTGGTTTTCTTGTGCAATCCTTATTATAATAGTTTCAAACAAAAGAAAGATTCAACTTATAACAAGAAATTACTTCAAAGTTCCCTTAATTGGTATTTTACTTGTTCACCAATTTCTAATCTCATCTTTGGCCAAAAACAAACATATACCAACTATCCACTAGATTCATGCAACTACATGTTTTTTTTAGATATGCCCTAAATACGCAAAAATATAAAAACTAAACATGCAAATTACTAGGCAGAAGAAAACATAAGAAAACATAATCCCCCAAACTTAAATCAAGGAATGCCTTCATTACATCAAATATGCTCAATAAAAAGATGAGGACTTCCCTGAAAACGCGTTACTGCTCGTCGTCGTCCATAGGAGGATATGTTGGCAGGATAGGAGGAATAGGCATAACCACCGATTGAGCATTAGGATTGCAACGAGAAAATGCATCAGCAAGCGTGTTGAATGCATTTGCATTGTACTGATGCATCATTTCTTGACGTTGGGCCAACCACATAAATTGATTCCTTGGGACCTGCGATTTTTCCACACTAATTGGGGGTGATGGTTGGCGGATCATAATGTACCCTTCACCACGCGGGTGTGATTGCACCCCATCCCATGCTTTGTTCCTTTCAATAGTGGCATGATCAATTATCGCCATTGGTTGTTTTATTGGCTCAGTAGGTTGCCACTGCACCCCAGCTTTCCGGCATAAATCAGTAATTTGGAACCCGTGTAGTAGCCCTCCCGTAGTACTCCCTCATAACACCCGGTCAATTGATTCTTGAATACACTCCCCCACATCAACATTGTAAAATGCATTTGAATTGTTCACACGGTAGTGATGGTGAACAATCCCATATAACAGCCGAGTCCGTGCCTTTGTTACATCGGTTTGGTGGTGAGTGGGCATTAGACGAGCACATATAAATGCATGCCATGCTTTACCATATCGACTAAGTGCTGATTGAGGAAAACTTATCTTTTCATTCCTTCCGGCTTGACTTACCCATTGAGTCCCTGGTTTGCATAATCGGGCAATCAACTCTTCTAGGTCGGGCAACCCATCTTCATATCGGTCATATTGTGGTGTCTCTAACACAAAATAAGCATTGATTGCATCTGCGTGAAACGCCACCGGTTTGCCCCGAACCATGGCGACATGATTGACATGTTCCATTACATTGGCATAAAACTCCTTGACTATGTTGATTGCCGCTGGAAGTGGTTGTTCTACTAGCTGAAACCAGTTGCGTTCTACAATTTGCATAGCCATGTCGCCATCCAAATTCGCATTTGACTTCAATCCTCGTTCTAGCACCAAGTTCTTCTTGTCGATGGATGACTTGAATCTTTCCTCGACCCTTTCACTAACAAATTTTGTATGGTCATATGTAGGTCGAGTCATGGAGGTTGATGCCCGTTGTCTTTTGTGGGAAGACATGTTGTTTCTGGTGTTGTTGAGCACAAAAATCTAGTTCTGGACTTTTGTCAAACAGTTGGTGGGCAGACTAATTATTTCCCCCAAACTTTGTTGATTGATGTTGCTTTGCTAGCCAAATTTTCAAAAACACAGAGCCCACTCCTTGGGCATTCAATTCCCCAAATTTTTCACTCAATTTGATATCAAAACAGAGAATTTCCTGAGAGATGGAGATAATTGTGTTTTCCTTTAATGATTTGGGTTTTCCTCTTTGTAAAGAAGTCCCAATTTGTATGAATTTATGTAAGGAGTGGATTAGATTTAGGATTGGAGTGTTGTGTTTAAGCTTTATAGGACCATAACTTCTTGAATGATGGGAGTTCATATAGAAGGTAGGAACCCAGCGTTGGTTGGAGATGGGGATGAAAGGGATTAGTGGGATTGGAAGTTGAAAAGGTAAAGGAGATAAAAGATGGTGTAAATGGGGGTTATGTGGAATAGGAAGTGCAATGGGTGTAGGAGACGTGGGGAGTTTGCATGTAATGAGGAGAGGTGGCTTGCATCCGTCTAGAACATGTCTCTTCATCTGTTCCGTGTCTGGTAGTCCCGAGTAACGCGGTCCGTGCATAGTGTGGGCGAGGCATATATTATCCTGTTGAAGGCAAGCGATGAGGATTCTGAATCGGTAGCGTGCCCCCGCGTGTGTGAAGCTTGGTATATATGTCTGCGCGGCATTCGATGAGGTGAAGGATGGGGCAGCGCGTTCTGCGCTTTGAGATCAGTTCCTTAGCGCGATTAGCGTTGTGCAGGCAATAGTTTCTGAGATGCTAGCGCGGTCAGCGCTGTGTCTAGGCATTCAGTAGTGCGCCCCGCGATAGAGGGATAGTGGCTGCCTGGATTGCTAGCGCACTCTGCGTTGAGATTAAGTGAAGGATAGTGCAGTCCGCGCTTGACGAGCAGCAACTGCTTGAATGATTTTTCTTGAATTTTTTACAATTATTCCATAGATGTGGTTAATCTCTGATTAAAACATGCGTTTGACTAGAATATAAACTAAGATTTAAATAGTAATTAAGAGGTAGAGTTTAGAGCTTGGGTTGCCTCCTAAGTAGCGCTAGGTTTAACGTCGTTAGTCCGACAGTGCCTCTTGTATCATTGAGTGTCCGTGAGGGTAATGTTGATGACGTCCTAGTTTGAATCTCCACCCCAGTAATGCTTTAATCTGTGGCCATTAACCTTGAAAGTCTCTAATGGATTTCTACTGTAAAGCTCAACGGCGCCATGTGGGAACACTGTCTTTATGGTGAATGGCCCCGACCACCGTGATTTTAAATTTCCTGGGAACAATCTCAGTCTTGAGTTGAACAGGAGTACTGATTGACTTGACAGGAATGTTCGGTGCATAAATTTCTGGTCGTGCCATCTTTTAATCTTTTCTTTGTACAATTGTGAATTCTCGTACGCTTGCAAGCGGAATTCGTCCAGCTCATTTAACTGTAGTAGTCTCTTTTCCCCCACTGCTGCTTGATCGAAGTTCAGTTTCTGGATAGCCCAATAAGCCTTGTCTTTGTAACTTTCGGCCGATGTAAGTGGCAAGCTTTTCCATCAAAGATTGATATGGTGACTTGCCGATCGGTGTCTTATATGCAGTTCGGTATGCCCATAATGCATCATCCAATCGAAGCGACCAATATTTTTGATTTGGATTCACTACTTTTTCTAGTATTTTCTTGACTTCCCTGTTCGACACCTCAGCTTGCCCACTGGTTTGGGGATGATAGGCTGTCGCTACTTTGTGGTTGACACCATATCTTGCCAGTAGTGCTGTAAACGCTTTGTTGCAGAAGTGACTACCTTCATCACTTAGTATAGCCCTTGGCGTCCCGAACCTTGTAAAGATATTTTTCTGGAGGAATCTGAGAACTACCTTGGCATTGTTCGATGGTAGTGCTGCGGCTTCAACCCATTTTGATACATAATCCACTGCGAGTAGAATGTATTGATTGTTAAGAGACGAAGGGAATGGTCCCATGAAATCGATGCCCCATACATCGAAAATTTCAACCTCTAGAATTGTTTGTAGTGGCATCTCATTCCTTTTCGAAATGTTGCCCACCCTTTGACATCGATCACATATTTTGGCAAACTGGTGGGCATCTTTAAATAGCGTGAGCCAATAAAATCCTGACTGAAGCACCTTTACTTCTGTCCTTGCACTACCATAATGTCCGCCATACGCAGATGAGTGACACTCGTGTAAGATGTTCTTCACCTCATTGTAGGGCACACAACTTCTTATCATCTTATCAGTGCACTGTTTGAACAAGTACGGCTCATCCCATATATACCATTTGACGTCGTGCAGAAACTTCTTTTTCTGTTGTCATGTAAGATCAGGAGGTAGGATGTTACTCATTAGATAATTAACGAAGTTTGCATACCATAGAAATTCTGATTGTACCCCGAACAATTGCTCATCCGGGAATGACTCGTTGATTACACACTTGTCTTCTTTCTGTTGATCTTGATTTTCAAGCCTTGACAAATGATCGGCAACTTGGTTATTCGTCCCCTTTCTATCCTTTATCTCTAAATCAAACTCTTGTAAGAGGAGAATCCATCGGATAAGACGTGGTTTAGAATCTTTTTTCGTGATCAAATACCGAATAGCCGCATGATCCGTGTAGACTATCACCTTTGTTCCGATCAAATAGGCCTGGAATTTATCAAATACATACACCACTGCAAGTAATTCTTTTTCTGTAGTTGTGTAGTTCAATTGAGTCTCTGTGAGTGTCTTACTTGCATAATAGATAGCATGAAATATCTTGTCTCGGTGTTGACCCAAAATAACCCCAACTGCATAATCACTTGCATCACACATTAGTTCAAATGGCATATTCCAATCCGTAGTGACGATCACGGGAGCTGTAGTCAACTTCTTCTTCAATAACTCGAAGGCCAACTTACACTCTTCATCAAAGTTGAACACAGAATCCTTCTCTAGAAGACTGCACAAGCGTTTTGCCATTTTAGAGAAATCCTTTATGAATCTGCTATAGAACCCAGCATGTCCTAGTAAGCTTCTAATTCCTTTGATTGAACTTGGCGGAGGCAGCTTCTCAATTGTTTCCAGCTTCACTTTATCAAACTCCAATCCTTGAGCCGAGACTTTGTGTCTCAAATTATACCTTCTTCCACCATAAAGTGGCATGTTTCCCAGTTAAGGACCAAATTTGTGTTGGAGCATCTTTGTAAGACCATTACCAAGTTCTCCAAACACACATCAAATTATCCCCATAGATAGAGAAATCGTCCATGAAGACTTCCACATTCTTCTCCACCATATCCGAGAAGATGGCCATCATGCACCATTGGAAAGTAGCAGGTGCATTACACAATCCAAATGACATTCTCTTGAATGCGAATGTACCATATGGGCATGTAAATGTAGTCTTCTATTGATCCTCAGGAGCGATGACGATTTGATTGTAACCCGAGTATCCATCCAATAAGCAATAGTATTCATGTCGCCATGATCATCCAACATTTGATCGATAAAGGGTAGAGGGAAGTGATCTTTGCGGGTTGCCTTATTCAACTTTCTGTAGTCCATGCAAACCCTCCAACCAGTCACTGTCCTTGTTGGAATCAGCTCATTGTCATCATTCTGAACCACAGTCATTCCTCCCTTTTTTGGCACACATTTTACCGGACTAACCCACTTGCTATCTGAAATTGGGTAGATGATACCCGCATCCAACCACTTTAGAATTTCCTTCTTGACTACCTCTTTAATAATAGGGTGAGCCGTCTCTGTTTTTCCACGATCGGTTTTGCATCGTCCTCCATCATAATTTTGTACATGCAAAAAGATGGACTGATTCCCTTGATATCAACAATTGTCCATCCTATCACCGATTTATGTTCCCTAAGCACTCTTAACAGTTTTTCTTCCTGCAATTCGTTAAGTGTGGTAGAGATAATAACAGGTAAAGAATTTGAATTGCCTAAATACGCATACCTAAGGTGTTTAGGTAACAGTTTTGGCTCAAGAGTTGGTGGCTCCTCCAATGATGATTTCATCCTTGTCGTGACTTTCTCTTCCGTGTGCAATGTTTCAAAAGGTGTTTTAAATCTGCTAACTCATGGCAAGGAGTCTAGCATCTGCAAATAATCCACAAATCCTGGATCGTCGAGCTCTTCATCTCCCAATAATGTTGTCACCAATGGATCGTTAACCAAACTCTTATTCATGTCTTCGCTAATTATTTGGTCAACAAGATCCATCCTAAAACATTCTTCTCCATCTGTCGGGAATTTCATGGCTTTAAACACGTTAAATTTAATTTCCTGGTCTTAGACCCTCATAGTCAATTCTCCTTTTTGTACGTCGATGAGTGTCCGACCCATAGCCAAGAAAGGCCTCCTTAGGATGATTGGGATGTTCTTGTCCTCCTCAAATTCTAGAATAATAAAATCTACTGGGAATATGAACTTGTCAACCTTAACCAATATGTCTTCTACAATGCCTCTTGGGTATGTGACTGACCTATCTTAGGCTTTGGCGTGGGCAAACCCAACTCTGTATATACTGATAATGGCATAAGATTCACACTCGCTCCCAAGTCATACAAACATTTGTTGAACGCTGTATTCCCAATAGTGCATGGAATGGTGAAACTCCCTGGGTCTTTCAACTTCGGTGGCAACTTCCGCTATAACACTGCACTACACTCTTCGGTTAAGGCTACTGTCTCATAATCTTCTAACTTCTTTTTCCTGGACAAAATCCCTTTCATGAATTTTACATAACTAGGCATCTATTCCAGGGCTTCTGCAAGCGGGATGTTGATTTGAAGTTTCTTAAAAATGTCCAGAAATTTTGCAAATTGCTTGTTTACTTTCTGTTTTTGAATTCTTTGCTGAAATGGTGGGGGAGGATAGCCAACTTATTCGTTAACTGGTTTGCTCTTTTCCACTGGTTTTTCATCCCCCTGCTTTACCTCAACCACTGTATTTTCTTTCTCTGTTTCAACTTCCTTTGTAACCGAAATTTCTGTTCCTTGACCCTCAAGTTGTTTTCCACTTCTCAACATAATAGCTTGACATTGCTCGTGATTACCCTTCGGATTTCTCTCGGTGTCACTTGGTAACGTTCCTTGTGGTCTATTATTCAATGCCAACGCAATTTGTCCTATCTGATTCTCTAGATTCTTGATCGCCATTGCTTGATTTTTCATAGCCGCCTCATTGCTAGTTATGTATTTTGATACCAACTCCTCTAGATCTGATTTCCTTTCTTGATGTTGAACTGGTTGTTGATGGTTCTGAAATCCTGGGGGATATGATGGTCTTGGAGCTTGTTGTTGCTGGTTATTGCTCCATGAAAAATTTGCATGATTCCTATTCCCTTGATTGTATGCATTCTGATATGTATTTTGTGGAATTATATTGTAGTTGCCCACAAATTGTACAGAGGCTGGATTAATTGCGCAATGATCCATAGGATGTTCTCCCGCACACAACTCACATATAATTGCCACTTACTGTGCCTGTTGTACTTGCACCCCTGTCATAGAATCAAATTTCTTTGAAAGTGCTAATATCTGCGCTTGTATTGCTGTCATTCCATCTACTTCTAACACTCCTGCGACCTTTGCTTGATTCATTCTTATCGTGGGCAACTGGTAATTGTTAGCTGCCATAGTCTCTATCAATTCATAGGCTTCCTCATAGCTCTTTGCCATAAACGCTCCACCCGAAGCCGCATCAATGCTAGTTCTAAGGTTCCCATTCAATCCATTATAAAACGTGTTCATTTGCAACCATTTTGGTAACCCATGATGTGGACACTTTCAGAGCAATTCTTTGTACCTTTCCCATGCCTCATACAATGACTCCCTGTGTTGCTGTTCAAACATCGTTATCTCGTTCCTCATTTTTGCAGTTTTTGCCGGTGGGAAGAATTTGGCGAGGAATTTCTGAGCTAGGTTTTCCATTGTAGTGATTGATCCTGGCGGTAAAGAGTGTAACCAACTCTTTGCCTTGTCTCGTAAAGTGAATGGGAACAAGCGAAGTCTCACTGCATCATCCGACACTCCATTATACCTAAAGGTGTCGCATATCTCCAGGAAACTGACCAGATGCTCATTTGGATAGTCATTCGCCAATCCCCCAAACTGAACCGAATTATGAATCATTTGAATCATTCCAGGCTTAATTTCAAATGTATTTGCAGCTATTGCGGGCCTGGTGATGCTTGACTGCAGTTCAGTCACCTTGGGTGTGGCAAAGTCCCTTAATGCTTTGTGATCTTCGGCTGCCATTTCCTCTTCTTTTTCAGATGTTTTGAATTCTTGTCTCGTTTCCTTGATCCACTTACTTAGCCTCTGAAACCTTTTCTCAATGTCGTCCTCCAAAGGCAACAGGTCTGGATTTTTGGACCGAGTTTGCATAAACCGTTTCAGACACCTGAAATAAGATGAACAAAACAAAAATAAAAATGTTTAAGTAAAATTGGATTAATTTAACTGATATTGTAGAAACTTCAAGATCTATAATAAAATTATCCCCGGCAATGGCGCCAAAAACTTGTTGAGTAAAATCTAATTACGCACAACACGCACGTATACGTGGTCAACAAGTAATAAAGTGATGAGTAGAATATCGTTCCCACAGAGACAAATTAATAAGAAACTGAACCCTACAATTATCAATTCTCTACTAATCCGAATTTTATTAAACTATTCAATTTAACGAGTATAAAGTCTATATTACTAATAAATAAATTATCACAAAATACCCAGACAAAAAAACAAAAACTGAATTTTCAAACAATTTTTAGAGAATTAGGCTCATGATTTCACCCTAAGCTTCACTCAGATTTATACACCTTTATTCCAGTTTAACTCATTATCCCAATTTATTAATCAAGAACACAAATTTAGTACTAACCACATCTCGATGCACTAATACCATATTAACTTAAATCCACAATTAAGATAGAAACAAGTTAAACACCTTGATCAATTAACTCACTATATCTCTATGTAAATTATAATTAAAGAAAGTTTAAGATTAAGTTCTCTATCCGATTACATGCGATTTCAAGCATATCTTTACCTTAACATTCATCACGATTCTGCTATTCACAAATCTCATGAACACATGCTGTGACGCCCCCAAAATTAGGTATACATCACCCATCTTGGGTCGCCACTTACATGGTACAGAATTTAAATACAACTTACTAACATAACTGTCATGTACAATACGACATAAACTGTGAGTTTAAATACAAATATCGCTACGAGATATTATACAAACTCAAAAGGAGTCCTCATTACAATTATTATCACACTATTTCACGCAGAATAGTGAGGACTACTAATGCTATCTTGAGGACCATCACTCGCTTTTCCGACTCGTCCCGCCTATATTCTCATTTCAAGAGAACGGTGAAAGAAAGGGTGAGCTCAACTAGCCCAAAGAAGAAATATTATGACTAAGATAATGCGAGAATAAATTATCAATAGTCTTCAACAATGTTAAAGCGATAAAATACAATAGACAACCGGTTTAAGCTGCAATGAATAAGCAATCCATTAAAAGAATCAAGTAGAAAATAAAGTCTACTATCTTTTAGGTTTTAAAGGTTTTTCAACTTTGTTATAATTTGAGACTCGACTTTAATAAATATTCCACATCATCGAATCACCCCCGCACTCATCGCCGAGGATATTCTTTAGTATCACGACCACAATTATTCATGACTACGGGCCAAGAATATTTGTGTATTCATTAATGGTCATGATCATGCCAACAATCGCATCCACCAATGCACTACTACCATCGAGGATTTTTATCACATCATTTGTAACATTACTGGCCATGATTACACCGAATAGTCTCGGTCATAATCATACCAAGTCCATCTACGCACTACAGCCACGAGATGACTTTCAACATAATATAAACATGAGGATGATGACAATGATATAAGAATTCAATAAAACAAGTTCAAGAATTATTTTATCCAAGAATTATTCAATAATAATAACGGAACCGAGTCGGGTGAAATTCACACGCAAGCGGGATGTTCCAACGAGAATAATAAAGATGGAACCGAGATCCGGTGTAAAACACACAAATAGGATATTCCAACGAGAATGATAAAAAGCGGAACCAGGTAGGTGTAAAACACACGATAGGATGTTCCAGCAGAATAATAATAAAGAGCGGAACCAGTCGGTGTAAAACACACAAACAGGATGTTCAAAGAATAATAATAAAGAGCGGAACCAGTTAGGTGTAAAACACAGATGAGGATGTTCCAGCAGAATAATAGAAGAATGTCACCAAGTATAGGTAAACCGGCGTATCTGAGTTATTCCAAGCAGAATAATAAGCAATGGAATAACAACAGTTCTCTTCATTTAATAAGAAAGAATAACACCCTTACTTTTGGTAGGAGATTGAATCTCTGACGATTGTAGTAACAAAATACTCTTCTTCTTTCTCTCTTATTCTTTCTATACTTTTCTCTCTATAACTTGAATGAATTCGTGAAAATAATGAAGCCCTAGGCCTCTATTTATAGAAGATTTCTAGCTTAGCAGACCGTGTGTGAAAAGGCAAGTGGCTTGACGACTAATGATGTGAAAAGAAAAGTAGTTTGGCCTTTTGTAATGTGAAACGACAAGTGGTTCGGCCTTTGAATGTGAAGCGACAAGTGGTTCGACGTCACGGTAAAGGTAATTACTATTAACGAAGGTAAATACTATTGACGAAGGTAAATACTATTCACAAGGGTAATTACTTATCGACGAAGGTATTTACTATATGTGAAGGTAAATACTATTCACAAGGGTAATTACTATTGTGAAGGTAAATACTATTGACGAAGGTAATTACTATTCACAAAGGTAATTACTATCGACAAAGAGACTCTTAGATGATGACATATAGGCCCCCCATAAAATAATCAAACTTACCACAAATCATAACACATATTTAATCTTTCAACAATTATTAATCATTTATAACTTATCGCCTCAATTATTGATTTAATACTATAACATATTATACTGAGGATGATCTTTGTGACAATAATTGAATCAATAATATAAGAGATACGATGCAAAGAATTCTTTGTAGTGATAATTAAGCATAGGTGAGTGACTTCTCACGTAAGCATCAATAATCAATAAGGTGTGCTACTATGCAACCACGCGTATTCATGTACTTTTACCACCCTGCGGGTAGTTCAACGGTTTTAACGGTAACACCTCCGCCGTAGTTATTTTTATAAAATATTTTTGTCGTTTTCTCAATCAAAAACAATAATTACATTGTAAGGTCCACCAATGATTGAGTAGTTATGCGAATATTCCCTAACAAAAAGAATATTCCCAGACCAAACGAATATTTTATAACAACTTGCATACTTTGCAAAATTTATAAATATTACCCACAACTATAACATTATATCAAATTTATTCCATAATATTCAAAAATAATATTTATAGAAAAATTCATCTTTATTTATAAAAGTTGGGGTCTTACAACCTCCCTTCTTATGAAATTTCGCCCTCGAAATTAGGGTGCGATACTGGTATGTCGAAGAGGTAAGGATACCTTGATTTCATTTCTGATTCTAACTCCCAAGTCATTTCCTCAACATCGTGGTTCCTCCACAAAACTTTGACTTGAGGTATAACCTTGGAGCGTAGAATATGTTCCTTCTTATCCAAAATTTGAACAGGAACCTCTTCATACGTCAAATCTTCCGCTATTTCTTCCGGTTCTAACTTAATAATATGGTTCGGGTCTTTCACATATTTACGTAACATGGATATGTGAAAAACGTTATGAACACAAGACATACTTGGCGGTAGAGCGAGTCTATAGGCCACAGTTCCTACTCGATCGAGGATTAAAAAATGGACCGATGAATCGAGGATTAAGTTTTCCTCTCTTTCCAAATCTTGTAACTCCTTTCCATGGAGCAACTTTTAACAACACATGATCTCCTATATCGAATTCCACGTCCTTTCGATAAAGATCAACATAACTCTTTTGTCGATTTTGTGAGGTTTTTATACGTTGTCGGATCGTTTGAATCTTTTCCGTAGTCATACGTACCAACTCCCCGGTCCCAACAACGTTGCTTCACCCACCTCATCCCAAAGATCTTTGGAGAACGACACTTTCTTCCATACAACGCTTGAATGAAGCCATGCCAATACTTGCTTGATAAGCTGTTGTTGTAGGAAAACTCCACCAATGGTAAGAACTTGTCCCAACTCCCCTTGAAATCAAGGACACACGAGTCTTAATAGATCTTCAAGAGTTTGAATAGTCTTCTCCATTGTCAAATGCATGCGAGGATGATATGCCGAAGCTAAACCGTAAGTCTGTGCCCATAGCTTTTTGCAAACTAACCCAAAATCGTGAAGTGAATCTTGGGTCTCGATCGGAAACTATGGATCTGCAGCATACCATGCGATCTTACAATCTCGTTTATGTACATACTGAGCAAGGCGTTCAAGTGTATAAGTTTCTCGTATCGGTAAGAAATGAGCGGACTTGGTCAATCTATCAACAATGACCCAAATCGCATCAATGCCTTGAGAAACCTTAGGAAGACCAAGATGAAATCCATGGTAATGTGCTCCACTTCCATTACGGAATTTCAAGTGGTTGCTGATGGACCTTTTGGTACTTGATGCTCGCTTTAACTTTCGTTGACAAGTTAGACACCTTGAGATAAACGGCGCTATATCTCTCTTCATATTGCTCCACCAAAATGTATGCGAATATCATGATACATTTTGGTACTCCCGAGATGGATTGCAAATGGTGTGTTCATGCGCCTCCATCATGATATTATACTTTAAATCGTGGTCGTTAGGAACACAAAGTGCGGAGTTGACTCAAGTATTCCTTCTTCATCGATTTTGCTTCCTAAGATAGCACCTTGCACTTTCTTCCTCATACGCATCGACTCCAGTGCGTAGCTTGGCAGGCTTTAACTTTATCGATTAAATTCGGTTCTACTCGTATACTCGCTATCATCACATGCGTCCACGAGTCTTTAACTCTATCTCCATCCTTTGCAAGTCACACAAAATGGGCCGCTGCGTTGACAATATCGCACTTTTCGTACTTGCATATGATTTTCTACTCAACGCGTCACCACTACCACGTTCGCTTTTCAGGATGGTATTGGATGGTATGATCATAATCTTTCAGCGAGTTCAAGCCAGCGTCGTTGTCGCATGTTGAGTTCCTTTTGAGTGAAGAAATATTTGAGGCTTTTATGATCCGTAAAGATCTCCACTTTCTCCCCATACAAGTAATGCCTCCAAATTTTAAGTGTAAAGACAATGACTACCAACTCTAGATCATGAGTAGGATAATTCCTCTCATATTCTTTGAGTTGTCGCGAGGCATAGGCTATAACTTTTCCATGTTGCATAAGAACACATCCCAACCCTTTGCTAGAAGCATCTTTGAGATGACAAATCCTCTCGAGCGGATGGTATTGTCGAGCAGTCTTTGAAATAAGTTTCCTCTTGAGTTCTTGAAAACTCTTCTCACATTCTTCGCTCCAATGAACTTTGTATCTTTCAAAAGTCAATTTGAGTCGATGGAGTAGCTATTCGAGAAAATCCTTCCACGAATCTCCGATAATAACCCATTAAATCGAGAAAGCAACGTACTTGATCATCGATTTAGGTTGTTCCCGACTTTGAATAGCTTGATCTTTCTTTGGGTCAGCGGATATTCCATGACTTGATACCGCGTGCCCAAGGAATGCTACTTCTTCAAGCCGAACTCGCATTTCTTCAACTGGCATAAAGCTTATATTCACGAAGCTTTTTGGAGTGTCGACCTCAAGTGTTGCTCATGATCTTCACGGCTTTTGGAATAAATAAGGATGTCATCAATAAAGACGACCACAAAGTGATCTAAATATTCCTTGAATACTCGGTTCATCATATCCATGAAGGCAGCGGGAGCATTAGTCAATCCAAAGGACATGACTAGGAATTCATAATGCCCGTACCGAGTTCTGAAAGCCGTCTTTGGAATGTCAGCGGTTCTAATCTTCAATTGGTGATATCCGGAACGAAGATCTATCTTTGAAAAGAATTTGGCTCCTTGCAACTGGTCAAACAGGTCATCAATACGTGGCAATGGATACCTATTTTTGATGGTGACATGATTCAACTCCTGATAATCAATACAAAGTCGTATACTCCCATCTTTCTTCTTCACGAATAGAGCAGAGAGCACCCCGAGGAGAAGTATTAGGACGAATAAAGCCGATGTCTAACAATTCCGTAGTTGGGTCTTTAACTCACGAAGTTCAATAGAGCCATTCGATATGGGGCTTTGGAAATAGGTTTTGTCTAGGGTTCAAGGTCGATACAAAATTCAATTTCACGCCCTGGGGGTAGGCCGGGAAGTTCTTGAGAATCGTCAGGAAATTTATTAACAATAGGAATATCGTTTAAAACCCGGCGTATTTTTATTTAAATCGTGACATGAGCTAAGAAAGCTTGACATCCGTTTTTCAATAAGCGAATAGTTTTATGGCTTGAGATAGTAGTGATTGATTTTAATGGTTTGGTCGTTTGAATTAGATAATAGGTTGATTAGGAATATGAAAGCTAACAACCTTACGAAAACAATCAATTTTGCATGATAAGTAGTTAACCAATCAATTCCTAGAATCACGTCAAATGCAAGTACTTTTAATGAAATAAGATCGATGGAGTAATGTGAGGGTACCGATTTGAACCAAACAAGACTTATAAGCAATGGATGTAATGAAGGTTTCTCCCAGCGGAGTTTCCATGAGATAAGTCAAAGTCTAACTTCTCCCGAGTCAAATTTAATCGATGAGCGCAAGTAGGAGAAATAAAAGAATGGGTAGAAGCAAAGTATCAAATAAAGTATAGACTTCATTAGAGTTTATGATAAGCTTACACGTGATGACCTCATTCGGATTCCTTGCTCTTTGGGAGGTCACAACAAACGCCTCTCCCTTGCACCTTCTGGGTTTTGAATTTTACGGGATGGCCTTTGGTGCCTCCATCCCAGTGAATTTGTCTTTGGTAAACGACAAAATCGAGCTAAGTGACCTTCTCTTCCACAATTATAACATGCTTTTGACTGACATGACTTGATTTAGGATCGATGTGTCCCTCTCCTCCGCATTTGAAGCATATGATAGGTGGTCTTTCTCCTTCCTTAACAATGGGTCTTTGGTCTTGACGTCTTTCCACCATTGTTGAATCTCCGATTTCTTGAAATGTCCATTCTTATTGTTTTTGTACGATTACCACTGCAAAGTGGTTACCATATCTCGGCTGTTGATTCCCTCCACGATTGTTGTCACCGCTCGATGACTACTCTCGCTGGTATTATAATTTTACCGGCTGCTCTCTTTTAGTTGTGTTGACTCATTATCGCGTTCCACTAACTGAGCCCTATTTACAACATCCGAATACAAACACGGTTTATGAGAAATAAGATGTTGGCGTATCTCCCGACTTCAAACCTCTTAAAAACATTCGCGCCATTCTCTCTTCATTATCCACCAGTGGGACGCAAACCGTGATAACTCCGCAAATTTTGCCTCGTATTGCGACACGGTCATATTGTTTTGTTCCAACTTGATAAATTTCACCTCCTTCATGTGGCGAATACTTTCGGGAAAGTATTTTTCGTTGAACGACTCCTGGAACTTCTCCCAAGATATCTTCAAGACTGACGTGAAAAGTCGTTTTACCGATTCCCACCCGGTAATCCGCCTCTCGCACAACATAAAAGCGTGAAAAGGAACCTTTGCTCCTCGGAGCATCCCAAGACATCAAATATCTTGGTAATCTGCTTTATCCATGCTTCCGCCGAAGTGGTTTTGGCTCTCCCTTAAACTCCGGTGGTCCCGGCTCCTTGAATTGTTTAGCGGTGACCCCAGAGAGTTTTCCGTGTTTTCACCTACGTTTTGGGCAGAGTCGTTCTCACTTTCTTTGTTGCATAAATTGCATAAAGCCTACGAACATTTGATCATTCATCATTTGGTCGGTGTTGTTGTTTTGCATGAGGATTGTCGCCTTCTGATGCACATTATCACGATTATTGATATGTGGTGAATCAACGATCGCTGCGCTCCATTGCTATTCTCAACATTCTCGGATGTCATTTTCGAGATCATCGCCACAAAACAAAAGGTTAATTGACATGTAACAAATTATCCTATCTTACGACCAACCAATAAAAATAGCACATAAACTTAGGTAGGTCATACTAGCGAAGGTATTCGCCGTCTCTCCCCTCCTAGTACTATTCTCACATCTTAGCTAGGATCATATCCCTAAGCTCGATACCAATGTGTGACGCCCCCAAAATTAGGTATACATCACCCATCTTGGGTCGCCACTTATATAGTATGTAATTTAAATCTGACTTCTTAACATAAGCGTAGTGTACAATACGACATAAAGCGTGAGTTTAAATACAAATATAAATACATGAGATATTATACAAACTCAAAAAGGAGTCCTCATTACAATTATTATCACACTATTTCACGTAATAGTGAGGACTACTAATGCTATCTTGAGGACCATCACTCGTTTTCCCGACTCGTCCCAAACTATATTCTCATTTCAAGAGAACGGTGAAAGAAAGGGTGAGCTCAACTAGCCCAACAAGAAATATTATGACTAAGATAATGCGAATAAATTATCAATAGTCTTCAACAATGTTAAAGCGATAAAATACAATAATGACAACCGGTTTAAGCTGCAGTTGAATCAGCAATCCATTAAAAGAATCAAGTAGAAAATAAAGTCTACTATCTTTTAGGGTTTAAAAGGTTTTTTCATCCTTTGTTATAATTGAGACTCATTTTAATAAATATTCCACATCATCGAATCACTTCGCACTACTGACGAGGATATTCTTTAGTATCACGACCACAATTATTCATGCACTACGGGCCAAGAATATTTGTGTATTCATTAATGGTCATAATCATGCCAACAATCGGCCCACCAATGCACTACTACTACCATCGAGGATTTTTATCACATCATTTTGTAACATTACGGTCATGATTACAAGAATAGTCTAAAGTCATAATCATACCAAGTCCATCTACATGCACTACGGGCCACAGATGACTTTCAACATAATATAAACATGAGGATGATGACAATGATATAAGAATTCAATAAAACAAGTTCAAGAATTATTTTATCCAAGAATTATTAACGTCCAAATTATCAACATGATCTTGTTTTGTAGAGTAAAATTCAAGAATGATCGGAAGAATATTTTCATGAAAAATCTTTGGATGAAACGCAAATATATCGAGGATATTCCACTAATTTCATGGAGTATAGAAGTCAAAGTTTTAACCAATTTGGGTATAATAAAGAATAGAATAACAAAAGAAATCACCATGCATGCGATAGCCGCGCGCGAGGCAAAAGTTATTCCAATGAATAATAATAACGGAACCAGTCGTGAAATTCACACGCAAGCGGGATGTTCAACAGAATAATAAAGATGGAACCGGATCGAAGGTGTAAACACACGGATAGGATATTCCAACGAATGATAAAGAGCGGAACCAGTCCGGTGTAAAACACATGACGAGGATGTTCCAATGAATAATAATAAAAAGCGAGAACGAGTCAGGTGTAAAACACTTTGCGTACGAGGATGTTCCAGCAGAATAATAATAAAAGGCGGAACCGGTCGGGTGTAAAACACATGCGATGCGAGGATGTCCAATGAGAATAATAGAAGAATGTCACCAAGTATAGGGTAAGCCGCGTATACTGAGTTATTCCAATGAATAATAAGCAATGGAATAACAACAGTTCTCTTCACGAATAAGAAAGAATAACACCCCTTACTTTTGGTAGGAGATTGAATCTGCGGTGTAGTAACAAAATACTCTTCTTCTTTCTCTCTTATTCTTTCTATACTTTCTCTCTATAACTTGAATGAATTAAGTGAAAAAATAATGAAGCCCAGGCCTCTATTTATAGAAGATTTAAAGCTTAAGACTGCCATAGTGTGAAAAAGCAAGTGGCTTGACGACTAATGATATGAAAAGAAAAGTGGTTTGGCCTTTGTAATGTGAAACGACACAAGTGGTTCGGCGCTTCAGTAATGTGAAACGACAAGTGGTTCGACGATCGGTAAAGGTAATTACTATTAACGAAGGTAAATACTATTGACGAAGGTAAATACTATTCACAAGGGTAATTACTATCGATTGAAGGTATTTACTATTAACGAAGGTAAATACTATTCACAAGGGTAATTACTATTGACGAAGGTAAATACTATTGACGAAGGTAATTACTATTCACAAAGGTAATTACTATTGACGAAGAGACTCTTAGATGATGACATATGAGCCCCCCCCATAAAATAATCAAACTTACCACAAATCATAACACATATTTAATCTTTCAACAATTATTAATCATTTATAACTTATCGTCTCAATTATTGATTTAATACTATAACATATTATATGGATGATAATTGTGACAATAATTGAATCAATAATATAAGAGATACGATCAAAGCAATTATTGTAGTAATAATTAAGCATAGTGAGTGACTTCTCACGTAAGCATCGATAATCAATCTGGTAGTGTCTTCTACGCTAACCACGCGTATTATTGCATATCTTTACCACCGGGTAGTTCAACAGTTTTAACAGTAACACCTCCGTAGTTATTTTTATAAAATATTTTTGTCGTTTTTCAATCCGGCAATAATAATTACTTTTGTGGGGTCCACCTGATGATTGAAGTAGTTATGCGAATATTCCCTAACAAAAGAATATTCCTAACCAAACGAATATTTTATAACAACTTGCATACTTTGCAAAATTTATAAATATTACCCACAACTATAACATTATATCAAATTTATTCCATAATATTCAAAAATAATATTTATAGAAAAATTCATCTTTATTTATAAAAGTTGGGGTCTTACACATGCTATATCAACTAAGTCTAGATTTGATTATCCTCACTCGATTCCATACAAATCTACAAAGAATTGTTGATCAGGCAATTCATAAATTCAAGCTAAAATTAATATAGATAAACTGGAAAATATTTTATTAAACTGGAAATAAAAGCTACACAATCATTGTTCCACTCAAGGATCCATCATTCACCTAAAAAGTAAATTAGTTCATAATAAATGAATTAAATACTGAATAAATAAAAGAAAATATCATCCCAATTACACAAATTGAAATTAAAGAAGAATAAAATACACCACCCTTTTCTGAATTCAACTCTGCAATCTTCGTGGGAATCTCCCTCTTCTTTATTCCTCCAAAAGCGTGTTCTTCAATTTAGTTCTCCAAAGTATGTATATTGATTGACACCTTCACACGTAATTTCCTTATCATATAACTCCTCTCATTTCATCCCAAGACTCCTAACCCACTTCTAACTCCTGCCCAAGAGAACCTCTAAAGAATCCAAGTTCTTGTCAACCTCCACTAGGACATCAAATACTCCCAAGAAAATGCAATAACCATCATGACACAATCCTAATATAAATCTATTACATAATGCATTAAAACTCATAAGACAACCTATTCTCCTAATCCAACAAAACTATCCAAGACAGCTTCCGCACCAGCGCGCCCCGCGTTTGCCTTAGCATCTCCGCAGCGAGCCGCGCACTAGGCCATCAGTACCTGGTCATGCTCCAGCGCGCCCCGCGCTTTGCTACTCCTTATCCCAGCGCGGTCCGTGCTATGCTAACAGAATGTTGTAATTGTGCTCCAAAACTCTTCCAATGCTCACATATTGATAGATCAACCTGATTATCATACAGCAAGCACAAAACCCATCAAAAGTAACATGCAAGTGCCAAAAAACTAACAATATAACAAGCCAAATGAACATAAATCATAGGTTAAAAACCTACTCATCGTTGACTTACAGTAATATTTGTATAAGCTCTTCATAAATACTTGGACTTGGACTAGACCAGACTATTCATCTTCAAAAAACTAATAAATTTAGTGAACATACTTCTAAGCTCTCTGCATGGAAAACATGGCTGGATAGTTTCTGCATCTTAAACCACTTTTTGCCTGTGCTTGCTGAGAGCCCATTTCTTAATAATTTCTTTGCATAGCCTTCAAGCTCTATTTGTGGATAAGCATCGTCCCTATTGTTCAGTATTTCTTTGATGAGCTCTGCTTCGGTCACAACTAGTTGAGCTTAAGGACCATACCAATTAAGAAAATTCATGCCTTAAAGGAAACATCAAATGAAAAGGATACTCATTGAATTAAGAAAAATAACTAAAATAAGAGTTTGATCTGATTATTGTGTCAGCTCAGATAACTGCGGGAACAAAGAGAAGAAGAAATTTACTTCACTACTTCATATTAGAATCATAATCATAACTAGATGAAACCAAATAAAAATTGATTTAAGAAATTTAAGGATACTCATTACTTGCAAGATTCTAAACCACACTACCCAACATAAAAAATTAACAGTAGATCTGGGATGATATTCTAGAAAGCATCTTACATGTGTAAAATCATATAACTATTGATAACTTCACAATTTCATAACCCGTATTCCTAAACTCATGTTTAAGTATACTGTCATAATTGCAAAACTAAGTGATCATCAACATAGCTTATCTGTGACAACACATAACTAACCTCCCCTAGTGTAATAAGGCCCTTTGCCTCAGCATCTGTAATCATACTATAACCAATCCTGCACACCAAAAAAGAAAACAGAATCACAACCTAAAGATAAAAAAGGAATGAGAAATATTGGAAGCTCAAAATTGCAGACCAATACAACACACTTTGAACAATTTCTACCTTTTTCTTGACAGACTTCTATCGCAGCTGTCTATTTATAGATTTAACAACCTTGGGTACTTCTTGCTTCAATAACCATCTAGGACTGAAAGACATGCTAAAATTCAGAATCTACTAAGGAATATCATAATAAAGAAAACATTTAGAAAGAAAATATTCTGCTGAGATGCTCATGAAGATATTCCAAACCTTTTTCTGCTTCCAAAGCTATTCTCAATCGGGTCTCCCAGTTCAACGAAGAAACAACCTTAGAACATGTAGATTTAAGAGAAATTTATTAACAAAATATCTATTATCGCTACTACAGTGGTTAGCCTCCCGCTTGGCAGGATAGTTACAACTCCACTCAGAGTCATCTCGTCAATCCCATATCAAAAATACAACAAATGAAAACCTATGCTTGTGCATCCATTTAGCACTCGCTTCACTCTATTGTTACCCATAAACCATAACTCGGGTCAGCTCGAACCCTACCTAAGGAAGGGAAAGGTAAAACAAGTGCTAATGATTAGTGAAATTGGGAATTGCGTCACCATTAACTTACTTACAATTGCATCCAGAAAAACAGAGGGACGGAGCAAAGTAGTATAGAAAAGCAGAGGGACGGCGACGGTGAAGAGAGGGATGGCGACGGTGAAGAGAGGGACGACGATATCCTTGCTGGTGACGGCAAGTAAAAAAGCAACAAAATCAAGATTTCAGATCTGGCCTGGAGACTGGAGCGGGCTAGGGCAAAATACTGTTATTTAAGTTTTCACTTCAGCGAGATTTTTTAAAGCTCTGTGTTTTTCTTGATAGACAACGTTTTATAAAAAAACAATATCTAGTTAACACCAAAAAACTCTTTGGCTTTTAAATAGATAACGTTTTGCAGATATATATCTACAATATTTTTTTAAAAGCGTTGTAAAAAATATACCACAACGCTTTTATAAAAAGCGTTGTGGTTTTAAGTGTTATCTATTGATCTTTTATCTTTGGTCTTTGGTGGTTAAAAACAAGAATGTCATTGGTGTTGACAAGAATATTACGCGGATTCAACAATAATTCTAATTATTGATTCTAACGTAAGAAGTCACTACTCAATAATTTTTATAGTAATTATTGTTCAATATTTTATTTTATTAATTCAATAATTGCTACGTTGATATTTTATATTATTGATTCAATAATTATCACTGCACAATATTTTCCATTATCAGATCAATAATTCATATTATTTGAATAATATTATTATATAGCATTATTGGCAATGTCTAAGGAAGTTTTGTCTAGGAAAGGGATTTGGTCACCTAATTGCGCGTCAGTAAGGAGAAATCATTATCGGAAGGCCCCCTCTTTCCTAGGAATGACCTGGTTGTCATTATTATGATTCTGTAATATTATTTGTGATAATTAATTATTGATTTATATGATAAGGAAATATTTATTTTATGTGGATATAAATGAAGAAATTAATACTGAGGTGTTTTATCAGTATTTTATCGGAATGGAGGTGTTGAAAATCATCTGTATGTGAATTTCAGTCATTTTCTGTTTGGAATTTGGAAAAACTTTCTTCTACAAAGTACTAGAGAATTTAATTTCCTATGGAATGGACATAAGATTCAAATTTTTCTGATAAAAGAGCTATTTATTATGAATTATTGAAGTTCCGGAATAATTGATTTTTGGGGTTATAAATTTTTTTTTACAAAAAACATTTTTAATATGGTGGGACCCACTTGTGGAGTTCTGAGATTGTGATGTGGTGTGCTAAGAGAAAAAATAATAAATATAAGAATATTTTATTAAATTTTCTATTTTGGCGTTCTAAGTATTTTTCTATAAATAGGGTGCTTAGGTTAGAATTGGAAATCACACCAGAATTTGAAGTTTTTTTCTCTCTATAATATCGAGCGTATTTTTGTGAGTATTTAGATATCTTGAGTGTTGCTATAAAGTGCAAGTTTCCTTCAGCATTATATCCGAAATTCCAGCCAGAAGTATTATTCTTTTGAGATAAGAGATGTTATTTTTGTAAATGATATTATTTCTTTCAATATCATTATACTGAAATATTAGTATGAATTTTATTATGAAAATTTTACCTTTTCATATCGAGGTTACTATTCACATATACAACACTATTCACGATATTTATTAATTATTCGTGAATCACAGTCTTTATTCACAAGTCTTATTCATTTAAGTATGATTTTTCTTATGAATTTTTTGTCGTTTCGTGTCGGGGTTACTATTCACGTATACGACACTATTCACAGAAAAATTAAATTTTCTTTTCTTTGTCCAAGTTGTTTATTATGGTGACTATCTTTGATTGTATCCATGTTTTGATCTTCATTCTTGAATTTTGCTCCACAATTGATTATTATAGAGTTTTTTTGAACTTAGATAAACTAAAGTATGAATACCTAATCTTTGTCCTTTATTCTCTCTGGATTCATTTTCTTGAAAGTATTTTTATCATCCTTAGTCTTAAATGGTGTTATAACTGAATATCTTTGGCCAGTAGTGCAAAGATGAATGATTACCAAATGAATATCTTTGGCCCGTAGTGCAAAGATGGACATGTGTTGAGATGAACATGACCAGCTGGTGATACGAATGAATATCTTTGGCCCGTAGTGCAAAAATAAATATTTGATTCAAGATGTATATTAATTGATGTTACAGGGATAAAATATTGATGATGGACTTTTAAATCATAGAAGATAGTAGACTTCATTCTCTACTTAACTCTTCTAATGAATTGTTATTTCTGCTGCAAATATTGATCTAAAAACTTGTTGTCCATTATATTTTATCTGATTTATTGAAGGCTAACGATAACTTGTTTTTCATTATCTTAGTCATAATATTCATTACTAGGCTAGTAGAGCTCATCCTTTTCCTTTCTATTCAATTTTTCTTTTCAAGAGGCGAGAATATAGCGGGAACTAGTCGGGGTGTGAAGTGATAGTACAATACAGTTATTTTAGCAGTCCTCACTATTTGTAAAATAGTGTATCAATAATTGTAATGAGGACTTTATTTGAGTTTGGATATTGTCTAGAAGACAATATTTGTATTTAAACTCACCGCATATGTGTTGTCATTTTTTTTTCACGACAATTGTAATAATGAAGTTGTAGTTGTTTTCTGTACTATGTATTTGGTGACTTAAAATGGGTTGTGTGGACCTATTTTGGGGGCGTCAGAGTTGGTATCAGAGCTTAGGGATATGGTCTTTAGCGGAGATTGGGGAATAGAACTAGGAGGGGAGAGACGAGTAAATCCTTCATTAGTGTGTCCTACTTAAGCTTATTTGGTATTTAATTGGTCAGTTGGAGCATAGGGTTAATATGTGATATGTTAATTTGTTTAATTAACCCTTGTTTTATGATAGTATTTGAGAATGACAGCTAAAAATGTTAACAATGGAGTGAATGAGACCGTTGAGACACCTATAATCAATAACCAGGATAATGTGCATCAGGAAGGAAATATTCCTCTTGTAACACCACCGATCAAATGATGAATGATGGGATGTTTATAAGCTTTTTGCAGTTCATGCAAAAAAAATGAGAGAGACTCCTGTTCAAAATATAGGTGAAAACAATGACAACTCACAGATGGTCACTGCTAAGCAATTCAAGGAGTTGGGACCGCCAGAGTTTTTGGGAAAACCAGATCCGATCAAGGCAGAAATGTGGGTTAAGCAAATTACCAAGATATTTGATGTCTTTGGATGCACGGAAGATTAGAAGGTTCCATTTGCCACCTTTATGTTCCATGGTGAGGCAAATTACTGGTGGGAATCTGTGAAGCATACCCAGCCTGCCGCAATCAATATGTCTTGGGAAGCGTTCTAGAAACTGTTCAATGATAAGTACTTTCCTAAAAGTATTCGTCATATGAAGGAGGTAGAATTTATCAAACTAGAACAGAATAACATGATTGTGTCCCAATACGTAGCTAAGTTTGCGGAGTTATCCAGGTTTGCACCACATTTGGTAGAGAATGAGAAACGTGTGACGCGAATGTTTCTGAGAGGTTTAAAAATTGAAATTCGTCAATACCTCATTTCTCACAAATTTTCTCTATATTCAGATGTTGTGAATAGGGCTCAATTATTAGACTGAGATAATGAGTTTGTTCAACCGGGGGACCACAATCAGGGTCGTACCGATGGCAGCAGTCATCGAAGCAATGACAACCAAAGGGGAGGAAAATATCTGAACGAAAGCGGTAACCACTCTGGTGGTAATCGTGGTTATGATAGTAGAAAAAGCGAGTTTGCGCAGGGGGGGGGAATTTCAAAAAAAAAGGTACAACAATGACAACGTGAAGACATCATTACCAACATCAACTATTTCTAGGCGAGGAGAATGACCACCGGTCGTATATTATAAACGCGAGAAACAGGGACACATCAGCCCAAACTACCCATAACAATTCAAGGTGTGTTATAACTGTGAAAAGCAAGGTCATATAGCTCGAGATTTTCCTATAGCGTAACCAAGTCCAGCGGGGATGGTGACTCCAAAGGCTGTCCCAGACAAGTCAAAGTTGGTGGTTCCTGGAAGAATGTTTGTCGTGACTGCCCAAAACGCGAGGAACCCGAACGAGGTAATCACGGGTAAGCTAATCATAAACTCTTTCAAAGTTTATACCTTATTAGATACCGGTTATACCCATTCTTTTATCTCTCCTGCTTGTGCTCAACGTTTGAACTTGACTACTGAGAAATTAGACTTTAACTTATCTATTGAAACTTCGTTAGGAGAAACTTTCATTACATCCACCATTTATAAATCTTGCTTGATTCAAGTTGGGACCGTCACATTACCTGTTGATCTCATCTCTATGAAAATACATGCATTTGATGAGTATTTAGGGATTGATTGGTTAAGCACTCATCATGCTAAAATTAATTATTTTCGTAAGGTCGTTAGTTTTCATATTCCTAACCAACCTGTTATGCGAATTCAAGTAACCAAACCACTAAATTCAATCACTATCATATCAAAGCATAAATCCATTCGTTTATTAAAAAAAGGATGTCAAACTTTCTTATCCCATGTCATGGATTTAAACAAAAATACGTCAGATTTGAATAATATTTTTGTTGTTAGCGAATTTCCTGACGTATTTCCTGAAGAACTTCCTGGCCTACCCCCAGAGCGTGATATCAAATTTTTTATCAACCTAGAACCTGGTACAAAACCCATTTCAAAACCCCATATCGAATGGCTCTTATTGAACTTTAGGAGTTAAAAACCCAACTACAGGAGTTGTTGGATATTGGTTTCATTCGTCCTAGTACATCTCCTTGGGGTGCTCCTATTTTATTCGTACAGAAGAAAGATGGGAGTATGCGACTTTGCATTGACTATCGAGAGTTGAACCATATAACCATCAAAAATAGGTACCCATTACCTCGCATTGATGACCTATTTAACCAGTTGCAAGCTGCTAAATTCTTCTCAAAAATTGATCTTCGTTTCGTATATCATCAGTTAAAGATTAAAATTGAGGATATTCCGAAGACTTCCTTCAGAACTCGTTATGGGCATTACGAATTTCTAGTCATGTCTTTTGGATTGACTAATGCTCCTGCAGCTTTCATGGATATGATGAACCGAGTATTCAAGGAATATTTGGATTATTTTGTGGTTGTCTTTATTGATGACATCCTCAACTATTCCAAAAATCATGAAGATCATAAGCAACACTTGAGGCTGATACTCCAAAAACTTCGTGAAAACAAGCTATATGCCAAGTTGAAGAAATGCGAGTTCTGACTTAAGGAAGTAGCATTCCTTGGGCATGTGATATCAAAGTATAGAATATGAGTTGACTCGACAAAGATTGAAGCAATTTAAAGTTGGGAGCAACCTAAGTCAGTAACCGAAGTACGTAGCTTTCTAGGTTTGGCTGGTTATTATCGGAGATTCGTGGAAAGATTTTCTTGAATTGCTACTCCATTAACTTAGCTGACTCGAAAAGATACAAAATTCGAATGGAGTGAGGAATGTGAGAAGAGTTTCCAAGAACTCAAGAGGAGACTCATTTCGGCACCTGTTTTGACAATAACATCAGGTTCGGAGGGATTTGTCATTTATAGCGATGCTTCGGGCAAAGGTTTAGGATGTGTTCTCATGTAACATGGGAAAGTCATAGCCTATGCCTCGCGACAACTCAAAGAATATGAGAGGAATTATCCTACTCATGATCTAGAGATGGCAGTAGTCGTTTTCACGTTAAAAATCTGGAGGCACTATCTATATGGGGAGGAAGTTGAGATATATTCAGATCATAAAAGCCTCAAATATTTCTACACCCAAAAGGAACTCAACATGCGGCAACGACATTGGCTTGAGCTATTGAAAGATTATTACCATACCATTCAATATCATCTTGGAAAAGCAAACGTGGTAGCTGATGCATTGAGTAGAAGATCATATGTGGGAACGAGTGCGATGTTGTCGACACAAAGGCCCATTTTGTGTGATTTAAAAAAGATAAAGATAGAGTTCAAGACTCTGGGGACCCATGCGATGATGTCAAGTATACACGTAGAACCGACTTTAATCGATAATGTTAAAACTGCTCAAGCCATAGACCCAGAGTTGATGCATATGAAGAAGAAAGTACAAGAAGGTGCTATTCCAGAAGCAAGAATCGATGAAGAAGGAATACTTTGAGTCAACTTCAGACTTTGTGTTCCTAATGACTCTGATTTGAAGTAAAAAATCATGATGGAGGCACACAACACATCATTTACAATTCATCCTTGATGTACTAAAATGTATCGCGAAGTTTATCTCAAGATGTTTAACTTATCAACGTGTCAAGGCGGAGCATCAAGTACCAAAAGATCTATTGCAACCACTTGAGATTCCAGAATGGAAGTGGGAGCACAATAACATGGATTTCGTTACCGGTCTTCCCAAGATTTCTTAAGGCTTAGATGCAATTTGGGTCATTGTCGATAGATTAACCAAGTCTGCTTATTTCTTGCCTATACGAGAAATTTATTCACTTGAACGTCTTGCTTGTGTGTACATAAATGAGATTGTGAGATTGCATGGTATGCCAGTATCCATAGTTTCTGATTGAGACCCAAGATTCACTTCATAATTTTGGGTTAGCTTGCAGAAAGCTATGGACATGGATTTACGATTCAGTTCAGCATACCATCCTCAAACGGATGGGCAATCGGAAAGGACTATTCAAACTCTTGAAGATCTATTGAGGCTTTGTGCTCTAGACTTCAAAGGGAGTTGGGATAAGTACTTACCATTGGTGGAATTATCCTACAATAACAGTTATCAGGTAAGTATAGGTGTGGCTTCATTCGAAGCATTGTATGGACGATAGTGTCGCTCTCTAGTATGTTGGGATGAGGTGGGTGAAACAACATTTTTGGGACCAGAGTTGGTACATATGACTACAGAAAAGATTCAAATGATCCGACAACGTATACAAATGGCACAAGATCGACAAAAGAGTTACGACGATCTTCATCGAAAGGACGTGGAATTTAATATTGGGGATCATATATTGTTATGTGTTGCTCCATGGAAGGGATTTACAAGATTCGGGAAGAGAGGAAAGCTCAATCCACGATTTGTTAGTCCATTTGAGATTCTTGACAGAGTAAAAAATGAGGCCTATAGACTTGCATTACCTCCAAGCATGTCTCGTGTTTATAATATTTTTCACATATCTGTGCTTCGTAAATACGTGAAAGACCCAAACCACATTATTGAGTTAGAACAAGACGAGATAGCCGAAGATTTAACGTACGAGGAGGTACCTATTAAGATCTTGGATAGGAAGGAGCATATCCTACACACAAAGGATATACCACAAGTAAAAGTGTTATGGAGGAACCATGCTATTGAGGAAATAACCTAAGAGTTGAAATCGGAAATGAAAACAAGGTATCCTCACCTTTTCGAAACACCAGCTATGCACGTCAATTTCGAGGACGAAATTTCATAAGGAGGGGAGGTTGTAAGACCCCAACTTTTTATAAAATTGAATATCCTCTATTTATTATTTTGAAATAGTAAGGGGTTAATTCGATTAATGTGGTTAGTTATGGATAAAATGCGCAAATATTTTAAATAAGGAAGTGGTTATAAAATATTCATTGTTGTCGGGGAATATTCGTTTGGTCGTGGAATATTCTTGCTGTCGGGGAATATTCGTACGATGGCGCAGCCATTTGTGGGCTCCATAATGGAAAACTGTCAGATGAAGAAAACAACAAGTATGAGTTTTTTTTTTATAAATAACGGCGTAGTTATTCTGAATTAAAAGCTGTTGGAATACTCGGTTGGTTACAAGAATGATGCCAGATTGCACGGTGAAGAGTAGTAGATGCAGTATTAGACAATAATTCCAATTATTGATTCTAACGTAAGAAGTCACTAATCAATAATTTTTATAGTAATTACTGTTCAATATTTTATTTTATTGATTTAATAATTGCTATGTTGATATTTTATATTATTGATTCAATAATTATCACTGCACAGTATTTCCCATTATTAGATCAATAATTCATATTATTTGAATAATATTATTAGATAGCATTATTGGCAATGTCTAATGAAGTTTTGTCTAGGAAAGGGGTTTGGTCATCTAATTACGCACCAATAAGGAGAAATCCTTATCGGAAGGCCCCCTCTTTCCTAGGAACGACCTGGTTGTCATTATTGTGATTCTGTAATATTATTTGTGAATAATTAATTATTGATTTATATGATAAGAAAATATTTATTTTATATGGATATAAATGAAGGAATTAATGCTGAGGTATTTTATCAGTATTTTGTCAGAATGGAGGTGTTGAAAATCATCCGTATATTGATTTCGATTATTTTTTGATTGGAATTTAGAAAAACTTTCTTCTACAAAGTTCTAGAGAATTAAATTTCCCGTGGAATGGACATAAGATTCAAATTTTTCTGATAAAAGGGCTATTTATTATGAATTATTGAAGTTCTGGAATAATAAATTTTTAGGGTTATAAATATTTTTTTTACAAAAAAAATGTTTTTAATTTGGTGGGACCCACTTGTGGAGTGCTGAGATTGTGATGTGGTGTGCTAAGAAAAATAATAATAAATTTAATAATATTTTATTAAATTTTCTGATTTGGCGTTCTAAGCATTTTCCTATAAATATGGTGCTTAGGTTAGAATTGGAAATCACACCAGAATTTGAAGTTTTTTCTCTCTATAATATCGAGCGTATTTTTGTTAGTATTTAGATATCTTGAGTGTTGCTATATAGTGTAAGTTTCCTTCAACATTATATCTGATATTCCAACCAAAAATATTATTTTTTTGAGGTAAGGGATGTTATTTTCATAAATGATATTATTTCTTTCAATATCATTATACTGAAATATCGGTATTAATTTTATTATGAAATTTTTACCTTTTCATGTCGCAGTTATTGTTGGGTAAAATCTAATTACGCACAACACGCAAGTATACGTGGTCAACAAGTAATAAAGTGATAAGTTGAGTATCGTTCCCACAAAGAATTAGTTAATAAGAATTACCAAGTACTAACATATGACCAATTTAATCTTATTTAAACAAATGATTTTATAATTTAATTTAAAATAATTAAATAAACTATTACTAACTATCCCTAGAATGAAAAAAGATATTGAAGACTTGAGATTACAATTTCACTTATTGTTTCATTTAAGTCAACACACTTCCTGTTAAGCCAAGTTATCTATACTGGATTGTTAATTAAGAACACGAAAGTAAAATATGGTCATCTCTCAATGCACCATATTCATATCAATTCAAATCCACAGATGATAGAATCAAATTGAACACCCTAATTAACTAACCCACTATATCTCTATGTGAATTACCATTAAAAAGGGTTTAAGCGAAGTTCTTATTAGACTACATATAGGCGTAAAAGGCATATCTCTATCCTAAACACGAATCATGAATTCCATCTATGCAGAAATCACAAACACATGCTATCATGATCAGATCTAAATCTATACTTCATCTCTCGAGTTCATATAGATTATCATGGTAATTGTTAGCTAGGCAATTAAGCAATTAAGTCCAAATCATAATAGACAATCCAAATATAGCTAATAAGACTAACAAAGAAGCATATCAAAGTAAACTACACAATAAGATGCATAGTAACCTCAAACAAAGAATTAGTTCATGATTATTGAATTAAAACTAAGAATCCACAATTTAATACACATTAAAAGATAAAGATAGAAGAAGATGAGAAGATAGAATCTATTGTCTGTAGATTTGAAACTCCTTCTGTGACACCCCCAAATCTGGTACTTCCATTTCCACAGGATTTGGTGTTCACTGTACAAATATCATCTATCTATCTACCCATAAATAAATTGCAAACCATGCAATAGAATAAATAAATAATAAATCTCTCCCCTTATGGGGTTACATCAACTGAATAATAAGAAATCCCAGGTTACTCTAACCTTAAAACGTCTGTGCAGAAAACATAAACAAATAAGTCTTAGTAACATCAACTCTAATTACATCGCATAACCACATTAATAAAACAGTCTTCATTACTTGCTAAGCACTTCCTGCCCTTACTAGTGGAAGGTTAAATGCTATTTCGTTCTTAAGCGCAATGTTATTATTACGCAAGAGTGAGCACGATTGCCCACAAGTATAACAATATAACGTTGAATAATAACATGCGAGAGAAATAATAACCGATATAAAGCTTAACTTTTGAATCAAGAATGAATAACAAGAATCAAAATAAATTCGAGGGTCATAAGACCTTGAACTATATCCCTAGGTTATCAAGTGTTTTACTTGAAACCTTTAATGATCGTATAAGACTATGGACTCTTCTTCTCGTACTTGGGGATCAAACCCTTAGTACCATCACATGCACAATATCTTAACGCTAAAGCGTAAATAATCCCCTATCTGGGGTTGTTCATCTCGATTTGACATTCAAGTCCGCACTAAAGGAAGTTTGGTTTGGATAATTCATCAAGGATTCTGAAATTTAGAACGCTCATCAACTATGGACTAGTTGAATCAATAAGGGTTCGCTAGTCTAATAATGTTTAACAGTAAATGAATATTTAACTTGAATAACATTTCAAAAGGTATACAATAGAATAATTATTGTATAACAACATCATTCTTGAAGATTAATAAACTTTAATATCCAAGACAGGCTTGATCAATAATAATGATAACTTGCTCAATGTAGAAAGATGAATCAATCAACTTATATAACGATAATAAGTAGGGTTAGGAAACTTGCTCAACGAAAGTTTAGGGTAAGAAACTTGCTCAACGTAAATGTAGAGCTAGAAAAATTTCTCAATGTAACAAGATAAGGTTTAGAAACTTGCCTCGTGCGTAGATTACACTTAAACAAACTCGTTCTTTGAATTAAATCCTACCTATCAATTACGTTCACAATACCAGTCAATAATAACGTACTAAACATCATAAGTTATTCTTTGTCTAAACTCGACTTCATGACCATACTTAGTCAAATTACCATACTTGTTTTCACATAATATAATCTTACTACTTAACAACAAGTTAATTACATAATCAACGATTCAAATAACATGTAATTATCTTCTCGACTTGGTAAAAACTCATTTTAATATCTCATTATATGTCTAACAAGTTTTTATGTTCATTAGACTAGGTCACTAACTCATTTCTATACTTGAACATTAAAAATTTGCATTTTTGGACATTACGCTAAGTGGTATTCATATTTCACTTTTATACTTAACTCTTGGCGTTTTTGTGCACAAGTAGCTACTTGACTTTGATACTTGTTTTGTATACTATGGTACAATGGCGCATGAGAAATGAACTAGGGGTTGGTAGCGGCCAAGAAATCCCAAACTCTGAATTTCCAGTTCGCGAAGAACACATAATTCAGCGAAATCAACACATCTTTAACACTAATTTCACCAAATTACACATACCCATATGTTATAATTCGTACATAATCATTACTTAACATCTATGGAGTGATTTTAATCCATTAAAACACATAATCACAGAATTAAAATATGAAAATTGGACTGTTCTTGATGTTCTTGAAGTTTTTGAACAAAACATGGATTTTAACGCTACGGATTTGTTATTAAGCCAAATCCAACCATTCAAGTTTCATTTTGTTCATTTTATCATGCATAATCATATCAATGTGTAAATTTTGCAAAATAAATTATATTTGACATATAAAAATCACGTATAAGGCCATATGGCCATATCACATACTTTGAAATCTTTTACTGTATAATTTCATGAAACTGAAGATATGGAAACCCATATAATATATATTAAAACATGCCATACAACTTCGAATTATTACATATATTCTCATAACAATGTAATTTCCCAAATACGAGAGACTGCTGTAAGTATGAAAGCCATTTTTTATGAAAACTTAAAAGGCGTATAATAAGAATTGGGTTGAAGAAATTACCCAAGCATATAATACAATTTGCAAGAGATAAACTCCTCCTCCACGGTTCTTCAATTACCTGACTCACAATCTCTCTCAAAACTTTTCTCAACTCTCTCTCTGTTTTTTTGCGGACTTAGAAAATAATAAGAAAAGAAAGAAAAGAAAGCGTCTGATAAATGGAGAAAAACTGACGTAGTAGAGGTCAGTTACCCCCCCCCCCCATCATGGGTAACTTACCTCAACTCCCACCAAGGCCATGTTTGGCTAGAATTAAAAGGTTTCAAAACTATTTAATTTAATAAAACCTTATCATATAGTTTAAATAATGTCACATCCATATAAAATAAATCAATTATCTAATTTAATTTATTTTAATTAAAATATAGTAAATTCTCATTAATACACAGTCACATAATTCAAATTCTCTTTAATTAATAATGTCAAATTATTAAATCTCTAATTAATAATTAAATTAATTAAAATAACAGAGGCTCATTAAATATTTCTTTTAATTCAATAAGCTCACATAATCACATACTTCGAATAATGAAAATTCTCCACATTAAATTAATAAATGTAACACATAATAATTAAATTAATCTATCACCACTTCATAAATTAATTAATTAATCTAATAATTAATTCATCGAAAGATATTTATTCAATCAAATAAATATTTAAAAAAATTTAGATTACAAAATTACGGTTGTCACACCTTCCTTGCTCCTACTTTGAATCTTCAATGGTCTCCACGTTGCTTCAATCTCCAAATCTAGTAAGAACTTTGATTTTGATCTAAATTACTCTAATATAATCTAATAGAATCCTCTCTATAATCTAATCTCTCCCCCAATCCTTGTGTTTCTCCTCTTTTTATAAGTCTCCTTATATGTCTTTAAGTCCTCTTGGAAGTCCTTGAATCAATCAGCTCGAAACAATCATTCTTGGACTCAAATTCTTGTTAAAATTACCTTTTCTACGTGTACCCAAGCCCCAGCTTGAGTATTGCCTTGTAAATAGCAAGCCCCGGCTTGCTATGCTTCTAATTTTGAGTCCAGGACCCCAAGCCCCGGCTTGGGTATAAGGCATAAAATAGCAAGCTCCGGCTTGGCTGCAAGCTGCTAACTATTTTTTCTGCTCCAGTGTCCTCTGGTAAAATGGCCATAACGTTTGATCCGGGAGAAGTTATAGGGCCTTCCATCTATCAAATCGAAGATATCGACGAGTTCTAAAACTTTCATTACTTGAGGTTTGAGAAATAATGAACGGAAGAAGGTCAAAATTGGACTGGAAGTGACTGTTATGCAAATGGCCATCCAAAACAGTGAAGTTCAACGTCCGTTGGTACAAATGTCATAACTCTTGCATCCGAACTCCGATTGGAATGATTCAAGATGGTCCGGAAAGCTAAGAAGAAGCTCTACAATATAGTCTAAGTTTCAAGCCAAGAACATGAAATGAACATGAAAGCACAAACGATGTCCGAATTGTTTTTTCTTTCCGTTTTTATACCAATAGTCGCTCACACAGCTCCCAAACATATAATCTACAAAATGAACACAAAATGCATGAAAAGTAACTAAGAAACACGAGTTTAAGTAAATAATTCAAGTAATAGATATCGGATAAGTAGGTATAAACCTACATATCAAATACCCCCAAACTTAAATCTTTGCTTGTCCCCAAGTAACACAACATAATGTAATGCAATGCAATGAAATGCAATTAATCTATATGCCTACGTATCCAGCAGTATTGATTGAATCAAATCTATTCACACTCGGCCTTAGAGAAATCAAGTAAACATGATAATACATCATATCAAAACCAATCAATAATTCCTATCAATCATTAAATCTCAAACTGTTATTACTGGTATAATGTGTGTGTGCTCAACATCTATGCTAACTGATATAATGCTAAATACAACACATAATAGATCTCTTTAAAGGCATCATTAAGTGAAAACTCACAAAATTCATGAACAAGCTAGACCAAACTCAAGTTAAACTTCCACCAAATTCAAGAGTCCAATCCGGGATACTTATGCTTTACTTTGCATTACGGGGGCTTTTTGCTCTTTTCCCGTTTTATTGTTTTTTTTAACCATGACTGTGCAATGTCTCATTCCATTCGGCTAATAGTGCTACCCCTTAGCGAGCTTTTCGACCAACGACTCCTGGACCATATATAAGACCTTAGAGGCGCTTAGGTGTAAAGATAATCCCCTCGAGCGTTCTTGCTCAAATAACAAAGGCCAAAACAAGACTAGCCACGATATATTTTTTTTCATCATTTTATTGTTTTTTTTTTTTTTTAAGCTTATATATCCCAAATTTTTCCCCGGACTTAAGTTTTTGTCTAAATTTAGCCATCTCTGCTCACGTCTTTCATTTATTCAAACTAATATTATCCTTAAGAAGTCAATTATGTATCAATTTAAACTTAATCGGTCAACAAAGTTGTCTCTAACGTCTTAACTTTGATTATACGGTTTCAAACAGAAAAGATTCAATTCATAACAAGAAATCATATTAAAGTTCTGATAATCAGTACTATACTTGTCTACTCCATCCCATTCTCATCATTGGCCAAAATAGACTGTAACTATCAAACAGCTGGACTCATGCAAGATGAACATAGTAACTAACTATTATTTTTGAACTTTTTGATTTTTTTTTTAAACAAGAAACTGAATACAATGCTATTCAAACTATACTACCATGCAACTACTTATGCAGTTGTACTACATGAATGTAAACATAACGAACCTAAACTAAATTAACAACATATGCAAAATAACATAACATAAACATGAAACTAAACATGCAATAAAGAACTAAACTAAATTCCCCCAAACTTAGCAATTACAATGTCCTCATTGTAAGAATATAGCAGTAAGTAGAAGAGAACTTCCCTGTAATCCGCTAAGCGTGAGGTGATGGTGGCGATGGCGGCGACGATCATTTTCATATCCATTGAACCTCCAATACCTACAATGAAGAGAGACAACATGGATTAGAATAGCACTTGGATTGGTAAGAGAACTTAATAAGCAAATTAATTCCTATCTACTAAATAAACTAGTAAAGCATATAAATATAAAAATTCCTGGGTTGCCTCCCAGTTAGCACTTGATTTCTGATCCTTTCGGCTGACTTTATGCGGGTCAACGCTTATCTAATTCCTCTTCGAAAGTTGAGGAACCCTCCATCCATCGGAAATAATGTAGCTTTTGGTAGGTTCCCATTTGTGATGGCTATTGAGTTAAAGTCACCTAGCATGCTTAGATTTGGTATGATCTCATTCAAGAATGTCCAACATCTAGGTCTTTTCTCCATTGTGTCTGCGAATAGATTTTGGCATTGAGGCTTTTCCAACACAACTGGTTCTTCATCTTTCTCAACCCACGCCTCACACCATGGCTTCGAAGTTGTACTCGTTTTTACGTCACAAGGAGTATTGCTGACGACATGACTACCTAGTGGACAAGGTTTTGCAAATCTAACCGGATTCTTGAACTGTGGAGGAGAAGGCACTTGCGGCATAAATAACATCGGCTCATCATCATTGGTTCTCACAATTAGTTCTTCACCGACCTTGTTTTCATTATCCCCACGCGTCTCCTCTTTTTCAACGTCTTGTGGCTCATCCAGTTATATATTTAGTTCGGGCACTTCATCAATCTCGGAATCCTCGTCATAACACCAATTGATTTGAGGATAGTTGTTCAAGGCTTTGAACATTTGATCTATTTGGTTCTGCAGATTTTGAATTGACTTCTCTAGATTAATCTTTCTCTTCTCATTTGATGCTACGAACTTGGACCACAATTCCTCCAACCTTGAATTATCTGTCTCAGTCTCGGAAGCCATGTATTGAGGACCATTGGTTGAGGTAGTGACGAGTTGTTCCATCCCATTATTAAAATTTTGGGTTGAAAGCTCTTGGCTAATCCTTATCTCCTCTAGGTTTTCTATGCATTTCAATATTACATCCCTCGGATTTAGCTTTTCTTCTTGTGGAAATGGTGGTGGACATGAAAATTCCGGTGTGTATGTTGGATTTGGAACGTAATATTGGTCTTCATAAGTATAGCTCCATGACGAATCTGGGTGATACCCCCAAACTTGATGATAATTACCATATGTGTAATCGTTGAGGTATTCACCACTGTGTTGTCCCGACCTAAAACTAACGGTGCATTGATGACTCAGATGATTACCAGCACAATAATTGCAATTAACTACTATCCTTCGATTACGTTGGGCTGCAAGAACGTCCAACCTCCTCGAAAGTTCTTCAATCTATGCTGAGATTGCGAAAAATGCATTAAGTCCATCAATCCCTATTTCCCTTGGTTGAGTCATGTTTGCCATCCTTCGACTCCGTTGGGCTGCGATAACCTCCAACGTCTTCGAATTTGCCTCAATTTGTACTGACTCTACAAAAAATGTATTAAGTTCATCAATCCTGTTTCCCTTGGTTGAGTCATGTTGCATTGTATGGCCATTGACACATGAAAGTCATCCATGGTACTGAAAAGAGAGAAAAATATAGAAGAGAATTAAAAATAAAATAAAATGATTAAATTAAGACTAATTTGATTGAAATTAATATTGGTAAAAATATATTAAACTAATTCCCTACAATTGGCCGCCAAAAACTTGTTGGGTAAAATCTAATTACGCACAACACGCAAGTATACGTGGTCAACAAGTAATAAAGTGATAAGTTGAGTATCGTTCCCACATAGAATTAGTTAATAAGAATTACCAAGTACTAACATATGACCAATTTAATCTTATTTAAACAAATGATTTTATAATTTAATTTAAAATAATTAAATAAACTATTACTAACTATCCCTAGAATGAAACAAGATATTAAAGACTTGAGATTACAATTTCACTTATTGTTTTATTTAAGTCAACACACTTCCTGTTAAGCCAAGTTATCTATACTGGATTGTTAATCAAGAACACGAAAGTAAAATATGGCCATCTCTCAATGCACCATATTCATATCAATTCAAATCCACAGATGATAGAATCAAATTGAACACCCTAATTAACTAACCCACTATATCTCTATGTGAATTACCATTAAAAAGGGTTTAAGCACAAGTTCTTATTAGATTACATATGGCGTAAAGGCATATCTCTATCCTAAACACGAATCATGAATTCCATCTATGCAGAAATCACAAACACATGCTATCATGATCAGATCTAAATCTATACTTCATCTCTCGAGTTCATATAGATTATCATGGTAATTGTTAGCTAAGAAATTAAGCAATTAAGTCCAAATCATAATAGACAATCCAAATATAGCTAATAAGACTAACAAAGAAGCATATCAAAGTAAACTACACAATAAGATGCATAGTAACCTCAAACAAAGAATTAGTTCATGATTATTGAATTAAAACTAAGAATCCATAATTGAATACACATTAAAAGACAAAGATAGAAGAATATGAGAAGATAGAATCTATTGTCTATAGATTTGAAACTCCCTCCTTGCTCCTACTTTGAATCTTCAAGGTCTCCACGTTGCTTCAATCTCCAAATCTAGTAAGAACTATGATTTTGATCTAAATTACTCTAATCTAATCTAATAGAATCCTCTCTGCAATCTAATATCTCCCCCAATCCTTGTGTTTCTCCTCCTTTTATAAGTCTCTTTATATGTCTTTAAGTCCTCTTGGAAGTCCTTGAATCAATCAGCTCGAAAGAATCCTTCTTGGACTCAAATTCTAGTTAAAATTGCCTTTTCTACGCGTACCCAAGCCCCAGCTTGGATATTGCCTTGTAAATAGCAAGCCCCGACTTACTATGCTTCTGATTTTGAGTCCAGGACCCCAAGCCCCGTCTTGGGTATAAGGTATAAAATAACAAGCCCCGGCTTGGGTGCAAGCTGCTAACTATTTTTTCTACCGCCGTGTCCTCTGGTAAAATGGCCATAACTTTTGATCCGGGGGGATTTACAGTGCCTGCCACCTATCAAATCGAAGATATCGACGAGTTCTACAACTTTCATTATTTGAGGTTTGAGAAATAACGAACGGAAGAAAGTCGAAATTGGACTGGAAGTGACTGCTATGCAAATGGCCATCCAAAACAGCGAAGTTCAACGTCCGTTGGTACAAATGTCATAACTCTTGCATCTGAACTCCGATTGGAATGATTCAAGATGTTCCGAAAAGCTAAGAAAAAGCTCTACAATATAGTCCAAGTTCCAAGCCAAGAAAATGAAATGAACATGAAAGCACAAACGATGTCTGGATTGCTTTTTTTCTTGCGTTTTCATACCAATAGTCGCTCACACAGCTCCCAAACATATAATCTACAAAATGAACACAAAATGCATGAAATGTAACTAAGAAACACGAGTTTAAGCAAATAATTCAAGTAATAGATACCGGATAAGTAGGTATAAAACCTACTTATCAGTTATTATTCACGTATACGACACTATTCACGTATACGACACTATTCAAAAATACGGTACTATTCACGAAGTATGATTTTTCTTGTGAAATTTTTGTCTTTTCGTGTCGGGGTTACTACTCACATATACGACACTATTCACAAAAAAAATAAATTTTCTTTTCTTTGCCCAAGTTATCTATTATGGTGACTATCTTTGATTGTATCCATGTTTTGATCTTCATTCTTGAATTTTGCTCAACAATTGATTATTATGGAGTATTTTTGAACTTGGATAAACTAAAGTACGAATCCCTAATCTATGTCCTTTATTCTCTCTGGATTAATTTTCTTGAAAGTATTTTTATCATCCTCAGTCTTAAATGGTGTTATAACTGAATATCTTTGGCCTGTAGTGCAAAGATGAATGATTACGTGATAAATATCTTTGGCCTGTAGTGAAAAGATGGACACGTGTTGAGATGAACATGACCAACTGGTGATACGAATGAATATCTTTGGCCCGTAGTGTAAAGATGAATAGTTGATTCAAGATGTATATTAATTGATGTTGCAGGGATAAAATATTGATGATGGACTTTTAAATCATAGAAGATAGTAGACTTCATTCTCTACTTAACTCTTCTAATGAATTGTTATTTCTGCTGCGAATATTAATCTAAAAACTTATTGTCCATTATATTTTATCTGATTTGTTGAAGGCTAACGATAACTTATTTTTCATTATCTTAGTCATAATATTCATTACTAGGCTAGTAGAGCTCACCCTTTTCCTTTCTGTTCTATTTTTATTCTCAAGAGGTGAGAATATAGTGGGAACTCGTCGGTGTGTAGAGTGATAGTACAATATAGTTATTTTAGCAGTCCTCACTATTTGTAAAATATTGTATCAATAATTGTAATGAGGACTTTATTTGAGTTTGGTTATTGTCTAAAAGACAATATTTATATTTAAACTCACAACATATGTGTTGTCGTATTTTGCACGACAATTATAATAATGAAGTTGTAGTTGTTTTTTGTACCATGTATTTGGCGACAAAGAATGAGTTGTGTGGACTTATTTTGGGGGCGTCACAGTTGATTATTGGTTTTACAATTGAATATATTTGGCCCGTAGTGCAAAGATGGACTGTCGATTATTGGTATGACTATTGGTGTTACAATTGAATATCTTTGGCCTGGAGTGTAAAGATGAATTTAATGGCATAATTATAAACATGAACTGTTAATCGGTATAACCACGATCTTTGGTGTTTTAGGTAAAGACAGGTGGTAAAAGTTCTCATTGTCTTGGATACAACGAAGAACTATTGATTAGTGTTACAAGAATAAAATATTGATGATGAACTTTTAATTTGGAGAAGATAGTTGACATTATGTTCTACTTGACTCTTCTAATGGATTGTTGATTCCGCTGCAATTATGGTTAAAAACTTTTATCATCTACCACATGTTCTAAATATCTGAATTATTACTGATGAAGGCTATTGATAATTTAATTATTTGAAGTCATGATATTCTTTACTAGGCTATTTGTGCTCACCCTTATGTTTCACAATTTCTTTCATGAAATAAAAGTGTAGCTGGGACTAGCAGAGATAACATGGGTATAAAGTGGTGTTTCTAATTAGTCACAATCCTCATCAAGTTATAGAACAGTGTGGAATCATAATTGTACTGAGAACTTAAAATGTGTGTGTCATATTTTATACGTCATTTAATAATTGATTTTTGTGAACAACAATAGGGTGATGATAACCCGACTTTGAAAGCGTCAAAAATACACCGCATTAGAATGAGGAGGACATAAATCTTCTTGTGTTCCTTTGAGGAATTGAAATATTTGTTGCTGTATTTTATATGGCATTATAATATTTTAAGTATGAATATTGTCGTATTATATACGTTACAATATTTATATTGAAACTCACAGCTTATGTGTTGTCATATTTTGCACGACAGTTCAATAGTTGTAATAGAAAAGTTCACGTCAATGGTGTTATTTCTGGCCACCCAAGATGGGTTATGTGGACCTATTTTGGGGGCGTCACAACATGAAGACATGGTCGGCCAGTCTACTAACATTGTCATTCACCGAGTGCCCATTAAATAGGGAATCAAGCCTATCAAACAAAAACTCAAGAGGCTAAAACTTGAATGGAGTCTAAAGGTTAAAGAAGAAATTGGCAAGAAATTCAAAGCATGCATTATCATGGTATCAACCTACTCGAAATGGCTATCCAACATAGTTCCCGTGCCTAAGCCCGGAGGAAAGGTGCGAGTATGCGTGGACTATCGAGATTTGAACAAAGCCTGTCTCAAAGATAACTTCCCGGTACCTTTTATCCACATACTGATAAACAACACGGCGCAAAATGGCATGTACTCTTTTGTCGTCTGTTTCTCCGGTACCACCAAATCATGGTTGCCAAAGAAGATAGTGAGAAAATAGCCTTTAACACCCCCTGGGGAACCTTCTGCTATAGGCGATTGTTTTTTGGCTTTATCAATGCTGGGGCTACATATCAACGAGCCATGATGGCCCTCTTTCATGTCATGATGCACAAAGAGATAAAGGTTTATGTGGATGACATCATCGTCAAGTCCAAAAAGGAAGAAGACCATGCCGACCATCTCAGAAAGCTATTCAATCATCTTCGCAAATATAACTTGAAGCTAAATCCATCCAAGTGTGCCTTCGGTGTCAAGTCCGACAAATTAATGGGATTCCTGGTAAGCAACAGAGGCATTAAGCTAGATCACACTAAGATTAAAGCCATTACTGAGATGCCTGTACCCCAAACAGAAAAAGAGATACAGGGATTCCTTGGGAGAATTAATTTCGTAAGCAGATTCATCTCCCAACTCACTATAACTTGCGAGCCCATCTTCAAGCTATTGAGGAAAAATTCCTCCAAAAAGTGGAATGAGGACTGACAAAAAGCCTTCCTCTCCATCAAGAAGCAACTGGTGGAAGCTCTTGTTCTGGTATCTCCAAGAGACAAAAGTCCTCTATTCATGTACATACCAGCCAATCTTAATGCTATGGGTTGTATGCTGGGGTAGAAAGATGATAAAGGCAAGTAAATAGCCATTTATTACCTAAGCAAAAGATTCAGTAGCGGTGAACAAAAGTACACCTTGATTGAAAAGACTTGCTGTGATTTAACATGGGCCGCCAAGAGGTTACAACATTATCTCCATGGTCACACAACCTATCTCATCTCCCACATGGATCCTCTAAAATATATATTCAATAAGCCCATGTTAAATTATTGATTATCCAAATGGAAATTGATCCTTCAACAATTTGATATCCTCTACGTAACTCTAAAGTCTATCAAAGCTCAAAGAATTGCAGATCAATTGACCGAAGCACCATCAGGGAATTTCGAACCCTTGGAAACTTATTTCCTAGACGATGGAATAATGACAATTTAGAAAAACCCCCAAGAAGATACCGACCAATTCTGGAAACTGTATTTTGACGGGGTTGTAAACATGGAAGGTTCAGGAGCAGGGGCAGTTCTTGTAGCTATTTCGAGAGAACGATATCCTATAACCATCAAATTGCAATTTGTCAACACCAACAACACAATTGAGTATGAAGTCTTTATAATGGGATTGAAACTGGCCCAATCCATGGGTATACAATGGTTAATAGTCTTTGGAGATTTCGAGCTGGTCATTAAGCAAACCACCGGGGCATATCACACCAAAGAGTTGTATCTACTGCCCTATCATTGGAAGGTCATCAAAATGGCTATGGAGTTCAAAGAAATAACCTTTATCCACATCCCTCAAAACCAAAATGATTTCACGGATGCATTGGCAACATTGGCTTCCTTGATCCACCTATCTGGTAGGACAAGAATTCCTGACATCAAATTTGCAAGCCAGAAGGCACCAACCTATGGAAATTACATTGGAAAAGTATCAAATGAAATGCCTCCCATCAAACAGCCCTGGTATTAGGATATAAAAGAATATCTCCGAGATAGATCTACACCCGCTGGGGCAAGTCAAGCCGAAAGAAAACGGATCCATAAAATGTTTATGAAATTCTATCTAAGCGGAGACGCACTCTACAAAAGAGATGCCGAAGTAGGTCTTTTGAGATGCCTAGATAAAGATTAAGCCCAAAGGCTTATGGATGTAATCCATGGTGGAGTCTGTGGTCCGCACACGAGCGGTCTTTTACTTTCCAAAAAGATACTAAGAACATAGCATTTCTGGATATCTCTCAAAGCCGACTATGATGATCACGTCAGGAGATGTTACCAATGCCAAATTCATGGAAATGCCATCCACGCTTCTCCAAACGAACTGCATTGTGTGAGTTTGCCATGGCCCTTTGCTATGTGGGGTATAGATGTGATCGGGCCAATAGAACACAAAGCTAGTAATGGTCATCGATTTATTTTCATCATGATCGACTACTTCACCAATTGGATAGAAGCTGCCTCTTTTCATCCCAAAGTCATAAAGGAGGTAATTGTTAATTTCATCAGAAATTATGTGATTTGTTAATATGAACAACTATTTTTTATGGCCGATTGTATCAACAAAGGATGGTTCGGTCCTACATTAAGAAGGTCTGAATTTGGAAATTTAAAGAAAATGATCTGGTATTGAAAAAGGTTCTCTCCAATCAGGAATTAGCTAAAGGAAAATTCGCCCCAAACAGGGAAGGCCCTTTCATTGTCAAAGAAGTGTTTTCAGGAGGAGCCCTCAAACTTCAAGAGATGGATGGGGAATAATTTCCCCAGCTTATCAATGCAGACACCGTGAAAAGGTACTATATCTAAAATACCTACAAACCACCATCCTGGTAAAAAAAAATTCAGCCAGGTCTCAGCAAAGTCAAACTACGAATGACCTGATCTCTCAGTTTCAGAAGTACATAGGCGGTTATCTATGGTGTGGTCAAATCAGACAAAAATTCCAGAAAACCTTCATATCAAAATCAAAAATTCCAAACATCCTTCAAACCAAACACCTTTCAAATTCCCAGAATATTTCTCTATCTGCACAGAGTACCAGCTTCAAACCATTCCAGCCAAGCCTGAACTACGTAATACCTAATCTCCCTCCCTCAAGGGGCAACCAACTATGGTACGATCAAACCCTCGAAAGAAAGCCAAACACTTTGTCTAAACCTCAACAATATCGAAAGACCAGTCCCAAGACACCAAAAGTAAAACATGAAAGTTGGTACACTAGAAAAGCCTAAAGATTAACGACCCATTCTGAGAGATCCTAGGACATCTCAAGGTCAATCCATCAGGGAGAAGTTTCAGACACATCAAGGCAGCAAGTCATGGAGAAATATGGCAATCATCAAGCAAAGTAAAAACATATCCAAAAGGGAAGTGAGATATAAATAAAATATATTTCCTTGTTATATGTACTAATTGATATATACAAAATACCCTGCATATGACAAAAGTGGCTAACCTAGTTTATGCAGGAAAATGAAAACTACTCTATAAACCCCCAGTCAAGCGAGACAACAAATCAAGCATAGCATCCCTCTTTGAGGACGGAGGGGAATCTCTGATCTCCTAACTAACAGTCTCAAGGCGAGTCATAAGCTCCACTTCCATACATAAAGTACTACCATGATCATCCATGAATGCAATCGTCGATGTAATGACATCCTTTGTATAGGATCTGAGAGTAGCATGATCAGTAACATCAGTATCCCTGGCTACCTGGGCCTCGTCCCTCGCCAAATAAGTAACATCTCTACTATATGAGACCCTCAATAACAGTGACTTAACTTGGTCTCGCTCTAAGGTCAAACGTTATACTTACTGCTCTAGTACTTCTCTCGATAATAAAGGGACAAAAGTAGAAATAGAGCTGGGAGTAGACATGCCTATAGCTTCAGTCAAAGCCTCAAACAGGTCATCCTTTGAAGGGGAAGGTAGATCTCACCATCTGAATCGAAAGGCAGCTCTGGGTGAACAACATGGGCCACTGCTATATCTACCTCTAACCAAGTAGTGTACTCCGCTGAACGGCCGTAATGACTCTCATCAAACTCAGATGACTCCATGAGAGTCCATAAATCATAAACCCACTCTAAATCATCAACATATATGAACAAAGCGGATAACAAGTAATCCGAAGTGCCCTTAAAGGGATGAGAATCCTGAAACGACTCAAATTATCCCTAGATAGCCAGTGTATGATAGGTAGTCACAGCTCTCAAACTCTCCAATGGAAGGAAATCCATATCGGTAGCATATGTGATGAATGTCAATGGGGAGCAGAATCCTGAATAAAGTAAAATAGAGAAAGGGTCCTCAATAGCATCAAGAAAATCTAGCCATGAGGCTGCATCTATACACTTTGTAGGGCGAAAAGAAAAGGACATCGCTCTATCATGACCAAAACAATATCCAAGGTGTCTCAGAGTACCTATCGACCGAAGATTTGTTATGAACCATACATAAAATAAAACCGCACTACCTCAAAAATATCCATCATCATGAGTATGGCAGTAGGTAGCTGAAATGAAAGTCTCTACAAGAATCATGGGATGAATGGTGCAACCCTCCCATAAAGCTCTAATTGCAGTGACTAAGGGAATGTCCAAATGGTCCAGGTAAAGTGGCATATATAAGAAGGTTATAACACACATTAGTAAAGTGTACACCCTGGCTATTCTCCACTCATCCTTGGATATCAAGAAGTCCCCCTGATAACATGAGAAGTTATCCAAAGATCCAAAGTGGTCAATCAAGAACTCCATGGATACAATATGACCTGAGGTGACCTTGGCTAAAAACATTGGCCGTCATATAATTGTCATATCCATAAACTGGCGGTGCATTTGACCGACCGTTGTCCGGGCACACGGAGCATATAAAAATAACAGGGTGATGTAGAAATACTCCTCTAACGTAGGAGTCAACTCATCAGAACTGAAGCGGAAAACTTGTCTAACGGGGATCCAATGAGATATCATTCCCTCTACAAAATTGTTAGGAACTCTAAAGGTCAACAAAGACATAGAATGACCCAACATGCCACCTGCTAATATGTGATCTGACTCTAGAAGACTATCAAATGAAGATCGCAAATCCATAGCTATACGGCTGGCAGGAAGTCGATCAGTGCGTGATACTGATGAAGAAGACATCTATAAAATCGTATCATGAGACCATCTAGGGGTCAATGCTAAACTCATCAAATGCATATCCATGGTATATAATACATGCATAGTGATAAATGATAATATAACAAGTACGAAAAGTAACAGTATTATATAATTTAAACCTGTACGCATCATAAATACATCATCTTTGTTCTAAAAATGAAAATAAAAAGTACAAGGAAATGGGGCACAACAACCCTATTTCTAACAAAAGCCTATCAGAAGAAGTCATGGATATTTATATCGCCTAGGTGATCAACACGATCCATCTCCTCTTCAGTCACTATATCTCTGCTAAAGGGGATATCTGGACGGTACAGAGGAGGATCTGATCCAGTAAAATCAGTAGTGTGTGGGCCACCAGATGTAGCAACACCTGTGTCAGAGGAATCAAAAGTATCCACCTCTGAGGGATCTTTGCCTAAGTGGCGAATGAAAAGATGTGCCTTATCTAGTCGATGGGTCAAAACTGCTATTTAGTTCAGATGGGTAGGCTCTTGAAAGTAGGCAATCCAATCTATCCTCAAAACTGATCCAGGTACCAGGTCCGCCATAAATTGAGTATTTCTGGTCTGAGCCCCTATGGTACAGGGAATCCACCATGAGCAAAATGCATCTGATGTGCAGAGTACATCTGATAAGGTGAAACCATCCAAACCCATCAAGGGAACGTCTGTAACAGGTAGAGATAAAGGCCAATGTTACTAAACAGGAGGAAAATAGGGAATCTAGATCTGCTCTGTAATACACCTGATCGCTCGTTCTCCCAAATGGAGCTCCCATCCTCCCTCGGTCAAGAAGGGAATTTGACAAGTAGATAAAGAATACTCTAACCCTATTGGGAAACCATCCTCAAATCCATGTGTCAGATAATTGGGGTGTAAGGAACCCATATGATGACATCTGCAGTTAATAGTTCCAGTTGCAAGCGACTATGTGTAAAACAATCCGCTACGGGGACCTTTGTCAAAGTAGAGTGATGTTAACGTCGTCCCCGCGGATATGTCTCCAAGCCCAAAAGTGAAACAAGCAGAGACCAAGTATGTTAATCTATCTATCAAAAATACCTGAAGGTGGGGAATAGAAGATCGATTGTCAGTACTTACCAACAAAAAAGGGTAGAAGCCTAACCAAGCCTCTGTAACGCCTTCAGAACGTAGGCGCATTCCCCAAAAAAAATATGCAAATGTGAAAGAGCACCAATTAAAATCTCTGATGCGATTTACATCTCGGAGAGCACCAATAAGGGTAAATGAGACAATTGATGAGTTATCTGCAATGAAGCAATCCCTCATGATCATCAAAAATAGATGGTGAAGAATGCGATCTCTCATTGCTTGATCCTCGGGAGGAGGCTCTGATATAGCTCCACTAGAAGTATCAATGCTCAATAGATCAGAACGGACGACCTTACCTTTGAGGGCCGAAGTGGGGATCCCCAACAAAGATCTAATAGTAGCAAAAGAGTTATATGTCGATAATGGTACCCTCTCCCCTATAAACTCCAAGCCAATAATAAACCGCCAATCCATCAAAGTCCTCATCACCTCACAATCTAGTAAGTGGAGGGATTTAGTCTAATGAAACCATTACTCGGATAAGGCTCTCATAACCCCATGGATAGCACTGTGGTGTGATGGAAAAGAAATCTTTAAGGCCTTATAAATATACAATGGCCCGATACTCAGGATGCAAGTTCCGGTAAACATAATGAACAGTAAACTAGTTCCCCTGCATCTGAGTAAACCCAGGGACCTGCATTTCAAATCAAGGACCAACCATAGTCAAAAATAGGAAGAAATAAATGAAAAGTTAAAAGATTCCATTAACTCATTAGCATGAAGATGGACCGATGGATGACGTCCCAAGTCGCCCAAAAGATTGGGCATAGACACATATATACCGGGAAGGTCCCGGTACAGTGTGGAAGAAGAAGGAGTTATATCTATAATAGGGTCCTCCTCATCGTCATTAGCATCTTCCCTCTCAACTCTAATGCGACAGATAACAGACTCGACTAACCGATGCACCTGGCGAGTCGGTCTGGGCAAAGGAATAGTCAAAGTCGTCCTCCTAACCCCAGAAGAAACCATACAGGGGATAGAGCTATTGGGTTTGTTAGAATCCATATCTAGTAACAAAAATCTCCAAATTGCCTTTGAAAGGGTGAGGTATGATTTACTTGCAAATTAATTGAGTAAGTGCATGGCCTTAGGACATTAGAATCCTAGAAAGTTAGAAATCACATCATGCATATCCTATATGAAAACATGCATTAGTTTAACATGCTTCCCTAGTAGAGTTAAAATTTCATGCATATAAAAGGCCCAGACTCTTGAATTTTTTTTACCAGAGTCTCCTTTGTAAAATGGACTATCCGCATGAACATAGGCATGATTAGGTGGCCATTCAGTAGCACACTAACCCAAAATCATAAGCTTGAAAAACATTAAAATTAAACTCACCATGGCATCCAAATTACCATGTGCATTTTATTTTGAAAATCCATGCTCATTTGTCCTTAAATAGGATAAAGAAAGTAACCAAAAAGGGTGTGGAAGGGCCCAGGGGTATAAAACCACCCGCAGCCTTCCGTAGGTATACCTGCAAAATCCATAGGTTTACTTGCGAAAGTCCAGGGTAGGTCCTACCCCCTCTGTTTTTGTCCGATTTGAGGTTTGGCATGCCTCTCGGAAGTTGAAAAGTCAAATCAGGAAATAAGGTTCTACGCGATTGAGCGGAAGGGGCCTGAAATGTTGAAATGTAAATTCAATTTCTGGCAAATGAAAATCTTCCTACAAGTCATTGGGGTCAATCCCAATAAAGCCTCGGGAATGTTAACATTAGAGTCCAATGAAAACAACATTCGATAATGCATCATGAAAGCCTGACAGTTTCAAAACTGTCTCCATTAGGAAGGACTGATGAGGGAATCTATTATAAAAGGAATCTCTAGCTAAGACACATAAGGATTGGTGATGATTGACTGTTGTAAAATACCGTTTAAGTAGGCATCGAGTAAGTTCAATGATGGTCAACTCTGCAAACTACCATTTGAGTAGGTATCAAATTAGTCCAGTAATGGTCAACTCTACAAACTACCTTTTGAGTAGGTATCAAATTAGTTCCATGATGGTCAACTCTGCTAACTACCGTTTGAGTAGGTATCAAATCAGTTCTGTGATGGTCAACCTTGTAAACTATCATTAGAGTAGGCATTGAGAGGATTTTATCCTCTGTATCCCCAACGACAACAACGACATTCAACCAGATGAAAATCCAAATCGTTGGTGACAACCCCAACATAGCATCGGGAAGGATCCGATAATGTAAATCGGTGTAAACTATCATCAGGATAAACATCGGGAATCTCCAATGAGGCCAAAAGTCAGAAGAAGAACAAGCGAAGTCAGAAGTTAGTGTGATAGCCCATCGGGGCGGGCCTATTTTAGCCTTACACCCCCGCCGGGGCGGGGGGTCTTCAAGTCTGGAGTCAATAGCCTAGCCCGTCGGGGCGAGCATTTTCCAAGCCAATACCCCCGGCGGGGGTGGGTGGTCCCGAAATCTGACTATCCTAGTTTGGTTCTAAAATTGATGGGACGTGCGTTTTAGTACTTACATGGCTTTGGGACTCTAGTTGGCATGGAAGTGAGCTGAGATTACATGTGTAGAGATATATTAACACTAAGAACAAGATCAAACAACACACAAGGTAATTAACAGAGATTAAGGACAAATTTTCATATCGAGCATTGGAGTGAAGATTTTGAAGGAACTTTCATATCGATTGTGGATTAAGGCTAAAGTGAGGGGTGTTCTGATTTATTCTTCACTTGGTTTTATATTTGTAATTGAAAGGATGATATCTTTAATTTATTCAGTTATTATTTCATTGATGATGAGCTAGTTTACTTTTTAGTCTTATGACAGATCTTTAAATGAAACGATGATTGTGTAACTTTGATTTTCAGTTTAATAAGCTATTATCTAGTTTATCTATATTAATTTGAGCTTGAATTTATGAATTTCCTGATCAACAGTTCTTTGTGGACTTGTATGAATTCGAGAGAGAAAGTACGAGTCTAAACTTAGTTAATATAGCATGTGTTCTTGAATTTTATGAATGAACAGAATCTTGATGAATGTTAGGGTAGAGATATGCTTGACATCGCATGTAATCGGATAAAGGACTTAAGCTTAAACCTTCTTCAATTATAATTCACATAGAGATATAGTGAGTTAGTTGATTAATGTGTTTAACTTGTTTCTATCTAAATTGTGGATTTGAGTTAATACGGTATTAGTACATCGAGAGGTGGCTAGTGCTACATTCGTGTTCTTGATTAATAAACTGGGATAGTGAATTAAACTAGATTAAAGGTGTAAAAATAAGAGTGAAGCTTAGGGTGAAGTCGTAAGCCTACTTCTCTAATAATTATTTGAAATTTCAGTTTTTAATATTTGTAATTGTTTTATGATCATAATATTTTTAATAATTTAGTTTTAATAATTTTAATCATCAATTTGAATAGTTTAATAAAATTAGGATTAATAAGAAAATGATAATTGTGAGGTTAAAATTCTTACTAATTTCTCTGTGGGACCGATACTCTACTTACTGTTATATTACTTGTTGACCACGTATACTTGCGTGTTATGCGTAATTAGATTTTACCCAACAAGTTTTTGGCGCCGTTGTCGAGGAACTTTTAGTATAGATTTTAATATTTTACGATATTAGTTTAATTAGTCCAGTTTTACTTAAACATTTTTTTTTGTTTTGTTTGTCTTATTTCAGGTTTTTGAAGTTGGTTAATACAAACGCGGTCCAAAAATCCAGACTTGCTTCCTTTTAAGGACGACATTGAGAAACGGTTTTAAAGGCTAAGTAAGTGGATCAAGGAAACAAGAGAAAAATTCAAAAACTCTGAAAAAGAAAAAGCAATGGCTGCCGAAGATTAGAAAGCGTTGAGGGATTTTGCTTTACCTAAGGTGACTGAGCTACAGTCGAGCATCACCAGGCCTACTATAGCTACTAACACATTTGAAATTAAGTCTGGGACTATTAAGATGAATCAAAATTTGGTTCAGTTTGGGGGTTTAGCAAATGATGATCCGAATGAACACTTTGTTAGCTTTTTGGAAATTTGTAACACCTTCAGGTACAATGGGGTGTCAGATGACGCGATAAGACTTTGCTTGTTCCCTTTTACTCTACGGGACAAGGTGAAAAGTTGGTTATACTCTCTACCGCCGGGATCAATAACTACTTGGGAAGACCTCTCTCAGAAATTTCTTATAAAATTCTTCCCACCAGTGAAAACTGCAAAAATGAGGAATGAGATAACTATATTTGAACAGCAACACGGGGAGTCACTGTATGAGGCATGGGAAAGATACAAGGAATTGCTCAGAAAGTGCCCGCATCATGGATTGCCTAAGTGGTTGCAGATACATTTTACAATGGATTGAACAGAAATCTCAGGACCAGTATTGATGCAGCTTCGGGTGGAGCGTTTATGGCTAAGAGTTATGAGGAGGTTTAAGAATTGATAGAAATAATGGCAGCTAACAACTACCAGTGGCCCACGTCAAGAATGACACAGGCAAAGGCAGCCGGTGTGTTAGAAGTAAGTGGAGTGACGACAATACAAGCGTAGATTTCAGTACTCTCTAAGAAGTTGGATGCTATGTCAGGGGTACAAGCACAACATGTTGCAGTTATTTATGAATTATGCACGGGTTAGCATCCTACAGATCAATGTGCAATCAACCCAGCGTCAGTACAATTTATGGGTAGCTACAAAAGAATTCCACAGAATACGTACCAGAATGCATACAATCAAGGGAATATGAATCATCCTAACTTTTCGTGGAGTAATAATCAACATCAACAAGCTCCACGACCATCATTTCCCCCAGGATTTCAGAATCATCAACAACCGGCTCAACATCAAGAGAGGAAATTGATTTAGAGGAGTTGTTGACAAAGTATATAACAAGCAACAGTGACACTGAAAATCAGATGGCTACGAAAAACCAAGCAATGGCCATGAAATCACAAGAGATAGCCATCAAGAATCTAGAGAATCAGATGGGACAAATTGCATTAGAATTGAATAATAGACCGCAAGGGACTCTACCAAGTGACACTGAAAGAAATCCGAAGGGAAATCATGAACAGTGTCAGCCAATCACTTTGAGAAGTAGCAAACAGCTACATGGAAAAAGTGCAGAAAATTCAGTTAGAACGGATGACAAAGTTGATGAGAATAAAGTGGTTGAAGAAAAATAGGGTGAGGAAAAGCAAATTGAGAAAATAAATTTAGATGACAAACCAGTTGTGTATCCTCCACCGCCGTTTCAGCAGAGAGTTCAAAAGTAGAAATCAGACAAGAAGTTCGCAAAATTTTTGACAGTTTTTAAGAAACTTCAGATTAACATCCCGTTCACAGAAGCCCTAGAGCAGATGCTAGGTTATGCGAAATTTATGAAAGGGATTTTGTCCAGGAAAAAGAAGTTGGAATATTTTGAAACAATGGCATTAAAAGAGGAGTGTAGTACAGTTTTATAGTGAAAGTTTCCACCCAAGTTGAAAGATCCGGGGAGTTTCACCATTCCATGCACGATTGGGAACATGGCATTTAACAAGTGTTTATGTGATTTGGGGGTGAGTGTGAACCTTCTGCCCTTATCAGTTTATATAGAATTGGGTTTGCCAGCTCCAAAGCCTACGAACATCTCATTACAATTGGCGGATAGGTCAATAACGTACCCACGAGGCATTATAGAGGACATATTGGTTAAGGTTGACAAGTTTATATTCCCCGTGAATTTCATAATTCTGGATTTTGAGGAAGATAAGAACATCCCAGTTATCCTAGGGAGACCTTTCTTGGCTATGGGTAGGACACTCATTGACGTATAAAAAGGTGAACTAACTACGAGGGTCCAAGATGAAGAAGTGAAGTTTAATGTTTTCAAGGCCATGAAATTCCCTAAGGACGAAGAAGAGTGTTTTAGGATGGATATCATTGATCAGATAATCAGCGAAGACATGGGTAAAAGTTTGGGTAACGATCTATTGGAAACGACACTATTAGGAGATGAAGAGTTAGATGATCCGGAATTTGTGGATTACTTGCAGATACTAGATTCCTTGCCATGAGTGAGCAAATTTAAAGCACCATTTGAACTATTGCACATGGAGGAAAGATCCACAACCAGATTGAAACCATCATTGGAGGAGCCACCTTCTCTTGAGCTAAAGCCACTACCTAAAAACCTCAGGTATGCGTATTTAGGCAATTCTAATTCTTTACATGTTATTATTTCTGCTGCACTTAATGAATTACATGAAGAAAAGTTACTGAGAGTGCTTAGAGATCATAAATCGGCTATAGAATGGACAATTACGGATATCAAGGGAATTAGCCCGTCCTTTTGCATGCACAAAATTCTGATGGAAGATGATGCAAAACTGATAGTGGAGCAACAGAGATGGCTCAACTCAATCATGAAAGAAGAAGTGAAGTAAGAAATCTTGAAATGGTTGGACGCGGGTATCATCTACCAAATTTTTGACAATTAGTGGGTCAGTCCGGTTCAATGTGTACCGAAAAAAGGAGGAATGACCGTGGTACAAAATGATGACAATGAGCTAATTCCGACAAGGACAGTGACTGGTTGGAGGGTTGGCATGGATTACAGGAAGTTGAATAAGGTGACCCGCAAAGATCACTTTCCTTTGCCCTTTATCGATCAAATGTTGAATAGATTAGCGGGACATGAGTACTACTGCTTATTGGATGGATATTCGGGATATAATCAGATCGTCATTGCCCCTGAAGATCAAGAGAAGACTACTTTCATATGTCCGTACTGCACATTCGCATTCAGGAGAATGTCATTCAGCTTGTGTAATTCACCGGCTACCTTCCAACGGTGTATAATGGCCATTTTCTTAGACATGGTGGAGAAAAATATGGAAGTCTTCATGGATGACTTTTCTGTCTATGGAGACAATTTTGATGCTTGTTTGGAGAATTTGGTGATGGTGTTAAAGAGATGCACAAAAACAAATCTAGTACTTAACTGGGAAAAGTGCCACCTTATGGTTGAGGAAGGCATAATTTTGGGTCATAATGTTTCAGCAAAAGGATTAGAAGTTGATAAGGCGAAGCTGGAAACGATTGAAAAACTTCCTCCACCAACTTCAGTTAAGGGAATTCAAAGTTTCTTGGGACATGCTGGGATTTACAGAGGATTTATAAAAGACTTCTCTAAAATTGTAAAACCTTTGTGAAGACTTTTAGAGAAGGATTCAGTTTTTAAGTTTGATGAGGAGTGTAATTTGGCATTCGAGCTATTGAAGAAGAAATTGACTTCAGCTCGTCTCACCATATTGGAATATACCCTTCGAGTTAATGTGTGATGCGAGCGACTATGCAGTTTGGGTGGTTTTGGGTCAACACCGAGAAAAGGTATTTTATGCCATATACTATGCAAGTAAGACACTTATGGAGACTCAAATGAATTACACAACTATAGAAAAAGAATTACTTGCAGTAGTATAAGCTTTCGATAAATTTTGGGCATATTTGATCGGAACAATGGTCGAAGTTTACACTGATCACTCGGCTATTCGGTACTTAATTTCGAAAAAAGATGCTAAGCCATGAATTATCAGATGGATTCTCCTCCTCTAAGAATTTGATTTGGAAATAAAAGATAGAAAGTGTACGAAGAATCAAGTTGCAGACCATTTCTTAAGGCTAGAAAATTAGGGTAAAAAGGAAGAGGACAAATGTGTACTTAATGAATCATTTCCGGATGAGCAGCTGTTTGGGATCATTATGGAATTCCTATGGTACGCAGACTTCGTCAACTATCTAGTGAGCAACATCCTTCCCCTCGATCTTACACGTCAGCAGAAAAAGAAATTCCTACATGACATCAAGTGGTACATGTGGGATGAGCCATACCTATTCAAATAGTGTGTCGACAAGATGATTAGAAGATGTGTGCCCTACAACGAGGTGAAAAGTATATTGCATGAGTGTTATTCGTCTGTGTACGAGGGACATTATGTTAGTGAGCGAACATCGATAAAAGTGCTTCAAGCCGGGCTTTATTGGCCTATATTATTTAAGGACGCCCACCAGTTTGTTAAAAGTTGTGATAGATGACAAAGGGTGGTCAACATCTCAAAAAGGAAAGAGATGCCACTACAAACAATCTTAGAAGTTGAAATTTTTTATGTTTGGGGCATTGATTTCATGGGGCCATTTCCATCATCATTCGGTAATTAGTACATATTGCTTGCAATTGATTATGTATCAAAATGGGTTGAAGCTGCAGTACTCCCAACTAACGATGCCAAAGTGGTCCTCAAATTCTTGCAAAAGAATATCTTTACAAGATTTGGCACGTTAAGAGCTATTATAAGTGATGAAGGTAGTCACTTCTGCAACAGATCATTTACAGCTCTCTTGGTGAAGTATGGGGTTAACCATAAGGTGGTGATGACTTATCATCCCCAAACAAGTGGGAAAGCTAAAGTTTCAAACAGGGAGGTGAGAAGAATCTTGGAAAAGGTGGTGAACCCGAATAGAAAGGATTGATCTCTCAGGTTGGACGATGCACTATGGGCCTACCAAACTGCGTAAAAAACACCAATTGGTATGTCACCATATCAATTGGTCTATGTGAAAGCTTGTCACCTACTAGTCGAGTTACAACACAAGGCCTATTGGGTGATTCAGAAACTTAACTTCAATCAAGCAACTGTGGGTGAAAAGAGACTACTTCAATTAAACGAGCTCGATGAATTCCGACTTCAAGCTTACAAGAACTCAAAGCTGTACAAAGAAAAGGTCAAGAAATGGCACAACCAAAAAATCATGCACAGAACGTTCGAACTAGGGAAATCAGTACTACTTTTCAACTCAAGGTTGAGGTTGTTCTCAGGAAAGCTAAAATCAAGGTGGTCGGGTCCATTCACCATCAAAAGAGTTTTCTCACATGGCGTTGTTGAACTCTATAGTAGAAACCTATTAGAGACTTTCAAGGTCAACGGTCAACAGTTGAAGCATTATTGGGATGGTGAATCCAACACGGATGTCATCGTAATCACATTATCCGACGTACCATAAACAGGGAGTAGTCAGGCTGAACGACTTAAAATCAAGCGCTAATTGGGAGGCAACCCAATCGTACTTTTATTTTTCATATTTCTATTCATAACTGTCAAATTATAGTTTGGCATAATTAGTAATATAGAATAAGTTCATATACTAATTAGTTAAGTTGCATATTCTCAATAATCTCTCCATCGTGCTGATAATCTACTCACATTTAGGTTTCATGATATCTCAGGAATTTAACAAGCTCAGAAAGTGGAGTAGCAGGAAAGAAAATAGGAGTACAGAGCCCAATTACAGTGTGCATGCCCGCCGGGGCGAGCCCCTAATACACTATACCCCCCGTCGGGGCGGGGGTCTCTCAACTAAGTTTACAGTGTGCATGCCCACCGGGGCGGGCTTCATAGGCCTCATACCCCTCGCCGGGACGGGGGTTCTGGATTTGAAAGGGCTGGTTTGGCAGTTACATGTTGTGCCCACTCCTGTAACTTCTTTATCAATTACAACTCCCATCCATTATACCTATAATTTTGGCAACTTACACTCCATCTTCCCACTTCATAAATTCAATTACGCACTAACCCATTACTCCAACCCACAAATCTCTCCCTCACACCATTTCTATAAATTTATTCACCCATAACCCAATTTCACCACTTACATTCAACCAATTCAGAAAGCTACGAATTAGTTTTTTTTAGGGAAGCTATACATCAATTGAGAGTGAGCACGTTGTTCTACAATTCCCCCCTTCCTAGCACCATAGTAGAGTTAAATCATCAAGTTTGGGGGGGGGGGGGTACAACAGTGTGCACACCAAGTGTTTGTTAGATGGTGTGAGTGAAGTTTGGGGGGGGGGGTAATATTGTGTTAAGGCTTCCAAATTCAATGGCATCTAAACTCAAATCAAAGAGGCAACAGTGAGAGAGTTCCATAACAACACCGCCATCACGAACCTTCGACCGACGCAAATTCGTAAGTGCCACCGCCTCCGACCGATACGATTACATAGCTTTAAAAGCACTCACACTAGAGCGGGGGTTGGCACCAGACCATGTTGACGGTGAGATAACACAATAGATATATCAGAAAGGCTGGAACAAGTTCACAGAGGAACCCGAGGCTGTAGTTGTAAATGTTGTCGAGGAGTTATATGCTAATGCCGAGGATAAGGCCCCTTTCAATGCTTTTGTACGGGGAAGATTAGTACCTTTCATTCCCGATGCCATTAACACATATTATCAGTTACGGGTGCCTCGACATTGCAATTATTCTCACTTACATGACAATGATCCCGATTATGAGACCATTCTGAAGGAAATGACTAAACCGGGCATAAAATGGATCAAGGGTCGAAAAGCGGGCACAATTTTTCATAGCAAAGATCTCAGCAGATATGGCAAGATATGGTATGCATTTTTGTGTTCCAAATTATTTCCATCCACACACATCCGACGTGACCAAGGAGAAGGCAGTGCTCTTGTATGCCATTGTACAAGACTTTATCATTGACGTTGGGGCAATAATCAATTTCTCCATCTGACGGTGCTTACGAGGACATTTCTCGGGCGGCTTGCCACACCCGTCACTCATTTGTGGGTTGTGTAGGTAAGCGGGAGTTCAATGGTCTGATGATGGACCTATCCTGATGCCACTTCAGACACTTTATTCGAGAATGATTGCATGGTACTTGGTGTGGGAAGGTGGCGAATCACATCCGAGAGGATTGGGCTTTGTATTTCCCTCAGCTTCGGAGGACGAGGTTGACGCTAAAGATACTTCAGATGATGATGAGTTTCAGGAGGATGCACCAATGGGAGAACAAGGAGTAAAGGAGGTACCACAGTTCGAGGCAATATCTAGCCCTCAGTTCCTCAACTTTCAGCGACAAGTGGATGAGCACAACAAGCAAGCACGACAAGAGATGAGGCAGCTCGCAGTTAGGCAGGATCACATGTTTGAAGCCATGAACTTATCATTCGCATCAATAAATGTGACGCTCCAAAGCTTCAATCCAAATGCTCAATTCTCATACCAGTAGCCATTCCCAATGCCAGGATTTCCACCAAGTGACTCTGAGGAAGAAGACCAACAACCACCACCACCACCACTAACTTAGGCGATTACAAGGAAGTCCTCACATTTTAATTGCTATATCTATACAATGAGGGCATTATAATTTTCAAGTTTGGGGGGGGGGGGGAAATTTACTTTTATGTTTGTATTTTTAAGCTAGGTTTGCATAGTAGTTTATTGTTTTGTTTAGGATTATCAAATGTTGCATCCATGTAATCATGCATTTGCATAGTAGCTTAGGATCATAAATAGTTTTTATTTAGTTATTTATTTATTGTTGCATTCATGTTATGTTCACCATCCATATATATATATAAATTAGTTAAATAATGTGTTAATTTTGCATATGTCCAGCAGTTGTTGTAAGTTCATTTTTGTTTTAGCCAATGATGAGATTGAGATTAAGTCGACAATTATAGTACTGATTATTAGAACCCTGATGTAGTTTCTGTTATGAATTGGATCTTATTCTTGTATGAAACTGGCATAAAACGGGTAGCACGTTAATAACATCTGTGTCGACTGATTAGTTTAAATTGATACATAAAGAGTTTCTAAAGGATAATGCTAGTGTAAATGAGAAAATGGCAAGGATAGGCAGTGAAGACAAAGAATTAGGCAAGAACCTAAGTTTTGGGGATCAAGTGGGGTATATAAGCTTATCTAAAAAAATGATGAATAATTGAGTCTTGTGGTGAGTTGAGAAGAATCATGAAAAGCACTCCCCATAAACACAAGTGTGAGATGGAGCGTAAAATGCGCTTACTATGTATAAAAAAAGAATAAAACAGGAAATAAGCGCAAAAAGCCCCCGTGATTGAAAGAAAAAAAAAAGAAGAAAGCATAAGTACCTTATTTAGACCCTTAATATTGGTGATTGTTTAATTTTAGTTGGATCTTGTCTGTCTTCGAAATTTTTGAGTTTACTCTGTATGATTCCTTGTAAAAAATTAGTTATGTATTGAATTTGAATCTGTATCAGTTAGCACAAATGTTAGACACACACACACACACACACACACACACACACACTATACCAATGATTATGGTTTAAGATTCGAGGACTAATAAGGAATTATTGATTGGTTTTGGTAATTAAGAGTTATTGTGTTTGCTTAATTTCCCTGAGGCCAGTGAAATAATTTTAATTCTATGACACTGTTGGATTCAAGGACATATAGTTAGATGCATTGCATTTCATTACATTTCATTGTATAGCATGGTAGTTTGTATGTGCTCGAGGACTAGCATAGTTTAAGTTTGTAGGATTTTGATAAGTGGGTTTTATATCCACGAATCGGTTTCTAAATCAAGCTTATTCGTTGTTAATTCCTTGATTTTATGTTTGTTTTTACTTGTTTATTGTTATTTTGTGTGTATGGTGGTTGGTGTGGCAAGTGATAAAGAAAGGAGGCATTTGGAGCAACATTTTAGTAATTATGAAGAACAAGCAAAGTCAAAAGTCAGTGTGATAGCCCGCCAGGGCGGGCCTATTTTAGCCTTACACCCCCGCCGGGGCGGGGGGTCTTCAAGTCTGGAGTCAGTAGCCTAGTCCACTAGGGCGGGCGTTTTCCAAGTCAATACCCCCACCGGGGTGGGGGGTCCCAAAATTTGACTATCCTAGTTTGGTTCTAACAATGATGGGACGTGCATTTTAGTACTTGCATGGCTTTGGGACTCTAGTTGGCATGGAAGTGAGCTGAGATTACGTGTGTAGAGATATATTAACTGTGAGAGCCCCGAATTTGGGTCTTAAATCATCACGGATCTGGTACAATCATTCTACAACTATTACGGAAGATATAAACATAAATTGTTTATACAATAAACTTTACACACTATTCCCCAAGGTCGAGTAGCCTTAACTTATACAAAATTCATAAACTATCTAACATATAACATTATTATCATACATAACTATTACAAATAAGCTGCACATATAATCCCAAGCTGAACGTGGCTTTATCCTTTCCTGTATTCGACCGTATTCGCCTTATCTGCAATGTTTATCATGATATAACAAGGGTGAGCAATAAGTTTACCCAGCAAGTTTTAGTTTAATAATTTAAGAATATATCATGATTGAAAGAATTGAACAAAAGCTGGCTACAGTTCTATAATTTAATTGCGAACTAGCAAAAATAAATTTTACATAGCTGAACGAACATTGAACATGAACATATATATCTGGATCGAATGATAATGAAGGTGATCAGCCTTTCATACCTGCTGAATACATACAGTATGCACAGAGTGCGATTTAATAATTCTTAGACATGGCAATCAAAAATGATTAACCACAAGTATAATTGAATAATACAACTCGAGGTCGAGTTAAGAAAAACTTGTCTGTACCGTGGATTTGAAAGTAGTATGCACACAAGCCAATCATGTTTGATGATAAAGCATATACTTTGTAACAATCTTATTCATTTATTAATAAAAAGTATTAATTTATTAAAGGCTTTTAATTATCTACATGATGCTGTTTTATAATATGTGATAAACCCATAGTTTTAAGCAATGCTTTTAGAATAATGATGATGATCATTCTAATGAGATCTAAATTCTTAGAAAGCTTAAAACTAAAATAGTTCCCAATCATTGGATTACTAAATTGGGGATTAGTGAATTCGGATAGATTGGTACATACGTTGCTTGCTCATTGGATGAGGATGATTGATCTCATGATCATTTGCGTGGAACACTAAAGCAAGTATGTAGGTGCTTATTAGAGAATAAGTTCCTTTGAATGTGGCTCGCTAAGGAATACCTAATGGAGTTTTACTTGCACTGTCGATAGGAATTCTGTAGTGATAGTAGTCAAGTGATCCTTGGACTTGAGATCATCATAGTATCTTGTGTATGATGAGTTATACTTTGACTTATTCCTTAAGACCCTTAAGGTATATCAAAGGGTATGCTTGGGTATAATAAGTTGTACATGGAGATAATGTATGATCGATAAAGAATCTACCACTTATATTAAAAGAAGAGAAATGTCTATGTGATTCGATAAATGACAACCCGGTAGTCCTTGGCAAGGCGAATGAAATTAGAAAGGAGTTTCTAATTTGCATTATTTGGAGTTGTGCATTTAAGAGTCGAAAATACATATAATTAAATAAAATAAGACTTGTGAGTAATTCCATGTCTTATATTTAATTGGGACATTGTATGGTGGAAGGATTGAATTGTACGGTAACTATTTACTCAAAGGTTCTTTTATGATTGATGTTGAAATCTATATTATACGGAAAGTTGTTGATCATTAGGGAGGCTTATCCCTATTGTAGAATAAATATTATTTATTTAAATAAATTAATTGTTTAATTTATTTATTTAAATAAGATTAGAATTATTCTAATTGATTTATTCACAATAGGTTTAATATGGAGAACCTAAAGGGTCACACCATAAAAGGAAGAATAATTATTTAAGAAGTTAATGGCATAATCGTAATAATATGTTATGTATATTTAATTTAATCTATGGTGATAGAATAAATTAAATAGCTTAATATTATTATTTAATATTTTAGAAATATTAAATATAAATTAATAAGAGGAGTCTTATTAATATTATTATAATTATTATTATTATTTTAATTTCTAAAAGAGTTTAGGAATTAATTTAATATAAGTACTCTCATTTATTCCTAATTGGATTAGGAAGGAAAATTAGTTAAAGGAGTTTAATTAATTATCCCTAATAAGATTAGGGAGCCCCTTTAATTAAAAAGCGGTTTAATTAAATAATACCTTATTTTAATAGGGTTACTTGATATCTTTATAAGAGAGTCTTATATCATATATCGAGACTACGTGATATTTCGATGGTTGAGAAGTACGCTCCTTTTCTATAGAGATAGAAAAACTAGGGTTTAGCCAACCACCCATCTTCTTGGATCTTTCTTCTACCTTGGTGGATCACCTCTAGAGGCCAAACATTTGGGTGGCTAACGTTGATCAAAGGAAGGAACCAAACCCGGTGGATTCAAGTTGAGCGAAAAGGATTGGAGGTGAACTTGTACTGAGGAAGCTTCGGATCTTCAAGGGTATGTTTCTTATTCATCTTTTTCGTTTAATTAATAATTGTGCATAAAGGGTGATCCGGGTATATGGTTTGTAAAATTTTTAAACTCGATTTTTACGTTTAAAGCTTATTTATGCAATTTGATTGTGTTCTTGAATATTTTAAACCTAACAGTGGTATCATAGCCAAACCTTTATGCAAATTATTAATTATTTTAATTTGATATTATATTGATATGTGTTTAGAACAATTTAATTGGGCGTACTTGCTTGTATAAAATAATAATAATAAAAAAAAATTATTGGCGAAATCTGTTTTCGCTAAACGTTTTTTTTTCTTCGTGACTGTTTTTTTTAAAGCAAGTTTCGTGCATCATGTACTAGAGTTACATGTTCCGTGCGAATGAGTTACCTGTAAAGTGTAAAATGTTACCAATAAAATAATCATGCCATGAATTGGTATCATTACAGGAGATTCATGGAAACTTGATTTAGTGGAATCATATATATATATTATGATTCTGCAGGATTCAAATTAGCATCCTATATATATATATATATATATATATATATATATATATATATATTATATTCTAACTTATACGGTTTTATATATATTATATTCTTTATTATTTTATAATTAAAATAAAAGTTTATTTTAATTTTAAAATAAAAGGTTTATTTTAATCTTAAAAATAAAATATTTATTTTAATTGTAAAATTGAATTTCATGCTAACTAATTAGAGTTGGAATTGGATTCCATGATAACTAATTGGAGTTGAAATTGGATTCTATGTTTTCTTAAATAAAGGAGTTTATTTAGATATGAAATAAGATTTCATATTATTCAGAATAAAGGAGTTTATTTGTGAATAGGAAAGTGAATCCATGTTTCCTTAAATAAAAGACTTTATTTAGATATGGAATAAGATTTCATATTATTCAAAATAAAGGAGTTTATTTGTGAATAGGAAAAAGAATCCGTGTTTCCTTTAATAAAGAATTTTTTTTTCATGGAATTGGATTCCATAATTAATTAAAATAAAAGAGTTTATTTTGATTAAAGATTTTGATTAAAATAAAATAGTTTATTTTATTCAAAATTAGATAAATTAAAATAAAATAGTTTTATTTTGATTTAAATTTGGATTAAAATAAAGGAGTTTATTTTGATTCAAAATTAGATTTTATACTAACTAAATTTGCCCATTAAATGATATCAATATATATATTAAATGTTTATTATTCATGAATGAATGTTATTTATTTATTGATGCATATGGTGATGTGTATGATAATAAATGGGATTGATTATGGATGATTGACCCGATGTGATTGGATTTTATTTTAGTTGGATGCATGAATGTATGAGTTTTATTAAATGGGGTCTGCGTACCTCGTCTTCTCTAATTTTTCTTAATGTAAATTCTATCTTTCTCTATGTACTTCCCTCGGCTAGCGATCAAGGTTTCTATTTATTTTAAATAGTTTTGTAATAGGAATAGTTAGAATTAATTTTGAAGAATTGGAGATCGAGGAACAAGGCGCTTGAAGACCCGATTTGTAATGGAGCAGAGTTTAAATGTAATAGTTATATTTAAATATTAATTCTTGCACCTAAGGGTTTGACCTTTTGGTTCACTTGGTGGCTCTAGTGAACAAACTAGAATAAAAGTCCATAATCAATCCGGGTAGAATATAGTATTCTATATGTGCATGCTTATACTATATATATTATATATTATGCAAACATGCTTAGCATGTTCATTAATATGATGCGCATTTATATATATATATGTATGTGCGCTTAAACAAGATGAGATAAATTAATAACAAACCCCTCAATTTTTTATATTAAGTCCTAGCGTTCAAAGATATTTGGAATATCGAGCGTAAGCCTTCTAGCATGATAAAATAAATAGAGTATTAAATATTTAATATGAGTTTGTTGTGTCACCACAAGGCAAGTATTAAGTATTTAAGATGTTAATTTATCACATTTGATGCTTATAAAGAAAATTGAACAATATTGTTTTGTTGTGTCACCACAAGGATGATATTTTTTTTTTGAATATATGGAGTGCTAGGTCGGACTTAACTTGGATAATTTTGATTCGGATGTGCCACCACTTGATCAAAATAATCTAAGAGGCAAAAGAAAAGGAGTTGCATAGTTGATGTAATTGACAAAAGTTGTTTACCTCTTTATTTATATATAGTTTTGTTGTGTCACCACAAGGCTATATACATTTGAAATGGGATCCTTATTCTCACTAGCAAATCTTTAATTAGATTTTGCTTAGAACTATATAAGTGAGGGTAATATAGTTTGAAGAAAATAGCGGGAGATACCAATTTAAAACAAGACCTAATTTATTTTGGTAATTAATAAAAGAATGTATGTTAAAATGTTGTTAATTACAAATTCATTTATAGAATTTTACAATGTCTAAATTACTATCATTGCGAAACATATTTGATGTTAATTAACCGGACCGAATTACTCGGATTGGTTAAGGAATTGAGAATAGTTCTCATGGCTGAAAAGCTATCTTATGTCCTTAATACGTCTATCCCTGCAATGGTTGCAGACAATGCCTCTGAGGAAGACATTGCTACTTTTAGAAAGTGGCAAGATGATGCACGATTGGCTCGATGCATCATGCTCGCATCTATGAAGTAATGAGCTTGGCGTTAGCAAGAAACTATGGATGCTCCTACTATATTCTGCACATCAAGTAGTTGATGGTGAGGAAAATGGGGTGATAGATATCGAGATATCTAAGGAGCTCTTAGATCTAGAATGGCCGATGGCATTATAGTACAGACAAAAGTTCTTAACATAATCAATTTGATTGATCAATTAGGATAACTTGGTTTTGTCATGGATGGAGAGTTGAGCAAGATTTGATCTTGCACTCACTCAGGACTCCTTTCACAATTGTTGTGAATTTTTCATATGAACAAGCTAGATATCGACTTCGTTGATTTGCTTAACATATTGAAAAATGTTGAGAGTCACTTTCAACCTAGAAAGATCAAGTCTTCTTGGTAGGGGCCAAAGGATCTTACGAAAGAAGAGCGATTCAAAGAAGGTAAATAGAAAGGCATAAACAAAGGATAATAAGAACAAAAGCGATACGGATAGCAAAGGAGCTTGCTTCCCTTGCAATAAGCACGACCTTTGGAAAGAAAGCTGCAAGAAGCATCTTGCGAGAGGCTAACCAAAGAAGCTTAGTGAAGTTTTGATTTACAATCGATTTTGTTCATGATTGAAATAAATTTTTCTTTAAGTCGAGGTTCTACTTGGGTATTGGATACCGACTTTGGTTATCATAAATATAGATTTATGAAGGGACCAAGCAGTAGAAAGTTAAACAAGGTAAGTAATCTATGTGTGGGAAATGAAGCAAAGGTTCTTTTGCATATTAGCCATAGAAACTTATAGTTTAGCAATGCCTACTGGGCAAATCTATTAAGTCGATAAGTTGTTATTGTATTCAGGTTCTTGTTAAAATATTATTTCCATTTTATTGTTGGACATGATGAAATCTTTGGTATTATAATTAAGAACAATTGTTGTTCTATTTATAATAATAATGTTTTGTATAGAAATGGAATATTACTTAATAAATTTTGTATACTTGACTTACATGAAAATAATTTTGCATATTGAACAAATTAGTATAAGAAAGGAGATGATCATTCAAAGAGTTGAATGTGTGTATTCTTTGAAATACAAGTATGAATTATTTGAAAGGTTCAAAGAATTGAAGTGAAACAAATTGACAATGTATTAAGATTCTTTGATTAGATCGAGGAATAAATACTTGTGAAATAAGTTTCTAGATCATCTCAAATGGTTTTTCTCATAATGGACGCCTCTCGATACATAATAATTGATTGAAGTATCGAAAGAAAAAATCGTACCTATTTGAACATGAGTGCGATCCATAATGATTTTCTGAGCATTCCAAAGTATCCTTCTAGGATCATGTCCTAGAAATGGCTGCATATCTACGAAAAAGTAATCTCTAAATCCAGCCCCAAGACTCCATAAAAGTTATGGACAGGGAGGATTCCTAATCTTAAGTATGTTAAGATAAGGGTTGTCAACTTATGTGAAGCAGTTTCAAAGGATAAGCTTGGGACAAGATTTGACAAATCTGATTTGTGGGACATCCTAAAGTAAGTTTAGGATATATGTTCTATAATTCTACTTAGCAAAAGGTGTTTGTTACGAAACACGCGCCTTAAGATAAAGGTGTTTATCATTAAAAAGGGCTAGTGGGAGGATAATAGATCTTGAAGAGTTCAAGAACCACAAAATACTATAAGTCGAATAAGAGGAACACGTAGATAGACCTATTATACCCTGGCCAGATAAATAAATCGGAATAGTGCTTAGAAGATACACGGGAGGTATGGATTCATCATAGATGATGATGATGAGGTACACATCATAGAAGATGATGATCCGATTACATACGATGAGGTAATTGTTGTAGACACTCGGAGAAATGGATTCAAGCAAGTTTCTCAAATATGGAACATTCGTTTTGATGAGGCAATCAAAAGAGTTTGATTTTATCAAAAATAAGAATGAACCTAGTGTCTACAAAGGGTCGATTGGGAACATCGTGACATTCCTAGTACTATATGTTGATATACTACGGATAAGGAATGACATACCAATGCTACAATCAGTAAAGATAAAGTTGTCTAAACATTCCTCCATGAATGATTTGGAAGAGTATCTTAATTGGGGATATAAATTAATATAGATAGATTTAAGAGGATACTCGACTTAACCCGAGCGTATATTCATTTGATGCTAAAGTCGTTTAGCATGGCAAACTCCAAGAGATGTCTCGTGTCGATGAGCTATGGAGTGTATCTCTCTTAATAGTCCCCACAGACTCCTGAAAAGAGAGGTCGCATGAGTGACAATCATGTATGCAATGAAATGTACGAGACCTGATGTTGATCAGTCATATTATGGAGAAGTTCACTATGAGTCAGTGAAAAATATCTTAAAGTGCTTAGCAAGCACTAAGGATGTGATCATATTCATGGTGGGTCTAAATTAAAACTAGAGGGCTTATGAGACTCAAGTTTTCAAAGCAGACCAAGATGATGAGAAAAAATCCACTTTAAGGTAAAGCGTTATCTTGAGCAGTGGTGCGGTGAATTGGAAAGGTTCCAAGCAACGAAAAGAGTTCTTTGGTTTAGTGATAAAGACAAAGTATATAGCTATAAATGAAGCGTAAGTTGATTGTTTGGATTAAAAGTTCATTCTGAGAACTAGGAATAGTTCTAAGTCTCATCTTGGATCTAAACATGTGTTGTGGCACTTTCATTTGATTATTAGAATCATTGAAAGATGGAAAATCACTATAGAGATAGTGGACTCTCATGAACAACATTGCATATCCATTAACTAAAGCTTATTCAACAATGAAGATAATCGTCACTTAGAAGAAGAGTATGAGATACCATGACGATTGGCTTTAGTGCAAGTGAGAGATTGAAAGTAGTATGCACACAAAAGCGATCATGTTTGATGATAAAGCATATACTTTGTAACAATCTTATTCATTTATTAATAAAAAGTATTAATTTATTAAAGGCTTTTAATTATCTACATGATCTTTGTTTTATAATATGTGATAAACCCATAGTTTTAAGCAATGCTTTTAGAATAATGATGATGATCATTCTAATGAGATCTAAATTCTTAGAAAGCTTAAAACTAAAATAGTTCCCAATCATTGGATTACTAAATTGGGGATTAGTGAATCCGGATAGATTGGTACATACATTTGCTTGCTCATTGGATGAGGATGATTGATCTCATGATCATTTGTGTGGAACACTAAAACAAGTATGTAGGTGCTTATTAGAGAATAAGTTCCTTTGAGCATTGGCTCGCTAAGGAATACCTAATGGAGTTTTACTTTTTGTCGATAGGAATTCTGTAGTGATAGTAGTCAAGTGATCCTTGGACTTGAGATCATCATAGTATCTTGTGTATGATGAGTTATACTTTGACTTATTCCTTAAGACCCTTAGGGTATATCAAAGGGTATGCTTGGGTATAATAAGTTGTACATGGAGATAATGTATGATCGATAAAGAATCTACCACTTACTATTAAAAGAAGAGAAATGTCTATGTGATTCGATAAATGACAACCCGGTGAGTCCTTGGCAAGGCGAGAATGAAATTAGAAAGGAGTTTCTAATTTGCGTTATTTGGAGTTGTGCATTTAAGAGTCGAAATACATATAATTAAATAAAATTAGACTTGACAAGTAATTCGTATGTCTTATATTTAATTGGGACATTGTATGGTGGAAGGATTGAATTATCTGTAACTATTTACTCAAAGGTTCTTTTATGATTAATGTTGAAATCTATATTATTAGGAAAGTCATTGATCGCTTGGGAGGCTTATCCATATTGTAGAATAAATATTATTTATTTAAATAAATTAATTGTTTAATTTATTTATTTAAATAAGATTAGAATTATTCTAATTGATTTATTCACAACCAGGTTTAATATGGAGAACCTAAAGGGTCACAACATAAAAGGAAGAATAATTATTTAAGAAGTTAATGACATAATCGTAATAATATGTTATGTATATTTAATTTAATCTATGGTGATAGAATAAATTAAATAGCTTAATATTTATTATTTAATATTTTAGAAATATTAAATATAAATTAATAAGAGGAGTCTTATTAATATTATTACAATTATTATTATTATTTTAATTTCTAAAAGAGTTTAGGAATTAATTTAATATAAGTACTCTCATTTATTCCTAATTGGATTAGAAAGGAAAATTAGTTAAAGGAGTTTAATTAATTATCCCTAATAAGATTAGGGAGCCCCTTTAATTAAAAGGGTTTAATTAAATAATACCTTATTTTAATAGGGTTACTTGATATCTTTATAAGAGGAGTCTTATATCGGATATCAAGACTACGTGATATTTTCAATGGTTGGAAATGCGCTCCTTTTACTGAGAGATAGAAAAACTAGGGTTTAGCCAACCACCCATCTTCTTGGATCTTTCTTCTTCCTTGGTGGATCACCTCAGAGCCAAACATTTGGGTGGCTAACGTTGATCGAAAGGAAGGAACCAAACCGGTGGATTCAAGTTGAGCGAAAATGATTGGAGGTGAACTTGTACGAGGAAGCTCGGATCTTCAAGGGTATGTTTCTTATTCATCTTTTTCGTTTAATTAATAATTGTGCATAAAGGGTGATCCGGGTATATGGTTTGTAAAATTTTTAAACTCTAATTTTTACACGTTTCCGCTTATTTATGCAATTTGATTGCGTTCTTGAATATTACAAACCTAACAGGATTACCGCCATGCAATTTAATAAGCTTTGTATGAAGACCTAATATTTATGATATTTATTTCTAAGTTAGAATAATATCATCACAATATTTAAAATAACCTAAACACATTATCACATAATCCTATCCGTCTATAAGACTTTACCTCAAGTCCAACTTTTACAGTCTAAATCGAGTTCGGTACAATTCTGATATCCCGACAGCTTAGTCGGATAAATATCGAGTTTAAGTTCAATTAAACTCTGCCTAACACTTTAACAATTATCTTAGATAATTATATTATCAGTCAAAATATTTTTCACAATCTCGTAATCATTTTTAGAAAATTATTATCATTAAAATGATTTTTCAATAATTAATATCTTATTTATAAGATTTAAATACCACATACTTCATTTATCATTAACATTTATTTAATACCAAATATTAATGAAATACATGTCATAATATTATAATATATATATAATATATCAAAGTATTTTTTAATACCTTAAAATCATATTTATATGATTTTAAACCTTTAAATCCATTATCCAGATAATTGCCATTAATATTAAATATTAATTTGTTTTTTTCATGACAAAATATCAAAAGTTATATTTTATAATTTAAAATATTTTATAACATTTGAAATTATTTTTATATAATTTTAAAGCATTAATTATATTTTCCATAATTTATTTAATATATTTATTAAATAAATTAATTATCATTAATATTAATTAATTAATGAAATTCATCACAAAATATTAAAAGTCACTAAAAATAACTTAGAATATTTTCTTACCATATTATAATTTTTTATGAATTTTCAAGTATTAAAATAATTTTTTAATAATTCATTTAATATTATAATTAATTAAATTAAATACTATTATTATTTCAAAAATATTAAATATTTATGAAATATATTCAGAATAATTAAAAACTAATTTTCAGGCTTTAAAATAATTTTTAGGAATTTATTTTATATTTTTAATAATTAAAAACCATTTTTATCTATTAATTAATTAAAATAATTAATTTCCAAAATTAACTGTCACTATAGGGGCTTTGAGCGACAAATTTGTCGCTAATGGTGTTCTTGGTGTTCTTGAGCCTAAACCCAGAAACTCATGTCAGTTTACAAGGTGATACGTTTGACCGATGTTAGATTTGTGATCTTTAGTATTTCTGGGCTACTAAAGTGTTATTGTTGTAGTACTAATGTAGTACTATAATTGTAAACAAGTTCCATGGTCATTCTATATCATATTAGAGAGATCTGGGCCCTCAAAAATCTTGTCAGGCCTGTTCTTCATTTTATGGGTTACCCAGAAATGAAGAACAGCCGAGGTACCTACTTTGCAACTTTAAATCATTGCTTTCTGGATTCGGTGTGTGTGATCTAGTGGTTCAATATTGTAGAACACTTGTCAGGGTACAACGACATAACATCAGATCATCATAACAACAACGAATTCTAAGAGATCATGGTCGGTCAAACTCTGACAGAAAACATGCTCTTGAAGATTCTGGGTTTTCCAAAATCTTCATCTAGCGAGTTGGTCAACGTAGGTTTGACCATAAATAACTTTGATTCTACAGTTAATCTAGGTGATCGAATAACATGTACATGTAGTTCATATACCAATCTATAATAATAAACCAACAAGATGACCAAAATAACAAATCACAGCAAGATATAGCGCCTGCAAAACATTGTCAGACCCTTTCTGCGTTTCTGGGTTGCCCAGAAACCAGATGGTCATGGTCGGTCAACGACCTTTGAACCTTAATTACTTTTGATCTACTCACAATCTGGGCTTCAATCAAGTTTCAGAACAAAGACCGCATAGCATAGAACAAATCCATCATATAAAACACCCATAACACCTAACACACTGATCTACGGGTCCTGACATATGGTTGTCAGACAGCCTTTTAGGGTTCAAAGTCAGTTTCTAAAAACTTCAATTTTGAGCACTTTGATGTTATGGATCTGGGATTTAACAACCCAGAACAACAAGATGACATCTTATTACACAACTTTAACCAAAAAAATTTACAACATATAACATAGGATCACATATTTTCTAAAATTTAGGGTTTATACCTTCTCTAGCTTTGATCTAGATTCTGACTTCTTGATTCTGTTATTGGCTTGCTATGAACTGATCATGGCTTAACTTCTCTCTTTCTCTCACTCTAAAATTCGAAAAGCTAGAGAGAGAAAGGGTTGGACATGAATGAGAAGTAAAGTAAGACTTTTTACTTACTAAAGTTTTTGATTTTTGATTCAATGTATCCAATCCTTGCAAGGTGGCACAAAATCTGATCATGGATGATATTACACACATGGGATAAACATAGAGTGATGACTCACCAAGATTATGAAATCTTTTACTTAAAGTTTAAGAAAAGGGTATTTTACTCTTTTTCCTTTTTATTTTAATGGCATACTAGTCTTTTGCCCTAACCCTTAAAGTTTAGGGTTTAACCCTTAGGGTTTAATCCTTAGGATTTAGGGTTTAATCCTTAGTTTTTTATAATTTAATTCTAAGATTTCAAAATTTTGGGTTTCAAAATAGAAAATTAATATTTCTAAATTATAATTAGAATTCTCTAATTATATTAAAATTTCCTATCATAATTCAAGCTTGCTAATTAGGATTAATATTTTCTAATTAAATTTTTTAATAATAATTAGGTTTTTCCCAAAATGGGCATTAGGGTCTAGCATAGCTAGAAGATTTGGAAAACTTATGTCTTCAGTAATGATCAGTTGCTTAATCAGTCTATCTATTCCTATTATCCTCGATACACATAACTATTCCCAGTTCATCAAACCACGCTCATGAGTTCAGGAACTTTTCATAATCATATGAGTTTAAGAACTTATCCTAGTCAGACCTTTGACGTCCATCCGATGAGGGGTTCATAAACATTTCATATAATTATGAGTCACAAACATATTATAAGTATAAGTTTTCAGAACTTGTACTTAACCTGATATTCTCTACCTATAACCTATCTATCTGGTATACACATGAGAAAAGAATCACATTTTCAACACATATATAGCAAATAGCGTGACACAAACCTAATCTTAACTCCCTTCTCAATACGAATTTCATTCAACTCGTATTCATAATCCTTTCCTAAATCTGTACCAATTCATAGTACAACTGACACTCAGCAATCTTGCTGTAAACTTTTTAATCAATCACTTAATCCTTCTCCATACTATAACCTTATCCGATCATGGGGTGATCTCATCGTATATATTACGATTCATTTCTATACTATGATCGTTTTGCTTTTCGATCGTCTAACACTGTAATTTTAGTCTTTTAAACTCTATCTATTCACCACTACTGTTCAACTTTATCAGAGTTAGGGAACTCTGTATCTTTTATAACCCGCTGAGATTCATCTTTGAATCTTACCGACACACTAACTCGATTTGAGTTAGTACTTATCCTAATAACTGCGGTTATTAGTCTCAGGTATTCATACCTAAGGTTCATAACCTACAACTTTGATACTAACTATGAGAGCCCCGAATCCGGGTCCTAAATCATCACGGATCTGGTACAATCATTCTACAACTATTGCGGAAGATATAAACATAAATTGTTTATACAATAAACTTTACACACTATTCCCCAAGGTCGAGTAACCTTAAATTATACAAAATTCTTAAACTATCTAACATATAACATTATTATCATATATAATTGTTACAAATAAGATGCACATATAATCCTAAGCTGAACTTGGCTTTATCCTTTCTTGTATCCGACCGTATTCGCCTTATCTACAATGTTTATCATGATATAGCAAGGGTGAGCAATAAGTTTGCCCAGCAAGTTTAAGCTCAATAATTTAAGAATATATCATGATTGAAAGAATTGAACAAAAGCTGGCTACAGTTCTACAATTTAATTGCGAACTAGCATGAACAAATTTTACATAGCTGAACGAACATTGAACATGAACATATATATCTGGACCGAATGATAATGATGGTGATCAACCTTTCATACCTGATGCATACATACAGTATGCACAAAGTACAATTTAATAATTCTTAGACATGGCAATCAGAAATGATTAACCACAAGTATAATTGAATAATACAACTCGAGGTCGAGTTAAGAAAAACTTGCCTGTACCGTTGATTACCGCTATGAAATTGAATAAGCTTTGTCTAAAGACCTAATATTAATAATATTTATTTCTAAGTTAGAATAATATCATCACAATATTTAAAATAACCTAAACATATTATCACATAATCCTATCTGATAAGTAGGTTTTATACCTACTTATTGGATATCAATTCACGAGAACTATGCCCATCTCAAGTACATTTTAGTATGTGTTTAGTTGCATTTTGTTTTATTTTGCATTACTTGTAATTAGGACTCTTCTGGTGTGAAAATGCAGGAAATGGCATCGCTTAGCAGTGGCATGTGTGATGAGAATAGCGAAGGCATGATACGTGAAGCGAGTGGAGATAAGGGATTGAACAGTGATGAAGGAACAAGCATCAAGTAGTGGAGCAACATGAAACAACAGCAGAACATAAGAATGCAGAATACAGGAGCCGCGTGACTGAACAAGCTAGATTACGCATGCCCGCGCCATCAGCCTGCAATAGCTAGAAATGCACACACGCGCGCCCGCGCCATTTTTGTATTGGGACCTTTCGTGGTCGCGCTCGTCATCTGCAGCTGTTAATTGACTTTATTTAAAATTTTAAATTTGAAGTGTTTGTATTGATCTAAACTACTCTGGTTGGTACCAGATGCTATCATTATTGTTTTTATCAGTTTTTAGACTAGAGAACTAGGGTTCCAAGGATTGAACGAATTTCTAAGAAGGATTTTAGCATAGACTTAATATTTTCTACATCTTCTTTGGAATTCAATCATTGAACAATATTCTATTTCATTTTGCTGGAAAATATTGGAGATTTGAACAACGTTTTGGGACATAAACTGCAATTGGGTTTGATCAATTCTATCTTCTCTTTTAATTGCCTTAATTATTTTCCATGTGTTGCTATAATCCCATAATAGCTTTCGGTTCAGAAATGAGCTAAATCCCATTATTTCCAAATTTAATTTATTATTTTTTTAGTAGTATTTTATTCATTATTTGAGTTAGATTAATTAAAAAATTGTAAGCCTTAGTTTAAGCATACTAAAAATATAATAATTTAATTTTGAAACCTTTCTCCGTGGATCGATATTGTTCTTACTCTATACTACTTGTTGACCCATGTATGCTTGCATGAGTTAGAGTCCTTTTATTAAAACTAAAAAGGAGGCAACAAGTTTTTGGCACCGTTGCCGGGGAAAGGCGTTTAAATTTATTATTATTATCATCAGTTTTAAGCTAATTTTGTATGACTTAGACAAATCTAATCTAATCTTATCTCATTTCTATTTTTGTTTTTGTTTTTGTTTCAGGTACTTGTATATATTTTATGCACACGCGATCATCCAATTCTGAGTTGATACCTGCACAGGACGATATTAATGGTAGAGGTTGGAAATCGAGAGCGCGTAGAAATATACAAGCAGAGTTAGAGGCCAGACCATCTAATATGGCAGCCGAAGGACAAAGAGAAGAGCAAAGAGAGGAGCATAGGGCTTTGAGTGACTATTCAATGCCGAATATAAATGGACTGCAGTCAAGTATAGTCAGACCAGCGATAGCAGCTAATTCCTTCGAGATAAAGTCAGGCACTATTCAAATGGTGCAGAATTTGGTACAATTTGGGAGTGCTGCTACAGATGATCCTAATGAACACCTGTTGAGTTTCATCAAGATATGTGACACTTTCAGATACAACGGGGTGACAGAGGATGCAATCAGACTAAGGCTATTTCCATTCTCATTGCGGGATAAAGCAAGAAGTTGGCTTCACTCTTTACCTTCGGGATTAATCACCACATGGGAGGACCTAGCATAGAAATTTTTAGCCAAGTTTTTCCCAATGGCTAAGACTGCGAAGATGACGACAACAATTTCCCAGTTTGAGCAGCAACAGGGTGAATCATTATATGAAGTCTGGGAGAGATACAAGGAGATGCTACGAAAATGTCCACACCATGGCATGCCAGATTGGATGGTTATCAACACATTTTATAATGGATTGGGATGGCAGTCCAGGCCTATTGTAGATGCAGCTACAGGAGGAGCTTTATGGGCAAAGAGCTATGAAGAGGCCTATAACCTCATTAAGACAATGACAGCAAATGATTTTCAAAACCCTACATCTAGGATGCCACAGGCCAAAGTTGCAGGTTTGTTAGAGGTGGATGCTATTATTCAATTGTCAGCACAGATGGCATCCATGGCAAAGAAGATTGACTCATTGACAGAGACTAAGGCGAAGACAATTGCCTTTATGTGTGAGATTTGTGCAGGATCACATTTTACGGACCAATGTGCTATCAGTTTGAAGTCAGTACAGTATGTGAACAACTATAGGAAGGATCAAGGTCAATTTCAGAACACATATAGTTCCAACAACCGCAACCATCCAAACTTCAGTTGGTCAAATAACCAAGGAAATCAACAAAATTAGTTTCAACCGAATAATCAATTTCAGTCACAGTCAGCTCAGCAACAATTTGCACCAAGACCACCCTATCCACCGGGATTCTCTCAATAACAACATTATACTCCAGCTGCACCTCAGCAAAAAAAGAAGTCAGAGATGGAGGAGATGATGATGAAGTACATGGCAAACACAGAAGTGATGATTAAAAGCCAAGCAGTGGCTATCAAAAATCTGGAAACTCAAATGGGTCAGATGGCTAGCATGCTCAACAACAGGCCCCAGGGTTCATTGACAAGTACCACAGAGGCAAATCCAAGAAGGGAAGGGAAGGAACAATGTCAAGCAATCACACTCAGGTCTAGAAAATAGGTTGCAGAAAATCAACGGTAGCGCCACGCTTATATTTATAAGGGGGAAAACAGCAGCTTGTGGCCATGAGAGTTTATGCGAGAAGAAAAAAAAATAAGGAAGATTCTGGACAACAGTAGGAAGAGAATAATAAAGAAGAATCATGTGAGAAACCCGTGAATCAAATACCAATAGTTCACCCTCCGGTTCCGTATCCATAGAGATTGCATAAGCAGAGGGAAGACAAGCAGTTCAGCAAGTTAATTCTTGGAGGTCTTTAAAAAGCTGTTGATTAACATACCTTTCGCTGAGGCATTGGAACAGATGCCTAGTTATGCAAAGTTCATGAAGGGTATTTTGTCAAGGAAGAAGAGATTAGAAGACTTTAAGATAGTGGCCTTGACGGAGGAATGCAGTGCAGTGCTTCAACGCAAATTACCTCCAAAGCTGAAGGATCCGGGCAGTTTTACTATACCTTGCACAATTGGAAAGATGAGTTTCAACAACTACTTGTGTGATCTTGGGGAAAGTATCAATTTGATGCCCTTGTCAGTATTCAATCAGTTGGGATTGCCGACTCCAAGGCCGACAAATATTTCGTTGCAGCTTGCTGACAGGTCTATCATTTATCCACGGGGAATTTTTGAAGATGTTTTGGTAAAAGTGGATAAATTCATCTTTCCGTCTGATTTTATCATTTTAGATTATGAAGAAGATAGGAGCATACCAATCATACTGGGAAGACCATTCCTAGCCACAGGAAGGACATTGATAGACGTTCAAAAAGGGGAACTTACAATGTGTGTTCATGATCAGGAAGTTACCTTTAATGTATTGAAGGCAATGAAATTCCTGACAGAGGATGAAAAATACTTCAGAGTTGATGTGGTCGACAAGATCTTAAATGATGAAGTAGAAAGCTTGGTGGATCATGAATCATTGAGAAGTGCTATTGCTGGAAATTTAGAATTAGATGATGAGGAGTTTGAAGAACTTGTGCACTTTCTTGATACAACTCCACAATTCTGAAAATTCAAAACTCCTGTTGAGCCATTGAAGAAATCTAGAGAGATGTCAGTGAAATTGAAGCCATCTCTTGAGACACCTCCAGACCTTTAATTGAAACCACTTCCAGATTATTTGAGGTATGCATTTTTAAATAAAGATTAAAAGTTACTAGTGATTATTTCTTCTGCACTAACATCTTTTCAGGAAGAAAAATTGCTACGAGTTCTTAGAGAGTTCAAGTCAGATATTGGATGGACTATAGCAGATATAAAAGGGATCAACCCTTCTTTTTGTATGTATAAGATCCTGCTGGAAGATGATAGCAAGTCGTCGGTGGAAAAACAAAGAAGACTTAATCCGATCATGAAAGAAGTATTGAAATGGCGAGATGCGGGCATAATTTATCCAATTTCAGATAGTTCATAGGTGAGCCCAGTGCAATGTGTACCGAAGAAGGGTGGTATGACCGTGGTTTCTAATGAGAATAATGAGTTGATTCCAACAAGAACAGTAATGGGGTGGATAGTCTGCATAGATTACCGCAGGCTTAACAAGGCTACACGGAAAGATCACTTCCCACTGCCATTTATCGATCAGATGTTGGATAGATTGGCGGGTCATGAGTTTTATTGCCTTCTAGACGGATACTCAGGCTACAATCAGATGGTTATCGCTCCAGAGGACCAAGAAAAGACAACATTTACATGTCCGTATGACACTTTTTCTTTCAGAAGGATGTCTTTCGGTTTGTGCAATGCTCCAGCCACCTTTCAGAGATGTATGATGGCTATCTTTTCGGATATGGTGGAACAGAATGTAGAGGTATTCATGGATAATTTCTCAGTATTTGGGGATTCTTTTGATCTATGTCTGGATAATTTGGTGATGGTGTTGAAGAGATGTGTTGAAACAAATTTGGTATTGAATTGGGAAAAGTGTCATTTCATGGTACAAGAAGGAATAATTCTGGGACACAAGGTTTCGAAGAAGGGACTTGAGGTGGACAGAGCTAAATTAGATACTATTGAGAATTTACCGCCACCAACTTCAGTTAATGTTGTTTGAAGTTTTCTTGGACATGCAGGCTTTTACCACAGATTCATTAAAGACTTCTCCAAAATAACTAAACCACTTTGCAGTTTATTGGAGAAGGATGCTTAGTTAAAATTTGATGAGGACTGTGTGTCTGCATTTGAGCATTTGAAGAGAAGGTTAACTTCATCACCAGTCATTACAGCACCAGATTAGGACTTGCAATTCGAATTGATGTGTGATGCCAGTGATTATGCTGTGCGGGCTATTTTGGGTCAGCAAAAGGAAAAGATTTTTCATGTGATATATTATGCGAGCAAGACCCTTACTGAGGCGCAGTTGAACTACACCACCACAGAGAAAGAATTATTGGCAGTTATGTATGCTTTTGACAAATTCTGAGCGTATCTGATTGGTACAAAGGTGATAGTGTACACGGATCATGCGGCAATTCGACACTTAGTGGCAAAGAAGGATGCAAAGCCTCGTTTGATCATATGGATATTATTGTTGCAGGAATTTGATTTAGAGATCAAGGACAGAAAGGGAACTGAGAACCAAGTGGCGGATAACTTATCTCGACTAGAGAATCCAGAAAGGGAGGTAGATGATAAAGTCATAATTAATGAATCTTTTCCAAATGAACAGTTGTTTGTGGTGAAAGGGGAAGTGCCATGGTTTGCAGACTACGCGAACTACTTGGTACGTAAGATGGTACCTTCTGACGTGATTGGTCATAAGAAGTAGAAATTCTTGCATGATGTGAAATAGTTTATATGGGATGAACCGTATTTGTTCAAACAATGTGTTGATCAGATGATAAGGAGGTGTATCCCATATAGCAAGATAGAAGGGATTTTGCAGGATTATCATGCTTCTTTATATGGGGGTCACTACGGTGGAGAGCGAACAATGGCTAGAGTGCTACAAGCAGGATTCTACTGGCCGATAATTTTCAAGGATGCTTACAGTTTCGTCCAAAGATGTGACAGATGTCAAAGAATCGGGAACATTTCGAAAATGAATGAAATGCCATTGAACACAATCCTCGAAGTGGAAATTTTTGATTTGTGGAGGATAGATTTCATGGGTCCTTTCGTTTCTTCATGTGGAAATCTTTACATCTTGCTAGCAGTGGATTATGTGTCCAAGTGGGTAGAAGTGGCAGCTCTTCCAACAAATGATGCTAAAGTAGTCCTCAGATTTTTACAGAGGAGTATTTTCACGAGGTTTGGGACTCCAAGGGCCATCATTAGTGATGAAGGTAGTCATTTTTGTAATAGGCAGTTCACAGCTCTGTTGGCTAAATATGGGGTGAATCATCGCATTGCTAGAGCTTATCATCCGCAAACGAATGGCCAAGCAGAAGTTTCTAATCGTAAAGTCAAGAGAATTCTGGAAAAAGTTGTGAACCTCACAAGAACGGATTGGTCCTTAAAGCTTGATGATGTTGTTTGGGCATATAGGACTGCTTATAAAACTCCATTGGTGTAAGACCCCAACTTTTATGAATAAAGATGAATTTTCTATAAATATCATTTTTGAATATTATGGAGTGAATTTGATATAATGTTATAGTTGTGGGTAATATTTATAAATTTTTCAAAGTACGCAAGTTGTTATATAATATTCGATTGGTGGGGGAATATTCGTTTTAACAGGGAATATTCGTACGACGACACAATCATTGGTGGACCCCACAACGGAATTATTGTCGGATTGAGAAAAAGATAAAAATATTTTTTTATGAAAATAACAGCGGAAGTTTTATCGTTAACTGTTGAAACACCCGGTGTTAAAAGTACAGTAATACGCGTGGTTGCATAGTAGCACACAGTATTGATTATTGATGCTTACGTGAGAAGTCACTCAGTTTTATTCAATTATTGCTACAATAATTATTGCATAGTACTCACGTTATTTGATTCAATTATTGTTGATATTTTATATATTATTAAATTAATAATTGAGATGACAGAGTTATTAATATTATTATTTGCAATATTGACAATGTCTAGAAGTTCTGTCAAGGAGAGGTTTGGTCACCTAATTGTGCGTCAATAGGGAGAAATCCTTATTGGAAAGCCCCCTCTTTCCTGAGAACGACCTGGTTGTTAAATATTGCGAATTATAATAAAGATGATAAATGTTGTTAAAAATATTGAGGAGATTTTTATGAAGTATTTGTTGTAAATTTTGCTTATTTTATGGACCCCCATTTACCTATTTTTCAAAATAATCGGTAGAAGTTATTTTTAAGGGGGGCCCACGGGTGGGACGCACTTGTGGAGGAAAGTCTTGTGGTGGGATTTTATGTTGACCACGGGTATTGAAAGAAGAAAAAAAAAGAGATTAAATGGGTGGTGGTGTGGTGTATATTGATGATGTAGTATGTATATATATATATATATATATATATATATATATATAGCATGTGAAGATTGAATAATGGGGGGGGGGGGGGTGGCGTGGAATGAAGGGAAGTACTTTTATTTTATATGTTGATAGTGGATTTTGGTGGAGGGAGTAGTCACATGATGGAGTACTATATGTATTATTTATTTATATGTATATGTAATGTTTGAAAATTGGCAGAAAGGGGTACAATTATTATTATTATTATATATATATATATATAAATGTGATAATTTGAAAGTTGGCAGGTTGTATCACGGGGGTAATGACCCGTGAGTTTATATATATATATATATAATATAATATATAATACATATTATATTTTATTTAAAAGTTTTTGTTTTATTAGAATATTTTATTGCATAGTATCCTTTCCATTCTCCTATAAATAGGATGCTTAGTTAGAATTGAAAATCACACCATAATCAGAGAATTTTTCTTCTATAATATTGAGCGTATTTCTTTAGATTTTTAGAAAGCTTTGAGCATAGAAAATAGTGAAAGTTTTCTTCAAGAATATCTTTGCTATACCAGTTGGAATACTCTTCTTTTCAAGGTAAGGGATGTTATTGTTCAATATTCGTTTGAAATAATATTTTCTTCCATACTCTGTAGTATGTAAGTAATATTATTTCGTTTCAGATTTCGAATTCTATACTCGTTTTGTTAAAGTTTTGGCTTCTAAACTCCATGAAATTAGTAGAATATCCTTGATATTTGCGCTTCATCCAGTATCTTTTCATGGAAATATTATTCTGAGCATTCTTGATAAGTTTTAACTTTTTCATGCCGGAGTACTATTCACGGGGTTACTATTCCCGAAGTACTATTCATGGGGTACTATTCACCTGGGGTACTATTCATGATAAAAAAAATTAATTCATTTTCGGTCCAAATTATTTTTGGTACAATATTATTCTTGAATTTTACTCCACAAAGCAGTATCACGTTGACAATTTGGACGTTATTAATTTCTGGATAAATTAAATTATAAATCTTTAAAAATTTATCCTTGAACTTGTTTTATTGAATTCTTATATCATTGTCATCATCCTCATGTTTATATTATGTTGAAAGTCAAATACGTGGCTGTAGTACATAGATGGACTTGGTATGATTATGACCGAGGATTATTTAAGTATAATCATGTAGTAATGTTACAAATGATGTGGTAAAAGTCCTCATTGGCCCATAGTGCATTGATGGACATTTGTTGGCATGATCATGACCATTGATGAAAACACGAATATCCTTGATTTAGTAGTGCATGGATAATTTGTGGTCGTGATACTTAATGAATATCCTTGTAGTAGAGTGCGGGGATGATGTGGATTATTTATTGTCGAGTCTCGATTGATAAAAGTGATGAAAAACCTTTTAACTCATAGAAGATAGTAGATTTTATTCTCTACTTGACTCTTCAATGGATTGCTTGTTCATTGCTGCAGTTAAACTTGATGTTTGTTATATTTTATCGTTTAAACTTTGTTGAAGGCTAACGATAAATTATTCTACATTATCTTAGTCATAATATTTCTTCTTTGGGCTAGTTGAGCTCACCTTTTGCTTTCATTTTTCTCTTTAGGAAATTAGAGCGTGGCCGGTACTAGTCGGGGAGGCGAGTGGCGGTCGGATGATAGCATTAGTAGTCCTCACTATTCTATGAAATAGTGTGATAATAAATGTATTGAGGACTCCATTTGAGTTGAATACTGTCTAGAAGACAATATTCTTATTTAAACTCTCAGTTTATGTTTTGTCGTATTTTACACGACAGGTGTATTATCAAGTTGTATTTGAATTTTGTACCATGTATTTGGCGACTCAAGATGGGTCATGTATACCTATTTTGGGGGCGTCACAGTTGGTATCAAAGCTTAGGGATATGATCCCTGGTTGAAATGTGAGACAGGAACTAGGAGGGGAGAGATGGGGAATTCCTACGCTAGTATGACCTACCTAAGTTTATTTGGTATTTAATTGGTCGGTCAGAGTATAGGGATAATATGTGACATGTCAATTAACCCTTGTCTTGTGGCAGTATTTGAAAATGACATCCGAGAATATTGAGAATAGTAATGGAGCACAGGAGAGCGTTGAGTCACCACATATGAATACCCAGGATAATGTGCAACAGGAAGACAATAATCCGCAGGTAAACAACAACACCGATCAAATGATGAACGATGGGATGTTCAGAGGCTTTCTGCAATTCATACAACATCAGGCGAGAGCGGCTCCTGTCCATAATGCAGGTGGAAACACTGGAAACTCTCGGACGGTCACCTTAATGCATTCAAGTCTTTGGGACCACAGAAGTTTTTGGAAGCCAAAACCACTTAAGGCGAGAGCGTGGATATAGCAGATCAACAAGATATTTGATGTCTTGGGATGCTCCGAGGAGAAAAAGGTTCCCTTTGCCACCTTCATATTGCGAGCAGAGGCATATTACTGGTGGGAATCTTTAAAGTGTACTCAACTCGCCTTGCTTGAAGATGTCTTGGGAGAAGTTCAAGAACATTCAACGACAAGTACTTTCCGAAAGTATTCGTCACATGAAAGAGGTAGAGTTCATTAAAGCTGGAGCAAAACAACATGGCCAGTGTCGCAAAGACTGAAGCTAAGTTTGAAGAGTTGTCGGTTTGCATCCCACTTAGTTGATAATGAGGAGAGAATGACGCGGATGTTTTTAAGAGGTTTGAAACCCGAGATACGTCAATACCTTATCTCTCACAAACTTTACTTGTATTCAGATGTTGTGAATAGGGCTCAGTTATTGGAACACAATAATGAGTCAACCTAACCAAGAGAGAGAGCGACCAAGAAATGATAATACCGGTGTTGGCGTCAACATCAAGCGGTGACAACAAATGTGGAGGAATCAACATGCGTAAATGGTAACCACTTGAGTGGTAATCATGGCCAAGACAATAAGAATGGACATTTCAAGAAGAGGAGATTCAACAATGATGAAAAGACGTCAGCATCAGCACCCGTTGTTAAGGAAGGAGAACGACCACCTATCATATGCTTCAAGTGCGGAGGGGAGGGACATATCAGTCCAAACTGCGGAATACAGTCCAAAGCATGTTACAATTGTGGAAGGGAAGGTCACCTAGCCCGATTTTGTTGTTCACCAAAGACAAGTCCAGCTGGGATGGAGGCACCAAAGGCCGTCCCAAAAAAGTCAAAGCAGGTAGTGCAAGGGAGAGCGTTTGTCGTGACCTCCCAGAAAGCAAGGAACCCGAACGAGGTCATCACGGGTAAGCTTATCATAAACTCTAGCAAAGTATATACCTTATTTGATACCGGTTCTACCCATTCTTTTATTTCTCCTACTTGCGCTCAACATTTAAATTTGACTCCGGAGAAATTAGACTTTGACTTAGCTGTTGAATCTCCGTTGGGAGAAACCTTCATTACATCCACTGTTTATAAACCTTGTTTGGTTCAAATCGGTACCCTCACATTACCTGTCGATCTTATTTCATTAAAAATACTTTCATTTGACGTAATTCTAGGGATTGATTGGTTAACTACTCATCATTCAAAAATTATTGTTTTCGTAAGGTTGTTAGCTTTCATATTCCTAACCAACCTATTATGCGAATTCAAGCAACCAAACCATTAAAATCAATCACTGTCATCTTAAGCCATAAAGTTATTCGTTTATTGAAAAACGGATGTCAAGCTTTCTTAGCTCATGTCACGGATTTAAACAAAAATACGTCAGTTTTGAATGATATTTCTATTGTTAATAAATTCCCTGACGTATTCCCTGAAGAACTTCCTGGCCTACCCCCAGAGCGTAAAATTGAATTTTGTATCGACCTTGAACCCGGTACAAAACCCATTTCCAAAGCCCCATATCGAAAGGCTCTTATTGAACTTCAGGAGTTAAAGACCCAACTGCAGGAATTGTTAGACATCGGCTTCATTCCTCCTAGTAGGTCTCCTTGAGGTGCTCTTGTTCTATCCGTGAAAAAGAAAGATGGGAGTATGCCACTTTGTATTGATTATCGGGAGTTGAACCATGTCACTGTCAAAAATAGATATCCATTGCCTCATATTGATGACCTATTTGACCAACTACAAGGCGCCAAATTCTTTTCAAAGATCGATCTTCATTTCAAATATCATCAGTTAAAGATCAGAACTAATGACATTCCAAAGACGACTTTCAGAACTAGGTACAGGCATTATGAATTCCTAGTCATGTCTTTTGGATTGACTAATGCTCCTGCTGCCTTCATGGATATGATGAACTGAGTATTTAAGGAATATTTAGATCACTTTGTGGTCGTCTTTATTGATGACATCCTCGTATACTCCAAAAGCTGTGAAGATCATGAACAACACTTGAGGCTGATACTCCAAAAGCTTCGTGAAAACAAACTTTATGCCAAGTTGAAGAAATACGAGTTCCGGCTTGAGGAAGTAGCATTCCTTGGGCACGTAGTATCAAGACATGGAATATCTGTTGACCTGACAAAGATTGAAGCTATTCAAAGCTGGGAGCAACCTAAATCAGTGACCGAAGTACGTAGCTTTCTCAGCTTAGCTAGTTATTATCGGAGATTCGTAGAAGAATTTTCTCGAATCGCCACTCCATTAACTCAGCTGACTCAGAAAGATACAAAATTCAGTTGGAGCGAGGAATGTGTTGGGTAAAATCTAATTACGCACAACACGTAAGTATACGTGGTTAACAAGTAATAAAGTGATAAGTTGAGTATCGTTCCCACGAGGAATTATTAATACAAAATCACCAAGTACTAACCCGTAACCAACTCAATCTTATTTAAATGAATGAATTTCAAATTATATAATTAAACTACTATTAAATTCCACTAGTTAAATTACGATTACGGAGATTTAAGATCACAACTTCACTTATTGCTTCATTTAAGTTAACACACTTCTCATCAATTATTCTCTATCCTGAATTGTTAATCAAGAACACTAAAGCAGATAAAACCACCTCTCGATGCATAATACCCATACTCACTTAAATCCACATATGATAGAATTAAGCAAGACACCCTAATTAACTAATCCACTATATCTCTATGTGAATTACAATTAAAAAGAATTTAAAGCACAAGTTCTCTATAAGATTACATATGGTGTAAAGGCATATCTCTATCCTAAACACTCATCATGAATTTCATCTATGCAAAAATCACAAACACATGCTATCATGATAAGATCTAAATCAATACTTCATCTCTCGAGTTCATATAGATTATCACGATAATTGTTAGCTAGGCAATTAAGTAATGATGTCCAAATCACAATAGACAATCCTCACAATAGAACATAATAATTGATAGCAAAGCATATTAAAATAAACTACACAATAAGATCCATTGTAATCTCAAACAAAGAACTAGTTCATTGAATTAGAACTAAGAATCCACAATTGAATAAACAATAAAAGATAAAGATAGAAGAAGATGAGAAGATATAATCTATTGTCTGTAGATTTGAAGCTCCCTCCTTGCTCCTACTTTGAATCTTCAATGGTCTCCAAGTTGCTTCAATCTCCAAATCTAATTAGAACTAGTGTTTTGATCTAATCTACTGTAATCTAATCTAATGGAATCATCTCTCTCCTCTAATCTCCCCTCTAATCCTTGTGTTTCTCCTCCTTTTATAAGTCTCTTTATATGTCTTTAAGTCCTCTTGGAAGTACTTAAGTTAATTGGATCGAAACAATCCTTCCCGAACTCAAATTTGGGCAAAAAACGCTTTTTCTACGCATACCCCCGCCCCGGCGGGGGTTTATACTTGTAAAGGGTCCGCCCCAGTGGGCTAGGATTCTATTTCGCAGCTGGTATGCCCGCCTCGGCGAGCATTTTGTTAAGGAAAAGCCGGCCCCAGCGGGGGTCCATTTTCTATCACAGCGTCCTCTAGAAAAACGGCCATAACTTTTGATCTGCGAAGAGTTACGGGGCCTGTCACCTATAAAATCGAAGATATCGACGAGCTCTACAACTTTTATTCTTTGAGAATTGAGAAATAACGAACTAATAAAGGTCGAAATTGAGCTGGAAGTGACTACTATGCAAATGGCCACCCAAAACAGTGACGTTCGACGTCCGTTGGTACAAAGATCATAACTCTTGCATCCGAACTCCGATTAAAATTATTTAACATGTTTCGCAAAGCTACAAAGATGCTCTACAATGTAAGCCAAGTTCCAAGCCAAAAACATGAAATGAACATGAAAGCCCAAATGATGTCCGGATCACTTTTTTTGCATTTTCCTACCAATTCTTTGCGATTTCCTTGCTTTTCCTTACCAATAGTCGCTCACATCGCTCCCAAACATATAACCTACAAAATGAACACAAAATGCATGAAAAGTAACTAAGACACATGAATATAAGCAACTAATTCAAGTAACTAATACCGGATAAGTGGATATAAAATCTACTTATCAAATACCCCTAAACTTAATCATTTGCTTGTCCTCAAGCAAAAACACAAAACAACAATGATATGCAATGCAACTAATCTACATGCCTATGAATCCAGCAGTAATGACAGAAACAAGTCTATTCAACCGGCCTTAGAGAAATCAACTAAACATGATAATACATCATATCAAAACTCATCAGTAACTTCCCAATCAATCATCAAATCTTAGACTGTTATCACTAATATAGTACGTGTGTGCTCCATAACAATGTTAACTGATATAAAATAAAATTTAACACATAACAAGTCTCTTCGAAGGTATCATACAGTGTAAACTCAAGAAATCCAAAAACAAGCTAGATCCAACTAAAATCAAACAATTACCAATATCGAGGGTCAACATGGGATACTTATGCTTTATTTTTCATCTACGGGGGCTTTTTGCTCTTATTTCCCGTTTTATTCATTTATTTTAATTTTTTTTATATACACATAGCTATGCAATGTCTTATTCCCTTAGGCTTTTCAATGCTACCTTAACGAGCTTTCGACCAACGACTCCCAGACCATTAAGACCTTAGGGCGCTAGGTGTAAAGACAATCCCCTCAGGCTTACTTACTCAAGTAACAAAGGCCACAAAACTAGACAAGCACGCCACGGTGTTTATTCATACTTTTTTTCTTTTTTTTTTCTTTTTTGTACAATACAGCTTATATACCCCAAATATTCCCCCAAACTTAGGTTCTTGTATAACTTTAGCCATCACTACTTATTCTTGTCATTCTTTCATTCAAACTAGCATTATCCTTTAGAGTCCCATTATGTATCAATTTAAACTCAATCAATCAACAAGGTTGTTTCTAACGTGCTAACCTTGATTATACCAGTTTCAAACAGGAAAAGATTCACTTCATAACAAGAAATCACATCAAAGCTCTAATAATTAGTATTATACTTGTCTACTCAATTCCAATCTCGTCATTGGCCAAAATAAATTGAACTATCTAACAGCTGGACTCATGCAAGATGAACTAACTATTATTTTTGATTTTTTGATTTGATTTTTTTTTTAAATAATGAACCTAAACTAAATTAATAACATATGCAAAATAACATAACATAAACATGAAACTAAACATGCAATAAAGAACTAAACTAAACTCCCCCAAACTTAGCAATTACAATGTCCTCATTGTAAGAATATAGCGATAAGTAGAAGAGAACTTCCCTGCAATCAGCTAAGCGTGAAGTGATGGTGGCGATGGCGGCGACGATCATTTTCCTATCCAATGATCCTCCAATACCTGCAATGAAGAGAGACAACATGGATTAAAATATCACTTTAGAATATAACGTGATTCCTATCTACTAAATAAACTAGGAAAGCATATAAATAAATAAAAAAGATTCCTGGGTTGCCTCCCAGTCAGCACTTGATTTATAGTCTTTCAGCTTGACTTTGTCTGGTCAACGCTATCCAATTCCTCTTCGATAATTGAGGAACCCTCCATCCATCGGAAATAATGTAGCTTTTGGTAGGTTCCCATTTGTGATGGCTATCGAGTTAAAGTCACCTAGCATACTTTGTTTAAATATGTGCCTAATTGAGAATGTTGAATAACTAGGTGCTTTTTTGTTCGTTGAGCTTATGATTTGATTAGGGCTTTGAGGCTTGGCAAGAACAACGGGCTCTTCTTCTATCTTTTCCTCCACATCTCACCATGGCTTCACATTTGTACTAGCTCTCATGTCATAAAGAGCCTTGCCGACGACATGACTACCAAGCGGGCACGGTTTTGAAATCTAACTAAACCCTTGATCTTTGGCGGAGAAGGAACATGGGGCACTAATAACATCAGCTCATCCTCGTTGGTACTCATAGTTAGTTCTTCACCGACCTTATTTTCATTATCCCTACTTGTCTCATCTTTTTCAATATCTCGTGGCTCATCCAGTTGTAGATATGGCTCGTGCACTTCATCAATATCAGAATCCTCATCATAACACCAATTATTTTGCGGATAGATATTCAGGGCTTTGAGCATTTGATCCATCTGGTTCTGCATATTTTGAATTGATATCTCTTGATTAATCCTCCTCTCCTCATTTGATGCTACGAACTTGGACCACAATTCCTCCAACCTTGAATTATCTGTCTCAGTCTCGGAAGCCATATATTGAGGACCATTGGTTGACATACTGACGAGTTGTTCCATCCGATTATTAAAATTCTGGGTTGACAGCTCTTGGCTAATCCTCATCTCCTCTAGGTTTGATATGCCCTTCAATATTTCATCCGTCGGATTTGGCTTTTCTTCTTGTGGCAATGAAGGTGGACGTGAAAATTCCGGTGTGTATTTTGGATTTGGAGCGTAGTATTGGTCTTCACAAGTATAGCTCCACGACGAATCCGGGTGATACCCCCAAACTTGATGATAATTAGCATATGTATAATCGTTGAGGTATTCACCACCATGTTGTCCCGGCCCAAAACTAACGGTGCATTGATGACTCGGATGATTACCAACATAATAATTTCAATTAACTGCTATCCTTCGATTATGTTGAGCTGCAACAACGTCCAACCTCCTCGAAAGTGTCTCAAGCTGCGTTGATAATGCAGAAAATGCATTGAGATCATCAATCCCCGCTCCCCTTGGTTGAGTCATATTCGAATATGGCCTTTGATAATTGAATTCATCCATGGTACCTGGAAAGAATGAAAAATAGGAAGAGAATTAAATAAAAAAAAACAAAAAAAATGTTTAAATTAAGACTAATTTGATTGAAGCTAATATTGGCAAAAATATATTTAACTAATTCCCCAGCAATGGCGCCAAACACTTGTTGGGTAAAATCTAATTACGCACAACACGCAAGTATACGCGGTCAACAAGTAATAAAGTGATAAGTTGAGTATTGTTCCCACGAGGAATTATTAATACAAAATCACCAAGTACTAACCCATAACCAACTCAATCTTATTTAAACGAATGAATTTCAAATTATATAATTAAACTACTATTAAATTCCACTAGTTAAATTAAGATTACAGAGATTTAAGATCACAACTTCACTTATTGCTTCATTTAAGTTAACACACTTCTCATCAATTATTCTCTATCCTGAATTGTTAATCAAGAACACTAAATTAGATAAAACCACCTCTCGATGCATAATACACATACTCACTTAAATCCACAGAAGATAGAATTAAGCAAGACACCCTAATTAACTAATCCACTATATCTCTTTGTGAATTACAATTAAAAAGGATTTAAAGCACAAGTTCTCTATAAGATTACATATGGCGTAAAGGCATATCTTTATCCTAAACACTCATCATGAATTCCATCTATGCAAAAATCACAAACACGTGCTATCATGATAAGATCTAAATCAATACTTCATCTCTCGAGTCCATATAGATTATTACAGTAATTGTTAGCTAGGAAATTAAGCAATGATGTCCAAATCACAATAGACAATCCTCACAATAGAACATAATAATTTCATGGAGTAAATATCAAGGATATTCCACTAATTTCTTCGAGTATAGAAGCTAAAACTTTAACCAACTAAGTATAATAGAATATATGAAACTACAAATGGATTTTTGCCCGCCATGCAATAATCTACGTAGACAGATCATTTCCACAATTTAATAAGGATTGAATACAAAGGATCATTCACCATGCATGTGGTAATCCACATAGACAGGTTATTCCAACAGAAATAAAGAATGGAATAATAGAAAAATTCACCATGCATGTGATAGACGGCACAAACAGGTTATTCCAACAGAATAATAAATAATGGAACCAGGTCATGCGTCATCCGCACAGACAGGATATTCCAACAAAATAATAAAGAATGGAATAACAACAGAATTCACGTGCATGCGATGAATCAAGCACAGATAAAGTTATTCTAACAGAATAATAAAGAATGGAATAAAAGAAGAATTTCACCATGTATGCGGTACTTCACATAGACAGGCTATTCCAACATAATAATAAAGAATGGAATAATAGAAGAATTTCACCATGTATACGGTAGTCCGTGTATATATGTTATTCCAACAGAATAATAATGGATGGAATAACAATAGCTCTCTTCATGAATACGAAAGAAATAATACCCCTTACCTCAAAGAAGACTGGATACTGGAATAGTGAGGTAGCAGACTTCTCTTATTCTTTCTCTCTATATTTTTTCTCTATAATAATTGCTCTATAGCTTTAGTGAATTGGTGAAAAATGACGGAAGAATGAGCTTCTATTTATAGGAAAATATAGTTTCGATAATTGCACGTTTTGGGGCTCAAAATATTACAGTATAATACCTTCCTCTTTTCCTTCATTTTTAATTTAGTCCTGCAAGTATTATCAAACTTGCACCACCTCTCCTAATAGTAAATCATGTGAATCTATAGTTCTAGACATGTGAAAATACGAATTACAGTATACTACCTCCATCTATACCTTCATTTTTAACTTAGTCATGCAAGTATTATCAATCTTGCACCAACTCCCCTAGTAGTAAATGAATGTGAATCAATAGTACACACATGTGAACAAATAGTTATAATCATGTGAATTAATAGCAATTAATTGCTCATTTATCCGGTTAATTACCCGATTGGTCAATAAAATCTCCAGACATCAATCATTATTGAAATAAATGTCAATTTTCACTAACACTAATAATTCCAACACAATGGAACTATCAATTTCATCTTTAATCAACACGAACTTATTCATCATTAATATTATAATTCACAATATTTAACAACCATGTCGTTCCCGGAAAGAGGGGCTTTTCGATAAGGATTTCTCCTTATTGGCGCGCAATTAGGTGACCAAACCTCTCCTTGACAGAACTTCTAGACATTGTCAATATTGCAAACAATAATATGAATAACTTTGCCATCTCAATTATTGATTTAATAATATATCATATTATGCAGATGATACTGTGACAATAATTGAATCAATAATTTGAGAGATATGATGCAACAATTACTGTAGCAATAATTGAGTTTAACTAAGTGACTTCTTACGTAAGCATCAATAATCAATACCGTGTGCTACTATGCAACCACGCGTATTACTGTACTTTTACTACCGGGTAGTTTAACAATTTTAACGGTAACACTTTCGCCATTATTTTTATAAAAAGATAATTCTGTCGTTTTCTAACTACGATAATACTTCTATTGTGGGGTCCACCAATGTTTGTGCCTTCGTATGAATATTTCCCGACAAAAAGAATATTCCCCGACCAAACGAATATTTTATAACAACTTGCATACTTTGCAAAACTTATAAATATTACCCACAACTATAACATTATATCAAATCCACACCATAATATAAAAAAAATATTTCGAGAAATTTAAATATTTATTCATAAAATTTGGGGTCTCACAATCTCCCCTCCTTATGAAATTTAGCCTCGAAATTTACGTGACGATACTTCGTATCTTTGAAGAGATGAGGATACCTTGACTTCATTTCAGATTCTAACTCTTGAGGTATAACCTTTGAGTGTCGAATATGATCCTTCTTATCCAAGATTTTAACACGTATCTTATCATATGTTAAATCTTCTGCTATCTCATCTAGTTCTAATTCAATAATGTGGTTCGGGAAGTCCACATAGTTACGTAACATCGATACGTGAAAAACGTTATGAACACACGATATACTTGGCAGTAAAACGAGTCTATAGGCCACAGTTCCTACTCAATCGAAGATTTTAAATGGGCTAATAAAATTGAGGGTTAAGATTTCCTCTCTTCATCGACTCTTGCTTCTATAATAACGCCCTCTTGAACCTTCTTCTTCATATTTATCAGCTCCGGGTCTATAGCTTGAGCGGCTTTTAACTTTATCGATTAAAGTCGATTCTACTTGTATATTCGTTATCTTCACGTGGGTCCCTAGAGTATTTAACTCTATCTTCATCATTTGTAAGTTATACAAAATGGTTCTTTGTGTTAACAACATCGCACTCATAAACGCATACGATCTTCTACTCAACGCGTCAGCTACCACATTCGCTCTTCCACGGTGATATTGAATGGTACGATCGTAATCTTTAACAGCTCGAGCTAACGTCTTTGGCGCATGTTACGTTCATTTTAGTCGAAGAAATATTTGAGGGTTTTAGAAATGGGTTTTGTACTGGGGTTAATACAAAATTCGATTTCACGCTCTAAGGGTAGGCTAAGAAGTCCTTCAGGAATATGTTAGGAAATTTATTAACAATAGAAATATCATTCAAAACTGTGACTCTCATCCAAGACTTGGATAGCACATGTAATGAAGGTTTCTCCTAACGGAGTTTCAACCGATAAATCAAATTCTAATTTCTCCGGAGTCAAATTTAAACGTTGAGCGCAAGCAAGAGAGATAAAATAGTGGGTAGAACCGGTATCTAATAAGGTATAGACTTCGCAAGAATTTATAATTAACTAACCCGTGCTAACTTCGTTCGGGTTACTCGCTTTTTGAAAAGTCATGAAAAATGCTCTCCCTAAAACCACCGACTTTGTTTTGTACGTATCCGCCTTTGGTGTCACCGTCCCAGCTGGACTTGACTTCACTATACGACAAAATCGAGCTAAATGACCTTCTTTTCTTGAAATTTCCACTTCTATTATCTTGGCCATGATTACCACCGAAGTGGTTACCATTCTTGGCATGATAATTTCCCCCACGATGGTTATCATTGTTTCGATGGTCGCTGCCACCGGTTTGATTATTATCGTGTTGTTGGTCGTTACCTTTTGGTTGTGCTGACTCATTATCGCGCTCCAATAACTGAGCCCTATTCACAACATCTGAATATAAACAAATTTTGTGAGAAATGAGGTATTAACGTATTTCGAGTTTCAAACCTCTTAGAAACATTCGCGTCATTCGCTCCTCATTATCGACTCAAATGGGATGCAAAACAAGGATAACTCATGAAACTTAGCCTCAGACATTGCGATACTGATCATATTGTTTTGCTCCATTGCTTATCTCAATATTTTCAGATGCTATTTTAAAATACTGCCACAAAACTAGGGTTAATTGACATGTCACATATTATCCCTATACTCTGACCGACCAATTAAATACCAAATAAACTTAGGTAAGTCATACTAACGAAGGAACTCCCCGTCTCTCCCCTCCTAGTACTTGTCTCACATCTCAGCCAGGGATCATATCCCTAAGCTTTGATACCAACTGTGACCCGCATTCAAGACTTGGATAGCACCTCATAATGATACCTATCAACTTGCCACCGTTCCTCACGGCGTCCACTACGAAAAGTCTGGCTTTGGTGCATCCCATGACTTGGAAGTCACCAGATAAAGGCTCGGGGCTCTTTTCTATGGCTTTGATACCAACTGTGACGCCCCCAAAACAGGTCTACATCACCCATTCTGAGTCGCCAGATATATGATACATAATCTAAATACAAATTAATTATACAACTGTCGTGTAAAATACGACAAAACATAATCTGAGAGTTTTAACACGAATATTGTCATCTAGACAATATCCACACTCAAATTCAATCTTATTACATTTATTATCACACTATTTCACATAATAGTGAGGACTACTAATGCAACCATCTGGACCGTCAAACCATTCCCCGACTAGATCCAACTATATTCTCATTTCCTAAAGAGAACAGTGAAAGAAAGGGTGAGCTCAACTAGCCCAGTAAGAAATAGTATGACTAAGATAATGCAGAATAAATTATCCTTAGCCTTCAACAGTATAACAACTGATAGAACACAATAGACAACAAGTTTTAGATCAACAACTGCAGCGGAATAAGCAATCCATTAGAAGAGTCAAGTAGAGCATAAAATCTACTATCTTCTATGATTTAAAAAAAATTTCATCAACTTTATTGCTGAGACTTAGCTTAATAAATAAACCACATCATCCCTGCACCACGGCCAAGGATATTCATGTAATCATCAATGGTCATGATTATACCGAATAATCCCTGGTCATAATCATACCAACAACTGTCCATCAATGAACTACAGGCCAATGAGGACTTTTACCACATCATTCGTCACATTATGGTCATGATTATACCGAATAATCCCTAGTCATAATCATACCAAGTCCATCTATGCACGTAAGCCAAAGATGACTTTAATCACAATATAAGCATGAGGATGATGACAATGACATAATAATTCAATAAAACAAGTTCAAGGATAAATTTTAAAGATTTATAATTTAATTTATCCGAAAATCAATAACGTCCAAATTGTCAACATGATACTGCTTTGTAGAGTAAAATTTAAGAATGCTCAGAAGAATATTTTCATGAAAAAATACTGGATGAAGCGTAAATATCAAGGATATTCTACTAATTTCATGGAGTATAGAAGCCAAAACTTTAACCAACTGAGTATAATAGAATATATGAAACAACAAATGGAATTTTGCCCGCCATGCGGTAATCCACATAGACAGATCATTTTCATAATTTAATAAGGAATGAATACGAAGGATCATTCACCATGCATATGGTAATCCACATAGACAGGTTATTCTAACAGAATAATAAATAATGGAAACAGGTTATGTGTCATCCGCACAGACAGGATATTCCAACATAATAATAAAGAATGGAATAACAATGAATTCACGTGCATGCGATAGGCCGCATGCATGATTATTCCAATGTAATAAAAAGAATGGAATAAAAGAAGAATTTCACCATGTATGCGGTACTTCACATAGACAGGTTATTCCAATATAATAATAAAGAATGGAATAACAGAAGAATTTCACCATGTATACGGTAGTCCACGTATACAGGTTATTCAAATAGAATAATAAGGGATAGAATAACAATAGCTCTCTTTATGAATACGAAAGAAATAATACCCCTTACCTCAAAGAAGACTGGATACTGGAATAGTGAGGTAGCAGACTTCTCTTCTTCTTTCTCTCTATAATTTCTCTCTATAATAATTGCTCTATAGCTTTAGTGAATTTGTGAGAAATGAAGGAAGAATGAGCTTCTATTTATAGGAAAATATAGTTTCGATAATTGCACGTTTTGGGGCTCAAAATATTACAGTATAATAGCTTCCTCTTTTCCTTCATTTTTAATTTAGTCCTGCAAGTATTATCAAACTTGCACCACCTCTCCTAATAGTAAATCACGTGAATCAATAGTACACACATGTGAACAAATTGTTATAATCATGTGAATTAATAGCAATTAATTACTCATTTATCTGGTTAATTGTCCGATTGGTCAATATAATCTCCAGACATCAATTATTATCGAAATAAATGTCAATTTTCACTAACACTAATAATTCCAACACAATGGAACTATCAATTTCATCTTTAATCAACACGAACTTATTCATCATTAATATTATAGTTCACAATATTTAACAATCAGGTCGTTCCGAGGAAAGAGGGGCTTTAGATAAGGATTTCTCCTTATTATAGCCGCAATTAGGTGACCAAACCTCTCCTTGATGTAACTTCTAAATATTGTCAATATTGCAAATAATAATATGAATAACTTTGCCTTCTCAATTATTGATTTAATAATATATCATATTATGCAGATGATACTGTGACAATAATTGAATCAATAATTTGAGAGATATGATGCAACAATTACTGTAGTAATAATTGAGTATAAGCTGAAAGTGACTTCTTACGTAAGCATCAATAATCAAACAGGTAGCTACTATGCAACCACGCGTATTACTGTACTTTTACTACCGGGTAGTTCAACAGTTTTAACGGTAACACTTTCGCCGTTATTTTTATAGAAAGATAATTCTGTCATTTTTTAACTACGACAATACTTCCATTGTGGGGTCCACTAATAATTATGCCTCATACGAATATTCCCCGACAAAAGGAATATTCCCCGACCAAATGAATATTTTATAACAACTTGCATACTTTGCAAAATTTATAAATATTATCCACAACTATAACATTAAATCAAATCCACACCATAATATTCAAAAAAATATTTCGAGAAATTTAAATCTTTATTCATAAAATTTGGGGTCTCACATAGTTCATATACCAGTCTATAACAAAAAACCAACAAGATGACCAAAATAACAAATCACAACAAGATATAGCGCCTACAAAACGTTGTCAGACCCTTTCTGGGTTTCTAGGCTGCCCAGAAACCAGATGGTCATGGTCGGTCAACGACCTTTGACCCTTAATTACTTTTGATCTACTCACGATCTGGGCTTGAATCAAGTTTCAGAACAAAGACCACATGGCATAGAACATATCCATAACATAAAACACCCATAACACCTAACACACACTGATCTATGAGCCCTGACATATGGCTGTCAGACATCCTTTTAGGGTTCAAAGTCAGTTTCTAAAAACTTCAATTTCGAGCACTTTGATGTTATGGATCTGAGATTTAACAACCCAGATCACTAAATGGCATCTTATTACACAACTTTAACCAAAAAATTTATAACATATAACATAGGATCACATGTTTTCTAAAATTTAGGGTTCTATACCTTTTCTAGCTTTGATCTAGATTCTGACTTCTTAATTCTGTTATTGGCTTGCTATGAACTGATCATGGCTTAACTTCTCTCTCTCTCTCTCAGTCTAAATTTCGAAAAGCTAGAGAGAGAAAGGGTTGGACATGAATGAGAAGTAAATTAAGACTTTTTACTTACTAAAGTTTTTTATTTTTGATTCAATGTATCCAATCCTTGCAAGGTGGCAAAAAATCTGATATTGGATGATATTACACACATGGGATAAACATAGAGTGATGACTCGCCAAGATTGTGCAATCTTTTACTTAAAGTTTAAGAAAAAGGGTATTTTAGTCTTTTTCATTTTCATTTTAATGGCATACTAGTCTTTTGCCATAACCCTTAGGGTTTAGGGTTTAACCCTTAGATTTTTGTAATTTAATTTCTAAGATTTCAAAATTTCAGTTTTCAAAATAGAAAATTAATATTTCTAAATTATAATTATAATTCTCTAATTATATTAAAATTTTCAATCATAATTCAAGCTTGCTAATTAGGATTAATATTTCCTAATTAAAAAATTTAATAATAATTAGGGTTTTCCCAAAATGGGCATTAGGGTTTATAAACCATGAATTAGGGTTTTCTAAATAGTCAATTAGGGTTATCCTAAATTATAATTGAATATCTTTAGCTTAAGTGCAAAGGTGAATTCATCAACATAGTTATAATTATTGTTTATATAAATTTTGAAATGATTATATATTTCTTTAAGATATTAATATCTTTGGCCTGTAGTGCAAAGATGATCTGTTGTTGAATATCTTTGGCCTGTAGTGCAAAGATGATTTGCTGTTGAATATCTTTGGCATGTAGTGCAAAGATGACTTGTTATTGAATATCTTTGGCCAGTAGTGTAAAGATGAACTATTGACAAATATCTTTGGCCTATAGTGCAAAGATGAATTTATTAGTATGATTATGAACATGAACTGTGATTTGGTATAACCATGATCTTTGATGTTTCAGGTAAAGACAAGTGATGAAAATTATCTTCGTCCTGGGTACGAAGAGGAATTTAGAATCACAATTATTATTATGAGTTATTCATATGATTGTGGAAAGGAACTGTTGATTAATGTTACAGGGATAAAACATTATTGGTGGACTTTTAAAAGATAATAGACTTTATGGTCTATTTGACTCTTCTAATGGATTGCTCGTTCCGCTGCAACTATGGTTGAAAAGTTTTATCATCTACCATATGTTCTAAATCTCTGATTTATTACTGATGAAGGCTATTGATAATTTAATTATCTTTAGTCATGATATTCTTTACTGAGCTAGTTGTGCTCACCCTTTTGCTTCACAATTCCTTTCAGGTAATAAGAGTGTTGCCGGGATGAGCGGGGATAACAGGGGAATAAAATGATGGTCTATAGCTATTGAGGTTCTCCTTAAGTAGTATGAAAAGAATTTTATTGAGAACTTTAGATAAGTGTGTCGTATTGTATACGTCATTTGATATTTAATTTTGGTGAACCGAATAGGGTGAGGTGAACCCAACTTTGGAAGGGTGTTTTGCCACTATCATACAAGATGTCTAATGACATACAATCTCGTGTTATCATAAGATAGAGTTGTGCACATCCACTTGCTGAGTATATCTACGAGCACTACCTATATGATCTTGGAGTTTAGTTGAAATATAATTTTGAATTGCAGACAGTGGAGATAGTTATATGTCAAGAGAAGACTCACCATTGGAAAGAACATGATAGTAATCTTCTCGTTTTTCTTTGGGGTCTATTGGGTCAACCAAGGATAATTCTGTGGACATATGATATCTATCATTACCTAAACGCATGGCCTCCCATGTACGAAGGTTTCCTTGAGCACTTCCCAAAGATTTTAATTTCTAAAACAGTTTTTGACTGTACCTTTATGTAAGGTGTCATTGTGACGTGCTATCCAAGTTAGTGTCAAGAGTCACAGTTGGTATATATATTTGTATCAAAACTTACAACATATATGTTGTTGTATTTTGCACGACAATTATAGTAATAAAGTTGTATTTGTTTTCTGTACCATGTATTTGGTGACTCAGAATAGGTTGGATGGATTGGACCTATTTTGGGGGCGTCACAGAACATCACTTAACAGCTTGTAGAACATGTCAGTGACATATTCGAGGGGTATTGTGGAAGACATCCTAGTTAAGGTTGATAAGTTCATTTTTCCAGCTGATCACTTCATAATATTGGATTATGAGGAATATAAAGAGATACTGATTATACTAGGTTGCCCATTCTTAGCAACATGGAGAACTTTGATAGATGTGTAAAAAGGTGAATTGACGATGAGGGTTCAAGATAAAAAAAAATTAACTTTAGTGTTTTCAAAGCAATGAAGTTTCCCAAAGAAGGTGAGGAGTGCATGTGGATTAATATAGTTGAAGAGGCAATGACTGAATTATTCGATGGGAGTTACTTAGCGGATCCATTAGAAGCAGTTTTGGTTTGTATGGATTTATTTGAGGACTTGGATTACATAGATTAGGATGTTAGATGTAGTACCAAAATCCACAAAGTTTAAAAAGATGTATGATACTCTTTTGAGGTATAACTATTTGGGAGATTCTAATACATTAACAGTTATTATTTCTACTCACCTAAATGAGTCTCAAGAATAAAAGTTGTTAAGGGTTTTGCATGAGTACAAAATGATAATTGGGTGGACCATAACAGATATTAAGGGAATCGGTCAATCGTTCTACTTGCAAAGAATTTTGCTTGAGGAAGGAGCAAAGTCGATCATTGAGCAACATAGAAGATTTAATCTGATAATGAAGGAGGTGGTAAAGAAAGAAATCATCAAGTGTGGTTGGACTCCATCATTATCTATTCGATTTTAGACAGTTTATGGGTAAGTTTTGTAAAGTGTGTGCCAAAAAAGGGGGGAATGATTATGGTTGAAAACGAGTATAATGAGCTCATTCCTACATGAATAGTTACAGTTAGGATAGTGTGCATGGACTACTACAAGTTGAACAAAGGTACCCGTAAGGATCACTTTCCCTTTCCATTTATTGATTAGATGTTGGATAGGTTGGCGGGCCATCAATTTTACTGCCTTCTTGATGGATATTCAGGAAATAACCAGATTGAAATAGCTCCGGAGGACCAAGAGAAAACTACATTTACATGCCTTTATAGAACCTTCGCATTCCAGAGAATGTCTTTTGGTCTATCCAACGCATCGACTACTTTTTAGAGATTCATGATGGCTATTTTCTCAGACATGGTTGAGCAGAATTTGGAAGTATTTATGGAAAATTTCTCTATGTTCGGTGAAAGTTTCAACATATGCCTCAACAATCTGATCTTAGTTCTAAAACAATGTGTCGAAACAAATTTGGTGCTCAATTGAGAAAAGTGTCACTTCATGATGCAGGAATGAATAATTTTGGGTAACAAAGTCTCCGTAACCGGTGTTGAGGTAGATAAAGAAAAAATTGAAAGAATTGAAAACACATCTTTGAAAGGAATAAGAATTTTTCTCGGACGTGCGAATTTTTATCGGCGCTTTATCAAAGACTTCTCCAAAATTTAAAACCCATATGTACACTCCTTGAAAAGATGTTCCATTTGAGACTGGTTAATCTAGCATCGATGCCTTTGAAGTGTTGAAAAAAAAAATTAGTATTAGCTCCGATTATAGCTGCTTTCGATTGGTCTCTGCCATTTAAATTTATGTGTGACGCTAATGATTATGCAGTTGGTGCGATGTTGGGGTAATATAAAGATAAGATATTTCATTACATCTACTATGAAAAAAAAAACTCTAACAGATGCACAAATAAATTACACCACCACAGAAAAAGAATTACTTGCAGCAGTGTTTTCCTTTGACAAGTTTTGAGCGTAATTGATTGGGACTAAGGTAATAGTCTACACTAATCACTTACTCATAAAGTACCTGATTATGAAGATGGATGCAAAGCCAAGGTTAATTCGATGGGTCCTTCTCCTATAAGAATTTAACTTTAAAATTTAAGACTGAAAAGGCACAAAAATCCAGGTAGCCGATCATATTTCAAGGTTGGAAAACTCTACTACTCAGAAAAATGATGGTATAGTGATCAACGAGTCGTTTTCGAACGAGCAACTATTTAGAATCATGACGTAAGTGCCTTGGTATGCAAACTATGTGAATTACCTGGTAAGTAATATACTCCTACCTAATTTGAATTCTCAATAACGAAAAAAGTTCATCCATAATGGCAAGCAGCATTTTTGGGATGAACCATTTCTTGTCAAAACTTGTGTGGATCAAATGATAGGACGAAGTGTGCTACGTGACAAAATGGAAAGTATATTAAGTCATTTCCACTCTTCGGAGTATAGGGGACACTTTGGGGGAGAGAGAAAAATTGCGAAAGTGTTACAATCAGGGTTCTACTGGCTTACGTTGTTCAAAGACGCCCATTTTTTTCTCTAAGGTGTGACCGATGCCAATGGGTTGACAATATTTCGAAAAGACTTTAGATGCCCTTCAATACTATACTAAAAGTTTAAATCTGTGATGTATGGAGCATTGATTTCATGGGGCCATTTTCGTCTTCATTTAAAAACTAGTACATACTGTTGGTAATAGATTATGTGTCAAAATGGGTTGAAGCAACTGTGTTGCCCACAAACGATGCCAAAGTGGTTCTGAAATTCCCAAGGAAAAATATCTTTACTCGATTTGGTACACCAAGGGCTATAACTAGCGATTAGGGTACATATTTTTGTAACAAGCACCTCACAAAATTACTCACTACATTCAGAGTTACATAAAAAGTTGCTACGACCTATCATCCCAAAACTAGTGGCCAAGCTGAGGTGTCGAATCGAAAGGTCAAATGAATTTTATAAAAAGTTATGAATCCATCTCGTAAAGATTGGACAATGAAGTTAGATGATGCTTTATGGGCGTATTGAACAACATATAAGAATCCTATCGGAATGTCACCGTACAAAATAGTTTATGGAAAAGCGTGTCATTTATCGATGGAGCTTAAATATAATGCGTATTGGGTTATTCAAAAGTTAAATTTTGATGTACAAGCATCCAGCGAGAAAAGGTTGCTTCAATTGAAGGAGATGGAGGAATTCTATCATCAAGCATATGAGAATGCTAAGCTTTACAAAGAAAAAGTCAAGAAGTGACATGAAAAATGGATCCTTGAGCAAAAATTTGAATTGGGTCAAGCAATATTGTTGTTCAACACAAAGTTGAGGTTGTTTTCCAAAAAGTTGAAATCTAGGTGGTCCAGACCATTTATAGTTATCTCTATAGCTCTACACAGAGTTGTTGAAGTTGAAGAACCAAATTCAAAACGTACATTCAAAGTCAATGGTCAAAGACTGAAACATTATTAGGGTGGTGACATCGAGCGACGTTAGACCTCAATCAATCTAGCTGATACTTGAGAACTGCATGAAAGTCGGGCAAACGACTTTAAACCAAGCGATATTGGGAGGCAGTCCAAAATTTTTATTTATAATTCAGTCAATTTCGATTCCAAATTTCATGCCCCAAAATCTGGTCTGTTTTTATACCTAGATTCTGTATATCATGGTCACATCTCATCCCAAATATACATCATTATATAGCTAAATATAACAACATACATTCTCAAATTCCAGGTTCTAATACCTTATAACCTCGTTCATTACAAATAATGATAATTAAATTATTCTTTCCTTCTTACAAGAGTGACTTTCATCTGCAACCAAGGATACATAACAGTTCATTAAACTATTCTACATTACAAGTCTTGGCTTGATCTTCATGCTCATTCATCTACTGAATGACATTTTGTCTGGATACGGGACAACTTGATCTTCATGGGATCCTTAAGTTCTTCTACTCGTACGCTGAAAATATTTTTCATTTAAAGTAAGTGTGAGCATTCAATTGCTCAACAAGTCATAGAAGTTGAATAAACAACATCAAGAATTTAAACATTCCTTTAAAACATCAATAACCGAACAAAGGTTATGAAGTAGCTAGAATAATAGGAATAAATTCTTATTCCTATCATTTTAAAACATTAGTCACATTTATTTTGAAATACTTTCATTCTTCTACCTTTTCCATACACATTCTACCCGGCTAGAATTATTAGCACAAACTTAACAATAATAATTCATGTATAAACAGAACATTTTCATATTGAACAGTTCAATCACAAAATAATTCATCTCATAGAAATACTGAAGTGTTAAAATTGTGGCTTAAGGCCTCATACATTCTACCACCTTGTACAAATATCACACATTTGCATATAGATAAAACTTCTCATGTTCAACATCTGAGAAGTTTAAGAAACTAGCATTCATATTAAACATGAATGAAGTTAGGAAACTTGCCTTACGCACAGCTATAACTTACCATTTACGCTGAATTGCTCATTGCAATCCATATATATCACATAAGAAATAGCACATACACCAATTTGCCATGTATATTTGACTTACGTATTGGTTTAAACTTAACTTTACTCCTTATGGTTCGTGTTTATAACCTAAGTTCACGTAACCATTCTTCTTTATCGTTTTACGACGTTATGACATACGGAGATGTCTTAACTCATACGATAATCATCTTTAATGATTTACATTCTTATCTTCTTCTTATAACTTTCCTAGGACTTAGCACACATCGAGTCTCTACTAGTATTTGTAAGGTTTTGTGAAGATCAAAGTAGCAATCAAATTGTAAATTAGCGGAAGCAAACTAAAATTAGATTTTAAATTTTTTCACAAACCAATTACCCGGATCATCCTTTATGCATATTATTAATTAAAACGAAGAACAAGAAGTTATGGAATCATACCCTTGTAGATACGAGCTTTCATAGGTACAAGTTTAACTCTTACTTCTCTGCGATCTCCTTGAATCTCCAGGTAGATTCCTTCCTTTGATCAATGTTAGCCACCCAAGTGTATGGCCTTTAGAGGTGATCCACTAAGGAAGAAGAATTTTCAAGAAGAAGTGTGTATTGGCTCAAACCCTAGTTTTTCCTATCTCTATAAAAAAGGGGGCGTACGCTCCAACTATTGGAATCACGTATATCTGATATTTGATATAAGACTCATCTTATAAAGATATCAGGTAACCCTATTTAATTAAAATAAGGTATTATTTATTTAATTAAACTCCTTTAATTAATTAGGCTTCCTAATCTTATTAGGGATAATTAATTAAACTCTTTTAACTAATTTTGCTTCCTAATCTTATTAGGAATAAATGAAAGTACTTACATTAAATTAATTCTTAAACTCTTTTAGAAATTAAAAATAATAATAATAATAATAATATTAATAAAACTCCTCTTATTAATTTATATTTAATATTTTCAAAATATTAAATAATAAATATTAAGCTATTTAATTTATTCTATCACCATAGATTAAATTAAATATACTCAACTTATATTATTACGATTATGCCATTAACTTCTTAAATAATTATTCTTCCTTTTATAGTGTGACCCTTTAGGTTCTCCATATTAAACCTAGGTTATGAATAAATCAATTAGAAAAATTCTAATCTTATTTAAATAAATAAATTAAACTATTAATTTATTTAAATAAATAATATTTATTCTCTGATAGGAATAAGCCTCCTAGCGATCATCGACTTTCCGGATAATATAGATTTCAACATTAATCATAAAAGAACCTTTGAGTAAATAGTTACAAATGCAATTCAATCCTTCCACCATCTGATGTTTCAATTAAATATAAGGCATGAAATTCTTGTCACAAGTCTTATTTTATTTATTTATATGTATTTCGATTCTTAAATGCATAACTCCTAATGAATGCAAATTAGAAACTACTTTTTTTTTTATTCCACATTGGCCAAGGATTCCTGGGTTGTCATTTATCGAATCACATAGGACATTTCTCTTCTTTTACTAGAAGTGATAGATTCTTTATTGATAATTCATTATCTCCATATATAACTTATTACACCCAAGCATACCCTTTGATATACTCTAAAGTCTTAAGGAATAAGTTAAAGTGTAATTCATTATATATAAGATATTATGATGATCTCAAGTCAAATGATCATTTGTACTATTATCACTACAAAAATTCCTATTGACAAGCAAGTAAAACTACATTAGGTATTCCTTAGCGAGTCACGTTCAGTGAACTTATTCTCCAATAAGCACCTACATACTTGTTTTAGTGTCTCCACACAAATGATCATGAAATCAATCATCCTCATCCAATGAGCAAGCAATGTATGTACCAATCTATCCAGATTCACTAATCCCCTTTTTAGTAATCCATTGACTGAGAACATTTTAGTTTTAAGCTATCTAAGAATTTAGATCTCATTAGCATAATCTCATCATGATTCTAAAAGCATTGCTTAAAACTATAAGTTTATCACATATTATTAAAACAGTACCATGTAGATAATAAATGCTTTTAATAATTAATTCTTTTATTAATAAATAAATAAGATTGATTACAAAGTATATGCTTTATCATCATGCATGATTGGCTTGTATGCATACTACTTTTAGTATTCCATAAATACTCTGAGTGGTTTCCCACAAAAAACCAACAAAACTAGTTTCCCATCTCATCTACACTGTCATTCACAGCGAGTTAGATCGATTGCTAGTTCGTATATACCTCCACTCTCTGAAGGAATTGTTTAGCTCAGTTCCCATATGTGACAACCCGAGAATTTAGATAATTAATAAAAATCTTAATTGATTGAATAAAGGTTGAATATTAAGACCTGGACTGGAAATAGGTATGGATTTAAAGATTTATGTAAAGAATTTTTATGGATTTAAAATTTTTTGGTGGAGAACTTATAGGGTTAAGTGTATGAGTGTATATGAATTTGTGTATACTGATTGTATAGGTGTACAACTTTTGGTTAATGATTGAGGATTGATCATTTAAGTTGTAACATTAGCAAACCCTAATGTTATGTTAAGAATATCAATGTTTAGTGAGTAAACCCTAACGAATAGTTAGGAACCCTAATTGTATTTCTGAAAACCCTAATTTCAGTTCTAGGAATTCGAAACCCTAACTGGGAATATCAAAACCCTAAATTGGGAGCTCAAATGTTAAGTATAAATACTTAGAGATTTAAAGATGTGGGATATACGTGAAATGTCCAAATTTCCCTTCAAATTATAGGGGAAATTACCAAAATTCCCTTAGTAGGTGTGAAATGACTAAAATGCCCTTTTACTTAAAACTTAAGTAAAAGATTTGTCAAATCTTGGTGACTCACTACATTTGTTATTGCCATGTGCCTTAAATCTCCACAAATCAGATAACTTGTGCCACCTAGCAACACAATCTCACTAAATCAAGAATTTATAACTTAAAAGTTAACCAAGCCTTCTCTCTCTCCAAATTTCAAAATCTTGAGAGGAAGGGAGACAAAAGTTAAGCCAAGATAGCCTCTTAGCTTGCCAAGAACAGATCATGAAGATCAGATTCAAGAATTGGGCATAAAAGGTATAAAACCTTAACTTAAGCTAGATCTTCAAGCTTACATGTGATTATGTGTTTTGTTGTTTAGAACAGTGTTTAAGGATGTTATTTAGTGATCTTTACATCATAGATCCATAACATCTAGATGCAAGAAAATGGGATTTTAAGGACTGACTATGAACCCTAAAAATATGGCCTAACAGCCATATGTCCGGGCTCATAGACCCTTGTGTGTTAATTGTTAGGTTAGATTGATGTTATAAACTTGTTATATGCCATGAGGAGAGTAGACTGGAAGTGAAATAAATTCCATACCATGTCTAGATCTCAAGATATACGTTGTCAAACATAGTTGACCAACTATGGGAGACTGATTTCTGGCCAACCCAGAAACCCAGAAATGGTCTGACAACATTTTTAAGGCCTCTGATCTTGCAATGTTTAAGTAGTTAGGCCATATTGATGTTTGGTATTTGTAGTCTAACATATGGACTACATAATCATACCATTAGAACACCCAGATCTTTCACATGATCAAAGTTATGGGTGGTCAAAGTAGGGTTGACTATCTACCAGATGAAGATTCTAGAAAACCTAGAAACCTTCAAGAGCAGTTTTCTGACAAGGTTTGACTGGCTCAAATCTTAAGTTTGTGATGTACTTAGATTGATCTAGTTTTTGATAACTGTTCCTTAACATAAGGTCTACAAGTGTGAACCCTTAAATCACAATGAGCAAGCCCAGAAAGATATGATTTAAAGGCTCAAACTGAAACCCTTGACTGTTCTTCATTTCTGGGTAACCCGGAAAATGAAGAACAGGTCTGACAAGCATTTTGATTGCTTATAACTTTCTGTTGTGATGAAGGATGGCCATGAAACTTGTTTGAGGTTGTAGTATTACATCAATACTATACCCTTAACACCATTAACTGTCCAGAAACTTAAAGATCAAAGATCTAGCTATGGTCAAACATGGTACCCTGGTCACTGACCATGCATGTTAATGAACATTGAAGAACACCTATAGTGATAGTTTTGTTGCTATAGATACCTTTAGCGACAATTTATTTATAAATTAATTATTTTTATGAAATAATTAGAGAAAAATGATTTTTAATTATGAAAATTTCATAATTAATTTGTAAAAATTATTTTAAAGCCTAAAAATAGATTTTTAATAATTTGGGATAGATTTCATTAATATTTTAATATTTTTAAATATTAATGATATTTAATTATTTAATTATTATATTAAATAAATGACTTAAAAATGATTTTAATACTTTAAAAATCATTTGAAATTATATTAAAGTATTAGAAAATATTTGAAGTTAATTTGAATGACTTTTAATATTTTGTGATGAATTTCATTAATAAATTAATATTAATGATTATTGATTTATTTAATAAATGTATTAAATAAATTATGGAAAAATAGTTTTAATGTTTTAAAAATCATATAAAAATGATTTAAAGGTTTGAAAAATATTTGAAGTTATAGAATATAACTTTTAATATTTTGTCATTAAATACATTAATATTTTAATATTAATGGCAATTATTTAATAATGGTTTTAAATATTTTAAAATCACTTAAATGTGATATTAAGTTATTAAAAATACTTTGACATATTATAAATAACGTTATAATATTATGACATGTATTTCATTAATATTTGAAATTAAATAAATATTAATGATAATGGAATATTGTGATATTTAAATCATATAAATATGATATTAATGATTGAAAATCATTATAAATGATAATAAATACTTGAAAATTATTATAAGCTTGTGAAAAATATTTTGACTGATAAATAAATTATCTAAGATAATTGTGAAGCGTTTAGGCAGAGTCTTATTGGTTTTAGGCTCGATGATTATCCGATTAGGTAATCGGGTGGTCGAAATAGTACCGAACTCAACTAAGACTGAAATAGTTTGACTTGATACTAGGTTCTTATGATTTGATTGACTGTTAAGAATATGTGATAATGTGTTTAGGTTATTTAATAACTGTAATTAGCAATAGTTAATTATGATGATATTATTCTAATTTGGATCGGAGATTGATATTATTAATATTAGGTCTTCGGATGAAGCTAAATAAATTTCTTACCAGTAATCACCCGTACAAGAAAGTTTTCTTAAATCTAATTTAAGTTATTATTTTTCTAGCACAGTAGTGGATAATTATTGATGATTATACCACGTCTATGATTTATTGATTCGCACTTTGTGCATGTTATATGTGTTCATCAGGTATGAAAGGCTGATCACCTTCATTACCATTTGGTCATGTTGATTTATTCATGTTCATTATTGGCCATTCATTTTTATTGTCTCGTTCATTCCGTTATGAAATATTTGATTCATGTTCTTTCACAATGATTATATTGTTGAAAGTTCGTTAGCTTATTGTTCATTCTTTCAATCATGATATATCTTTCTTTGAACTTAAACTTGCTAAACAAACTTGTTGCCCACCCTTGCTATATCATGATAAATATTACAGATTAGAACGAATACTTCGGATACAGGCAAAGGCAAATGACATTGTATGTCGAGTAGGATATTGAACTCAGGTAATAAGTTAAGGTTATCGACCTTAGGGATAATGTGTAATGTTTAATGTATAAATAATTTATGTTTATATCTCTCGCAATAGTTATAGAATTAGTGTACCAGATTCATTGTGATTGGGACCCAGGTTTGGGGATATTATAGTTGGTATCAAAGCTGTAGGTTGGGGATGTTACACTTGGTATCAGAGTGTTAGGTTATAAAACTTAGGTAGGGTATCAGAGTTGTAGGTTATAAAACTTAGGTAGGGTTACCTTAGGCTAATAACCGCAGTGATAAAGATAAGGACTAACTCAAATAGAGTTAGTGTGTCTATAAGATTCAGAAACGAATCTCGACGAGTTATAAAAGACATGGAGTTCCCTAACTCTGATAATAAAGGTGAACATTAGTAATTAATAGATAGAGTCTAAAAGACTAAAAGTATGAGAAGATTTTAAAACAAAATGATCATAGTATAGAAATGAATCGTAGCATAATACGATGAGATCACCCCGTGATCTAATAAGGTCATAACAGGGAGAAGGATCAATCAAATAATTGAAAAGTTTATGGAAAAAATCGTTGTATGTCAGTTGTACTATGAATTGGTACAATGCCAACTCAAAAAAAGGGTTAGGAGGATGCAATACGGATTGAACAAAATTTGTATGGAGTAAGTATGGAGCTAGGATTAAATGGGATTTCAATTGAGGACTCATGTCAGCAGCTGAGTTGTATGATTCCTTGTATGGGTGGGGAATTTGTACTTGGTTTTAGAACCACTTAGCTTCCTATATTGATATAGTGGTTAAGTTGAACAATTCTTTGTATGGGCGGGGAATTGTCCTTGGTGTAACAACCGCTTAGCTTCCTATATTGATTAGTGGATGAGTTGACCAATTCTTTGTATGGGCAGGGGATTGTGTTTGGTTCAATAACCACTTAGTTTTTGGCACTAATAATCATTGAAATATCTATGTCACGCTGTTTGCTATATACATGTTGAGAAAGTGATTCTTTTCTCATGGATATAACAGATAGGTAGAGAATATAAGATTAGGTCCGAGTTCTTAAAACTCATACTTATGGTAAGTTCATCACTCATAATTGTATGGTATATTTTTGAACCTCTCAGCAAATGGACGCCTATGGTCTGATTAGGATAAGTTCTTAAACTCATATTATTGTGGAAAGTTCCTGAACTCATAACGTGTGGTAAGTTTAATGAACTGAGTATAACTATGTGTGAATGGAGAATTAAGGATGATAGGAATAGATAGACTGATTAAGCAATGGATCATTAGTGGAAGTATAGGTTTTCTGAATTTTCTAGCAATGCTAGATTTCGAAATTTTTGACATCAAGATAAATACGAACTGATGTACCTTTTAAAAATGAATTTTTATTCTCAACGTATAGTGACCAGTGTGTATGTGTGGACTTCGGGACACTAACACATCGTTACCTGTTGAGACTATAAAACTGATTTGAAAAGTTTTTTAAGTTGTTTAAAGAATAGTCTATGCTAATTATTTCGGCTAGACGACAATGATTTGAAATATCAAAATGTATTTTATTTATCGTTAATGTATCATGTAACCTAGTACACAGATGATAAAAAAAATAATGGAGTTGTAAATATAGGAATATTTAGTGTTGAATTCGATTGAAAAATCATTGTCCCACTATTGTATGATGTGTTATGACAAAGTCACACAATGATGGAATCCTCAAATGGCCTGTTAACACAATATGGTATCATGACGTCATTTTCAAAATATCTTTAGATAATTAATTACCAACGGGATTTTGGCTATACATAAATGTTTCGATTGGATTGAATTATTGGTATGAGTCTAAGCTATTTGATTCAGTTAGACCAATGTTTATGAATTTTAAAGCGTTCTTTGGAAATTTTCCCGATTCAAATTATTTTGGTGCAAAATTCGATAAGACAGAGGTAAACATCCCAGAATTGGGAAACTTTTGTGCGCCCAAGGAGGATAAGAGGAACGAGAAAAATTGTTTCGACCAACAGTACGTAATAAGTACAGGGCATAACAGGCTAATCACCCACCGTGTCCGTAAGACATGACGGTTTACGGATGAATTTTTCTATAACCTTTTCGAGAATGAAAGTTCATAGTCTATATAACTCTTTAGCATGATTTGAAAAGTTTAACTCTTGTGAGTGATGTTTTGGGTAGCATGTGATGTTGTGAATAAATGGTGTAAGGTGAATTTCGGGTACGAAATTCTTAGAAGAAGTGGTGAATGTGACAACCCGAGAATTTAGATAATGAATAAAAATCTTAATTAATTGAATAAAGGTTGAATATTAAGACCTAGACTGGAAATATATAGGTATGGATTTAAAGATTTCTATGAAGGATTTTTATGGATTTAAAAAATTTTAGTGGAGAACTTATAGGGTTAAGTGTATAAGTGTATATGAATCTGTGTATACTGATTGTATAGGTGTACAGTTTATGGTTAATGATTGAGGATTGATCAGATAAGTTATAACATTAGCAAACCCTGATGTTATATTAAGAACATCAATGTTAAGTGAGTAAACCCTAATGAACAGTTAAGAACCCTAATTGTATTTCTAGAAACCCTATTTTTAGTTCTGGGAATCCAAAACCCTAATTGGGAATATCAAAACCCTAAATTGGGAGCTCAAATGTTAAGTATAAAGACTTAAAGATTTAAAGATGTGGGATATATGTGAAATGTCCAATTTTCCTATCAAATTATAGGAGAAATTACCAAAAACCCTTAATAGGTGTGAAATTACTAAAATACCCTTTTACTTAAAACATAAGTAAAAGATTTGCCAAATCTTGGCGACTCACTACATTTGATATTGCCATGTGCCTTAAATCTCCACAAATCATCTAACTTGTTCCACCTAGCAACACAAGTTCATTGAATCAAGAATTTATAACTTAAAAGTTAAGTAAATATCTTACTTTACTTTTCAAAGTTAACCAAGCCTTCTCTCTCTCCAAATTTTGAAATCTTAAGAGGAAGGGAGAAAAAAGTTAAGCCAAGATAGCCTCTTCGCTTTCCAAGAACAGATCATGATGATCAAATTCCAGAATTGGGCATAAAAGGTATAAAACCCTAACTAATTAAGCTAGATCTTCAAGCTTACATGTGATTATGTGTTTTGTTGTTTAGAACAGTGTTTAAGGATGTTATTTCCATAATATCTATATGCAAGAAAATGGGATTTTAAGGATTGACTATGAACCCTAAAAATATGGCCTGACAGCCATATGTCAGGGCTCACAGATCCTTGTGTGTTAATTGTTAGGTTAGATTGATGTTATAAACTTGTTCAATGCCATGAAGAGAGTAGACTGGAAGTGGAATCAAGTCCATATCATGTCTAGATCTCAAGATATAAGTGGTCAAACATAGTTGACCAACCATGGGAGACTGATTTTTGGGCAACCCAGAAACCGAGAAATGGTCTGAAGATTCTGGAAAACCCAGAAACCTTTAAGAGCAATTTTCTGATAAGGTTTGACTGGCTCACATCATAAGTTTATGATGTAGTTAGATTGATCTAGTTTATGATAATTGTTTCTTGACATAAGGACTACAAGTGTGAACCGTTAAATCACACTGAGCAAGCCCAGAAAGATAAGATTTATAAAAGGCTCAAACTGAGAACCTTGAACTGTTCTTCATTTCAAGGTAACCCAGAAAATGAAGAACAGGTCTGATAAGCATTTTGATTGCTTATAACTTTCTATTGTGATGAAGGATGACCATGAAACTTGTTTGAGGTTGTAGTATTACATAAATATTATACCCTTAACACCATTAACTTCCCCGAAACTGAAAGATCAAATATCTAGCTATGGTCAAACATGGTACCCTGGTCACTGACCATGCATGTTCATGAACACTGAAGAACACTTATAACGACAGTTTTGTCACTATAGACACCTTTAACGGCAGTTTATTTATAAATTAATTATTTTTATTAAATAATTAGAGAAAAATGATTTTTAATTATGAAAAATTCATAGTTAATTTGTAAAAATTATTTTAAGGCCTAAAAATTGATTTTTAATAATTTGGGATATATTTTATTAATATTTTAAATATTAATGATATTTAATTTATTTAATTATTATATTAAATAAATGACTTAAAAATGATTTTAATACTTTAAAAATCATTTGAAATTATATTAAATTATTAGAAAATATTTGAAGTTATTTTGAATGACTTTTAATATTTTGTGATGAATTTCATTAATAAATTAATATTAATGTTAATTTATTTATTTAATAAATATATTAAATAAATTATGGAAAAATAGTTTTAATGTTTTAAAAATCATATAAAAAATGATTTAAAGGTTTGAAAAAATATTTTAATTTATAAAGTATAAATTTTAATATTTTTTTCATGAAATACATTAATATTTTAATATTAATGGTGGTTATTTAATAATTGTTTTAAATATTTTAAAATCATTTAAATGTGATATTAAGGTATTAAAAATACTTTGAGATATTATAAATAACTTATAATATTATGACATGTATTTCATTAATATTTGAAATTAAATAAATATTAATGATAATGGAATATTGTGATATTTAAATCATATAAATATGATATTAATGATTGAAAAATCATTATAAATGATAATAATTACTTAAACATTATTATGAGCTTGTGAAAAATATTTTGACTGATAAATAAATTATCTAAGATAATTGTGAAACGTGTAGGCAGAATCTTATTGGTTTTAGGCTCGATTATTATCCGATTAGGTAATCAGGAGGTCAAAATAGTACTGAACTCAACTCAGACTAAAATAGTTTGACTTAATACTAGGTTCTTATGTGTTTTTTTACTGTTAAGAATATGTGGTAATGTGGTTAGGTTATTTAATTACTGTAATTAATAATAGTTAATTATGATGATATTATTCTAATTTGGAGATCAATATTACTAATATTAGTTCTTCGGATGAAGCTAAATTGATTACTTACCAGTAATCAGCCATACAGGCAAGTTTCCTTAACTCTAATTTGAGTTACTATTTTTTAAGCACAATAGTGCATAATTATTGGTGATTATACCACGTCTATGATTTGTTGATTCGCACTTTATGCATGTTGCATGTGTTCATCAGGTATGAAAGGCTGATCACCTTTATTACCATTTGGTCCAGTTAATCTATTCATGTTCATTATTGACCATTCGATTTTATTGTCTTGGTCGTTCATTTATAAAACATTTGATTCATGTTCTTTTACAATGATTATATTTTTGAAAGTTCGTTAGCTTATTGTTCAGTTCTTCAATCATGATATATCTTTCTTTAAACTTAAACTTGCTGGGCAAACTTGTTGCTCACCCTTGCTATATCATGATAAACATTGCAGATTAGGACGAATACTTCAGATACAGGCGAAGGCAAATGACATTGTATGTCGAGTAGGATATTGAACTCATGTAATAAGTTAAGGTTATTAACCTTGGGGATAATGTGTAAAGTTTAACGTATAAATAATTTATGTTTTTATCTTCCGCAATAGTTATAGAATTAGTGTACTAGATTCGTGGTGATTGGGACCCGGGTTTGGGGATCTTACAGTTGGTATCAAAGCTGTAAGTTGGGGATATTACACCATATGTCAACCATTAAAGATTACGATTGTACCACAACCTAAACTTAACTTATCCAACCCATTAAAGTGATAATGTTCATTAAGTTAATTTAATATTCCTTATAGCTTTCTGATAACAAAATGCCATACCTTAAGATTTCTTCCTTTTCGTCTAAGTCATACAGTCTTTTGTATACTTAGAACGATCATTCAATGTTAATACTATGCGTTTATAGCGTTAAGCATTTTACATTATCTCATTTATATCTTATAACATCCGGTTCATTCAACTCGGAACGTTATCCAAGTTATAATCATTAACTCGGCTTCTTAACGTTATACGTCATTGTCTTTAATTCAATTTCTTCATCATTCACAGGTTTAATCATTAGTCTTCATTACCTTACAATTAAACCATACACTGTGTGTCGGTTCTGCATGTTTAATATTCGTATACACTCAACCCTTACGCCGGCTAAAGTTTTTAACGCTTACATTTCATTATAGCATTATCTATCCGACTTATATTTGGACTTTCATTAATCTTATGACCGTTCGCTACGGCTTTCTTGTTAATTCATATCTTTCTTACTACTATCATCAACGTCTAAGTTATACAACCAATGAATACTTAGAATATTCGTTCGATGCGAATACGATTCACGAGGATCGTCTACGTATTCTACGTTCACTTTGTTTCTACTCTTAAACTCCCATTCAACCTTTACCTAAGGTTTTAATCACTCTCATTCATTATCCATTATATGAACCTCACGTTCATCATCCTTTCTTAATGTCAAAGCCATACGATTCATTGTATGTTAAGCCCGATCATTTTTCGCAACTACGTTGCGTTTACAACGTTTATACGCTTTACACTTATCTCTCATTATGACATTATAACATCGAAATGTTATACATCACCCTCGTCACTCAACGCCTAAGGAATCACAATCATAGCAATCCCACACATTCATTTTATCGCAACCACGGTCCCCGAATGTCGGTTACGTGAATCGCGTTCGCCATTTTATAACCTTTATACGACGTTTCATCATCAAACTCAAGGTTTTAATCATCATTATAGATATTTTTCTTCATGAATATTACTTTCATGCTCGCCCCTTAATTACCATCCAAAAAGTTGGACAATAAAAATCTCCAGTCGGGAATAATTCCCTTAAGAAGGCTGCGGCGCCACTTCCTTTGTTAAAATCGGCGCTGCAGTGTGGTTTAAAAGTAATCGAGTCCTTGGGTTAGAGTTGGTAGCGACCAATTTCATTAGCATAACCTTGGAAATAAGCGCCAATATTAAACTCAAAAAAAATTTCTAAGTGTTGAACATGTTTGAGATGCCTGCTTAGAAATCTCATAACTTCTTCGTTATAACTCGGAACAAGGTCGTTCCAAAGCTATTATCTTCCTTATCTTACGTACTTCAATTTCCCCCAGATAGAATTTCATTCTGAATCCGTTAACATGAAATTCGATTGGCTTAAATTTCATCATTCGTTTGTTTTACGTTATTAACGTTCTTCATTCGTTCGTCCGTATCGGACATCCAAACTCAGAATTCATTTATTCTTGAGTCCACGACTCATGTTTTCTACATTTTCTTATATTCTTATGAAACCCTACACATTTGGGTTTATTTATATACTTTCTACTTTTCGCTCATCTTTTACAAAATTTCTCCATAACTTCTTTATAGCTAAGTTCAATCTTCTCTTCATGAATGTTTCTCTCGTTACTAACAAATTAATAAGCATCTAACTTATACATGATAGTTTTAAACTTGTCCATCAACAACAATTTCTAATTGGATGGTTTTAAATATGTCCATCAACAACGTTCTTCGCGTTCTTCGTTCGCTTTTCATTTTTAATCGATACTTTGATTATGATTTCAATTTTTCTTAGAATTTTGTGTTATAAAACACCATTCCTTACTTATTTCACCGAATCTTTCATATGATTCATTCGGATCGTTCAAATTCATTAAGCAATTCATACTTTCTTAAGAAAGCTTTTAAGAAATTTATAAACTAAACTTCTAATTCTTATTTCTTTGTTTTCTCATGATTTCAACCATATGAAAATTATTCTTAACATCATTTACTTCTATTTTCATTAAGCTATGTATATTAACATAGAAACTTAAAGAAAAATTTAGATTAAACTAGGTTTTAGGATTACCTTTCTTCTTTAATCTTCTTCCGTTGGACAAAGTTTGCACTCGGGATAGCTTTTCCTCATCCTTTCCCTCCTCATCCGACTTCTCTCTCTCTCTCTCTCTCTCTCTCTCTCTCAAGTGTTGGTGATTTTCCAAATCACCAACAAATGAGCTAAGGCTCTTTTTTTATAGAAAACCAAGGCTAGGGGTAAAATAGTCAATTCACCCCAAAAGTTAATATTCCCACCTCCTTAACCAACCTCCTTAATATTCACGAAGCATCTCTTGGAAACTTCATGGTTCCATCTTGCGGAATTCGTCCGACAGTTTGAAAAACTGCGATTCTCAAAATCCAAATATTTTTGGATATTTCATCTTTCCTTTACAAATTTACTTTTATGCATTCTTCAAAACTTTGAAAAACTGAAAAACACTTTTTGATGATAAGTGTTTTCCTTCACGTGTTCCCCTAACGTAGTTAAACGAATGAAAAGTACATAACAATACTTTTCGTCGTTTTTATTTAGTCCGATTTCTGTACGTTTTTTTGAGAAAAACATTTATCGACTAACTTAACTTTTCCAACATATTATCGTCAAATCTTTCGACAGAATGTCATTTCTAATACCGATCTCTCAGAAAGGCTTAAGGTTATTCAAACCCTAACCCTTAGGGTTTTATCAGGTGAATAGTGCCTATTTCGTCTTTTTCCTCAAAAATATTTTTTTTCTCGAATTTTTTTTTATTTTCGTCTTAAAAATTCTTACTTTTTTAGTCTAGCTCATAACCAGAATCCTCCTATTTTATAATCATCCTAGGTTCTAGAACGATTACTAAACACGTAGCACACAATATTATTAATAAATTTCATTTTATGAATAACTATTTCTTTAAACTTAAATTCTGGACAATTCAATTTTTTCGGGTTGTCACATTCTTCCCTCCGTATAAAAATTTCGTCCTCAGAATTTCTAAAACCACACCCATACTCGAATGATTTATTTTTACAACTATTCTTAAATTTTTAATCTTACTTCTTCTCTTTCTTATAACCATCCTTTTCCTAAGGATCATCTGTTGACATAATTGTTATTAGTTAAACCTCATGTCTAACTATGTTTTCATCTTTCGGGTCTTCACATTCACCCCTTCTTCACATAATTTCATCCTCAAAATTTTAACATACCCTTCTTCTCAACTTCTCTTCAAAGAAGTTCTTATCTTTCAAACATTCCCTAACCTTCATAACTTATCAAGAATTATTAACTAAAAGGAATAAATAGGAATATAAAGATTCCATTAAAACATTTCACACTTCGCTAAGGGGCCATATAGACCATGAAATCTTACTAGGTTTAACAACATTTCACCGTAAAGCCTTCTATCATGGCCAGTTTACAATCACCAAGAAATTAACTAACTCTTCCATACGTAGGTAATAAACCTATCGTATAACCCCATTTCGAGGTGTGTTCACCTTAAACTTAATCGTCAGATTCCGCACCAAAATAATTTGGTTTGACATAACTTCTCATAAAAAGCTCGATTTTCTTTTAAACATGACATACCATTGGTCTTAGCCAAATCAAATAGCTTAGACCATACCAATAAATTGGACATCAACTTAAAACATTCGTCTAGTCAAATCAATTGACATCGACTACTCTTTAAATTCTTTTAATCATAACTTCAAAACAATTTATGACGTCATAATACCGTACTGTTTCACAGCACGTTGAGGACTTCGTGTAATATCCCGAGAGTTTGAGAATCTAGTACATGATAATGATGCTTAGAGAAAGGTAATGAATGTATTAAAGAACATGTAATACTCAATTATAATTGAGTCTAAGTAAATGTTATGAAATAAAACTTACAAGAATTTATTGAGAAGAATGGTTGGACTATTAATAAATAAAACCTATATTAAGGTAATGCATTGAGGTATTCGATGATAAAATTTTGAAAAGAGATTTGGTGAAAACTGAGTAAGGGAGGTTTCGTTGATTCCGAGGTTGGAATCCTTACAAGGGGGGAAGGATGTGAAAACCCGAATTTTCATAAGTTATTAAAACAAGAATTTATATTACGAGGTGTATATATTTTGAATTATGTATTTTGGTGTGAAGAAATTAAATTTTTATAAGATTTAATAGTTGATTAAACTATTAAAGGAAATAAAAGAAATTAGTCACGATAAGGAATTTGGTGGCAAGGAAAATTAACCCTATAAATATTGGATAATTTAAATTAAGTTGAAACTATATTATGGAATTATATTGTAGTGGTGTTGTAGTAAAGTGGATAAAGAGTTAATTCACGTAATTAAAATCTTGAGTTAATATCGTGTTTTGCTAATTAAATTTTGTATTCTTAATATATATTACATGTCATGGTAATATATGAAAAGGTTTAGTATCTTGAATGATGTTAATAAAATATAAATTGATGGTGAGAAGAAAAAAACCAATATACCTATAAATAATTATTGGTTAGAGGTTAATAAATTGAATTAATATTTAAGTGGTGATTAGATGTATGGATTAAATAAATTGTATTGAGACAATTTATGTGAGAAAAGGAATGAAATAATTATATATAATAATTGTATAATTCATTTGAGTTAACTAAAATAATTAGTGGAATAAATATTAACTATTTTAATGGAAATATTTATTTTAATAGAGATTTATATTTTAGTTACAAAGGTAATTTGATAATTTATAGTGTGGTAATTATAAATGTTATAATTGTATAATTACTTAAAGTGGCTAAATAGTTTAACAATAAAATAAAGTGTGACATATGTATAATATAGTAAGGGAGTTGTTAAAATAATTGGATTGGAGCTTATTTGAGTTAGCCAAACATGGCCTAGACTCTTTATGTTTTATAACTGCTACTCTTTATGTTTTATAATTGTTAAAACTTTTTATTTTTTTTAATTGATAACCCAACTTAAAGTTCATGTATTCATTAGTTGGAGTTACGCTCAGTATTTTCCTAAAGCTAAGAGTTAGAAAACAAAGAAGAAGAGAAGAAAAGAGAAAGAGAGAAATTGAGAGAGAAAGAGAAGAAATTCTCCATAAATTGACAAGGTTTTGAGAATCAAAGAAGGAAGTAGAAGAAGATTCATATCATCTATTCTAGGGTTAAAGAAGAATCAAAGATAATATTCTAGCTTTAAACTTTAGTTTGTGTTTTTTCAAAGTTTTCTCTGTAAATGATTTTGATGAGGGAATTGTTAAGAAAATAGGTTATATTTGTTATTGATATAGATATAATCTATTATAGGTAATCTACAAGCAATTTAAGAATTGATAAATTCATGAAAATCATGTTAAGGATGAAGAGTAAAAGTTTTGTTTAATATATATTTTTTGGGTCTATTTTGAGACTAAAATTGGTTAGAAGTTTATGTTATAATTATAAAATTGGTGATAGATTGTGTTAATAAGATAAGAAACGAAAAGAATGCAAGTTAAATGAATCAATTTGGTTAAGAAACGAATTCGTAGTAAATGAATTCGCTAAACATATTAAAACATGAAAATAGAATATGAACAGAGTTTTGGGTTAAGATTTAGGTTGGTTAGTGTTTCTGTAAAATTTTAAATTCTAGTATGTTGTATTTTTATGAATTATGAATCCATAGAATCACAAACGGGCTAATTTGGATGTGTATAGCTTAAGTTATGAAGATTAGAAGGAGAAAAAAGGTCAAAAATTGCAAGAACAGTAAACTACAGAATTTGGCTCTGCTAATGGGCACAGTTACGCTTTGCCCTAAGTTTTTTGGGGCGTAGCTGCGATGTGTCCAAGGCTTAATTGGGTGCAGCTGCACTCTAGGTGTGTCAGGTGTGACTATTTTGACCTCCTGTAGTAAAATGGCCATAAAGTTTTCATATGAACTCCGATTGAGGAGATTCAAGATGATCCAGAACGAGGAAGAATATACTTACAACTTTTGTTCTTTAAGTGTTTTAATTTGAGGTGGTTCGTAGGGGTCAAAATGGTTATCTTTAGGACTGATGTGTATTCGGAGGCAATCAGAGGGCGTCGGCATGCACGTATGCAAGCGTAGTGCTTCTGACGATAAAAGATATTGTTTGAAGTTATAAAACATGAATATTAGTAAATATAATGATGCATAATATTAATAAATGATGTATTAGATACGTTGTATAAACATACTAAGCATACACAAGAGAGACAAATCGGGCGTGTGACGAATGAACGTCGAAACATCGTGACAAACGTAAAAAGTGTTGTAAGTCAAATGAAATGAATATTATAAGATATGAAATGCGGTTAATATAAAACCAATAATTAGTCCGAGCAAGACTTAAACACTTGAATGAACTTCGAGTATGAAATATAGTGAGATATAAGTCGAAAGTTAACACAATCAAATTGAACATTGTGTATTAATAATAAGAAGGGTTGTAAGATGTAGAGTAAAGTTTAAATTACAACTAATATGCATTTCTATGTGACTAATAGTTAATTTGAATTATTATATAATTGTGTAGGGCACGTGAAGTGCAGATAACTATAAGCTGTTAAACTGTTATTGGTAAACAACGATCAAGGCAAGTCTTTCAGTTCCTATTTGCTATGTGAACTTGATGATGAATTGTTTTAAATCCTTATGCAAAGAGCATGATGTGTTATATATATGTTGAAAGTATGAAACGTTAAAGTCAATTTATGATTACGTTGATTGAGTAATGAATGCTGATTGAGTAAGGAACTCAATCTTTATACTTGTTATATGAACTGCAGGATGTATGTTATGTTGGTTAAATGTTTATGAGATATATGTTGAGCATGTTATTATTTGTTATGTGATGCATGAAAACTGTTAGATTTGCTGGGTTGTCGAGCTCAACCTTGCAAATAACCACTTTTGCAAGTTAATGATTCAAGGTAATGCTAAGTGCTAAAATCAGATGTAATGCATGCAGATTTATATATTTTGGGTTGAGTTGTTATTATTTGAACCATATTTAAGGTTCCGAATAATGTATGATGTTTAATAGATGTTGAGTTATAAAGTTTAAGTTTTGTTTGTTGTATAAAAAGGTATTGAACCTGGATGTAAGTTTTATTTATTAACTCTAATAAAGTGAGTAATAAACTAAGTATGGTTCAAAGGTAGGTAAAGATAAAGGTTTTGAGAAATGTACTTAATAAATCATAATAATTATGTAATAATTAAACTGTAAAGTTTGAGTTATCTGATATGTAAAGGTTATCAGATTGAAATGTAAGATTCTATATAATAACTTTGATGAAGTGAATCATAAAATAACTTGATTCAGAGATGTGTAAATGATAAGGGTTTTGATTCAGGGAATTAAAGTAAGAAGGCAGTAAAGTTTAAATTATTCTGCATTTTATTAAGTTTAACATCAAATAATGATGTAAAATCAGAAGTTAGAAGTATTATTAATGACCGAAGTCGATAGTTGAATTGTATGAATTTTGGGGTCATTACACTTCGTCGGTTTATGACTTTGTCATCATACCATACCAGGTTGTTGATCCTAAGATCACATCCAACACTAGGCTCAATTGTATTAATAACTCCATTCTTTTACCTACTTTGCATCAAATGCACTAATGATATAATATTCATTTTGATATTTCAAATCAATTTCTGTTTAGCCAAAACAATTAGAATAGACATATAAAGAATAGTTCTTTTAAAATCCATTGATTCACAAAAATTTGAACCAATTCTTTCCTTTTCAAAATGCACATAAAAGCACTATTTCAATAAACTTCGAAATCTAGCATAGCTAGATGACTTGGAGTATCCTTTTTTCCCCATCTTCCTTCATTGTCCATCAACTTACCTTAGTATACTGAAAATATTCTCTATCACCTTCAATGCTAAGTATACTGAAAATACTCATTTTCAGTCTAAACATTCCTATACCTTAGTATAGTCCATCAACTTACCACACTTTATGTGTTTAGAAACTTTTCACAACCATATGTGTTCAAGAACTTATCTTCTCAATATGTAATCTAAGAACAAATCAAAGACTATCAATATGCTTAGGGCTCAGAAACATAGCATATAACTATGAGTCACGAACTTTTCATAAGTATGAGTTTTAAGAACTTTCACCCATCTTAACATTCTTTACCTATTACAAATATACATGAAAAAAGATTCACCTTCTCGTCATATACATATTGATAGTGTAACATTACTATTCTTACTTAATAAAAATTTTATTTAATTCGTATTTCATCCTCCACAACTCTTCTGAGTTATTCTTCCCGTACTACTTCACAGTACCATACATTTATAGCATTAACTATAAATCATCCATCGTTTAACATAACATCTGTTATTACGATTCAATATAATCATGTAGTGCTCATCTTCCTTAATCGTTTAACTCAACGATTTTCTTATCCTTCACTCTACGATTATAGCCATAGGTACTCATACCTAACACTACAAGAAAATAGGGATGTAGTGAAGGAAAATTTGTGAAGGAATTCATTCCTTCACATGAGGAGTTTTCTAGCGAAGGAACACTGGAGGAAAAAAAATTAGTGAGAATATAGTTATTTTATTGGAAACATCCTTCAGAATTTAGTTTTCTTCCAGCGCAAAAATGAGATGATAGAAGGATGTTTAGTGCCAATTTTTGATAAAAATTTGCGAAGAAAAATATTACTAATGAAAAATTATTACTCGCTATATATTATTGGTGAGAGATTTTTTACGAGAGATAAAATTAGTCACTATTTTATTAAAATAAGTTTTTTAGAATTAATTATAGTGAATATAAATTGTATTATATATAAATAGATTAAATTTTTTTACAATAGTAAATTTACTTTTAATAATATTTTTTAAGTAACTTACAATATCAATTATTTTTTTAATAAACTATAAAATAAATAATTTTACATTACATTAAAATTTTAAAATTTCATACATTGGCAGTGAAAAAAAAAAGTAGCGCTCTTTTGTACAATAGAACACAAATGCTAAACAAATATTAATATCAACCCTTTAATTCTTATCAATTCTTCAAAACTTTTATATAAAAGCAGCAACGGGGATCCTTTAAATTGTAAAACTCACTATTTCAACTCTTAATTAATTAAAAAGAGTTAACTCGGTGGATTGAAAAATTTACGCAAGGTTCGATATTTCTCCCCTTCTTCCTCTTCCTCTTCCTCTTCTTCCAGACTTCCACTTCTCACTTGTCTCTCTCACTTCATCAGCTTTCTCACTTCATCGATCCCTCTTACTTCTCAACTCCCTCTTCATTCGTTTCTCGCATTTACCAAAAAACTATGAGTGTATCCATCCTCCTATGTGGGTCCTTTACATAATTTATGCCCTAAAATCCCCTCCCATCGATCGCCAACTCTCAAAATCCACGATTTGGGTCTGATTTCTACTATTTACTCTGATATGGTCTAATTTCCACGATTTGGGTCTGATTTCCACGGCTTATATGCTCTGAATAGACCAACACCACAAAGAAAACATTTATTCCTGCTTTCTCAATGACGGTGTTGCCCTAACTTGCCGTTGGTGCCTGCTACCTTGCCGCCTCCACTATTTCCTTCCCAAACATTAGGTATACCTCTATTAAGATTTTTGATATTTGAAAAAAAATCAAATAATACGATTATAGGTTTTTGATCTTTGAAAAAAAATACAATAATGTAATTAATTTAATCCTTACGGTGATCTACTCCCATGGCAACGCGGTTGATCTAGGTTAGATGTATGAGTTGTTCAGTGAACTCAGTGTTCATCTCCGATTCAACTTAATGGGGTCGGTCATTGATGTTTTATTGAATACAATATTCACACCGCGCACACACAATGTTGGATTTTTGATGAATTTGTATACCTTTTTGTACAATGGATCAGAATCTGAGTTGTGTAACTTTAATTTTAGATGTTTTATTTCAAGTCAAGAATTTAGAGTGAATTGGTTAAGAGTTAGAGCCTAATACACTAGATTAAAGATTTTTTTTATTTTTATTTGTTTTGGCTAAATTGGAAGTTATGACAATGAGGAACCATAACGTGGTTTGCTTTGAATTTTGGAATAATATTTTTGTCAAAGCCTTTTCCAAAAACTGACCATTCTTGCAATAGTTAACAAAGACATTTAGTTAAAATTAGCAGAGATATATGTTGTGTTTGTTATCTTAATGATAATGGTGCTTGAACTTTTTTAGGTGTCCATAGACCAATATATGGAGTTCATTATTAACTGATGTTTATTAATATTAATATTTTTTTCCTTTTGCAAACTCAAAAGTTTTTGAATATGGTATTAGGCTCCCCTAGAGTGGCTTTTACATGGCCAAATTTAGTAAAAAATGATCCTCTGTTAGATAACATGTATCCTTTACACCATAATCTTTATAATATTTTCTAAGTATATGGGAGAAGGATCATCTTATGGAGATGATGGCCTTTCTATGGTAATTCCAAATCACCTGCAAGTCTAGACTGTTGACTTCTCAGTTCTAGTAATTCAAGTGAGTATCGAAAGCAGTTGATGTGGTTCGGCACTATAGGCAGTGTTATTGGGAGCTCTCCAAAGCTCGACTCAAGTTATTGGAAATTTACATTTATTCCTTCCTCCGTCCTAAATTGATGGTGCCATTTGACTTTATGACAAATTGAACAATTTTACTCGATTATAGAATTATAACAATCATGGATAAAGCACAAGTTTAAAATTTCAAGTGAAAACATGCAATACTGATGTTATAAGAAGGTATAGGTTATAAATGTTTTATTTTTATGTAAAATTAGTCCTCCTTTAACCTTCCTTTAGCTCTAAATTGTCTAAAATTAGCTATAGTTGTAAGACCCCAACTTTTATAAATAAAGATGAATTTTCTATAATTATCATTTTTGAATGAATTTGATATAATGTTATAGTTGTGGGTAATATTTATAAATTTTGCAAAAGTACATGCAAGTTGTTGTATAATATTCGATTGGTCTGGGAATATTCGTTTTTAAAAGGGAATATTAAAGACGACTAAGACCATTATTAGTGGACCCCACAATGCGAATTATTATCGGATTGAGAAAATGACAAAAATATTTTTATGAAAATAACGGCGGAAGTTTTCAGATTTAATTGTTGAAACACCCGGTGTTAAAAGTACGAGAATACGCTGGCGTGGTTGCATAGTAGCACACGATATTGATTATTGATGCTTACGTGAGAAGTCACTCAGATTTGTTCAATTATTGCTTCAGTAATTGTAGCATAGTATCTCACATTAATTGATTCAATTATTGTTAATATTTTATAATTGAGATGACGAAGTTATTAATATTATTATTTGCAATATTAACGATGTCTAGAAGTTACGCGAGGAGAGGTTTGGTCACCTAATCAATTGCGGCCAATAGGGAATAATCTTTATTGGAAGCCCCTCTTTCCCCACAAGAGCGGCTGGTCGATTAATAGTGTGAATAATAATAATGATGATGAAGTTCTGTTTATTAGTATTATTAATGTAATAAAAGCGAGAAAAGTTTTTTATATAAAAAAAAATGTAATACTTTTATAAAGTTATTCGTTTTATTAGGCTAATAGTAAAATCTTTTTATATAAAACTGAATACTTTTATAAAGTTATCTGTTTTATTAGACAATAATTAGATTATATTATATTCTATTATACATAGTATTTGTATAGTGCCTGCATAGTGTTTGCATAGTAAAATCTTTTTAAAAGTTATTCGTTTTATTAGATTATAAATAGAATATATTATATTTTATTGAAAACCAATCTGGACCGTCCGTTTAAAGTAAATCGATCTAGACCGTTCATGGATTGGTTACTATTCAGTCCATTCTTCTATAAATAGAAGTTAATTCCTTCATTATTTCTTACGAATTCACTGAAACTCTAGAGAGAGAAACTGTAGAGAGAATTATTCTTCTATAATCTTGAGAGTATTTCTTTAGCGTTTAAGAAAGCTTTGAGCGTAATGAAAGTTTCTTCAAGTATATCCCGCCCTACCTGGTGAGTACTCTTCTTTATAAGGTAAGGGTATTATTTTTTCATATTCATAAAGAGAACTTCATTATTCCATTCTTTATTATTACGTTGGAATAACTTTGTATATATGATCTACCCTATACTTGGTGATTTTTGTTGTTATTCCATTCTTTATTATTACATTTGGAATATCCTCGTGCATGCGTTTTTGCTTGGGACACGGTTCCATCTTTATTATTTTGTTGGAATATCATCGTCTACATCGTTTCTGGGGGACGGGTTCCGTCTTTATTATTATTCGTTGGAATATCATGTATGCATGCATTTTTCGTCGGACTGATTCCGTTATTTATTATTCATTGGAATAACTGCATCACGCTGAAGCACCGCATGCATGGTGATTTCATTGTTATTCCATTCTTTATTATTACGTTGGAATATCCCAGCCGGTGCGTATTACCTGACATTGGTTCCGTTATTTATTATTACATTGGAATAACTTTGTACATCCAAATACCGCATGCATGGTGATTTCTTTTGTTATTCCATTCTTTATTATACTCAGTTGGTTAAAGTTTTGACTTCTATACTCCATGAAATTAGTGGAATATCCTTGATATTTGCGCTTCATCCAATATCTTTTCGTGAAAATATTCTTCTGAGCATTCTTAAATGTTACTCTACAAAGAAGTATCATGTTGACAATTTGGACGTTATTAGTTCCTGAATAAATTAATTCTTGAACTTGTTTTATTGAACTCTTATATCATTGTCATCATCCTCATGTTTATATTTTTTTTGAAAGTCATATATGGCCTGTAGTGCATAGATGGACTTGGTATGATTATGACCAGGGATTATTCGGTGTAATCATGACCGTAATGTTACAAATGATGTGGTAAAAGTCCTCATTGGCCCGTAGTGCATTGATCGATAGTTGTTGACATGATCATGAACATTAATGAATACACAAATATCCTTGGCCCATAATGCATGGATAAATTGTGGTTGTGATACTAATGAATATCCTTGGCCGTAGTGCAGGGATGATGTGGATTATTTATTAAATTTGAGTCCCAAATGATAAAAGTGATGAAAACCTTTTAAATCATAAAAGATAGTAGATTTTATTCTCTACTTGACTCTTTTAATGGATTACATGTTTACTGCAGATTAAACTTGATGTCTATTGTATTTTATTAGTTTAACAACTTTGTTGAAGACTACTGATAATTTATTCTGCATTATCGTAGTCATAATATTTCTTACTGGCTAGTTGAGCTCACCCTTTCTTTCACTGTTCTCTTCAGGAAATGAGAACGTAGCCGGGACTAGTCGGGGAACGGAGTGACGGTCCAGATGATATTATTAGTAATCCTCACTATTCTGTTAAATAGTGTGACAATAAATGTAATGAGGACTTATTCTGAGAGTGGATATTGTCTAAAAGACAATATTTGTATTAAAACTCACAGCTTTCTTGTTGTATATTAAAGATTATATTTGTATTTTGTACCATGTATTTGGCGACTCAGAATAGGTGATGTATACCTATTTTGGGGCGTCACAATAGTGACATTGCCTGTGAAGTTGTATAGCATGGGCACCCTTCAATCAGTCTTTCTAGCTAGCCCGCTGGGCTCTTCTAGGAACATATTTACTGATTATTTAGCAAATAGAAAATCTATATATTCTTGAGATGATGTCGCTCTGAAGTGTTAGGAATATACATCAGAATGTTTTTCCTATTTATATATGATTTGATTATGATATAAATGAATGAATATGCAAGTATGCTTGTATTAAGGAAAGTTGTAAAGTCCTTCGATAGATAACAGGAATATATGTACAAGGACTTAGAATGAATTGATCAAATATGTTAGGTTGATCCTACATAAGCAAAATAGCTTTGTAAAGTCCTTAAAAAGAAATGATGTACAATGACTATAAATATAGAAAGATCAAGCTTGTTAGGTTGATCTTATAATGTAATAGATAGGCATGTCTGATCCTCGAACACTGCACCAGTATCGTAGTCTTCCAGGAGAGTCAAGGAAAACTCGAGAACTATCAAGGCAGAATCGTAGTCTGTAAGATAGTAGACCTCGGAGTTCATAGTCTGCCAAGAGAGGTGAAGAAGGATCGTAGTGTATCGAGAAGAACTTTCTAAGAGCCGTAGTCTGCTGAGGAAGTCATGTTCAGAATCGTAGAGACAACATGTCTAAGAGCCGACAAGCATCTGCCAGAGCCAAGTCAAGAATCATAGGACACACTTGAAGTAGCGGAGTCTATTGATCATATAAGAGGCAGAGATTGTAGTCGAGCCAGATCAGATGAGGACAACAAGTATAAAGACAGAAATCGTAGTCTATCAAGATTTGATCTCAGAGTCGTAGTGACTGCAGAACCAAAGCTAAATAGTAGTCTGCAGAACTAAGGCTTTAACAGAGGTGCTCACAACGCTAAGGTAGAATCGTAAAGTCAACACTATTTTCAACAAATGAGCACTCCTAGAATATCTAAAGTATGAATCCTCTGATCTGAGTTACAAAGATACATTCCACCTGAAGGAAACCAGAGAGCACTCAACGCATGTCATGCAAGCTAACAGAAGATCTAAGCACCAAACCAATCAACATCCAGATTGAGTTGTGATGCCATTCAAGATGAAGTCTTCCACAAGTCGATCAGAAGAAGACTTTAGTAAAAGTGGTCGATCAAGAAAGTCGGCAAGTGTAGTAAATTGTCCAAGAGAATGAAGACAACGATCTTGGGATTGACCAGGATCGTCTTGTTTACAAACAAAGCGAGGCGGTCACGGTTTACGGAGATATTGGCCAGCTTATGAAGAATAAGGCGAAAGTGATTAAGCATGGGTCAGACCATTGATGATAAGTGAACGAGAGATCATAAGGAGAAAGAGAGCTGGGCATGCCATAAATCTGATGTGTCTTTATTATTCAGAAGAGGCCAGAACAAGAAGTCAAGTTATCAGTTCATGAGATCAGTCAAGGCAAACAAAAGTGTTAAAGCACTCCACAAGAGAAGGAAGAGGTGTTCTACATTGAAGATCCAATGAACACTCTTCAGAATCGTAGTGTTGTCTCAACAAGTCAATGAGCAACATTCAACAAGACACACTACGATCAGGTCCAAGAACATCTGCATCAGAATCGTAGAGTTCGGTCATCTGAAGATTGAAGCATTGGCAAAGGTTTAATCTGAAGACTGATATTCGAACGTTGCTAATTGAGAGCATCGATGCAGAAGGATAATTTCTGATGTTCTGATCGAGAAGTCAGAAAAAAGAAATAAAGGTGACTACCAGCCTGACACGAAAAGTTGACATCTCTGAGGCGGTAGGTAAGGTAGCAGATTGTTGTGTCAGTAAAGTCATAAAGGATTTGTCACGTCACATCAAGCAGTCTGCACCAAATAACTCAAGATCTGCGAAGCAATTCAAATAGCCCCCAATGGTTATATTCCAACGGGAAGATTGTGAAGGAGTATATATTAGCTAGAGCTTCAAAGATCAAGAGTTACTGAGTTGAAGAATCTTTGAGTTGTTGTTATGCTATATTGTTGATTCTACGAGTTCCACCAAAGCTGAACAGAACAAGTCTTAGTGGCAGTGAAACTACGAAGGTGGAAGTGAAGCTGATTTGAGGAAGGACTTGAATAGACTAAAGCTTGACTCAACAAGGATGAGAATGCCACTGAAGATGGAAGCTAAGCTGAGAGCCAAGAAGGCCAAGAAGATATCATTCAAAAAAGTGGCAAGAACAAAGAAGATCCAGAGAGTCACTCAACGAATCACCATGAACCAAAAGCTAAAACAGAACATATGAAGAACCATATCTGCATACCATTCAAGAAGTGTTTAGGGAATGCTAAGTGCCAAACAAAGTCTACCAAAAGCTCAAAGACTTAGCAAACCTAAATGGTGATGGTACACAGCTGACATCGAATGAAGATGAGATGAACATTATGAAGATCAGCTGCACCAGAGAAGAGGTGGTCCAGACTCTATATAGAATGCAAAGAGGACCACGTCAAGCTGCTAAGTATAAAAGATGTTCAAACTTCAAGACATCTTAGTAGCAAAGCACCAATAACAACTACAACAACAACAAGTAGCCAGGGCCTAAGGGCTCCTTGTTCGGAGGGACTAAATGAAGTTCCAAGCCTGCTGGGCTTGAAGAGTTCGTAGAGAACTAGAGTTCCAAGTTTGCTAGACTTGAAGAGTTCTTAGTGAACTAAAGTTCCAAGGTTGCTGGCCTTTAAGGAATCTTAGTGATTTGGGGTGCTGCCCTTCCTTAGTGGAATTCCTACTTGTTAAAGCAGAAGAGTGGATTAGGAGCTTGAGTCTCTGAACCACTTAAAATCCCTTGTGTCTTTTACATTCAGTCCTTTACTTTCTGTCATTTACATTATGTACCTAACTACTATAAAGCTATGTATGTATTAACTACTTACAACTAAACTAACTCCACGAACAATGTATGAATGTTTATGAATATATCAATGAAAGAGATATTTTACTTATTCCACTGTGCTTGAAAAGATTCTTGTGTTTGTCATATGCTAATTCATTAGCAATGCAAAATATACAGGAAAAGTATTTAAAACCAAAAAGGATCTATTCAACCCCCCTTCTAGATCTATTGTGTGCCTACTGGGAACTGAAGTTTATACACAAATATACTTGGGATTTATTTACCCAAAATAATTTTTTATTAAAAAAAGGAAAATATAACCTTGGGATTCTAAGAAAAAGATTAGATTTTGGCAGCTGCAAGTACCCTTTTCCCTTGTAAAATGTTTAGCATAATCTTTTTCCTTGTAAAGATTAGATTAATATTTGTGTACTACTTTAGCTCAACATTATAACATTTTATTTGCTATCTGATTTAGATACCTGAAGAGATAAAAGAGTATTGGGAAAAAAAGTTGGACAGTCCTTGGAGACATAGACCAATTACAAAATCATTAAAACTATTTGATTAAATGAAACAAGGCATGATTTAAGAAGGGAAAGAGACTCTAAAATGAATTAGAACATGCAAAGCGACAACTTCAATACGTATAACCTCATTTCTTATCGTATCAAGGCAAGTTAAAATACCTTTTAGACATTTTTATATTTTTAAATCTATTATTTGGTTGATTCAAGTGTTATCATACCTGGTGTTACAGTCTTAGAGTTGCAATTTAATGTTATACATGAAGAGCCATTTGTCGTACATGATCTTAAGGTCAGATATCTTTACTTCAATCCTTATGTACTCTCTCTCTCTCTTTCTGTAGTTATACTTCCTTGGGCATAACTAACTTATAACCTTTATTGTTTCAACTAGGTGCCCTTACTCTAAATCAACTCTTATGAAAGTATATATGTTGTAGTTAGGGAAATTTTATTGGAAATTGATACAGAAGATGACTCATATAATTGCTATTATGGAGGACTAGATTATGAAGGTAAGACATCTTTTATAAGTGTTACATTAATAAAATCAGGCCTTATTTCTGGCTGTTTTGCATATTTTACTTCATTTAGAGGAGGTTAATTAAGTTCTGGTGGAAAATAACACTCTTAAATCTCTGTCTCTTTTTGAAGTCCAAGTTACTCAAGTAACCAAACTCAATTTGGTCTTATCTGGTAATGTAAATGATTCAGATATTGTGTGTTATGAATACTGAATGCAAAGAAGAATATCCTTATTTGAATTGTGAACCTCGAACACAAAGGAAAACATCCTTATTTGAAATTTGTTAAGGTCCACTTTGTAATATATTATCTCCTAAATTGTGCTTGTAGACTTTAAGATCAGATGTCTTTGTGTTTGAGTTTTACATTAGTGTTTGGTCTAAAAATAATCCAAAATACTCACTTCGTTCCAAATTATATAAATATTATTGACTTTTGAATATCAATTTGAGACATTTTCAAACTCAAAATTGAGATGATTCATTAAAAATTATGGAGTAATACTTTTTAAATAGTCTACAATATTCATCATTGATTAAAATTAAAAGAATCTATGTCAATTTTGAGTTTAAAAATCTCTTAAGTTGATTTTAAAAAGTCGACAATGATCAATTATATGGAACGAAGGAATATTATGGTATCTCTTAAGTTGACTTTAAATTATATGTCTGTATTACTCTTCAAAACAAGCATATACTGAAAATAAGTAAGATCTAATGGAATGGATATAAGAGCATAGAATACTTCTTCAATTGGAGTTGAAATTTCATTGGCTTCCGGAATAAAACCAGCGTGCTTGGGTTGCTTCTGATATTTTGTATATATGTGCTTTCAGTTTACACCTCTACCAGTGTGGCATGGGAAAGGTTACCGGTCCTTGGGTTTTTATTTTGGCAATATTTTCTATATCATGTAATGCTTTTTAAATCTATACTCGTATAAGATCCGATGTCCAGAGCTAATCCTTTTCTACGTTGCTATAGTGATGTTAGTGAAATATCTGAAGAAACTTATCCACTTCTTAAGGACTGTGAACTCCTCATTCTGGTGCTCTCTCTCCCCCTTTACTATGTCAATTGCATATAATAACTAGAAATTAGCATTTTATTCAGCACACATTCAAATACCTTCAGGACGCGTTGAGGCCAGATCGATCTTCTTCAACACATTTTGGACTTCCCAAGGTATATCTTCTTTTAAATTGGGTCGTTATCATGATTTTTATTTTTAATATTACTAATATTCATTTCCAATTTGTTCCAGGCTTTGGAGGAAGTTCGAAAAATTCAACCCAAACGAACACTTTTTACTGGTAGGTTTTAATTCATCTACTTTAGTGATCAATGGTTGCAAGCTTACTACTCTTTTGGGTTCCAAACATTTTCCAATTTGTTTTTGTTATACCATGGGGAATCTTGATATGTTAACCAAATACTACTCCAATATTTATATTTTGGACATATTTTAAGGAAGTAATATGGTATTTGATTCGTAGAGACATTAATATTCTACTTGGACTATGATGTATGAAACTAATGTATTTATGTATGATCATTGAAGTAAAAGAATTCAACTTTAAATTCAAAATTAAGTTTAGCTTTCAGAGTTTTAGTAAGAAAATTGATGAAGTTGGAAACATAGTTGGGATGTGTTAGTTAACGTCAAGATCTACTGCCACGTCACAATCACGTAAGACGTTATGATCCTGCACAATAAACACAGTCAACACCAAAAGCTTGATGGCCCGAATTGCGTGGGGATAAGCTCGCGTGAGAGTCAAGTCTGAGCGATCATGAGGTTAACAATGGAGGATAAAATATCTAGTGTATTGAGAGAGATAAAATTATCAATTACCTTTGCATGTACGACCTCCTTGCTATGATATACTATCACTCCCAGTTTACCGTGCCACCCACTATCGCCTGACACCAACCATTTGATCATACTGATCTCAGCCGATTGCATGCAGCTCACCCACTACTTCCAGTCACTGTTTTCCACCGCCGGCCGTCTAAGAATCTCATTCACATTAATGCATGGCAGAGATAACAGTCAACTGTCATGCTTTTTCATCATTACCAGTCAAAGATAGATATTTAATTATCTAGTGGGTCGGTCCAATGACTAGGCCCAATATTATAAAGACCCATTAGAGATGATCCAACTAACCGGGCCCAACTGAAATAACCCAATAGATTAGCCAAGTAATTCGGCTCAATCCATTCGGCCCAATGTATAAAATATCATGACCTAACATTGCCCCCTAGTTTTTTATTAAACATGATGTTTAATAGAAAACTATAAATGGTCCATGATATGAAGAGATATGATCAATAATAAATAGGGCCCAAGGAGTAAAGTGTCAAGGTCCACTTAATAAAATCCAACTAAGCAAAGCCGGAAATAATAGAAAGCCCAAAATGAGAACCCAAGAGATAAAACCGGAGAGTAACTCTCCAAATTCATCATCATTACTGGAATTAAAAATGCCGCCCTCAAGCTTCGTGAACAACTGTCAGTATAAATAGAAATTTTCCCCAAATTTGACAGTTTTACCTGTCAATTTGAATTTTGGACTTTTGAGCTCTTCTCTTCTCTCTCGAATTCTCTTCCTTTCTGTAACTTTAGCAACAATGGTTTCTCAAGATTCTGATCATGGTTCACCCATCCTCGTGACTCCAATCACTACTGTTCCACCTAACCCAAGCCCCAACAAAGTGGTTTCAAGCTCCAATCCCAATGTTGTAACTCCAAGTAAGAATCCACCTTCGAAACCTCTCCCTAACACTTCTGCATTCTTAAGAATTAAAGAACGCTATTCACATGCCAACACTCCATCAACTGTCACTGAAACTGAGTTGAGGAGGATTCAAACTCGCTGCCATATTCCGGACACCCATTTGGTGAGAGCTCCTAGGTCCGAGGATCGAATGTATGAACGCCCTGAAGGATGGTTCCTGTAACTATTCTCAAGAAAGGAGTCAAATTTCCTCTCCATATATTCCTGGTGACCCTCTTAGGGTTTATTGGTGTTGGGTTCACCCAATTAGTGCCGAACTCATATATTCATATTCTAGCCTTCATCACCTTCTGTCATGAAGTAGGAGTCGAGCCCACTCTCGATTTCTTCTTTACCGTCTACAAAATCAGCCAGTCTAGAGAAAAGGGATTCAAGGCTATAAGCAAGCATTCGCCGAAGGCAGGTGAAAAATTTGAAAGACGTTCTTTGGTTTCCACCCCTTCTAGCAATAAGGGATGGCACAAAGGGTGGTTCTTCATCAAGGGACCAGAAATTGCCTCCCTGTCGAACTGGGCCACTGATGAAAAAGTCTCTGCAGACTTTGGGGATATCCTTGAAGAACGTGTGGTTGAAATGATCGAACTTTTTGATAATTTCCCGAAGGAGGAATGAAATTATGGACTTCTTTCCAAGCAAGCGTGGTTATACAACCACAAATGTAAGTTTTATACTTTCTATTTGATTTAGTGAAATTTTTTATGATATCGATTCTGAATTGTGGCAATATCCTGTTTACAGTGTCTTTGATCAAGCCGAGCACTTCTGAAGAAAGGGATTTGGAAGACTCCCTATCTAGAAAGTCTTCAGAAGCAAATGTCGAACCCCCACTATTGGAAGCTCCACCCGAAGACAACCCAATCACTGAAACACCCACTGCTGAACCCCAAACCAATGAAACAGAAGCCGATGATCCCATTCCACCAGAAGAATCCCTTCAACCCCGCCGAAAAAGAGATCCATCCAAAAACCCAAGTCCATTCCAACACCAATAGATCCTGAACCCATCCCAGAACCTGTACCAACCACCAACCCAACATCTGCCCGAGGGAGTTTACTCGATCTGCCTGTAGATGATCGAAAACGACTCCTTCGAGTCAAGAAGTTAAGAACCAAGATCACCCCTTTATATATAGATGACCTTCGAGTACCTTCCACTTCAACTAATTCTCCTCCAACAATTCCTGTTGAGATACAAGTTTCTGATGATGACGAGCAGATCGAACCTATCCCCTCATTATCCTGAAAAAAGAAAACAACCATCCGACAGTCACCCAAGTTCAGCATCTACTCCATCACCACTTTGTGAACCCATTTCAGCCTGATCTCCATCCCTCGAAAACATATACACGGTTCTCCAACCCACGATCAACCCATGCCCTATCCTTCAAGGCCTTCATCTTACGAATTTTAGAGTGAGGCCATGGCATCACCAACTTTATGGCCTTAGTTCAATGCCAATTTCCCCTTCCAACTGTTCAATTTGTTCGTTCGAGAAATTGATGACCATCGGTTCGGTAACAGCTCAATTCGGGATTTAATCGACGAAGGCATGAGCTATCAAGCAAAGGTAAGTAACTTTTCCAATTTTTATATTTCTCCTCAAGTTTAGATATTTGAAATTGATTGAATAATGCTGAATATGTACAGGCCAATGCTGTTTTTGGGCGTTTACTCCCTAAGTACATAGAAGCTGAAGCCAAAGAGGAAGCCAGAAGAAAAGAGAATGCAATATTGCAGTCTGCCTTGGCGAAGGCAAGACATGACTGTGATATTGCCCTCTTCAATAATGAGTGCCTTCAGAAGGACCTAACTCAAAGCAAAGAGGAACCGAAGACCTCCAAGGAAGAGCTGAAGAAAATGAAGGCCAGTCAACAAGATCTGACCGACATGAACATCGATCTTGTTGCCAAGAACGAAGCTCTGAGGATTAATAATGAGGAGCTTGCTACAGCCAATTGAAGCATGGCGAAACAAATTGATGAAGTTCAGACGAAGGCCCGAGATGATAAAGAAAGACATTTGGCCAGACGTCGAAAGCTCCAAAGTAAGCTACAAACCTTGAAGGAGTTAAGTCCCCCATTAACTGAAGAACTGCGTAAGTAGATTCAAACAAAATACCAAGAATCCAATGAGCTGAACGCAGAAATCCTTCGGGTGTATTCTGAAGGTTATGAAGTTTGCAAAGGTCGAGGCAAAGAAAAACTGATTGCAGCCCAATTAGACCCAGCTCTTCTGGACTCTTCCGAAGGCAAAGACAATGCTTGATGATGACTTTTCATTTCTTTAACTTATAGGACTTCTGTAAAAATTTCTCTCTTTTTGTAAACAGTATCATATCAATGAAATTTCAACTTTGCTTCTCACGACTTCTGTTTAATCTATTTCTTGTCAATAACTCAGCATCAATCAACTTGAAAAATGTACAAGCTCCTTTTAAACTTAACTTAAATTGTTAATCAAGTGAACCATATATCAGTTAAGTTAAAGAATAACATGAACCGAACACAATGAACTGAACTCAACACTTGAACAAAATAAAGTAATGCATACTTATCATTACCGAAGTGTGAAACAGATCATGTATATAAGGTGAATCCAGTTGATCCTCCTTGCACCATTGGGATCTTGTTTACCACGCAGGGTATGACAAGTATATAAGGACCATGGAATTTGTTTACCACACGGGGTTATAACAAATCCATAAGGACGCACCTGCCGATAAGGCTACCATCGAATGGTCAGCAAGTCCACCCGAACCTCCTTACACCGTCGTGAATTTGTTTACCACGCGGGGTATAACAATTTTAAAAGGACTATGGAATTTATTTACCACACGGGGTATAACAAACCCATGAGGACACACCTGCCAATAAGGCTACCATCGAATGGTCAGCGAGTCCACCCGAACCTCCTTACACCAATAAAATTTGCCTACCACAAAGGGCCTGACAAATTCATAAGGACCACCTGCCAAAAAGGCTACCATCGAATGGTCAGCAAGTCCACCCGAACCTCCTTACACCGATGAATTGAACAGCAATGAACTGAAGATTCTTTAAGAAAAAGAATCTTTTATTGATGATGATTCCAACATTTATAGACTTCCGGGAGACTGACTCGATTTCTACTGAAAATATTTTCGAAGTCTACCAGCAAGCCAAGTGTTCTTGATCTCTGATCCATCCAATGCCTTCAACCAATAAGTTCCTGGCTTCGGGACTTCAACAACTTTATATGGTCCTTCCTAATTCGGCATTATCTTTCCCAAGTTCTGAGGCATAGATGCGTCAACTTCCCTGAGGACGAAATCTCCTACTTCAAATCTACAAAGCTTTACCCCCTTATTGTAATGCTTAGCTACTCTTCGCTGATAGGCTGCCTGCTTTATCAAAGCTACCTCTCTGACTTCTTCCAGCAAGTCTAGGTTGATCTTCAGCCCTTCATCATTGTAGATCTCTTTAAACTGACTAACTCGAAGACTGGTAGATCCGATCTCAATAGGGACTAAGGCATCAGTGCCATAAGACAATCTAAAAGGTGAATCTCCCGTGGTAGTCCTTCGCGTAGTCCGATACGCCCATAACACGCTAAGCAGCTCTTTGAACCATCTTCCTTTAGCCTCATCCAGTCTACGCTTGATCCCATTCAGCAGCATTCTGTTGGTCACCTCAACCTGCCCGTTCGACTGTGGATGAGCTACCGAAGTCTTTCTGTGTTGAACCCCCAACTCCTTCAAAAATGCTTCAAACTTCGATCCCATGAACTGGCATCCATTGTCTAATATCACCACCTTTGGAATTTCGAAACAAAACAATACTGACTCCTTCATGAACTTCAAGCACTCTTGTTCCGTTATCAACCAAAGTGGCTTTGCTTCTACCCATTTGGTCATATAATCAATGGAGACTATAACGAAGCTGACCCGACCTTTAGCTTTTGGCAATGGACCCAGTATATCTACCCCCCAGACAGCAAAGGGTATAGGAGATAAGATTGAATATAGCTCTTCTGGTGGCTGATACGGAATTGGACTGTTAAGCTGGCATTTCTCACAATTCTTCACATATTCCATAGCTTCTTTGAAGATCGTATGCCAGTAGTATCCTTGACGAAGTAATTTGTAGGCTAATGACTTAGCAGCCATATGGTCGCCACAGATGCCTTCGTGAACCTCTCGAAGAGCATATTCAGCTTCGGACGGAACCAACCACTTCAACAATAGTGACGAAAAAGCCCTTCAATAAAGATCCCCATCAATAAGAACAAAATTAGCACTCTTGTACTTGATCTTCTTAGCCAACATCTGATCTGAAGGAAGGACGCCATCTGCTATATAATCCAGATAAGGGGTCATCCAACAGTTAGAATGCTCAATGCACATCACCGCTTCATGCTGGATACTAGGCTGTTGCAGAACCTCCAAATAAACTATCCCATCAAAGTTGTTAGCATCCATAGTAGCCAGCTTCGATAATGCATCGGCAATAAAATTATCATTACGCTCAACCCCCTGAAACTCATAAGGGATAAACTACTGAAGCCGATCTTTCAATTCTACCAAATACTTGATCATTCTCGAACCTCAAGCGTCATACTCCCCTTAGACTTGTTTGACAACCAGCTGAGAGTCACTATAAATGATTAACTTCTGAACTTCCAAACTCTTCGCTAATCGAACTCCTGCCAGCACTGCTTCGTACTCTGCCTCATTGTTCGTCGCTCTAAACCCAAATATGATGGTCTGCTACACTTTGAATCCCTCCGGACTCGTCAAGATAATTCCTGCTCCACTGACGTCCGAGGTAGAAGACCCATCTGCATACAACGTCCATGAACTCTGACTTTGCTGAAGAATTGCAACTGCTCGATTGGACGCTTCAACCCCTGCCAAATCTTCATCAGCTTCGAAAAATGAGCACTCCACCATTAAATCAACCAAAGCCTGACCCTTTATAGCAGTTTGGGGATGATACTCTATAAAGAATTAAGACAACTCCATCGTCCAAGTAGCCAATTTCCCTGAGACTTCAGGTTTACTCATTACCTTCTTCAAAGGTTGATCCGTATAAACCACCAAGAGCCGACCTTGAAAATTTTGCCTAAGCTTTCAACTAGCTATCATCAAAGCAAAGGAAAATTTCTTAATATTCGGATACCTGGTTTTAGTATCTTGGAGGACATGGCTTACATAGTACACCAGATGTTGCTTCCCCGCAACCTCTCGAATAAATACTGCCCCTACTTCCAACGAACTAGCTGCTAAGTATAAGTACAAAGTCTCAGCAAGAGGGGGTTTTACTAACAAAGGTGCCAAAGACAAATACGTCTTTATGCCCTGAAAGGCATCTTCACACTCCGAAGTCCACTGAAACGTCTTTGTATTCTTCGGTCCTTTCAACATGTCGAAGAACGGCAAACATCTTTCTGCCAATTTAGACATGAATCTCCTCAAAGCTGCAATCCTCCCAGTCAGACGATGAACATTCTTGAATGATTGAGGAGTCTTCATGTTCAGAATAGCATGGATCTTCTCTAGATTGGCCTCAATGCCCCTCTGACTGACCAAATATCCCAGGAACTTCCCTACACTGAGCCCAAAAGTGCATTTGGTAGGATTGAGCCTTAAATTATGATGACGGATCGTCTGAAAGCATTCTTTTAGATCATCCAAGTGCTTCTGGATGATCATGCTCTTCACTATCATGTCATCTACATACACCTCCATATTCCTTCCCAGCTGCCTATGAAAGACGAAGTTCATCATTCTCTGATAAGTGGCTCCAGCATTAATCAAGTCGAACGTCATCTTCTTATAGGCATACACCGAACGGTGCGTGAATGCTGTCTTCGGAATATCCTTCTTGCACATAGAGATCTGGTGATAACCTAAAAAAGCATCCATAAAGCTTAGTAGTTCATACCCCAAAGCCGCATCAATGAGCTGATCAATGTGGGGTAATGGATAGAAGTCCTTCGGGCAAGCTTTATTCAGGTCCGTGTAGTCAATGCAAACTCGCCACTTCCCATTATGTTTCTGAACCAGCACCACGTTAGCCATCTACTCCGGATAATCTATTTCAAAGATGAAGTCCGTAGCTATCAGCTTTGTAATCTCTTCATCAATGATCCTCTGTCGTTCTGGTGCGAAGATCCGCCTCTTCTGCCGAACTGGCTTCTTTGATGGATCCACTTCTAGTCTATGCTCTGTTATCTTCTGGCTCACTCCGGGCATATCTTTAGGTTCTCAGGCTAAGATGTCCGCAGAACAGCGAAGAAGTTCCATAAGGTTTGTCTGGAGAGGTTCTGGTAGACCCGAACCTATCTTCACTGTTTTATCCTTCTTGCCAAGAATCAGCTCGATCTCATCCGTTTCTCCTGCTGGCATGACCAATGGCTCCGAACTACTTTCGGTAAAAGGCTCGATCTCTATTGCCATAGTCTGCTTCTGCCTGCTAACCCCTACTCCCGAAGCAATCATAGCATTTCGATAACAGCGTCGGGCCAGATCTAAGTCCCCTGCTACCTCACCAACTCCTTGTGCTATTGGGAACTTGATCTTGAAGTGAGGGATGGATGTAACAGCTTGCAAAGCTGTCAAAGTAGGTCTACCCAGTATGGCATTGTAAACCGAATCTACATGCACAACAAAAAATTTACATGTTATTTCTACTTGCCGAGGAGCTGTGCCGAAGATTACTGGTAGCTCAATAGTGCCTGCAACTTTGTCCGGATCGTTGCTAAAACCCTATAAGGGGGCCTCCTGCCCAACCTCCATCTTTCTCCCATCAAGATGCATTCTCTGATAAGCGTGGGCGTACAAAATATCAATAGAAGACCCGTTGTCTATCATCATCCGCTTCATATCCACAGAACCCACTTGTGCAGTTATCACCAATGCTCCTTCATGGGGTTCGATAGGCTACGAAGGATAATCCTCATCTGTGAAAGCTATGACTGTCCTTGCAAATGGCCTATCAATCTTCGGGAGAACACCCGCCATAAACATAACTGAGTCCAGATAGCCCCTCCTCTTCTTCCCCACTAACTTTCCTGCCGTCCCACCGGTAATTACATCAACGACGTGCCATGGTGGCTGATTTAGAGCAGGTTGCACAGGTGGAACAGGTTGAACCACTTGAACTGCCTGATCTTCGTTCGGCTGATGATCCCTTTCCGGCCACATACTGAACCAACATTCCACTCTGAACCTTACTTTCCACAAAGTCCTTCAGACTACAACATTCATTATTGTTATGACCTGCAGCTTGATGATAGCCATAGAACTTTCGAGTATTGCCCTATCCGGGCTTAATGCTGTCACGAGGTGGTTCAAAGTACGGCTGATTCCTAATCTGATCCAGAATTACAGCCCTATCCGTATTCAGTTTTGTGTAAACCTTATTCACCTTTTGGGTAGGAGCATATGGGCGATTGTTTCCTTGTCACCAGTTATTGTTGTACTTCTTCGAACTGCCCTTTGGCCGATCATTATTTCCTCCTCCCTTCTTCTGATCGCCTTCAGCTTTAGTTTCCATCTCCTTCATTCTGTTCGAAGAAGGACGCTTCAAGCTATTCATAGCTTCCTCCACCACAATATAGCCCTCAGCTTTATCAAAAGCTTCAGCCAAACTCTTCGGATGATGAAACATCAGCTTCTTCACCAGTTTCTCAAACTTCACCAAATCCAAGCCGTTCTGAAATAAGCCAACATCCTGGAGATCATTAAGGTCAGCCACCTGGCCAACTGCCTCCCTGAAGCGCTTCACATACTGACCCAGGGATTCGTTCAGAAACTGTAGGACCTGTTCCAAAGAACCCATAGGTTTTTCGCTCCTTCTGTTGCTCCTAAAATGAGCATGAAACTTATCACATAGCTCAGACCATGACGAGACTAAACCCGCAGGCAAAGTCCCCATCCACTGCCTCGCATCTTTCCTCAACGTTGTGACAAACGTATGACACTTAGCAGCATCGGTAAAGTCATAATAATCCATCAGCCTATCAAACGTCTGACTATGGTCATAAGGATCTCTAGACCCATCGTAACTCTCCATATGGGGCAACTTCTTGGTAGGATCTGCCTTCTCCTTAAGAATATCCAGAGAAAAAGGAGACGCCTTCTTCCTCGGAGTATCTTTCACCTGTTGAACTTCGGCCAACTATTTCCGGAGATCTTTCAATTCCTTAACCAGAAACTCAACCCCTTCTGGCTTCGAGGAAATTTCTTTCTCCGGAGAAATCCTTTTCTTCTGCTCTCAATGGGCTTCTGAATTTACTTCGATGTGGGGCCCTGTCATCGTGATGAGAATACTCAAGATGATGTACCTTCTTTGTAGTCTCCAGAATGTACTCTCTTGACCTACTTCTTCGTCTGCTATCACCATGACCCCGAGAACCAATAAGATAAAGCACCTTCTTTGATACTTCAGGAGTTCTACTTCTCGATCTTCTCCGATCCTGAGGATGGCCTCGAGATATATGACCAAAATGTTCCGACTCCTTCCCTATTCTCTGCTGTACATCCATGGGTTTACTACGCCTTTTAGACTGCACATAAATGGATGCCTCATCCTTTAGCTCGGACATCTGAAGCATCTGTTCGGCTATATCCTCCGTTTGCTTTAGAAGAACTTCCAAAGCTTTATCTGCTTCGTCTGCCATCTTTGCCAAGAACTTGGCAGCTTTGTCATTCTGACCACTTCGGTGCCGAGTTCTAGGCGGTGTGCCTTCTACCCGCTTTCGGCCATGATCACGATCCTGCTCAGCAGCAAAGACTAACCTCTGTCTGGCTTCACCATGAGCTCTCGAACGAGAACCCCCTGAATCATGTTTAGAAGCCGTGCTCCCATGAGCACTCTTTGAGGGACCCAGACGATCCCTAACAGAAATATGTTGGAAAAACGAGCTCACAGCTCTCGGCTATCCTTTCGGTGTATCCGCTTTACTCCTCACCATAACTTCTGACGTAGAACAAATAAATATTTATGATTGAAACCTCTTGAACACTGGAACGTAGCCCTCCTTCTAGTGCCAATGTTAACGCCAAGATCTACTGCCATGTCCCAATCACGTAAGACGTTCTGATCCTGCATAATAAACACAGTCAACACCAAAAGCTTGACGGCTTCGACCGTCGGGGGATAGCTCAGGCGTGAGAGTTAGTACATACGATCACAAGGTTGATAATGGAGGATAAAATATCTAGTGTATTGAAAGAGATAAAATTATCAGTTACCTTTGCATATACAACCTCCTTGCTATGATATACTATCACTCCCGGTTTACCGTGCGACCCACTACCGCCTGACACCAACCATCTGATCATACTGATCTTAGCCGACTGCATGCAGCTCACCCACTACTTCCAGTCATTGTTTTCCACCGCCGGCCGTCTAAGAATCCCATCCACATTAATGCATGGAAGAGATAACAGTCAACTGTTATGCCTTTTCATCATTACCGGTCAAAGATAGATATTTAATTATATAGTGGGTCGGTCTAATGACTAGGCCTAATATTATAAAGACCCATTAGAGATGATCTAACTAACCGAGCCCAACTGAAATGACCCAATAGATTAGCCAAATAATTCGGCTCAATCCATTCGGCCCAATGTATAAAATATCATAACCTAACAGGATGAATTCAGGTTTAGATTCAAATACTTAGCTTTCAGAAACTTGATGAAGTTTAAACATAGTAGGGATGATGAATTTAGAACAAGGTGACGTGAATGGTTTTTCAGTATCCTTGAATAGGAGTCTAGTTGTAGAATTGATCCCGTTGATGTAATAACTCGTCTCCTTCTACAAAATCCTCTACTTTACTAAGTCTAACTCTAGTAGTCAGTTTTATATTGTGAAACTCTAAATCTTCTAATAGTGCATGCACATAAATGCAATTTTAAGGCACTAAATAACTTAAAATAAGTTTTGAGGTATTTTCATTCAAAACAAATTTTGAGGTATTGTCGAGTCTGTTATTTTGCTATGGTAAGAACATTTATTTTGACCCCTATGATTTCTCTTTATCTTCTCGATGATAGTTGTGCATTCCCACTAGTGCTATTTAAGAACTCCAATGTTCAAAAGAAGGGTTATTGCAGAACTTTTAATAGTTATTTTGTTTGTAATTTGTTATTACAGGTTATTTTGTCGTTGACAAGGACTCAACCTCTGATATGCTTGTATTAAATTGAATTGTCACATTGAGAGTCAAATATGCTAAGGCTGGGAAGTGATTGCCTTCAAGGTGTGAAAGTGATTAGCCAATTCATCTTTTCTTATTCCTCATCTTATTGAAATTAAATTTTGGTATTTCTCTTGCAGCATGAAGTTTACACACCCAACCTTGATTTTCTTGAAGAAAATGATGAAGTAGATCTAACAAGACAGACTTTATTCCTTCTAGTTCATTATTATTCTTTCAATTTTCTTATGTTAGTTAATAAATTTTGTAGGTACTATAGTCCTTGGGAGACCAAGGTACAATAACAAATTTTGTAGTTATTATGACTTGAGTATTATTTATTTATATGTGAAATATTGATTTTATTAGTTCTTTATAAATTAGCTTATCAATTAGTTTGAAATAAGTATGACAATATTTATATTTACATGAAAATAAATTTAATATTTCTTATAGAGATTAATAATAATAATAAATATGAAATCACCGATTTGAATATCAATTATAGTTTTCAATGAATTTTGATTATTTACCAATTAATTTTTATTTATAAATTTATAATTTGTGAAAGAATTTTCTCTTACTAAATTTAAGAAAGATTCTCAATTTATAATTAGTGAAGGAAAATCTTCTCTCGTTAAATAAATTTATTCATCATAATATATTATTTGTGAGGGATTAATGTTATTCACTAATTTCAAATAGTCCTTCTTAAAATATTATTTATGAAGGAAACCAATTTTTCACTAAATAACAATATTCCATTAGCAAATACAATTTGTGAATAAAAAAGTTATTCACAATATACCCTTCACAAAAAATATTTAGTTACTATTTAGCGAAGGATACCCAATTGCGAGGAGCTCTAATGCGAACAATCGTGTGAAAAAAATATTTCTTCACAATAAATCACTTGTGAGTGATATAGCATATCTTGTGAAGGATTTGTCCTTCACTAGAGACCATTTTTGGTGTAGTGTAAGTTTATAATCTATCAGCTCTGATACCACTCTGTGACGCCCTGAAATTCGGTCTATTCTCACACCCTAATTCCGTACATCACGGTCACATCTCATTCCAAACATACATCATTATATAGCTAAATATAACAACATATATTCTAAAATCTCAGGTTTTAATACCTTATAACCTCATTCATTACAAATAATGATAATTATATTATTCTTTCCATCTAACAAGAGTGACTTTTATCCGCCAGCAAGGATATATAACAAGAATGAGTAGTAATCGAAAGTTCTGTAATAATCTTCTAGTAAAGGTATAATCCTATTTTCTAAAGTTCTAGTTTTTATATACATGAAAAATTCTCTGTAAAATTGGTGTGAAGGATTAATTGTTTATTATGTAGCTTTTATCGTTAATTTGATGATATAAATTGTTTTCATGGGTTTATAGATGATTTAAATTAGTTTAATCCATGTAAATATGATATATAAGGAGAAAATTATATTACGTTGAAATATATATAAATATGGTTGATCTTAGAGTCAAAATTGATATTCAATTCATAGTAGAAAGTATAAATTGACTATTGATTGTGAAAATACATGAAGAAACAAAAACAAAGCAATTTAAACTAACTGTTTTGGTTGAAAAATGAATTTACAGTGATTGTTTCACTAAGAATGTCTAAAAGTAAAGTATTAGCAAGAATAGTAAAATTTGAGTTTTTAAATTTGTTGTTTATACTATTTTTATGGTTAGAAACAAGTTAGAAACATTAATTTATGTTTTTGTAAAGTTTATGAAATTTATGTGTGTGAAAATTTCTTGTTAGAAAGTAGCTTGTAGGCCAAATTGGCTTTCTGCTCGGTGTATCGCAAACTATAGAATCTAGAATTTTGCACACCGGTAGCGGTAGCGTTGGTGCTAAAAGCTAAGTTAAGTGCTACCAAGCACCAAACCACGATGTAAACTTTTTGTTTAATTTTTTAGTTCAGTCCATAACATGAAACTGTAACTAGGTCTTATGAACATAAAAAGGAAGTTAATCATATGATATGATGTAATAAGTTTGTAGATATATTTTAATACCAAGTATGAAGATTTTTAAGTTATTAGTTAATGGGTTATAACGATTGAAACTCAATGTTTTAAAAGTTAGAGATGATAACTGAATGCTATTGTGAAGCCCCCAAAATAGGTATACATCACCCATCTTGAGTTGCTAAAGACATGGTACAAAATTCAAATATAAACTTAATTAATACAATTATCGTGTAAAATATAATAAAATATAGCTGAGTTTTTACACGAATATTGTGTCATAAACAATATCCAAACTCAAATTTAATCCTCAATACATTTATTATCACACTAAATAGTGAGGACTACTAAAACAACCATCTCGGACCATCACTCCGTTCCCCGACTAGTCCCGGCTACGTTCTCATTTCCTGAAGAGAATAATAAAAGCAAAAGGGTGAGCTCAACTAGCCTAGTAAGAAATATTATGACTAAGATAATGGAGAATAAATTATCGTTAGCCTTCAACAGTGTTAAACTGATAAAATACAATAAACATCAAGTTTAACTACAGCGGAACAAGCAATCCATTAGAAGAGTCAAGTAGAGCATGATATCTACTATCTTTTATGATTTAAAAAGTTTATCATCAATTTTATCGTTGAGACTCAACTTAATAAATAAATCACATCATCGAATCATCCCTGCACTATGGGCCAAGGATATTCATTAGTATCACGTCCACGAATTATCTATGCACTGCGGGCCAATGATATTCGTGTAATCATCAATGGTCATAATCATACCAACAACTGTCCATCAATACACTACGGGCCAATGAGGAATTTTACCACATCATTTGTAACATTACAGGTCATGATTATACCGAATGATCCCTGGTCATAATCATACCAATCAACAGTCCATTTATGCACGTAAGCCAAAGATGACTTTTATCACAATATAAGCATGAGGATGATGATAATGATATAAGAATTTAATTAAAAGAAAGCAAATGATAAATTTTTAAAGATTTATAATTTAATTTATCTAGAATTCAATAATTTCCAAATTGTCAACATGATACAGCTTTGTGGAGTAAAATTCAAGAATAATATTGCATCAAAAATGATTTAGACCGAAAAAAAATCAATTTTTGTCATAAATAGTACTCTGGGTGAATAGTACCCGAGTGAATAGTACCCCGTGAATAGTACTTTAGGAATAGTACCCCGTGAATAGTACTCCGGAATAAAAAAGTTAAAACTTATCAAGAATGTTCATAATAATATTTCCATGAAAAGATACTAGATGAAGTGCAAATTTCAAGGACATTCTACTAATTTCATAGTGTAGAAGCCAAAACTTTAACAAAATGAGTGTAGAATTCGTTCAATATTATAGAAGAAGAATTTTCTAATTCTGGTGTGATTTTCAATTCTAAACTAAGCATCCTATTTATAGGAGAATGGAAGGATACTATTTAGGAAAAAAAATCACGAATGCACATTGTTAAAACTAACGTGCGTAACTTTCGTTTGAATTTGTTTTTATGATTTTACTATGCAGTCATTATGCAGATACTATGCAAACACTATGCATAATAAAATATAATATATTCTATTTTTCATAAAAAATAAAACTTATAATATATATATATAACAATAATCAGTTACTCCCTCCCGTGAAGTATTGCTCCCCCTAACTCCATTATTCAATAACATGTGGGGCCCACCTAACCCACTCGTGGCCCCCACCAATAATATATATATATATATATATATAAATATATAAATTGAATAACTTTCTAACGATTATTTTGAAAAATGGGTAAATGGGGGTCCATATAATAAGAAAAATAACAACAAATACTTCATAAAAATTCCCTCAATATTTTTAACAACATTTATTCTTCATTATTATAACCCGCAATATTAACAACCAGATCGTTCCCAGGAAAGAGGGGGCTTTCTGATAAGGATTTCTCCCTATTGGCGCGTAATTAGGTGACCAAACCCCTTTCCTCGACAGAACTTTCTAAACATTGTTAATTATGCAAATAATAATATGAATAACTTCTCATCTCAATTATTGATTTAATAATATAAAATATTGTAACAATAATTGAATCAAATAATGTGAGATACTATGCAACAATTACTGTAGCAATAATTGAATAAAACTGAGTGACTTCTCATGTAAGCATCAATAATCAATATCGTGTGCTACTATGCAATCACACGTATTACTGTACTTTTCATCACCGGGTAATTTGACAGTTAACGGTAAAACTTTCGTCGTTATTTTTATAAAAATATATTTCTGTTATTTTCTAACTCTGACGATAATTTCGTTGTGGGATCCACCAATGATTGTGTCGTCGTACGAATATTTTCTGTTAAAACGAATATTCCCCGACCAATCGAATATTTTATAACAACTTGCATACTTTGAAAAATTTATAAATATTACCCACAACTATACTATTATATCAAATCCATACCATAATATTCAAAAATATATTTCGAGAAAAATTAATCTTTATTTATGAAAGTTGGGGTCTTACAACTATAGCATTACGTTATATGTTAGTAAATTTCTAATTTGTGTTATGTGAATTGATCAATAAATCTGTGTTGTAGAGCTAGAGATTCCTGTTAAGTTAAAGCTTAAACTTAACTAAGATGGTGAATTCAACCTATAAGGTTAATGTTGGTATAACTAATAGATGTTGTAATACATATGATATGTGTAGGTGATCGTGAGTTGTAATTTAATAGCATACGCATGAGGCAAGTTTTCGAACTCTAATTTTTTTTTGAGTTACCCTAACTTGTTTATCACTGAGCAAGTTTTCTTAGTCTCATTCTCTTTATAATGAATGCAAGTTTCATAACTCTATTGAACTTTTGTTGTTAAACAAACATTTATCTTTTTCATGATTATTGATACGCAAGTTTCCTAACTTTATTTCATCATCTAAAACAAGATCCTTATCCTATCTTGTTTATCATTGTTATGCAACTTCATTACCCTAAGTCAATTACAATTATTCAAGATGTAATTTTATTTAACAAGTTCTTATTCCTAAACCTACTCTTACAATGAATAAAGTTTCTAACACTGGTTGTTATCAAAAAAAATATGTAACCTTAGCTTATTGTTATTGTTCAACCAAGGTTTAATATACCTTTCTATGCTTTTAAATTCATTCATAAAGCATGAATTTGATGCACTATGTTTATTCGATTGTAGTTCATAACTATTCCATAACATATTGTTATCAAACCCTTGAAACATTATTAAGACTTTATTCAACTAATCCTTAGTTGATGTTCGTTGAACTTTAAATTACCCTTGAAGCTTATCCAAACCAAACTTACTTTGATGCGAACTTGTATTCTAAAACTGAAAAGAACAATCCTATTATAGGGGATTTATTACGCGTTAGCATTTAGATGTTTGTGCATAATACATTGTACGAAGGGCTAATCACCCTAAGTACGGGGAGTCCCTACAGTCTTATGACTATTTAGGTTTAAGTTGAAAGATTACTTATAACCTTGGACATAGTTCATGGTCTTGTGACCCTCAGATATATTTCAAATTCTGTTTTCAGTTCTTGATTATCTTTGACAGAGAATGTTATTCAGTTCTATTGAGTCTATTCATTGGTAGTTGGTATGATGTTATTATTCATAGTCATTTCAAGTGAGCATTTATTTTTCTCACTCTTGTATATATAATCATTGTAGCTAAAGTTGAGAAGGTTGATGAACTAACCGCTAGCAAAGGGAAAGGAAAATTGAACAAATGTTGAAGACTTGTAATTTATTGAATTCTATGTTGTCAGACTTTATATTAACTATTGTGATGCAATTATTTACTTTTTCGCATTTGATGAATGTTTAAAGGTTAGATAACCTGGGGAATTGATTGATTAAGTTATGTAACCCTTTAATGGGAGGATTTATTATTTAATTTTATGATGTTTGGGTAATTAAAAATGAATGAAAGGAGAGTGAACACCAAGTCTTGTGGGAATGAAGTACCCAGATTTGGGGGCATCACAATGACACTTCGTTTGGATACCGGTCAGCTTGATCTTCACGGGATCCTTAAGTTCTTCTACTCGTACGCTGAAAATGTTTTTCATTTAAAGCAAGTGTGAGCATTTAATTGCTCAGCAAGTGATAGCAGTTGAATAAACAACATCAAGAATTTAAACGTTCATGTAAAACTTCAATAACCGAAAAAGGTTATGAAGTAGATTGAATAATAGGAATAAATTCTGATTCCTATCATTTTAAAATATTAGTCACATTCACTTTGAAATACTTTTATTCTTCTACCTTTTCCATACATATTCTGTTAGGCTAGAATCATTATCATAGACTTAAGAATAACGGTTCATGTATAAATAAAACATTTTCATATTGAATAGTTCAATCACAAAACAGTTCATCTCATAGAAATACTAAAGTGTTAAAATTGTGGCACAAGGCCTCACACATTCTACCACCTTGTACAAATATCACACATTTGCACATAGATAAAACTTCTCATGTTCAACATATGAGAAGTTTAAGAAACTAACATTCATATTAAACATGAATAAAGTTAGGAAACTTGCCTTACGCACGTCTACAACTTATAGTCTACGCTGAACTGCTCATCGCCATCCCTATATATCACATAAGGAATAGCACATACACCAATTAGTCATGTATATTTGACTTATGTATTGGTTTAAACTTAAATTTACTCCTTATGGTTCGTGTTTATAACCTAAGTTCACGTAACCATTCTCTTTACAATTTTACGGCGTTATGACATACGGAGATGTCTTAACTCATACGATAATCATCTTTGATGATTTACATTCTTATCTTCTTCTTATAACTTTCCTAGGACTTAGCACACATCAAGTCTCTACTATTATTCCATATGATACTCTGAGTGGTTTCCCACAAACAACCAACAAACTAGTTTCCCGTCTCATCTACACTATCTTTCACATTGAGTTAGATCGGTTTCTAGTTTATGCATACCTCTACTCTCTGAAGGAATTATTTAGCCCAGTTCCCATATGTCAACCATTAAAGATTACGATTGTACCACAACCTAAACTTAACTTATACAAACCATTAAAGTGATAATGTTCGTTAAGTTGATTTCCCATTTCTTATGGCTTTTTGATAACTAAATGCCATACCTCAAGATTTATTCCTTATCGTCTAAGTCACGCAGTCTTTTGTATACTTAGAATGATCATTCAATGTTAATAATATGTGTTTATAGCGTTAAGCATTTTACATTACCTCATTCATATCTTATAACGTTCGGTTCATTCAACTCGGAATGTTATCAAAGTTATAATCATTAACTCGGCTTCTTAACTTTATACGTCATTGTCATTAATTTAGTTTCTTCACCATTCATAGGTTTAATCATTAGTCTTTATTACTTTACAGTCAAACCATACACGGTGTGTAGGTTCTGCCCGTTTAATATTCACGTACACTCAACCATTACGTTGGCTAAAGTGTTTAATGCTTACATTTCATTCTAACATTCTCTATCTGAATTACACTCGAACTTTTATTAATCTTATGACTGTACTCTATGGCTTTCTTGTTAATTTATATCTTTCTTACTACTTTCATCAACGTCTAAGTCATACAACCAATGTATACTTAGAACATTCGTTCGACACGAATACGATTCACGAGGATCGTCTATGTATTATGCGTTCACATTGTTCAACTCATAAACTCCCATTCAACCTTTACCTAAGGTTTTAATCACTCTCATTTGTTATCCATTATATGAACCTCACGTTCATCGTCCTTTCTTAATGTCAAAGCCATACAGTTCGTTTTATGCTAAGACCGATCGTTCATCGCAACTACGTTGCGTTTATAGCGTTTATACGCTTTACACTTATCTCTCATTACGTCATCATAACATTAAAATATTATACATCACCCTCGTCACTCAATGCCTAAGGAATCATAATCATAGCGATCCCATACGTTCATTTTATCGCGACCACGGACCCCAGATATCGGTTACGTGAATCGCGTTCACCATTTTATAACCTTTATTCGACATTTCATCATCAAACTTAAGCTTTTAATCATCATTATAGATATTTTTCTTCATGAATATTACATTCATGTTTGCCCCTTAATTACCATCCAAAAAGTTGGACAATAAAAACTCTAGTAGGGAATAATTCCTTTAAACAGTACAAGTACGCCACTTACTTTATTAAAACTAGTCTTTCATGACGCGGTTTAGCAAAGAGAGTTGAGTCTCCTGTCGACGTATTTGTGGTGTAGCCTCATGGTATAATCTGGCGCCTGTGTGATGCCAAAGATCAAACTCAAAAAAATTTCTAGGTATTGAGCATGTTTGAGACGCCTACTTCAAAATCTCATAACTTCTTCGTTATAACTCAGAACGAGGTCGTTCTAAAGCCATTATCTTCCTTATCTTACTTACTTCTATTTCCCCTAGACAAAATTTCATTCTGAATATGTTAACATGCTATTCAATTGGCTTAAATTTCATCATTCGTTCATTTTAAGTTATTAACGTTTTTCATTCGTTCGTCCATAATTCAGTCATCAGAACTCATAATTCATTAGTTCTTGAGTGCATGACTCACGTTTTCTATATTTTCTTACATTATTATGAAACCCTACACATTCAGGTTTATTTACATATTTTCTACTTTTCGCTAGTCTTTTACAAAATTTTGCCATAACTTCATTATAGCTAAGTTCAATCAGTTCTTCATGAAAGTTTCTCTCGTTACTAACCAAGCAATAAGCATCTAACTTATATGCGATGGTTTTAAACTTTTCCATTAACAACAAGTTCTAATTAGATGGTTTTAAATTTGTCCATCAACAACGTTCTTCGCGTTCTTCATGTGTTCTTCGTTCGTTCTTCATTTTTAATCGATACTTTGATTATGATTTCACCTTTTCTTGGAATTTTGTGTTATAAAACACCATTCCTTACTTGTTTCACTGAATCGTTCATATGATTCATTCGAATCGTTCAAATTCATTAAGCAATTCATACTTTCTTAAGAAAGCATTTAAACTTTTACTAAACTTCTAATTCTTATTTCTTTGTTTTCTCATGATTTTAACCATATAAAAATCATTCTTAACACATTTTACTTCTACTTTCATTAAGCTATGTATATTAACATAGAAACTTAAAAAAAAAAAGATTAAACTAGGTTTTAGGATTACATTTCTTCTTTAATCTTCTTCCGTTGGACAAAGTTTACACTCAGGCTAGCTTTTCCTCTTCCTTTTCCTCCTCCTCTGAGTTCTCTCTCCCTATCTCTCTCTCTCTCTCTCTCTCTTCTCTCTCTCTCTTAAGTGTTGGTGATTTTCAAAATCACTAACAAATGAGCTAAGGCTCTCCTTTTATAGAAAACCAAGGCTAGGGGCAAAATAGTCAATTCGGCCCCAAAATTACTATTCCCACCTCCTTAACCAACCTCCTTACTATTCACGAAGCTTCTCTTGGAAGCTTTGTGGTTTCATCTTCCGGAATTCGTCCGAGAGTTTGAAAAACTACGATTCTCGGAATCCAAATATTTTTAGATATTTTGTCTTTCCTTTACAGATTTACTTTTATGCATTCTTCAAAAATTTGAATAACTGAAAAACACTTATTGTTAATAAGCGTTTTCCTTCATGTTTTCTCCTAACGTAGTTAAGCGAATAAAAAATACATAATAGTACTTTTCGTCATTTTAATTTCGTCCGATTTCTGCACGTTTTTCGAGAAAAACTTTTATCAGCTAACTTAACTTTTAACGGCATATTATCGTCAAATCTTTCGACGGAATTTCATTTTGACATACCGATCTCTCATAAAGGATTAGATTATTCAAACCCTAACCCTAAGGGTTTCGTCAGGTGAATAGTGCATATTTCATCTTTTTCCTCAGAAATATTTTTGTTCCCGAAAAAAATTTATTTTCATCTTGAAAATTCTTACTCGTTCAGTCTAGCTTGTAGCTAGAATCCTCCCGTTTTATAATCTTCCTAGGTTCTAGAACGATTAATAAACACATAGCACATATTATTATTAATAAAATTCATTTTATTAATAACTAATTCTTTAAACTTAAATTTTAGACAATCCGATTTTTTTGGGTTGTCACACCAAATTAATTTAATTTATAGAATAGATTAGTTAACATTTTAGAAATTATCTTTTTAGCATTTTAATTTGTATTTTAATCTCTGCAGGTTCATTTGCATGCAAGTCAATGAGATTTGTGCATGAAAAGATACAAGAAATTTTTAAATTAAGCAAGAGCAGCCACAACACCAAGGCGCTGAGAAGGTATAGTAATCCAGCGCCCCGGCGCTAGAGAGAAGAATGGTTAAGGGGGTGTTTGTTTAGAGCTGAATGGAGCTGAATCTGAATGACTAAATCGGTTAGTGCGTTTGTTTTGGTCTGAATGGCTGAATCGGTAAGATGAACGAGCTGAATGACTAAGTTGGATTTTTTAAGCTGAATGGCTAAATGAGCAGCTGAATGAAGTAAAAAAAATTAAAAAATTAAAAAAATATATATTAAGTAATATTAAATAAATTTACAACAATTTTGAATTTTTTCAGAGGGTAAAATAATAAAGTTTTGTCATTTAGATGTTTCAGACATATCAATTATCAAACAATTTTTTTTATTTTGATTTAGATTCAACTCATTCAGATTCAGATTCAGCTCATTCAGATTTAGATTCAGACTCATTCAATTTTTATCAAACACCCCCTAAGGGCATCCTAGTGCCCCGGCGCTTGAAATAAAAGGAAGCTCAGCGCCCCGACGCTGTAACCTCTCCAAACATACTGTCCACTAGCGCCCCGACGCTGGGTATGAGGTTATGAAAAAAGGGCTTTCGCCTGGTTCAGGTTTGTATTTTCACCACTTCTCCTATTCCTTTTCCACTTCTATTTTCCACAACTTCTCATCTCCTATTCCAACTCTATCACAAACACTAAATTCCCCCTTCTATTAAAAAACAAATTCAAGCATAAATCTACCATCCATTTTGAATTATAAAGCAAGGATCCCAATGCTTAACTTATTTCCTCTCTCTATTGTATTTCGTTCTCTCCACAAAAATATATCCAATTTCTTCCTTTTGTTAAATTGTTCAAAGGCTTGCAAGGTATTATTGAACTAATTGGGCTATAATTTTTGTGTTACTTGCTATGTTGATTGAGTTGGGTGCGATAATGCTCTATTTTGGGATCAATGCATAAGTAATATAGGCAAAATCATTATACTTTTTGCTAACGCGCACAAGATGTTCGCTAAAATTATTGTGAGAGATTTTCTTGTAAAATGCTTGAACATAGGGGCAAACTCATGCATACATCACTAAGGGCTTGCACATACATAATTTTAACAGTCCCAACATGGTGTAATTCATTCAAATAGAGGTTAAATGGTAAGTTTGGGGAAGAACGCATAGTTATATGAATGTGCTCATGGTAACTTGTCGAATTACAGTTTTTGAAGAGTTAATATGGCATGATGATTTGATTAAAATGTGATTTTGATTCTAAGTTGCAAATTAAGGTTAAAGATACATAATTTGGTGTGTAGTTGGCATAGTTTCCATTGTTTATGTAATATTAAACTGCTTGAGTATGTGTGATACTATCTTATGAGCTTGCAGCCATATTACATATACATACACAAGAGTGTTTGGTTATTATTGAAAATGGGAAATTGGAGACTAGTTTATCTACATTACGTTATCGATTGACATATATAAGTACTGTGAGAGCCACAAATTTGGGTCCTAAATCACCACGGATCTGGTACAATCAATTCTACAACTATTACTATTTGAAAAAGATATAAACATAAATTGTGTATACATTAAACTTTACACACTATTCCCCAAGGTCGAGTAACCTTAACTTATACACGATTCATAACTTTTCTAACATATAACATTATTATCATACAATACTATTACAAATCTAGCTGCACACATTAACTTAAAGCTGGAACTGTCTTTAACCTTTCCTTATATCCGATGTATGTGTCTTAATCTGTAATGTTTATCATGATATAGCAAGGGTGAGCATAAGTTTGCCTAACCAGTATAAGTTTATTTAAGGATATATCATGATTGAAAGAATTTGAATAATAAGCTGGCTATAATTCAATAATATAGTTAGGAATTAGCATGAACAAATTTTACATAGCTGAACGAACATTGAATATGGACACACACACATATATATATATATATATATATGGACCGAATGGTAATGAAGGTGATCAACCTTTCATACCTAAAGATTTCATGCAATGTACATATAGTTATAACTCAGGGTTTAGTTAAAGAAAACTTGCATGTTTCGTTGATTATCGTTACGCATTTTAATAAGCTTTGTCTGAAGACCTAATATATAAATAATATAGATCTCCAATATTAGAATAATATCATCACAGTATAATATTGTTATATATATATTTACAAAATAATCCTAAACACAAAACACATAATCCTATCAGTCTATGACACACCTAAGACTTGGTATCAAGTCAAACTATTTCAGTATGAGTTGAATCCAACACGATTCTAACAACCCGACGGTCTAGTCGGACAATTATCGAGTTTAAGTTCAATTAAACTTTGCCTAAACACTTAACAATTATCTGCGATAATTTATTATCAGTTAAAATATTTTTCATAAGCTCGTAATAATTTTCGGATAATTATTATCATTTATCATGAATTTTCAATCATTAAACTCGTATTTATATAAATTAAATATCACATAATTCCTTTATCATTAATATTTATTTAATATCAAATATTAATGAAATATATGTCATAATATTAGAATATATTTATAATATATCGTAGTATTTTAATACCTTAAAATTACATTTATATGATTTTTAAACAATTAAATTCTTTATCCGATAATTGCCATTAATAATAAATATTAATATTTTTCATAACAAAATATCAAAAGTTATATTTTATAACTTAAAATATTTTTATAACACTTAAATCATTTTATATGATTTTTAAAACATTAATTCTATTTTTCCATAATTTATTTAATATATTAATTAAATAAATTACTTATCATTAATATTAATTAATTAATGAAATTCATCACAAAATATTAAAAGTCATTAAAAAATAACTTCAAATATTTTCTTATACCATAATATAATTTTTTCATAATTTTTCAAGTATTAAAATCATTTTTAAATAATTTATTTAATATTATAATTAAATAAATTAAATACCTTCTATATTCTAAAAATATTAAATATTTATGAAATATACTCAAAATAATTAAAAACAAATTTTCGAACTTTAAAATAATTTCTAGGAATTTATTATGTATTTTTAATAATTAAAAACTATTTATTTCAATTTATTAATTAAAATATTTAATTTATTAAGAAACAATCACTAAAGGGGTGCCTATAGCGACAAAACTGTCGCTATAGGTGTTCTTCGTGTTCTTGAGCCTAAACCCAGATCTTCATGTCAGTGGGCAGTGTAGCTAATTTGACCCCCCATAAATCTTAGCTCCTTAAGTTTCTGGGCTATTTGATGTTATATACATGTAGTATTAATGTAATACTACAATAAATACCTAAGTTCAGATCTATACAACAACACATCAGAGAGATCAAAGCCTCAAAAAGTTCTGACAACGTTGTTCTTCATTTTTGGGTTTTCCAGAAAATGAAGAACAGTTGATGGTGTTATGTTCAACTCCTTATAGTTTACATTCTCGTCTTTCTAATTATTTTATAAAGGTTCAAACATATAGAGGAGATGTCAGGGTCCATTTCTATACAACCAGATCATCCAAACAACAACACAAATGTCAGATCAAGGCTGGTCAAAGTGCATGCCAAGAACTGCCTTTGAAGATTTCTGGGTTGCCCAAAATCTTCATCTGGCGTGATGGTCAACGCTTGTTTGACCCACAATAACGTTTATCATGCATGTTATGAATCTAAGTGATCTAAAGGTATGATCATGTAGCCTACATGTCAGACAACAATATCAAAATAATAACTTGGCCAAACAATCAAACACATGCAAGATTTGAGGCTCAGAAAACGCTGTCAAACCCATTATTGGTTTCTGGGCTGCCCAGAAACCGCATGGTCATGGTCGGTCAACGAACTTTGATTGCTTGTAACTTTCGATCTACACATGGTTTGGACTTGATTCAAGTTCCAGATCAAAGTACACATGGCATAGAATAGATCCGAAACATAAAATACACATAACACCTAACACACACGGATCTACGAGCCCTGACATATGGCTGTCAGACAACATTTTAGGGTTCAAAGTCAGTTTCTAAAAACATGATTTTCGAGCACTTTGATGTTATGGATCTAGGATATAATAACCCATATCACTAAATGACATCTTATAACACACTTCTAAACAACAAATCACATAATCACATAAAATTTTAAGGATCTAGCAAGGCTAAGGGTTTTATACCTTTAAAGCTTTGATCTTTGAATTGATCCTTGTGATCTGATCTTGGCAAGCTATGAGGTGTTCTTAGCTTTGATTCTCTCTCTCTCTCTCTCACTCCCCATTTCGAAAATTATAGAGAGAGAAGGTCTTGGATAATATGAAAAGTAAAGTAAGTTACTTTTCTTTAGTTTTAAGTTTAATCTTTGGATTCAATGAACCAAGAAGTTGCTAGGTGGCACAAATCTAATCTTGTATAGATTTAAGGCACATGGGCTAAACTTTAGACTTGATGACTCACAAGATTTGCCATATCTTTTGCTTAGGTTTTAAGAAAAGGGTACTTTAGACTTTTTACATATAATTTTAATGGCATACTTGTCATTTGCCCTAACCATTAGGGTTTAGGGTTTAACCCTTCAATTTTTAAATTTTAATTTTTAAGATTTCCAAATTTTGGTTTTCAAAATAGAAAATTAATATTTCTAAATTATAATTAGGATTTTCTAATTATATTAAAATTTGCCAATCATAATTCAATCTTGCTAATTAGAATTAATATTTCCTAATTAAAATTTTTAATAATAATTAGGGTTTTCCCAAAATGGGCATTAGGGTTTATAACCCAAGAATTAGGATTTTCTAAAAATGAATTAGGGTTATCCCTAATTAAACATATAATCAATAACATAAAAACCTTTATACTTATCTTCAAGCTCCCAAATTAGGGTTTTCAACTTCCGAATTAGGGTTTCAAATTACCGGAACTAGAATTAGGGCTTCCAGAGCTAGGTTCTTATAAATAGTAAGAGTTTTCTAGCTGAACGCTGACGTTCTTAATATATACTTAGGGTTTGTCACAGATATAGTTTATCTGGTCTACCCTTGACCTTGAATCATATTCTATACACATACAATACCATATACACAGAACATATTCACTTATATATTTAATCCTGAATAATTCACCAAAAGATTTTGAAATCCTTAAAATTCTTTCTCAAAAATGGGGTTAAATGCTTATTTGGTCACTGTACTATAGGTCAACTTATAAGTGAGTCACTAAACCGATTTTTCTTACAGTCAACTCACTGAACTACATTTTACTAACAAAACGTTTATAATTCCGTTAACTATTTTGACTTTAAACGGAATGTACACGTAAGCAGCTGACTTTTAAAAAAAAAAGCTTATGTGCCATGAATTATCTCACGTGGCATGAATTATGTGGATCTAAAAGGGAAAATTTATGGAGAAAATAAAAGAATTATTTTAAAGCATAATATAAATTAAAAAGTTAACAAAAAATAATAAAATAAATCAAATATATAATTAATTTTTTTGTAATTAATACCAAATGATTTTTTATTTAATTCTTTATAAATAATAATATAAATTAGAAAACTTTGCCAAAACAATAAGAAAATAAATTAAAAAATATATTTAAATATTTTTGTAATGAATATCAAATGAATTTTTGTTTAATTATTTACGAATATAATAATATAAATTAGAAAACTAAGCCAAAAAACAAACAAATAAATAAAAATATATTCAATTATTTTGTAATTAATATCAAATGATTTTTATTTAATTCTTTACAAATATAATAATATAAATTAGAAAAATTTTCAAAAATTAAGAAAATAAATGAAATATATATTTAATTATTTTTGTAATTAATATCAAATGATTTTTTGGTTACTTATTTACAAATATAATAATATAAATTAGAAAAGTTAGCCAAAAGCATAAGAAAATAATGAAAAATATATTCAATTATTTTGTAATTAATATCAAATGAATTTTTATTAAATTCTTTACGAATATAATAATATAAATTAGAAAAATTTGCCAAAAAATAAGAAAATAAATGAAATATATATTTAATTTATGAAGAAAATGAAAAAATATTTTAAAATATAATATAAATTAGAAAAGTTAGCCAAAAACATGGGAAAATAAATTTTTTACTTATTTTTGTAATTAATAAAATTAAAAATATTTTAAAGTTAAAAATCTTTTCAAAATAATTTTTTTTTTACATAAATGTTTATATATGTTAGGCAAATTTATTAACAATTTATTACTATATTATAATTAAATAAATTAAACACACTCATCATCTAGATTATCCAATTTCTCTATCTCTCTCTCTCTCTAACCTAGCACCATCATCACTATTCATCATCTTCCTCATCCAAATTAGTGCAGAAAATCAAGCCTCCATAGTTTCCGATGTCCTCAACCATTTAGAAGCCCCAATTCGGGTAAAATAAATTTGTCAACCATTGCCGGACTGGGGTGGGATCCGGCGGCGAGTAGGCGTCCGTCCGAGCGGTGGTTTAACTAGGAAGGTTTTGGCTATATATTGACCTATCTTCCGCCATTGATGCAGAAAAATGAAGCTTTTGAGTTTGATAGCTCTTTCTTCTGTATCACTTTATTTGTTGGTTAGGGTTTAGGGTTTTGGTCTGAATTAGGAGCGTGATTTGGGGGCGGCATAAGCTATAGAAGTTGCCGGACTGGTCATCGACGGCAGATCTGTTGCAGAGGAGAGAAAAAGGGAAAGTTACAAAGAGGAGAGAGAAAATAAATACTAAATCTTAAAGAGAGAATATAATTTAAATATTTTTTATTGTAAATTATCAAATAATTTAAATTTATCAAAATAATTGAATATATATTTCATTAATTTTTTTATTTTTTGGCAAACTTTTCTAATTTATATTGATATATTTGTAAAGAATTAAATAAAAATTCATTTGATATTAATTACAAAATAATTGAATCTATTTTTCATTTATTTTCTTCTTTTTTTACTAACTTTTCTAATTTATATTATTACATTTGAAATTTTCCTCCATTTCCACATAATAAAAGCCACATGGGACTGATCTGTGCCACATCAGAAATTTTTTACACGTAAGCAGCTTATTTGTCTAATTCCGTCTAAAGTCAAAATAGTTAACGGAATTACAAACGTTTTGTTTGTAAAATGTAGTTCAGTGAGTTGACTGTAAGAAAAATCAGTTTAGTGACTCACTTGTTGACCTATAGTACAATGACCACATAAGCATTTAACCCCTCAAAAATGTCAAATTCATTCACTTATTTTCTGTCTAGGTTCTAATATTGAACCTTAAATCAATCAATTGTTATTTTAAAAATTTTCTAAATTCTCGGGTTGTCACATTCACCCCTTCTTCTAAAAATTTTGTCCCTGAAATTTACATTACACCTTACTCCTTATACCATGCACCATACACCATTCATACACATCATCACATGCTACCCAACACACCACTCACAAGAGTAAAAATTTTCAAATTGTGCTGAGGAGTTATATAGACTATTGTCTGTCATTTTCGCAAAGGTTATATGGAAATTCATCCGCAAATCGTCATAACTTACGGACATAGTGGGTGATTAACCTGTTATGCCCTGTACTGATCAAGTACTGCTGGTTGGAACCATTTTCTTGTTCCTCTTATCCGCCTTGGGCGTATAAAATTTTCTTACCTCAGTCTTATCGGAATCAGCACCAAAATAATTTAGTTTGGGAAAAATTTTCAATGAACGCTTATAATTTTATAAACGTTGGTCTAGCCGAATCAAATAGCATAGACTCATATCAATAATTCAATTTCAATCGAATTACGAATGTGTGTAGCCAAAACCCCTTTGGCAAATTAAAATTTTGAAAATTTTGTTGAAAATGACGTCATAATGCTGTACTGTATTAACAGCCCATTTGAGGATGCCGTCATCGAGTGACTTTGTCACAACACATCATACAGTAGTGGAATAATGATTTTAGATCAAATTCAACACTAAGTATTCCTGCATTTACAACTCCATCAACTTTTTATCATCTCTGCACCAGGTTACATGGTACATAAGTGATAAATAAAATATATTTTGATATTTTAAATCATTTGCGTCTAGCTGAAATAAGTAGCATAGACTATACTTTAAACCGTTCCAAAAATCTTTACAAATATATATATATAGTGCGCATTTAACTTGATGTCAAAATTTTGAAGTCTAGCATGGCTAGGAGTTTTGGAAAACTTATGTCTCCACTAATGGTCAGTTGCTTAAATAGTCTATCTGTTCCTATTATCCTCAACACTGCATTCACACTTAGTTCTACCTAGTTCGTCAAACATAAGAACTCGTACTTAATCCTATTTTCTCTACCTATATCCTACATATCTATTATACACATGTGAAAAGAATCACCTTCTCAACAAGTATATAGCAAATAGCGCGACACAAACATTTCATAATCCCCACTTAATCCTAATCCCCTTCTCAGTACGAATTTCATTCAACTCGTATTCATAATTCTTTCCTGAATCTGTACTAATTCATAGTACAACTGACACTCAGCAATCTTGCTGTAAACTTTTTAATCATTCACTTGATCCTTCTCTATACTATAACCTTATCCAATCAAGGGGTGATCTCATCGTATATATTACGATTCATTTCTATACTATGACCGTTTTGTTTTACGATCTCATATCCCGATTCTTTTAGTCTTTTAGACTCTATCTATTCACCACTACTGTTCAACTTTATTATCAGAGTTAGGGAACTCCGTATCTTTACAACTTACCAAGATTCGTCTTTGAATCTTACCGACACACTAACTGTATTTGAGTTAGTACTTATCTTAATCACTGCGGTTATTGGTCTCAGGTATTCCTACCTAAGGTTCATAACCTACAGTTTTGATACCAACTGTGAGAGCCCAAAATCCAGGTCCTAAATCACCACGGATCTAGTACAATCAATTCTATAACTATTACTATTTGCGGAAGATATAAACATAAATTGTTTATACATTAAACTTTACACACTATTCCCTAAGGTCGAGTAACCTTAACTTATACATGATTCATAACTTGTCTAACATATAACATTATTATCATACAATACTATTACAAATCTAGCTGCACACATTAACTTAAAGTTGGAACTGTCTTTAACCTTTCCTTGTATCCGACGTATGCGTCTTAATCTGCAATGTTTATCATGATATAACAAGGGTGAGCATAAGTTTGCCCAGCAAGTATAAGTTTATGTAAGGATATATCATGATTGAAAGAATTTAAATAATAAGCTGGCTATAATTCAACAATATAGTTGTGAATTAGCATGAACAAATTTTACATAGCTGAACGAACATTGAACATGGATATATATATATATATATATCTGGACCGAATGGTAATAAAGGTGATCAGCCTTTCATACCTGAAGATTTCATGCAATGTACATATAGTATGATTCAACAAATCATAGACGTGATAACCATGAATGATTATTCACAAGCATATACGCAAAATTATAACTCAGGATTGAGTTAAAGAAAACTTGTCTGTTTCGTTGATTATCGTTACGCATTTTAATAAGCTTTGTCTGAAGACCTAATATATAAATAATATAGATCTCCAATATTAGAATAATATCATCACAATATAATACTATTATATATATATATAAAATAATCCTAAATACATAACACATAACACATAATTCTATCAGTCTATGACACACCTAAGACTAGGTATCAAGTCAAACTATTTCAGTCTAAGTTGAATCCGACACGATTCTAACATCCCGAAGGTCTAGTCGGATAATTATCGAGTTTAAGTTCAATTAAACTCTGCCTAAACACTTAACAATTATCTTAGATAATTTATTATCAGTCAAAATATTTTTCATAAGCTCATAATAATTTTCAGATAATTATTATCATTTATCATGAATTTTCAATCATTAAACTCGTATTTATATGAATTAAATTCCACATAATTTCTTTATTATTAATATTTATTTAATATCAAATATTAATGAAATATATGTCATAATATGAGAATATATTTATAATATATCAAAGTATTTTTAATACCTTAAAATCAAATTTATATAATTTTTAAACAATTAAATTCATTATCCGATAATTGTCATTAATAATAAATATTAATATTTTTCATGACAAAATATCAAAAGTTATATTTTATAACTTAAAATATTTTTATAACACTTAAATCATTTTTATATGATTTTTAAAACATTAATTCTATTTTTCTATAATTTATTTAATATATTAATTAAATAAATTAATTATCATTAATATGAATTAATTAATAAAATTCATCACAAAATATTAAATGTCATTAAAAATAACTTAAAATATTTTCTTATACCATAATATAATTTTTCATGATTTTTCAAGTATTAAAATTATTTTTAAATAATTTATTTAACATTATAATTAAATAAATTAAATACCTTCTATATTCCAAAAATATTAAATATTTATAAAGTATACTCAAAATAATTAAAAACTAATTTTCGGACTTTAAAATAATTTTTAGGAATTTATTATGTATTTTTAATAATTAAAAACTATTTATTTAAATTTATTAATTAAAATAATTAATTTATTAAGAAACTATAGCTAATGGGGTGCCTATAGCAACAGAACTGTCGCTATAGGTGTTATTCGTGTTCTTAAGCCTAAACCCAGATCTTCATGTCAGTGGGCAGGGTAGATAGTCTGACCACCCATAAATCTTAGCTCCTCTTCATTTCTGGGTTTTCCATAAAATGAAGAACAGTTGATGGTGCTATGTTCAGCTCCTTATAGTTTACATTCTGGACTTTTTAATTATGTTATAAAGGTTCAAACATGTAGAGAAGATGTCAGGGTCCATTTCTATACAACCAGATCATCCAAACAACAACACAAATGTCAGATCAAGGTTGGTCAAAGTGCATTCCAAGAACTGCCTTTGAAGATTTCTGGGTTGCCTAGAATCTTCATCCGGCGTGATGGTCAACGCTTGTTTGACCCACAATAACGTTTATCCTGCTATGAATCTAAGTGATCTAAAGGCATGAACATGTAGCCTACATGTCAGACAATAATATATAAATAATAACTTGGCCAAATAATCAAACACATGCAAGATTTGAGGCTCAGAAAACGTTGTCAGACCCATTATGGGTTTCTAGGCTGCCCAGAAACCGGATGGTCATGGTCGGTCAACGACTTTTGACTACTTGTAACTTTCGATCTACACATGGTCTGGACCTGATTCAAGTTCTAGATCAAAGTACACATGACATAGAATAGATCTAAAACATAAAACACACACGGATCTACGAGCCCTGACATATGACTGTCAGACAACATTTTAGGGTTCAAAGTCAGTTTCTAAAAACTTGATTTTCGAGCACTTTGATGTTATGGATCTGGGATATAACAACCCAGATCACTAAATGACATCTTATAACACACTTCTAAACAACAAATCACATAATCACATAAAATTTTAAGGATCTAGCAAGGCTTAGGGTTTTATACCTTTAAAGCTTTGATATTTGAACTGATCCTTGTGATCTGATCTTGGCAAGCTATGAGGTGTTCTTAGCTTTGATTCTCTCTCTCTCACTCCCCATTTTGAAAATTATAGAGAGAGAAGGTCTTGGATAATATGAAAAGTAAAGTAAGTTACTTTTCTTTAGTTTTAAGTTTAATCTTTGGATTCAATGAACCAAGAAGTTGCTAGGTGGCACAAATCTGATCTTGTATAGATTTAAGGCACATGGGCTAAACCTAAGGCTTGATGACTCACAAGATTTGCCATATCTTTCGCTTAGGTTTTAAGAAAAGGGAACTTTAGTCTTTTTTTTCATACAATTTTAATGGCATACTTGTCATTTGCCCTAACTATTAGGGTTTAGGGTTTAACCCTTAGGGTTTAGGGTTTAACACTTAAATTTTTGAATTTTAATTTCTAAGATTTCCCAATTTCGATTTTCAAAATATAAAATTAATATTTCTAAATTATAATTAGGATTTTCTAATTATATTAAAATTTCTCAATCATAATTCAATCTTGCTAATTAGGATTAATATTTCCTAATTAATTTTTTTAATAATAATTAGGATTTTCCCAAAATAGGCATTAAGGTTTATAACCCAAGAATTAGGGTTTTCTAAAAATCAATTAGGGTTATCCCTAATTAAACATATAATCAATAACATTAAAAACCTTTATACTTATCTTCAAGATCCCAAATTACGATTTTCAACTTTCGAATTAGGGTTTCAAATTCCCGGAACTAAAATTAGGATTTTCAGAGCCGGTTTCTAGGTTTTCTTATAAATAGTAAGAGTTTTCTAGCTGAACGTTAACGTTCTTAATATATACTTAGGGTTTGTCACAGATATAGTTTATCTGGTCTACCCTTGATTCTTAACCATATTCTGTACACATACAATACCATATACACAGAACATATTCACTTATATATTTAATCTTGAATAATTCACCAAAATATTTTGAAATCCTTAAAATTCTTTCTCAAAAATGTCAAATCCATTCACTTATTTTTTGTCTAGGTTCTAATATTGAACCTTAAATCAATCAATTATGATTTTAAAAATTTTCTAAATTCTCAGGTTGTCACAAGTACAAATAACACCATGTTGCATGTGAGTTGCACTTAAGTCCAAGTTTGGGGGTAACATCCATATTATTTATTTGGGGTGGCGTTTCTTAATCTTTCTTTGTGTATTATTGCTTGTGAGGAATCTATATGATATAAGTGTCTGACATTAAATTATTTTCTTTCTATGTTGCATCAATGGGATCAAAGAGACCAAGAGGTGACAACTAATCTTCCTCCTCAACCAAACCATTTTACAAAAAGAGATTTGTCAGTGTCGAGGCTTAAGAAAGATACAATAAGATGACACAAAAAATAATGATTCTGGAGAGGGGTTTGAGGCCTGATAACACCAAGGATAGCGACATCGCTGTCATGATCGCTGAACAAGATTGATTTGACTTCACAGCGCAGCCATATTCGATAGTTTTGCAGTAGTGAAGGAATTTTATGCGAATGTTAAGGAGCATTACCATTTTGGGGTATCAGTGCGAGGAAAGACAATCAAGTTTGCTAGCACTGATATCAAAAAATACTATAATTTGATGGACATTGGTCTCGTCAACCAGTACTCGACGTTCATGATTTAAGGATCAGACTATTCACAAGTCATTCAAGAATTGTGCCAGCCAAGAACAACATGGAAAACTCATGAGCGCGAGAGCATGAACTTACCACAGTCACGCCTTAGCTGGTATGGAAAGGCCTGATACGATTTCTTATGTGCCAAGATAATGCTAAGTACTCACGTCAGTGATGTGACTAAGGAGAGGGTGATGCTACTCTATTGCCTTCTGAGAGGAAAACAAATGGATGTAGGCTTGATCATTCGCAATTCAATTCTGCATACTGTAGAGAGAGGTACAATAGGTGGAATAACCCACCCTTCCTTTATTTGCGCTCTATGTGATCAAGCAGGGGTAAAATGGAAGTAAGATGAGATGATTGTAAGACCCCAGCTTTTATAAATAAAGATGAATTTTTCTATAAATATTATTTTTGAATATTATGGAATAAATTTGATATAATGTTATAGTTGTGGGTAATATTTATAAATTTTGCAAAGTATGCAAGTTGTTATAAAATATTCGTTTGGTCGGGGAATATTCTTTTTGTTAGGGAATATTCGCACAACTAGCTCAATCATTGGTGGACCCCTAATGTAATTATTATCGGATTGAGAAAACGACAAAAATATTTTATAAAAATAATGGCAGAGGTGTTACCGTTAAAAGCTGTTGAACTACCGGTGGTAAAGAAATGCGATGTCTGGTCGTGGTTGCGTAGTAGCACACGGTATTGATTATTGATGCTTACGTGAGAAGTCACTCACCTATGCTCAATTATTACTCGCTGATAATTCACGCATCATATCTCTTATATTATTGATTCAATTATTGTCACGATTATCATCGTATAATATGTTATAGTATTTACCTTCGTCGATAGTAATTACCTTCAAATCAATAGTAATTACCCTTGTGAATAGTATTTACCTTCGTCAATAGTAATTACCTTCGTCAATAGTAATTACCCTTGTGAATAGTAATTACCTTCGTTAATAGTAATTACCTTTTACAGACGTCGAACCACTTGTCGTTTCACATTCTGAGCGTCAAACCACTTTTTTCTTTTCACATCATTAGTCGTCAAGCCACTTTGCTTTTTCACTCAAGCGGTGCTAAGCTAGAAATCTTCTATAAATAGAGGCCTAGGGCTTCATTATTTTTCACGAATTCACTCAAGCTATAGAGAGAAAGTATAGAGAATAAGAGAGAAAGAAGAAGAGTATTTTGTTACTACTCGCTAGTAAAGATTCAATCTCCTACCAAAAGTAAAGGGTGTTATTCTTTCTTATTCATGAAGAGAATCTGTTGTTATTCCATTGCTTATTATTACGTTAGAATAACTTGTGTACTGTGGTTTACCTATACTTGGTGACATTCTTCTATTATTCATTGGAACATCCCGTCGCAGTGTGTTTTACAGGACTGGTTTAAAATCTTTATTATTATTCTGTTGGAACATCCTGCATGTGTGTTTTACAGGACCGACCGGTTAAAATCTTTATTATTATTCTGTTGGAACATCACATGCATGTGTTTTACACCGGCACTGGTTCCGTCTTTATTATTATTACATTTGAACATCACGCTCGTGTGTTTTACGCCGAACTTTGGTTCCATTCTTTATTATTCTCGTTGGAACATCACATGCATGCGCGCTTTTACTGGCCGGACGATTCAGATTATTTATTATTCATTGGAATAACACATGTCTGTGCGGTCTATCGCATGCATGGTGATTTCTTTTGTTATTCTATTCTTTATTATACCCGGTTGGTTAAAACTTTGACTTCTATACTCCATGAAATTAGTGGAATATCCTTGATATTTGCGTTTCATCCAAAGATCTTTTCATGGAAATATTTTTACGATCATTCTTGAATTTTACTCTACAAAACAAAGATCATGTTGATAATTTGGACGTTAATAATTCACGGATAAAATAATTCTTGAACTTGTTTTATTGAATTCTTATATCATTGTCATCATCCTCATGTTTATATTATGTTGAAAGTCATCGTATTCTGTAATGCATAGATGGACTTGGTATGATTATGACCAGAGACTATTCGGTGTAATCACGACCGTAATGTTACAAATGATGTGATAAAAATCCTCGATGGTCAGTAGTGCATTGGTGGAATGATTGTTGGCATGATCATGACCATTAATGAATACACAAATATTCTTGGCCCGTAGTGTATGAATAATTGTGGTCGTGATACTAAAGAATATCCTTCAGTAAAGTGTGGGTGATTCGATGATGTGGAATATTTATTAAAGTCGAGTCTCAACTATAACAAATGATGAAAAACCTTTTAAAACCTAAAAGATAGTAGACTTTATTTTCTACTTGACTCTTTTAATGGATTGCTTATTCACCGCAGTTAAACTAGTTGTCTCATTGTATTTTATCGGTTTAACATTGTTGAAGACTATTGATAATTTATTACGCATTATCTTAGTCATAATATTTCTTATTGGGCTAGTTGAGCTCACCCTTTCTTTCCTTCGTTCTTCTTGAGAAATGAGAATATAGCCGGACTTAGAGTGGGAAACAAGTGATGGTCCCGAAGATAGCATTAGTAGTCCTCACTATTCTCGTGAAATAGTGTGATAATAATTGTAATGAGGACTTTTTTTGAGTTTGTATAATATCTCTAGAGCGATATTTGTATTTAAACTCACGATTTATGTAAGTATTGTATACACGCTTATGTTAATAAGTTGTATTTAAATTTGCCATGTAAGTGGAGACCCAAGATGGGTGATGTATACCTAATTTTGGGGGCGTCACGGTTGGTATCGAGCTTAGGGATATGATCCCGGCTAAGATGTGAGAATAGTACTAGAGGGAGAGACGGGAATACCTTCGCTAGTATGACCTACCTAAGTTTATGTGCTATTTTATTGGTTGGTCGGAAGATAGGGATAATTTGTTACATGTCAATTAACCTTTTGTTTTGTGGCGAGATCTGAAAATGACATCCGAGAATGTTGAGAATAAGAATGGAGCGCAGCGATCGTTGATTCACCACATATCAATAATCAGGATAATGTGCATCAGGAAGGCGACAATCCTCATGCAAACAACAACACCGACCAAATGATGAATGATCAAATGTTCGAGGCTTTATGCAATTTATGCAACAAAGAAAGTAGAGCGACTCTGTCAAAACGTAGGTGGAAACACGGAAAACTCTCGGCGGTCACCGCTAAACAATTCAAGGAGCTGGGACCACCGGAGTTTAAGGGAGAGCCAAAACCACTTTGGCGGCGGAAGCATGGATAAAGCAGATTACAAGATATTTGATGTCTTGGGATGCTCCGAGGAGCAAAAGGTTCCCTTCACGCCTTTTATGTTGCGGAGAGAGGCGACATCTTGGTGGGAATCGGTAGAAACGTACTCAACTTCTTTCAGATCAAGATATCTTGGGAGAAGTTCCAGGAGCTGTTCAACGACAAATACTTTCCTGAAAGTATTCGCCACATGAAGGAGGTGGAGTTTATCAAGTTGGAACAAAACAATACGACCGTGTCGCAATACGAGGCAAAATTTGCGGAGTTATCACGGTTTGCGTCCCACTTGGTGGATAATGAAGAGAGAATGGCGCGAATGTTTTTAAGAGGTTTGAAGCCGGAGATACGTCAACATCTTATTTCATAAAGCGTGTTTGTATTCGGATGTTGTAAATAGGGGCTCGATTAGTGGAAGCGATAATGAGTCAATTAACTAAAGAGAAGCGGTAAGCAAAATTATAATACCGGCGAGAGAGTAGTCATTGAGCGGTGACAACAAGCGTGGGGAATCAATGGCGCAGATATGGTAACCACTTCGGTGGTAATCGGGCCAAAACAATAAGAATGGACATTTCAAGAAAAGGAGATTCAACAATAATGGAAAGACGTCAAAGACCAAGCTTTTAGTTGTTAAGGAAGGAGAAAGACCACCTATCATATGCTTCAAATGCGGAGGAGAGGGACACATCGATCAAAGCTGCGCCATCATCAGTCAAAGCATGTTATAATTGTGGAAGAGAAGGTCACTTAGCTCGATTTTGTCGCCATCAAGACAAATTCAGCTAGGATGGAGGCACCAAAGGCCGTCGAGAAAATTCAAAACCCAGTAGTCAAAGGAGAGCGTTTGTTGTGACCTCCCGGAGAGCAAGGAACCCGAATGAGGTCGTCACGGGTAAGCTTATCATAAACTCTAATGAAAGTCTATACTTTATTTGATACCGGTTCTACCCATTCTTTTATTTCTCCTACTTGCGCTCATCGATTAAATTTGACTCAGGAGAAATTAGACTTTGACTTATCTCATTGAAACTTCGTTGGGAGAAACCTTCATTACATCCATTGTTTATAAGTCTTGTTTGGTTCAAATCGGTACCCTCACATTACCTGTCGATCTTATTTCATTAAAAATACTTGCATTTGGCGTGATTCTAGGGATTGATTGGTTAACTACTTATCATGCAAAAATTGATTGTTTTCGTAAGGTTGTTAGCTTTCATATTCCTAATCAACCTATTATGCGAATTCAAACGACCAAACCATTAAAATCAATCACGGTCATCTCAAGCCATAAAGCTATTCGTTTATTGAAAAACGGATGTCAAGCTTTCTTAGCTCATGTCACAGATTTAAACAAAAATACGTCAGTTTTGAACGATATTTCTATTGTTAATAAATTTCCTGACGTATTCCCCGAAGAACTTCCTGGCCTACCCCTAGAGCGTGAAATTGAATTTTGTATCGACCTTGAACCCGGTACAAAACCTATTTCCAAAGCCCCATATCGAATGGCTCCTATTGAACTTCAGGAGTTAAAGACCCAACTGCAGGAATTGTTAGACATTGGCTTTATTCGTCCTAGTACTTCTCCTTGGGGTGCTCCTGTTCTATTCGTGAAGAAGAAAGATGGGAGTATGCGACTTTGTATTGATTATCGGGAGTTGAATCATGTCACCTTAAAAATAGGTATCCATTGCCACGTATTGATGACTGTTTGACCCGGTTCGCAAGGAGCCAAATACTTTTCAAAGATTGATCTTCGTTAGGATATCACCAATTGAAGATTAGAACCTCGACATTCCAAAGACGGCTTTCGAGAACTCCTGATGCAGGCATTATGAATTCTAGTCGTGTCCTTTGGATTGACTAATGCTCCTGCTGCCTTCATGGATATGATGAACCGAGTATTCAAGGAATATTTGGATCACTTTGTGGTCGTCTTTATTGATGACATCCTTATTTATTCCAAAAGCCGTGAAGATCGTGAGCAACACTTGAGGCTGACACTCCAAAAGCTTCGTGAATATAAGCTTTATGCCAAGTTGAAGAAATGCGAGTTCTGGCTTGAAGAAGTAGCATTCCTTGGTAGCGATGGTATCAAGTCATGGAATATCATTGACCCAAAGCCAAAGATTGAAGCTATTTAAAGTGGGAACAACCTAAATCGATGGCCGAAAGCACGTAGCTTTCTCGGTTTAATTTGGTTATTATCGGAGATTCGTGGAAGGATTTTCTCGAATCGCTACTCCATTGACTCGGTGACTCGGAAAGATACAAAGTTCGGTTGGAGCGAAGAATGTGAGAAGAGTTTTCAAGAACTCGAGAGGAGACTTATTTGAGAACTCATACGACAATAGCATCGCTCGGAGGATTTGTCATCTACAGTGATGCTTGAGTGCAAAGGGTTGGGATGTGTTCTTATGCAACATGGAAAAGTTATAGCATATGCCTCATGACAACTCAAAGAATATGAGAGGAATTATCCTACTCATGATCTAGAGTTAGCAAATTGTTATCTTTACACTTAAAATTTGGAGGCATTACTTGTATGGGAGAAAGTGGAGATCTTTACTGGATCATAAAAGCCTCAAATATTTCTTCACTCAAAAGGAACTCAACATGCGACAACGACGTTGGCTTGAACTGATTGAAAGATTATGATCATACCATCCAATATCATCACGGAAAAGCAAACGTGGTAGCCGACGCATTGAGTAGAAAATCATATGCAAGCACGAAAAGCGATATTGTCAACGTAAAGGCCCATTTTGTGTGACTTGCAAAGGATGGAGATAGAGTTAAAGACTCGTGGACGCATGTGATGATAGCGAGTATACGAGTAGAACCGACTTTAATCGATAAAAGTTAAAGTCGCTTTCAAGCTCTGCACTGGAGCGATGCGTATGATGGAAGAAAGTGCAAGAAGGTGCTATATCTAAGCAAGAATCGATGAAGAAGGAATACTTGAGTCAACTCCGGACTTTGTGTTCCTAACGACCACGATTTAAAAAGTATAATATCATGATGGAGGCGCACAACACACCATTTGCAATCCATCACAGGAGTACCAAATGTATCATGATATTAGTTATACATTTTGGTGGAGCAATATGAAGAGAGAGAGATAATACTGTTTATCTCAAGGTGTCTAACTTGTCAACGAGTTAAAGTGGAGCATCAAGTACCAAAAGGTCCATTGCAACCACTTGAAATTCGAATGGAAGTGGGAGCACATTACCATGGATTTCATTCACTTGGTCTTCCTAAGGTTTCTCAAGGCATTGATGCGATTTGGGTCATTGTTGATAGATTGACCAAGTCCGCTCATTTCTTACCGATACTGAGAAACTTATACACTTAAACGTCTTGCTCAGTATGTACATAAACGAGATTATAAGATCGCATGGTATGCCGGTATCCATAGTTTTGATCGAGACCCAAGATTCACTTCACGATTTTGGGTTAGTTTGCAAAAAGCTATGAGCACAGACTTACGATTTAGCTTCGGCGATATCATCCTCAGACCAGACGGACGATCGGAGAGGACTATTCAAACTCTTGAAGATCTATTAAGACTCGTGTCCTTGATTTCAAGGGAGTTGGGACAAGTTCTTACTATTGGTGGAGTTTTCCTACAACAACAGTTATCAAGCAAGTATTGGCATGGCTCCATTCGAGCGTTGTATGGAAGAAAGTGTCGTTCTCAAAGATCTTTGGGATGAGGTGGGTGAAGCAACGTTGTTGGGACCGGAGTTGAATGCGTATGACTACGGAAAAGATTCAAACGATCAAACAAACGTATAAAAACCTCACAAAATCGATAAAAGAGTTATGCCGATCTTCATCGAAAGGGCGTGGAATTCGATATAGGAGATCATGTGTTGTTAAGAGTTACTCCATGGAAAGGAGTTACAAGATTTGGAAAGAGAGGAAAACTTAATCCTCGATTCATTGGTCCATTTTAATCCTCGATCGAGTAGGAAGTGTGGCCTATAGACTCGCTTTTACTGCCAAATATGTCTCAGTATTCATAACGCGTTTTTTCACATATCTATGTTACGTAAATATGTGAAAGACCCGAACCATATTATTGAGTTAGAACCAGGACGAAATAGCGGAAGATTTGACGTATGAAGAGGTTCTGTTCAAATTTTGGATAAGAAGGAACATATTCTACGCTCCAAGGTTATACCTCAAGTCAAAGTTTTGTGGAGGAACCACGATGTGGAGGAAATGACTTGGGAATTAGAATCAAATGAAATCAAGGTATCCTTACCTCTTCTTCTACATACCAGTATCGTACCCTAATTTCGAGGCGAAATTTCATTAGAAGGAAGGTTGTAAGACCCGGCTTTTATAAATAAAGATGAATTTTTCTATAAATATTATTTTTGAATATTATGGAATAAATTTGATATAATGTTATAGTTGTGGGTAATATTTATAAATTTTGCAAAGTATGCAAGTTGTTATAAAATATTCGTTTGGTCGGGGAATATTCTTTTGTTAGGGAATATTCGTACAACGGCTCAATCATTGGTGGACCCCACAACAGAATTATTGTCGGATTGAGAAAACGACAAAAATATTTTATAAAAATAACGGCGGAGGTGTTACCGTTAAAACTGTTGAACTACCCGGTGGTAAAAGTACAGTAATACGCGTGGTTGCATAGTAGCACACGGTATTGATTATTGATGCTTACGTGAGAAGTCACTTTCATTATGCTCAATTATTACTACGATAATCACGCATCATATCTCTTATATTATTGATTCAATTATTGTCACAGTATCATCTGTATAATATGTTATAGTATTTACCTTCGTCAATAGTAATTACCTTCGTCAATAGTAATTACCCTTGTGAATAGTATTTACCTTCATCAATAGTAATTACCTTCGTCAATAGTAATTACCCTTGTGAATAGTAATTACCTTCGTTAATAGTAATTACCTTTACCAGACGTCGAACCACTTGTCGTTTCACATTACAGGCGTCGAACCACTTGTCGTTTCACATTACAGGCGACAAACCACTTTTCTTTTCACATCATTAGTCTTCAAGCCACTTGCCTTTTCACACTAAGTGCTAAGCTAGAAATCTTCTATAAATAGAGGCCTAGGGCTTCATTATTTTCACTTAATTCACTCAAGCTATAGAGAGAGAAAGTATAGAGAGAATAAGAGAGAAAGAAGAAGAGTATTTTGTTACTACTGCTATTGCAGATATTCAATCTCCTACCAAAAGTAAGGGGTGTTATTCTTTCTTATTCATGAAGAGAACTGTTGTTATTCCATTGCTTATTATTCTGTTAGAATAACTTTGTGTATCTGTGATTTTACCTATACTTGGTGACATTCTTCTATTATTCATTGGAACATCACATGCTCTGTGTGTTTTACATCGGACTGGTTCCGTCTTTATTATTATTACATTGGAACATCATGCATGTGTGTTTTTTACAGGACTGGTTCCGTCTTCTTTATTATTATTCATTGGAACATCCTGTTTGTGTGTTTTACACGAGACTGGTTCCGTCTTTATTATTATTACATTGGAACATCCATGCTGTGTGTGTTTTACGCGGGACTGGTTCCATTCTTTATTATTCTGTTGGAACATCACATGCATGCGTTTTTTACGGACCGATTCCGTTATTTATTATTACATTGGAATAACACATGCATGCGATCTATCGCATGCATGGTGATTTCTTTTGTTATTCTATTCTTTATTATACCCAAATTGGTTAAAACTTTGACTTCTATACTCCATGAAATTAGTGGAATATCCTTGATATTTGCGTTTCATCCGATATCTTTTCATGGAAATATTCTTACGATCATTCTTGAATTTTACTCTACAAAAAAGATTATCATGTTGATAATTTGGGACGTTAATAATTCTGGATAAAATAATTCTTGAACTTGTTTTATTGAATTCTTATATCATTGTCATCATCCTCATGTTTATATTATGTTGAAAGTCATCTCAGCCTTTGTAGTGCATAGATGGACTTGGTATGATTATGACAGAGACTATTCGATTGTAATCATACCGTAATGTTACAAATGATGTGATAAAAATCCTCAAATGGCCGTAGTGCATTGGTGGGCGATTGTTGGCATGATCATGACCATTAATGAATACACAAATATTCTGGCCCGTAGTGCATGAATAATTTTGGTCGTGATACTAAAGAATATCCTTGGTCAGAAAAGTGCGAGGGGTGATTCGATGATGTGGAATATTTATTAAAGTGAGTCTCGGCTATAATGATGATGAAAAACCTTTTAAAACCTAAAAGATAGTAGACTTTATTTTCTATTTGACTCTTTTAATGGATTGCTTATTCATTGCTGTTGATTAAAGCTGGTTATCTATTGTATTTTATCGGTTTAACATTGTTGAAGACTATTGATAATTTATTACGCATTATCTTAGTCATAATATTTCTTCTTGGGCTAGTTGAGCTCACCCTTTCTTTCCTTTGTTCTCTTGAAATGAGAATATATTTGGGGACGAGTGGGAAGCGAGTGATGGTCACGAAGATAGCATTAGTAGTCCTCACTATTACGTGAAATAGTGTGATAATAATTGTAATGAGGACTTTTTTTTGAGTTTGTATAATATCTAGTAGACGATATTTGTATTTAAACTCACAGTTTATGTCGTATTGTACACGACAGTTATGTTAATAAGTTGTATTTAAATTCTGTACCATGTAAGTGGCGACCCAAGATGGGTGATGTATACCTAATTTTGGGGGCGTCACAATGATTATGTAATCGATGCCTGTTGGACCATAATATGATAATAAGGTACAAAGTCTGGGGTGGTAGTGAGTCACATCCATGGGGATTGTGGTTTATTTTTTCACAGTTTGTGCCTTAGCAGGATCCGACTCCCGTGGCGACTGGTACTTACCTTATTGCTCCCCACCGTGTTATTTCTAAATAATTAGAGCAAGAAATGAATGGATGGATGTACCGGTTGGAGGATCAAAATGTTAGCTTAGCTTCCCGTTAAGACACAATCTTCTCCTATAACGTCAGTTTCAATAATGTATTGGTAGACATATTCGCAAGATTGAATCCTATTGTGGATCCTAGCCAGTACCATAGGCACCCACATTGCATGTATTTCCCCTGTCTGACTAAGAAGAGGAGATCGATGAGGAGGTTGATCACGAAGATTGACAAAATTAAGGAAGTCCTCAGTTTTTGAATTCTTTATTTTTTGCATTAGGACATTGCTCTATTTATGTTTGGGGTGATTTTCATTGTTTTCATGTTCATAGTAAATTAGTTATACATTTAGGTTGTGTGTGTGACGCCCCCAAAATAGGTATACACAACCCATTCTGAGTCGCCAAATACATGGTACAGAAACAACTACACCTTCATTACTACAATTGTCGTGAAAAATACGATAACACATATACTGTAAATTTTAATACAAATATATGTAACTCTCACGGTGCCTCGACCACATCACCTTACAATGGTACCTTACATAAAGGTACAGTCAATAACTGTTTTAGAAATTAAAATATTTGGAAAAAGCTCAAGGAAACCTTTGTATATGGGAGGCCATGCATCTAAGTTATAATAGATATCATATGACTCGAGAATTATCCTTGGTTAACCCAATAGACCCCAAAATAAAACAAGAAGATTAGTATCATGTTCTTTCCAATGATGAGTCTTCTCTTGCCATATAATTATCTCCATTGTCTTCAATTGAGAATTATATTTCAACCAAACTCTGAGATCATATAGGTAGTGCTCATAGTTATAATCAGCAAGTGGATGTGCACAACCCTGTCTTATGATAACATGAAGTTGTATGTCATTAGAGATCTTGTATGATAGTGGCAAAACACCCTTCCAAAGTTGGGTTCACCTCACCCTATTCGGTTCACCAAAATCAACGGTTAAAATGACGTATAAAATACGACACACTTATTTAAAATTCTCGATAAAATTATTTCCATACTGTTATAGAGGAAACCTCAACAACTATAGACCACTGTTCTATTCCCCTGTTACCCCCGTTCGACCCAGCTACACTCTTATTACTTGAAAAGAATTGTGAAGCAAAAGGGTGAGCACAACTAGCCCAGTAAAGAATATCATGACTAAAGATAATTAAATTATCAATAGCATTCTTTAGTAATAAATCATAGATTTAGAACTTATGGTAGATGATAAAAATTTTCAACCATAGTTGCAGCAGAACGAGCAATCCATTAGAAGAGTCAAATAGACCATAAAGTTTATTATCTTCTCCATGTTAAAAGTCCACCAACATTATTTTATCCCTGTAACATCAATCAACAATTCAGGTCCACAATCCTTTGAATAACTCATAATCATAATTGTGGTTCTAAATTCCTCTTCGCACCCAGGACGAAGATAATTTTCATCACATGTCTTTACCTGAAACATAAGAGATCATGGTTATACCAAATCATAGTTCCTGTTCATAATCATACTAATAAATTCATCTTTGCACTACGGGCCAAAGATATTCAACAACAGGTCATCTTTTCACTACAGGCCAAAGATATTCAACAACAGGTCATCTTTGCACTACGAGCCAAAGATATTCAACAACAGGTCATCTTTGCACTATAGGCCAAGATATTCAACAGCATGTCATCTTTGCACTACGAGCCAAAATATTCAACAACAGGTCATCTTCGCACTACAGGCCAAAGATTAATATCACAAAGAAATATATAATCATTTTAGAATTTATATAAACAATAATTATAACCATGTTGATCAATTCACCTTTGCACTTAAGCTAAAGATATTCAATTGTAAATTCAATGGTCATGCTCATACCAGTCATCAATTCATCTTTATACTCAAGTCAAAGAGGATCCATAGTCACGATCATACCAATAATCTACCCATCTTTACACTTAAATGAAAGAGAAATTTTCTCACCCGAAAAAAATGTTATATATGATAATAAAAATAATATAATCAAAACATGAATTTAATTTCAAGAGTAAGATTCATAAATCAACGATAATTTGGTTAGAAAAAGAAACCAATTTGTCGTGAATAGTACCCCGTGAATAGTAACCCATGAATAGTAACTCGTGAATAGTATCCTGTGAATATTACTTTATGAATAGTACCCCATGAATAGTACTTCGTGAATAGTATCCTGTAAATAATACCCCAAGTGAATAGTACCCCGTAAATAATACCCCGAGTGAATAGTACCCCATACAAATACAAAAGAAATAACACCCCTTACAACTGTTAAATGAAAATAATATTTATACGAATATTGAACAAAGATAATATTCCTTACGAATATTGAACGAAGATAATATTCCTTACGAATATTAAACGAAAATAATATTCCTTACGAATATTGAACGCAAAATAAAATTCCTTACGAATACGAAAAATAATATCGTAAGCTAATATTAAATAAATAATACCCCTTACGAGTATTGAAAGAAAATAACTCTCTTCATGAATACAAAAGAAATAATACATCTTACGAATACAACAAATAATATCCCTTACCTTAGTAGAAGATTGAATACTGAAGTAGGGTAGTAGCAAAATACTCTTCTTCTTTCTCTCTCTTATTTTCTCTCTATATTTTCTCTCTGTATAGTTTTGTGAATTAGTGAGGAAATAATGAAGGAATGAGCTTCTATTTATAGAAGAATTAAAAGTGGCTTTTGGTCTTAACGAAGGGTCAAAATGACTCCTGGTAATATTGAAAAGACAACTACTATTTGCGAAGGGGAAAATAACTCTTGGAACACCAAAGAGACAAGTAACTCTTGAAAAATTGAAGAGACAAGTAACTTTTGGAAAACCGAAGAGACAAGTAACTCTTGAAAAACCAAAGAGACAAGTAACTCTTGAAAACCCGAAGAGGCAAGTTACTATTTGCGAAAGTGACTCTTAGATGATGACCTAGGGTCCACTTCCAAAATGCCACATATTACCATTATTTCCTTCGAGTGTCGGTAACTTCTTCTAATGGTTATTTTAATCATTACACAATTAATCAATACTTTTTAATCCTTCCATCTTTATTCACAATTAATATTATAGATTCACCATATTGACAACCAGATTGTTCTCAGGAAAGAGGGGGCTTTTCGACAAGGATTTCTCCTTACTGGCGCGCAATTATATGACCTAACCCCTTTCCTCGACAGAACTTTCTAGACATTATCAATAATGCTATCTAATAATATTATTCAAATAATATGAATTATTGATCTGATAATGGAAATACTGTGCAGTGACAATTATTGAATAAACGATAATATAAAATATCAACGTAGCAATTATTGAATTAATAAAATAAAATATTGAACAGTAATTACTATAAAAATTATTGAGTAGTGCCTTCTTACGTAAGAATCAATAATCCAAAAATACTATGCAATACCGTGTGCTACTGTGCAACCACACGTATTACTGTATTTTCCCCACCGGGTATTCCAATAGTTTTAATGGTAAAACTTTTGCCATTATTTTTATAAAAAGTTATTTTTGTCACTTTCCAAATCCGACAATTATTCTGTTATGGGGTCCACCAATGATTGTGTCATCGTACAAATATTCCCTGATAAAAAGAATATTCACCGACCAAACGAATATTCTCCGACACAATGAATATTTTATTACCATTTGCTTACTTTGAAAAATTTACATATATCACCCTTAACTTTAAACTTTTATCAATTTAGCTATTTACCAAATAGAAAAATTGAATACTTTTATTTCATAAAAATTTGAGGTCTTACAGTGTGGATATCTAGTATTATGATTATTTGTTAGTTTTGCATTATGTTGGCATATATGTAGTTGAACTTGAGCATGATGAGATGTTAAAACCTTGATAATTGTCAATGATCAGAAAGAGTGAATTGAGTAATTGTGACAACCCGAAAATTTATAAGATTTATAAATAAAATCTTGAATGAATAAATAAATGTTAAAGAATAAAATCTAAATTGGAAATAGAGGATTGATTAAAATTTTTAAAGAACCTATATGATTTGATTTTTGAAGCAATGTAAGGAAAATTAAATGTGAATAATATAAATGTTAAAGAGTAAGAAATGAGAAGATAAAGAATAGAAGTGAGAAAATATGGGTTCTGAAAATTCAAAATCCTAGAATGGATTTATATGTACACTTGAATGTATGTTAAGGATAAGGTATTAGGATACCTTTTAAATTTACGTGAATTAATTGATGAAAGAGATTATGTAAGAAATTTTATAATGATATATATGGAAATTTTTTAAGGAAACAAATATCAAATGAAGAGATATTATAAGATTAAAGAGAATGTGTATATGTAGAGATACATAGATACTTAAAATGTGTTATTTATATTTTAGCCAAATAAGAGGAATGATTAATTAAAATTAATCATACAAGAATAAATGAAAAGCTTAAGTATACAAGATTGTGGAAATTAAGTCTAACATTGTAGTCAAGTGTTAGAAACTTAATAAAAGTCCAAAAAGGGAATTAAGATTATGGCAAGTCAAATTAAAATAAATGATAAACCATATGAATATAGTAAACAAGCCTAGATATTTAATTATTAAAGGACTTGTAAAATTGACACAAGTTATTATTGTGATATTTCAAATTAAGAAAATTAGGTCACATTGTAAATGAAAATATTAATTATTTATCAATGAAGTGAATATTTGTGACTTATGTAGAATATGTATACGATTAAATGAATATATATATATATATATATATATATATATATATATATATGTGTGTGTGTTGTAGACACTCGAAATTTTGTGTTCCTGTTACTAACCTTACAGGAGGGCATAATCGTCTTCCAGAGATAACCCTTGAAGTCATATCATTTTTCAACCCCGGAGACAACCCTGGGAAGTCCAGTTTTCAATCTTGGATATAACCCCGAGAAATCCAGTTCTAACCCCAGAGGTAACCCCGAGGGATCCAGTTCAAGTTCCGGAGATAACCCCGAAAAAGTCAGTTTTAACCTTGGAGACAACCCCGGGATATACAGTTCAACCCCGGAGATAACCCCGGGACATTAAGCCAACCTCAGAGATAACCCTAAGGACATTCAACGTCATCAGCAGCCCAATCTCAAGGATAACCCTGAGAAACAACTGCTACATCTGTGCCAAAGTCGGAGATAACCCCGGTGGGGGAAAAATCATCATTTTTTCACCTCAAAATCACATTCACGTCATCTCAACCCAATTCAAATCAGACAGCATATCAAGATGTCCCACAAGAACCATAGCTCAAATCCCAAGTGATAATTGCACAAGACAGTACAACGGATAAACTTTGAAGACTTGGAGATCTGGTTATGGACCCATCTTCTCGGTTTTGTACAACCTCTAATCCCATGTCATTGTGTAGCTCTCGACAAAAGCATTTCGAAAAGGTAAAGAACTCCTTTATCGGATGCCCGGATTGAAAGTTATGAAGGTTTGAGCAGACAACCCATGTGTAGGCTATACTACGGGGAAAAGAAAGTTTGATCCCATGATTGGGACAAACTGCAGGTGTGAAAAAGTCTAATCCCGTCTTCAGGACAAACTACAAGCGTAGAAAATTTTAATCCCGTCTTCAGGATAAACTGCTGGTGTAAAAGGTTCAATCCCTTGGGAGATAATCGAAATTGTGTGAAAGGTTTGAAATGAGATGAAACCAGGCTGCTGGTTTGAAGTGTATGTTTCCCTGAGGGGCAGAAGAGTATGTATAAAGGGTTAGAAAATCGGAATGACTGGTGATCTGATGATACAAAACCAGGATGTTTGCTTGATGATAACCTCTGACATAATACCGTTTCACGGTGTCCGAGTTGATGAGTTGTGGAAATTCATCGCCATCCATTTCCTGTAGTCTGAGAGCGCCTCCTGTCAATACCTCATTGACAACAAACGGGCCTTCCCAGTTAGGAGCGAATTTTTCCTTAGATTGATCTTAGTTGTCAATGATCTTTTTCAAAACCAAGTCGTGTTGTTTAAACTACCATAGCTGGAATTTTCTGTTGTAGGATCTTGCGATTCTTTGCTGATATAACTGACCATGGAAGATAGCCGCGGTTCGCCTTTCGTCTATTAGAGACAATTGGTGATACCTATCTTGTACCCGTTGGTCTTTATCCAGCTGACACTACAACAAAACGGGGCTTCAGCAACAACCGATTTTTCGTTGCTAAAGGTGCCAAATTTCATTGCTAAAGGATTTTGGCAATGACTTTATTGTCGTTGTGTCTTTCGTTGCGCAATGAGCGTTGCTAATTGTTCTGCAACGAACGTATTTTTTTCGTTGCCAAAAGTAATACATTTTGCAATAAAATTTGACTTTCGTATAGAGACATCGATCCTTTAGCAACAAAATGTATTGTTGCAGAATAATTAAAATTTTGTTGTTAAAAATCTCATTTCGTTGCAAAAGCCTTCTAATTGGCAACGAAATGAACTCTTTTTTTTTTCAACGACCATGCATTTTTGAAGCAATTGACACCATTTTGCAACGACATTTTTCGATTTGCGATGAAATTATAAATTGTTGCCTAAGCTTGCTTTCGTTCATGAATGTAACTTTTTTAGCAACAATTTTCGTTGCTGATTATATTATTTGGCAATGACATTATGCTGAATCAGCAACGAAAATGTTAGTTGCTGGTTATTTTTCAATAGCAACGAAAGTTGTCGATTAGCAATGACATTATATGTTGTCGTTTCTTTATATGTGCAACGAAAGTTGATATGATTTGCAACGATAAAAAATGTTACCTTTTATTTTAGTATTAGAAATAATATCCTCTCTGTTGTTATTAGGTTAATTTTTCGTTGCCAAATATTATATTTTTAATGCCATTAGCAACGAAAATTTGTTGCTAAATTTATAAAAAATTGTTGCTATATTAAAACTTATTCAATGCTTTGGTAATGAATTATATTGTTGCTAAATCAAAATTTGACATTCTTTTTGTGTACCTAGCTGGCTCAATGTCCCCATAGCAAATAATGGCAAAAATACAAAAAACTAAAATATTATTAACTTAATAAAATCATCCACTACATACTCATTCATTATCTTTACAATTAACCATCTAAAGCTACAACAATTATTCAATCAAAGTATATATCTTCTACATATATAGAGAGAGTACACTTCATAATTTAGTCCCTTGTCTTCCGTATACGTAGCATGAAAATTTGATACCCAGTATTGTAAGGCATGTCGTAGAAGCAGTATTTCTGCACATATTTAAAAATAATAGCAAGTCAAGAAAATGAAGCAAATAGGTCACCAGTGGCACTTAATGCCAAAATCAATCACTACTAGAAAATTGACCTATAGCGACGGTCGCCGACCGTCGCTATAGGCTTTAGCGACGGTCAACGACCGTCGCCATAGAAGCCGTCGGTAAACTCTATAGCGACGGTCTTTAGGACTATAGCGACGGTCGACGACCGTCGCTATAGACTTTTTAGATTTCAAAAAAATTTAATTAATAATGCACATTTATTCAACAAACACAAGTACACTATAAAATAAAACAAAAAAAATATTATATACATCATTTAAAATCATTCACATTACAACTCAAGACTTAACAATTGCTTAATTGCAGAAGGACATAAGTTCTTCATACGCTGATATCTGAAAGCTATAGGTTATTACACGCCAGAAAACTATATAAAGTAAAATAGCGCAAGCAGAGATAGCCAATGTAGTCATCAGTATCACCATCAAGCAATCAAGCTTTAGTCCTTTAGATGATGCTACAATTGTAATAAGCCAAAAGAGGTTCTTTGCCTTCCATTTAGGCATTTTTGTAACTTGGAAAATATAACAGGAAATGAAATCTAATAATTTATTGGAGCACTATTAATCTTTCATCAAAGTACACATTAACATTATACTATTCATATTAGATTTTATTAAAGTATAAATGATGTAACTTAATTATCATTAAGATAATAATTTTTCCTTTTCTTTTCATTTTTCCTTTAACAAGTTTCATATATCTTTTAGGGCAATTATTTGTCAAATACTAGTATATGAAGCATTATCAATTTACATACTGAATACCATCACAAAATTTGCAAATATAGCCTGATAGAGGAGTAAATATATCCTAAACTTTTACCTAGACAGAATAAAAAGAAAGTAGAACAGTATCATATCTTACATTTACATAATTCCCATACATTCCTGGTGGACGAGGGCATTCGATACCAGAATTAACATCTGCTTCAGGACATGGGCTGCACTTTCTAAAAAGTGGTAATCCAAAAGAAATAGCTGATGTTATCATGGAGACAAGACACACTTCAATGACCTGCAATATTAACAAAAAGAGAATCAATCATAAAGTCATCATTCCCAAGATAAACCTAAAGCCAAGACAAGTAAGTGGGCTCTAAAGTTTACACTCTGAAGCTTACTTTGACTCGGCTTCCTTTCTTGTGTAAATAGTTTCGGCGCCAACGAGTTATACAAAGAGTATGCTCCTGCAGAGAGAAAATTGGATGCCAGATCAGATTAACAGTTTATTTGTATTTTCATTTTTCCAATGTAAGAATTGAAAACTCGAGTCACTAAGCGCTGAATTCGACTCAAGCCATGTGCCTTCTAATTCTAGAAGATTTAAATTGATAGCAACCCCTAAGCTTTATTTGATTTGCCTTAGGCCCTTGGCCTTACAGATCCTAACTAGTAAAAAAGAATTCCACTACCTTGTTACCCCCGCGGTTATATGTTCGCTCAAAATTCAAACAGGATATTGAGAAAATGAAATGGAAAGGGAAAGGAGAACACACAATAAAGCATTTCACATAATAATTCCACATTTAGAAAATGAAATTAAAAAAGGACACTTCATTAAAATATAAAATACTAAAGCACAAGTTAGAGACCATAACATGAATGAGAGGAGGAGAACACACCTTCCCCTATTTTCTGAGCTGCCCATCCACCAGGCACTTGGGAACAAGCATACCCATAATAGAATGTCGAGAGTATTACCCCTTTGCTCGACTAATTTACTCATGTTACGTCAGCAGCAGCAGAATATGCAATAAAGTAGCCTACACGTTCGTTATATCATACACAAGTACATTCCCCATCTTTTATTATATTAGGTTGTGAATGAAAAGCCCATATCAAAATATCCCCTTTGAAACTACTTAATTTGTTTGAGCCCACTATTCATCTCCCTTTACTGATTTCCAATCATCTGAACTAGTAAATTCAACTCAAAGCTGATGATAACAAAGGACAAACTTAAATAATATATGTGTTCACTATCTACTAATTACTGGTAGCAGTGGTTTTGAAGTGGATATAATTAACTCAAAGTTGATAAGAGAAGCAGAAGGAGAAATAGCTTTGGAAATAAGCCAAACTGAATAGAAATGAAACCAATTATTGTACTTTCTTATTCCAAATGTAAATTTGAAACTCTAATTAATACTAGCAACCCTGAAAACAACAAAGTCCTATTTGCATCAACATTCAGTTTTACAACATTTACTTCATTCTTCAATTCCTTGTGTTTCATGCAGGGCTACCAGAGAACGCTATCTGCCTTGCGATTTGTGAACCGGGAACTATCGTTCCGTATTCCAAATCGTGGTACAGGAACGTAAATACCTTTTGTAATTCACCAAGATGTAACGTTCCCCGTATCCGATTTCATTCTGCATATGCAGTGCAGATATGTGGGTGTTTTATGTTTGAGAAAAAAGAGAAGGTCTGGGGTGAGGGAGATGTTATAGAATCTAAACAACCTTTCAAGGAGGATTGAAACATGTTAGAGAAAGTGCAGCTTACATTCAACTTTTCCACATGAGAATTTGCAGGATAAGATGAGCAAAAAGTTCAAAAAGCAAATGATCCAAAATAGATAGCAAAAAAACATACCAATAATAGGAATGGTGGTAACAATCTCTCCGAGTTTAAGCTTGTACAATATGGTGGTCTTACCAGTAGTATCAAGACCCACCATAAGTATACGCATCTCCTTCTTCGCAAATAATTGACTAAAGAGCTTGGTAAAAGACAAACCCATCTTTCAAGTCTGTTGAGCCAGTAATACAAGTCAATTCCCATAAGGCCATAATATAGAATTATTATTTCTTGTATTAATTGAGTTAAATTTTCCTTAATTAAAAAATGAAATGCAAAAACTTGAAGAACCTACGCAATATTATGAAAAAGTACTCTAGAACTTACAAAAAAAATATTGGATTAAGTTTACAGCCGTAATTTTGGTCCCCACAAACCAAAACTCATAGAGAAAAACCCTTACCTCTGGAACTAAACTGCTTCGAAAGCCAAGATCTGGCCCATTTCGCCGAAGTCGTCGTTGAGACTCGCCGCCGAAATTCGCCCTAGACCTTCTATTCCGCCATAGAGACTACCATTTCCTCGAGTGCTTACTCCTTGTGTCATCAATTTAGGGTGTCAAGGCTATCTTGTGTATCTTGATTGGGAGAATATATGGTTTTAATTTTGTTTCTTTTTTAAGATTTGGATAGGTAATGGTGGTATTGATGGTGGCGGCTTATAGTACTAATGGCTAAAGTTAGGGTTCTTATTTTCATCGTTGGGATTATTCATGTTTGAAGAAAAGATTGTTTTGGGGTAGATTTTGTTTATTTTAATCTAAGTTTTTATGCAATGATATTTATTAATCTTTCACCCTTTCGATTAATAAATGATTTAAAATAAGTCAAATGACTAAAAAATAATTTTTTTAAAATATAAGCACTAGATGCCACTTGTTTATGCCCCATCATTAATTTATGACATGGCAACTCAATTAGGTTGAAGTGAAAAAAATTAATACATTAATTACTTGTTTGAAAAAATTAAGTGAACAAAGATTAATAATTTAAGGTAGTGATTTATATTTAAGACAATTTTTTTATATCTTATTTGGATACCGAATAACAAAATTTCAATAACCAAACTCGAACCCGAAAATCGAATATTAAAACAGATATAATTGAAATATATAAAATAACCGAATAACTAAAATATTTATGTTAAAAAAATTTGGCTCGATTATTCGGTTTAACCCGATTTTGGCTCAATCCTACTAAGAAAGAGAAGAAAAACCCAATTGGTAAAGAAGAAAGCTCGCCCGTCTATCTAATTTCAACATCCACATGTCACTATCTTCTTCTTTTTTCTCTTTTTTATGTCATGATCAATGTATGAAATTTTTAAAATTTAATGTAGTGTAAAGTTATTTACTTTTAGTTCATAAAATATAATAAATTTTTCTTCATCTTTTATGTTTTCTCTTAGAATTGATAGTATTATAATTTAATTTTATAATATATTTGTAAAAAAAGTAAAATGAGAACTAGGAATATGTAAAAGTATACTATTATTATTCTTTCTTTTATGTTTTATTTTTGACTTAAAAATACGTTTCATGATTTAAGTTTACTCCATAAAATACAAGAATAAAATTTTATTATTTTATGTAATCTTAAGTTAAATATTTACTTATATTAAATAATATATATATGTGTGTGTGTGTATATATATATATATATATATATATATATATATATATATATATATATATTTATAAATTTATCTCTAAATATTCATATAAATACTTATAAACAAATATTCCTATAAATTTTTCTTTAAAATTTATAAACAAATATATATTTATAAATTTATAAATATTTCATCTAAAATTTATAAAATTTAGATATGAATATTCTTTATAAATATTTATATGAATATTTAGAGATAAATTTATAAATATTTATATGAATATTTGTTATTATTATTATAATTAATATTACTATTATAATTATTATTACTATTATTATAATAAAATTTATTATTATTATAATTATTACTATTACTTGTTGTTGTATTTACTATTATAATTACTACTACTATTATTATTATTATTATTTTATTATAATAATAATTATTATTATTATTATTATTTTATTATTATTGTTATTATTATTTTTATTTTTTTATTATTATTGTTGTTATTATTACTATTACTATTATTATTACTATTATCATAATTATTAATATAATTATTAGTATTATTATTAGTATTATTATTTTATTATTAATATAAGTATTATATTTATAATAATATTATAATTATAATAATTATTATTACTATTATAATAATAATTATAATTATAATTATTATAATAATTATTATTATAATTATTATTAGTATAATTATAATAATAATAATTATTATTATTATTATTATTACTATTATAATTACTATTATTATTACTATTATTATTATGAATTATTATAATTATTACTATTATTATAATTATTATTATTACTATTACTATTACTATTACTATTACTATTATTATTAGTAGTACTATTATTATAATTATAATTTATTATTGTTAAACATAAACTTTTAGCAACGACTTATAAAGTTGTTGCCTAAAAAATCGTTGCTAAAGCCCCATTTTTAGCAACAAAAAAACTTTCTTTGCCCACGATGACGGAAATTATGTGGTCGAAATTTTTAAAACTAATTTCTAACGAAATTTTTTCCTTGATGAATTAGTTAACAAAATTTTGCAACGACTTATGAATTTCGTTGCAAAAGCTGAAAGCTTGACACAATCTGCAACGAAGGACAAATTTCGTTGCTAAACATATACTTTTAGCAACGACTTATAAAGTCGTTGCCCGAAAAATCGTTGCTAAAGACCCATTTTTTTGTAGTGTGAGCATCCATCAACACTCAGAGGGATTCCTTTTCCACCTCTATGGGGAGCACTGCTTCCATCCCATAGGCTAATGAGTAGGGGGTTGCCCCAGTGGAAGTATGCATTGAAGTTCTGTAGGCTAATAAAGTTAGAGGCAAGAGGTCAGGCCATCCTTTGTGATTGGCGTACATTTTTTGCATGATCTTCTTGATGTTTTTGTTAGCCGCTTCAACAGCACCATTCATCTTTAGACGGTAGATGACGGAATTAAGGTGTTTGATATGGAATTTATTGCATAACTCCTCCATCATTTTGTTGATGAGGTTTTTAGCATTGTTTGACGTAATGAACTCTGGTTGTCCATATCGACAAACGATATTGTTTCTGATGAAAGCAATGATGACTTCTTTGGTAACCCTGGGGAAGGAGACTGCTTCTACCCATTTGGTGAAGTAGTCGATCATGGTGAATATGAATCGATGTCCATTACTGGCTTTGGGCTCAATGGGCCCGATCACGTCCATTCCCAACATTGAGAAGGGCAATGGAGAACTCATATTGTGGAGTTCCCTTGGAGGGGCATGGATAGCATTTCCATGGATTTGGCATTGATAGCACCTCTTGACGTGATCATCATAGTCAACTTTGAGCGTAAGCCAATAATGCCCTGTTCTGAGGATTTTCTTAACAATTAGGGATCCGCTCATGTGTGGGCCACATACTCCACCATGGATCTCATCCATGAGCCTCTGAGCTTGGACTTTGTCCAGACATTTGAGGAGACCTAATCCTGCATCTCTTTTGTAGAGTGCATCTCCGCTCAGGTAGAATTTCATAGCAAGTCGATGGATCCGCCTTCTTTCAGTCGGGCTCGCCTCAGCGGGTGTAAATCCATCTCGCAGATACTCCTTGATGTGCTGATACCAAGGATTGTAGATGGGAGGTAGCTCATCCGATACTTCTCTAACGTAGTTCCCATAAGCTGGGGGTCTTTTGCAGAGCAAATGTGATGTTTAACATGTTTTCCTTGTCAGGTATGTGAATCAAGGAGGCCAATGTTGCTAGCGCATCCGTAAAATCATTCCTATTACGAGGAATGTGTAGGAAGGAGATTTCTTCGAACTCCAAATCCATCTGTAAAACTTGTCGATAGTAAGGCAGCAAATGTAGTTCTTTGGTTTAATAGATTCCTGTGGATTATTTGATTACCAACTCTGAATGCCCAAAGACAATTAACCGTCTGGTGCCCATTGAACGGTCAAGTTTTAGCCCCACGACATGACCTTCATACTCAATTTGTGTTGTTGGTGCCGATAAACCAGTAATTTGGCTGACGGATATCGCTCCCCGTCTCTAGATACTAGAACTTCTCTAGCTCCAGCACCTTCTGTGTTAACAGCTCCATCGAAATATATTTTCCATGTATGACATGTATCGTACTGATGGTGTTGCTGAACTACCATTACCCCTTCATCGGGGAAGTATGTTTGCAAGGGTTTGAAGTCCCCTGCAGGTGCGGCGACCAGTTAATCCATAATTCCTTAACCTTTGATAGATTTTTGCGTCATATAGACGATGTCAGCTTCTTTGTAGGATCAATCGCCATCCGGACGGTAACCGACAATTTAGTATGGGCTTACTGAACACATACTTGAGAGGATCCATGCGGGATATGAGATGTGTTATGTGACCATGGAGGTAATGTTGTAACCTCATGGAAGCCCATGCTAAAGCACAACAAGTCTTCTCAATCAGAGTGTACTTGTGTTTACTGCTGCTGAATCTTTTGCTGAGGTAATAGATAGCTCTTTCTTGGCCTTTATCGTCTTTTTCCCCAGCATATAGCCCATAGCATTGTCATTAATGGACATGTACATGAACAGGGGAACATCATCCATGGGAGGTACCAAAATAGGAGCGTTAACCAGCTGCTCTTTGATTGTAAGGAAGGCTTTCTGACACTCATTGTTCCATTTCATGAAGGAATTCTTCCTTAACAATTTGAAAATGGGCTCACAGGTTGCTGTGAGTTGAAGATAAATCTGTTAATGAAATTGATTCTTCCCAAAAATCCTTGTATTTCCTTCTCTGTCTAAGGAATGGGCATTTCCTTGATGGCCTGGATTTTGGCGGGATCCAGCTCAATCCCTTTGTGGCTGACTAGGAAACCTAGCAACTTGCCTAATTTAGCGCCAAAGGCACACTTGGCTGGTTTCAACTTCAAGTTGTACTTATGCAACCTGTTGAATAGCTTTTTGAGATGGTCTAAGTGGTCTTCTTCCCTTCGGGACTTGACAATGATGTCATCCACATAGATCTCTATCTCTTTATGCATTAAGTCATGGAAAAGAGCCATCATAGCTCGCTGATAGGTTGCCTCAGCATTGATGAGGCTGAATGACAACCGTCTGTAGCAGAAGGTTCCCCAAGGCGTGATGAAAGCAGTTTTATCACGATCCTCCTCAGCAACCATAATTTGATGATACCCCGCGAAGCAATCCGCAAAGGAGTACATGCCGTATTGAGCAGTATTATCAATGAAAATGTGGATAAAGGGCACGGGAAAGCTATCTTTAAGGCAAGATTTGTTCAGATCTCAGTAATCCACGCAAACTCGCACCTTTCCTCCTGGTTTAGGCACGGGAAATATGTTGGATATCCATTCCAGATATATAGACACCATGATAATGCCAGCTTGAAATTGTTTCACAATTTCTTCTTTCACCTTTAAACTCCACTCAGGTTTCAATCGCCTAAGCTTTTGCCTGGCTGGCTTAAATCCCTCCTTAAAGAGAAGGCGATGAAGGACAATATCAGTGGACAAACCCACCATGTCTTCATGAGACCATACAAACACATCCTGGAATTGAGTTTGTAACGTAACCATGTAATTACGTTGGTTTGGGGTGAGATCTGAACCAATCTGGATTATCTTAGGGTTTTCTAAGGTTCCAAGATTGAAATGAGTGGTTTGATCAAAATTAGGCTTAGGTTTGTCTTCGACCCATTCTTTGATCTCCTGAGGTATCTCAATGTCCTCTTGTACTTCCATCAAGTCTGAGTCCAACTTTTCATCAAAGTTACAGTCCTTATGGAGAAAAGGCACCTCATCAGCAAGTACATGCACATCTAAATGCAGAGTCTTGAAACAAAATATGCTTTCACTTAATATATGAAACTGTTTAATTATACAAAAGTGTTAGTATGTACTGATAAAATAACTTCTAATACTGTATAGAAAAGTAAGCAATTAAAGTTATCTATAAGGCAGAGGGATTTCTGCCCGTTTTACCCTCGTCGACCAATGCATAGAGTGATGCTCCAATTGTCGAGGGTAAAGTCCTGATGGATTATAGTGATGGAGGGGCTATCATCGTCCTCCTTTTCCCAAATGATAACCATAACATCTGGGCAATCATCGTCTGGGTGTATCTGTTTGTATGTTCATCATAGACAATGATGCGTATACCTGTCATCATCAAGCCGATGTCATGTTTACGTTTCCGTTCCCTCTCTTCCACTTCAGGATCAGGAATCAACACTTCTTTTGCTTTAACCGGTACTAGTTTAGGAAACAACATAGCCATAACATGGGCTGACACCTTTATCGGAGACTTCATCAGCTTATGAGGTGCATGTGGAGAAAATCGCCGTGTGGTGGAAGTTTGAGGAACCTGTTTGTGCTTATGAGGATTCCTGTGACTAGAACTGGTAGAATAGCCTAGTTCAGCTGTCCCAGTTTGACTGGACACTTGAATTGGGTGCTTAATACCCTTCTGATTTTTACCAAGCCCTTGTCCAGGCTGATGACCTAATGACATCATTTCTTGAGTGGCCGACATAACCTCGGCAGAAATCTTGGGTACGGGAAGTGGCGCTCCAATAGGACGGAATTGCGTGTTGCTCACTTCCAAGGTATAAAAAATGGCCAGCTCAACTTCTGAATTGAAGCTGATGATTGGTAGGTTTCCTTGTTCAGGACATTCTAGCTCAACGTTGATAGTGACTAGGCTATTGTTGACAATGTATTTAAGTTGTTGATGAAGTGTAGAAGGTACGGCTCCAGCCATGTGGATCCATGGTCTCCCCAATAGCAGGTTGTATCTTGAATCTATCTTAAGGATGTGAAAGGATACATTGAATGTATTTGGACCAATCTTAATTGGCAGCTCAATCTCTCCGACATAATTTCGTCGGGATCCATCAAAATCTTTGATAACCGTATGGCTACTTCGGATCCATTTGAGATTAACTTTCATCTTCACCAAGGTGGCATAAGGATAGATATTCAGAGATGAACCTCCATCTATCAAAACTCCAGCTAACATATATACCGGAGGACAAAAGCGCAATGTGCTGATGGCTTGCATAATGGCCAGGTCCTTTGGGCGGTATGATGTCATCATCGATGAAAGATATCACATTGTTATTAAAAATGTGATCAACCAGATGTTGAAAATTTTCCACATCTACTGATTTCGGCAAGTAGGTTTCTTCCAAAACCTTCAATAAGATCTTCCTGTGATCCTCGAAAGAGAAAACTAAGTCCAGTATTGAGATCTAATGTGGAGCTTCTCTTAAGCTTAGAACCACCTTGGCTTCATTATGGCCCATAGTGCGGAGGAATTTCTCAATTTTCTCCATGGGAATCTTCCCCTTTGCTTTTATGGCAGGCTTCATTCCCTCTGAGGAAGATACAGTGGATTTTCCTTCGATATGATAGCAGTAGTATGAGACGTGGATCCTTCAGCTTCTCCATAATTCCATGGGACTTTGTGTAAGCTGATAACATGATAATGTGGTTTGAAGGGTAAAGAAATTGGCTTTGGCGCATCCACTTTCAAAGGATTATCAGCTCCTTTAAGTTGAATTGCTTGTATGGGAAATGGCCCAACAGTCTCATCAGCCTCAGCGGATATTACTGCTACTAATCCCTTCCATTTGGTAGGACAGATATTCCCACTCTCGAGTATCACAGTGTCATCGTCTGTAAACTGCAGGACACCGCTATCAATTAAATTCTGAATAAGGTGGCGGAGTGCCCAACATTCTTCTGTGCTGTGACTGCGAAAATGTGAATGATATTGACATACTCCATCGGAGTTGAACCGTCTTGAACGAGGATTAATTGGAGGTAGAAGGGAGGTGATTCTTCCTTCGTTGATTAGCATCTGAAATATCTGCTCTATAGGTTGGCCTATGTACGTAAATTCCTTTCTATTGGCAAAATCCCGACGGGCTTTAACACTTTCTCTCTTCGCAACCTTATCCTCCAGTGCTTCATTTTTTGAAGGTGGTGATGAAGCATTCATAACAAAAGGAAGGAGATAGGCATGCTCCTGGCTGACTAACTGGCGTGTGACTTGATGCTGATGGATCACATATTTTGCCAGTTGTTCAACTTACTTACAAAGAGCTTTCATCTTTCGTTCCATATCAAATTGAAACTTTGCATAATCCCATCTGTCAACATCATCTTTGATGGTTTGGGATGATTCACTGTTAAAATTGGAACTCTGTCCACTGCTCTAACTAATCATGTTGAACTCTTCTTCTTTGTGTTAAGGAAGAGGGTTGTCTTGCACATGAGGTTGATCTGGTTTGGTAACCACGATCTCACTGTTGTCTATCAAATCTTGGATCTTGTGTTTCAAGGCCCAACAATCTTGAGTATCATATCCAGGTGCTCCAGCATGATAAGCACACTTCCGAGTAGCATTGAAATCCTTCCCATTAGGGCTGGCTGGTAGAAGAAGATGCGTGATTTTCTTCTGAGTAGTCAGAAGAGCAAGAATATTCTCGAGCGAGTCCCCTAAGGCTTTGAACGTTCGAGGGCACTTTGCTTCTCCACCTTTAGGCAATGGAGGGTTTGAAGACTGTGCTTAGAAATGGGAGTAGTTTCTCCTCTGTATAGGCATGTTCTGACTGTCTTTTTGACCTTATAGTATTAAGGAAACATCCTCCTCTTTCTTTTTATGGACCCTCCGGGGGTTGTTTCCATAAGTTCCAGACTGGATGTGCTCAACAACTACCTTAAGAGCGGCTAGGTCTTGAATCTTTCCTGACTTCAATCCTATCTCAGCCATCTCTCTATGTTTGATCATTTCAGAAAATGGTTTGCTAATACCAGCTAAAACTCTTTCATAGAAAGGAGCTTATTGTATGTCTATGAAAGTCATAACCATTTCTGACTCTGTCATAGAAGGAATAACTTGAGCAGCAAGGCGCCTCCACCTTTGAGTGTACTCTCTGAAAGACTTATTAAACTGTTTCTTGACCTTGGTAATATGGTACTGATCAGGAGCCATCTGAGATTGAAAACTGTACTGAGTAAGGAAGGCGTGAGCTAGATCTTCCCAACTATGGATTTTTGAGTTGTCTAATCTGGTATACCATGAACGAGCTTCTCCAGCTAGACTCTTCTAGAACAGCTGCATTCTGAGCTTTTCATTTTCTGTATAAAATCCAAGTTCTCCAATGAACACCTTCAAATGTGTGTAAGGATCCAATTCGTCATACTTCTCAAAGTCAGGGGTTTTAAATTTCTCTGGATAATGAACACCAGGGAATATGCAAAGGTCAGTATATGAAACACTCCCATGTGTTCTAATCTCTTTGAGAGAACGGACAGTTTCTTCCCATTGAAGGACCTTCTTCCTGATATCACTGGTGTCTGGATCTCCTTTGAGATGGGTATTTTCAGGGTCTTTGTTGGTCATATCCAACTAAGGTTCTGGATTTGTTTTATCCAAACCTTGTGTTCCTCCTTGTGTAGAGGATTCTGTATGTGTAGGCATCTTTGAGCCCTGAGTAGACTGATGCAATTCTTTAGGCAGAACAGCCAAATCTGTAATTTGTTTACTTAATCCATCAAATTCTTCTCGAGAAACGGGATTAGACTGCTCAGAAGAAGACATGATTGGCTGTAGGCTTGTGACCTTTTTGGATTTTGAGCGGGTAATAGGCCCAATTGTTTCCCTACAAAAGACTTATGTAGTTTAATCTTAGGGATAATGTAAATGTTTACATGCTCTGTGATATACCCGTGTTAGGAATATTATCCTGCAAAACGGATGTTACTTGATAGAATGTCATGTATGTGCAAATATTCTTCCTATTTTCCATTACATAAAGATGAACAGGAAATAAAAATACTTTTACAAGTAATAGAAAATGGAAGGCATGAAGAGAAGCATTTGGTTTATCAGAGGCTAACCTATCTTAGGGTTACTCTCGCGGCTTTTTGGCGTGAAGGTTCCCATATCATCGCAATCGACTTGATGGGAAGTTAATCCGGCCTTTCAACTGGAGTGAATCTGGGTGGTGCCTTTCCTGAGCCTCGTTGGAATTAGTCTCCCTACAAGTCCAGTAATAAAACACCGATAGCATAGCCTCCTGGTGGAGGAACCACACAACATACATTCACATACAACGTGTCTAACCGTTTATGAAAATGATGACATGTGTGAAGCACTAGTATCACAAATAGATATATTGAAGTGCAGTAATTAAAATGCATTCGTACAAATTCATCATAAATGTAAATGCAACATTCACACACAAGCATATAACAGTTTTGAAAAGCTTGTAGTAGCGGCTTAAACCCTCTTACGGGTGTCCCCAGCAGAGTCGCCACCTGTCGACGTCAGGATTTTTATTTGTCCCTTTTCTGTTCTTGTTCTTTGGTGTTCTCATGTTATGTGAGATTTGTTTGAAAAAATAAGTGAAAAAGGTCCGACATGTATCATGTCGACGATTTGACTGTAAGAGTCGCCAGTTGGTGTTTTTAACCGGTTGCACCAACGTAACCGAGAAAAGGTTTGCACATTGACCCAGTGATGTGACACTACTAAACGGGTCTGTGAAATCGAGATTCATTTGGGTTCGGGGGCTTGATTATGCGAAGGGAAGGTGTTAGGCACCCCCCGACATCCGTGTTGCCACGGTGACTGCCACTTTTCAAGAATCTGTTATATGAATGTGTGTGTTTATATGTATGGATCAATGTGCAATTTATTTGGAAGTAGTGATATGCCTCGTTCGCACCTATATACACAGGGATTGAATTTGTATAAAAATTCAGTTTTAAACAAGATATAGCAATGAAGTTTTGTAAAAGAGGTTTTTCAAACCTTGTGCTTAATAGTAATTGAGGCCTATGATACTTCCATTTTATTATTAAATGTTTGGCTTGATTGCTTTTATTTTCGAGATGCGAAGCATCTTCGAGAAAATAATATATAGCGATCTTAGAACTCCTCATGGGCATATGACATACCATCTAAGAAAATTCAAACACCGTGAATAATGTACAAGCGCACTAAATTTGAAAATGTCCATCACGGGAACCGAATCTAGATTCAATATACTAAATCAGTGATCACATGATTCCTAGGCTCACATGATGCCGTAGTTTATATAAAAAGCAGTAAGCAGTTATATATATAAAAGCTGTAAATATATATATAGACATGATCAACCACCACGAAGCACCTCCATGGGGGATCGGAAATGTAAATATATAAAAGCGATAAATATATATAGAGAGACATGATCAACCACCATGAAGCACCTCCATGGGGGATCAGAAATGTAAATAAAGCAATAAATGTGATCAACCGCCACGAAGTAAACTCCAGGCGGGACTGAATGTAAAGAAAGCAATAAAAAATGATCAACCGCCACGAAGTAAACTCCAAGCGGGACGAAAATGTAAAAAAAGCAGTAAAAGGCCACGAAGTAAACTCCAGACCTGACAGAAATATAAATATATATATATATATAAGCGGTAAATGCACAGGATGTTTCCCAATCTCGGCTCAGTTTATCATTTCAGCGATTTGTCGCTATATATATATAAAAGCAGTAAACGCACCGAATATAAAATCCAGGATCATCGAACAGAGTTCGACAACAGTTTTATATATATATATATATATTTGAATTGTTGTCGGATTTTACATCCGGAGCATTTACTTGCTTATATATATATAAGCAAGTAAATGCTCCAGACATAAGTCTAGGCTCAATCGAGGCATAACTCGATAATGTTAGTCTATATATATAAATATATACATATATAAGTATAAATATACAGATAGAAATGAAAACCACGGAACGAAGTTCGGGCACACACACAACACGACTCTCAATTTGAAGAATAGTGTGTGCAAAGATGAAGAGAAAGGCTTTATAGAGTGTGAGAAAGCTTACAGTGGGCTGCCAAAGCAGGCTTCTACGACTCTAGTTGGATAAACACTCAGCTCCCGCGGATAAAATATAGCTATATGTGAGCTAACAGGTGTTTAAAATGAGAAAGCACTTAATATGGGGTGTGTACAAAGAAAATTGGACAGGGCATCCTCACCTTTTTGTTCTCTTGAATATGGCCACCCCAAGCTCTATATTTATAGAGCTGGTGGCCGTAGGTGTACCTGCGCCACCCACAGATGCACCTGTGTCTTGAAGTACGTGCACTCATGCACTGTGATGTCCGCTCGAACTTGCAGAACTTTAATCTGAGCATCTGAACGAGGTGTACAAGACCTTCTTCGGACCGCTTTTGTCGAGAGTTACGCAATGGCATGAGATTAGAGGTTTTACGAAGTCAAGAAGAGGGGACCATGCCCATGGTCTTCAAGCTTCAAATTCTATCCGGTGTGCTGCCACGTATAATAGTCACTCGGGATTGGAACTCCTCAGTGACATTTTTGTGTAGAAAATGTATGTATGAAATGTTGAGACGGCGCGCTGGGGGTTAAGGTGGCAAGATGATGATTTTGCCCCTCACCGGGATTATCTCCGGTTTGGGCTGATAAAGCAAACGTTGCTCAGGGTTAGATTTGAGATTGGACTGCTGCAAGTGTTTGAATTCTGCAGGGTCATCTTTAAGTGTGCTTGTCTTCCCAGTGTTATCTCTGCGTCTTTGGAATGAGTGCCTCGGCAGGAGGTCTGAGATTAAAACTGACTGCATGCATTTGAAACAAGCATTTCCGGAGTTATCGCCAGAACTGCAACGACATTCCTTGGGGTTATCTCCAAGGATGAAACTCGGGGTTATTTCTGAGGTTGGAACTGATACTCCCGGTGTGTGTTCCGGGGTTGAGACGGAACTTCCAGTGGTATCCGGAATGGATGTGAGCTGTCTTCCAGGGTTATCTTCAAAAGACGAATATGCCCTTCTGCAATGTTAGTAACAAGTGTGCAGAAAATTTTGAGTGTCTATAATATGGCCCAAACAAATCAAATGAGAGCGAAAATAAATACTTTAATTGGCCCAAAACCCTAGCCCAAATAAAATAGAAATTATAGAAGATTTAATGTGCAAATAAAGATTAAATAAAAATCAAAAATGAGGGAAAAAAGGGGAGATGAATCCGGGCATATGAAGAGAAAAGGATCACATGGCTAATTAAAATTTTCTCCACAAAATCTAAGCTAGCCTACAAAATCCCTATCCTAAGATTTCAAAAGATTTTCAAAGATTTGGAAGATTTAGTAAAAAAATTTGGAAGATTTAGTAAATATATTGGAAGATTTGCTAAGATATTAATATAAATAACTTTGCTAGCTATAAATATCATCCTCTCCTTTGCATATAAAAATGTTTGCTTCATTTTCATCTCCTTAGTTCTAGAGAGAGAGTAAAATATTTAAGAAGGGGAAAGAAAGAAGGGGCTACTGTGGGGGTTAAGGGAGGAAGAGGAGAAGAGTTTCTTCATAACCTCAAAGTCCATGACCTACTTTAGAAGGAGAAGAAGGGTAGCCATAGATCAAGGTATAAAAATCCTAAAATTCAAACTCTAGTTTGTTTTATGTGAGTTTCTTATGTTTGTTTTTGATAAAATGATGAACTTATGATCTTAAACTCTAGAGTGGTATATCTACATGTTTTATGAAGTTTCATGCTTAGATATTACCATTTTATGTGTTGTTAAGCTTGAATAAGGAAGAAGATGAAAAACTATTTTTAGCTTCAAAAACCCTAACTTTCAGCCTACTTTGAACCTTTACCATTTGAAATCTAAAACTTATTTTTGAGATCCGTCAAATAGGTGAGTTAGATACATGAGTTATGTGATGAACCCAAGTGGAATTACTCAAAAATAGTAAATGGATCAACCGTGGTGTCATTTTTTGTAAAACACTTCCAGCAGACTAAACATCTTCAAAATCAAAAAGTGTTATGTTCAATTTCTTATGAAGGTTGTTTCGGTCACTTTTTAAGGTCTAAAGATTTTGGCCTTTTGTGGCATGTTATTTTAACAAGTTAACTAAATGTTGTCCAAAGATGAGAATTTTTCGATGTCCTGAAAAGGAGTTATGGCCTTTACAAGAATATGTGATTTTAAAAGTAAACTGTTATAACTCAGTGTATACATCCCAAAAATTGTGAAAATTTAACTAGAATCAGCATATGGTAGTATGAGTCTACCGTATAAATGTCAGTAGTTTTGGACTATTTTGGCCTATTTAAAAATAGGAAATGAATTTGCAAAATTATAAGAAAATGTTTTTGTGACTAAAATATAATATATTAACTTTTTTCAAAAGATAAAAAAATACTAAGTTGTTTTCATATTTTTCATACCTATGATTAAGTTAAGGATAATTGAGAAAATTATGTTACATTAAGTTATAAAATTTGATGATGTGATTTTATTGACTAATGATCATTAATATAATATATTAAGATCTTATAAGGGTAATTTGATCATTTTTGATAAAATTTTATGTGAATGGTATGTTATGTTTGTCAAATAAATTAAACAATAAGAGATAAACAATTAAATTAAATTGTTTATAAATAATTAAAATATTATTAAATGATTAATAATATTAGTAATTGATTAAAATATTATTAAATAATTTATAATATTAGTAAGTAATTAAAATGATTAATAATATTAGAAGGTGATTAAAATATTATTAAATGATTAATAATATTAGTAAATAATTTGAATAGATTAATAATATTAGTAAATAATTTTAATATTATTAAATGATTAATAATATTAGTAAGTGATTAGAATATTATTAAATGATTAATACTATTAAAGTGTGATTAAAATATTATTAAATAATTAATAATATTTGTAAGTGACTAAGATATTATTAAGTGGTTAATAATATTAGAAAGTGAATAGAATATTATTAAATGGTTATTAAGAAGTGAATTAAAATATTATTAAATGATTAATAATATTAAACAAGAGTTCTAAGATGATGATTAAGTCATTAAAATATTATCAAATGAGCGATAATATTACTAATAAGTTAAGGAATTATATAATGTTTGATTATGTGGCTAAAATGTTAGATATTTTATTTTAAGAATAGTTGTATTATGAATTAAGATATGGTATGCTGATTGAAAGAATAATCTTATTAATGATATGTCTTTTTTAAGAGATTAAAATAGATTGTTTAGCGATAATCGTCGGAGCAGGCAAGTTTTCTAACTCAAACTCGAGTTATTATGTTTCAAGCATGCTAGTGGATTAATTATTGACAATTATTCCACATCTATGATTATTGTTATTCGCACTTAGTGCAAGTTGCATATGTTCACATGGTATGAAAGGCTGATCACCTTGATTACCAAAAAACTATTAGAAGGTCCATTTTAATTATTGATAAACCTTCGTATTTGTTCATGGTCATTGTTGGCCTCTTAACATTATTAATTCAGTTATTCATTTATTGAAAATTAATTCTCATTCTTTTACAATTGTTATATATTGTTGAAAAATTCAAAAGCTATATTCTTTTTCCAATTATGATATATATTTCTTGTATTTAAACTTAATGAGCAAAGTAGTTGTTCACTTTTTTTATATCATGATAATATTTCAATTAAGCCCGAGTGCTTCAGGAAGGACAAAGACAAGGGAAAAATTCAAGAGTAGTTTAATATAACGTTTAACTACGTTGTTACCTATGTAAATTCTTATGTAAACCTTTTGAGTAATTAAAGTATGTATTAAGTTAAGGTTGATAGACCCTTGGGGGAAATGTTGTAGAACCATTGTGTAATGAATAATGTATGTTAATATATTCCACTTTTATTATAGAATGTGTAAGAAGATGATGTATCATGACGCATCTGGCCCGAGGTTAAAGGGACCCGGATTTGGGGGCACTACAGTTGTTATCAAAGTTGATAGGTTATAAACCTTAGCTAGGAGTTGTTAGAGTTTGTGTCCTAGAGGCCAATTATTTGATATAATTGCTTAACATTTTTATATTATATTTGATTGAGTAAATGAATGATTTTATTATGGTTTTATGTACTGTGTTATATAAATATTAACACAATAAAATTCCTTAGAATAGTGATACAAATTATATAGTTTCAGGTATGTGACTTGAACATGAGATTTTATAATTACAATTAGTATCATTGTTCTTAAATGTCCCTAGTCGAGTATCATTGTTGATGGGACAACAATGATGCATTGAGACTAGTATGTGGATTGACTGATGACCAAATCTCATTGGTCATAAATATATGAGATATTAAGTCAATGCATAGAGTGCGTGCAGAGAGCGATATCTTTGGGCGGACCCACCATGAGAATTCTATGTGGAGCATTATGCACGAAGTGTCATTAGCGATTCTCATAGTGACAATGATGTAATGATCCTTCGACACGAAATCACTATATTTACACGGGAATTTATGTACTTTGATATCATCAAAGGTCACCTTTAATAGGGTGGACTATAAAGGTGATTATTGGGTACATCATGAATCGTGTGAGGAATATGAGTGATCTAGATGGAATTTAACCCTCCTATGTATTAGGGGTTATATCCATAGACCTCTTGATTGGGTAGGACTATGAAATGCATGGTCATGCTCAAATAGTGATTTGTTTCATATAGTCTATTCATTGATCAAGAAAAACTCAGATTAAATTATGAAGAGTATGACACATTCCATGACTCGAGTTTAATCTAGGATATTAAGGTTAAAAGAATTAAATTACATTAAAACATTGGTCACGAAAAGGTTGCATCGAATCATCGATCTTATTATTACTTGGGTAGCAGTGATGCATTACTAGATGCCGCTCACTGTTTATAATTTTATAATATGATTTTAAAATTATTGCCAACGTAATAATAACATATAGGGTCACACACATTGAACGTAATTAAAAGGGAATTAATTTAAATTATAAAGATTTAAATATGTCAATATGATTGATAGTATTTAAATTATAAATTTAAATTAATAGGATAATTTATATGGAGGTATATTAATTAAGTAAGACTTAATTAATATATATATATATATATATATACATATATAAATTCAGATTTTATTTTAGGGTTTTGATTAATTCCTTTTAATCGCTATATATATGGTATGTAGCAGCCATTTTAGGGATAATCATCATAACCTCACAAACCCTAGCCGCTCTTGGAGAGAGACTAGAGAGAAAACCTTTGAAAATCCCGATCCTTCGTGGCTAGTACCGCAGTTCTCTTCACTGTAGATCGTGTGACGATTCGCTGGCGTTCGTGTGGATAACGTAGAGACGTAGTACCGTGAGGAATTACGTTGGAGATTCGAAGCGTTTCAGAAAATTCTATAATCGGTATAATATCTAAACACTGGATTATTATGTTTTCGCATGGATCCTGTTTTAGGGTTTCAGATTTAGCTTTATAATTTATATTTTCTGCTGCGTTTTTATGCCGAAATTCCTACATGAGTACCTTAGAGTATAAACGTAGAGATGGGGGTAAGGATTATATGGAATAAAATCGAATAGAGTTTAAGTGCTAAGAGATGAATTTAGAAAAATCATTATTAAGATTAGAGGAAGATAAAGAAGATTCAAAGAAGAATCTCAAAGACTTATAAAGATAAGAATCCAAATTTACCCGACTCTGATAATAAAGATGATAAGTAATGATGAATAGAAAAAGTCTATAAGATTAAAGGCTTAAAGGAAATCATAATACTATATGATTAAAGGGAAAGATAAGAAGATCATTAAACAAAACCATCATAAGATAGAAAAGAAACGTAATATAAAATGATTATAAGAAAAGATCACAACATGATCTGATCAAGTTATAGAAGGATAGATGATCGATCGAATGATTGAAATTTTATAGCAGAATTGCTGTACGAAAAAGGTACTATAAGATTGTACAAAGATAAAAACTCAGAAGGAGTTATAAAAGATAAGATACGAATTAAAGAAAAAGTTCGTATTGAGAAAGATAAGATTAGAATTATGTGGGATTTTAATTGAGGAGTCGTGTGGTAGTTGAGTCGTACAAGCCTTTGTATGGACAAGGGTTTTGTACTTGGTGTAGCGACCACTTAGTTTATCACATTGATAATCATTGAAATGTTGGTGTCGTGCTATCAATATACCTATGGCAAGAAGGTGATTCTTTTCTCATATATATATATATTTGATAGTTATAGAATATAAGGTTAGGTGCGAGTTCTTAAAACTCATGCTTATGGTAAGTTTGTGACTCATAATCGTATAATATGTTTTTGAACCCTTAAGCATATGGACAGTCCATGATCTATTCTTGGACTACATATTAATAGGACAATTTCCTAAACTTATATTATTGTGGTAAGTTCCTGAACTCATAATGTGTGGTATGTTTAATGAACTATACTAGGGTATAGAAAAGTTATATATTGAGAACTAAGAATTTTCAGTATGATGAGCATTAAGATTGTTAGAAACAGATAAAATTATTAAGCAATGAAGTATTAGAGAAAATTAGAGTTGATGGAGGAAGCATATGTATTCCAAATCTTCTAGCTATGCTAGACTTCGAAATTTATTGACATCGTGCTGATAAAAGCAATATTTTTAAAAAAAAATATTGGGTCAGATTATTGAACCAATGAGTATTAAAAGTTCTATTATTTATATGTCTATGCTAATTGTTTTAGTTAAGACAAACATGATTTGAAAATTATCAAAATATATTTTTAAATAGTCATCAATACATCATTGAACTTGGTGTAGAATGGTAGATGACGAAGTCATCAATGCCGATTACCCTAGTGTTAGATGTGATCATAGTATCGTCAATCCACTATAGTATGATGTAGTATAACAAAGTCACAAATTGAAGGAATCCTCAACGGACTATAGAGACAATGCGATATCATGACGTCATAAAATGATTTTCAAAATTTTGAACCAGTTAAAGATAAGATACTGCCAATTAAAGTCTAAGGACCAATAATTTTATATAATTATATATGGATTTTTTACGAATAATTTTTTTTTATTAGTTATTTATTTACTTTGAGAATATAAGTGAATATGTGATAAGAATTAAGCAAGTTAATCAATTTATTTATTTTAAGTTGACTAAGATAAGTAAATGAAGCAAAGATGAATAACTAATTAATGGATTGAAGAAAAGTAAGATAAGCTTATGTATAAATTAACATAACTTGAATATTGGCCTTGAATGACAAATGAAAAGATTTATAATCTTTAAGTGATTAAATTGATATGACTTATATTAAGTAATTATATGAATGTGTAATAACTTATCAAGCCAATTAGGGCTAGCTAAGTTAATGAATTAATGGAATAAAAAGGAAAACTAAGAAATAAGTATATTAAATTATTTATAATCTGTATTGAACACTTTGTGACTTATTAAGACTAAATATGTGATTAAATGAGTATAATAAATATTTATTAATGATGATAACTATGTTATGACATATGTGGGATATGTATATATATATATATATATATATATATATATATATATATATATATATATATATATATATAGGGCTATATGTATATACATTTGTGTATTACAGTGGGACTATGGGACATATTTCTTGGGCTATAGCGACAGTGAAAATCGCGCCATAGCCTGTAATAGCTATGATGACGGGTGAAAGCGCCGCTATAGCCCAAAAACCGTCATTATAGCCTCTTGTGTGTAATACACAATGTACATACATTCTTTCCATATATATATATATATATATATATATTATATTTAATATATAGTGAATTAAAAAGAAACTTTATAACCTAATATTATATATTAGGAATGTGAATTAAATTACCTAAGGGTTATAATATTAAAGAATTCTAGTATTTAAAATATATACTAGCCTAAGAGATTAATTTTATTATCTCAACTTATTATTTATTTTAAACATAATTAAAGCAAGTCTAATAAGGTTATATAATTAAACCTACATGAACAATTATTTAAATTCCATATTGAGTGGAATAGAAAACCTAATTTACATATATGTTAAACACATGATAATTTACATGGCCCAAACATTTTATTAGAGAGCCCAAACAATTATGGGACATGGCCCAAAAAATTAGATTTTCTATAGGCTAATTAAGCAAAATATGGCAAGTAAAAGAAATCAAAATTTTGGGGCATATTTTTTTTTTTTTTTTTTTTTGGGGGGGAGGAGCACCGATCAATAAAGGAGAGAGAGAGAGAGAAAGAGATTGGGCACATGTTGGTTTAATTTGTCAAAAGTTGTTCACCAACTCTCTCTTATGTGTCACTATTTTATTTATACACAATATATTACCAAGATTATAAGAAAGCTAAGAGGGAGAACGAGAGATATGGGAAGATTAAGTATACATATAGGAGATTGTATGTATATAATTTTTTTATCTATAAAAACCCCCATCTCATCATTAAATAAAAGTTTCTTCTTTTTTCCTAAAAGCTAAGAAAGAAAAACAAAAAAGAGAGAAAACTGTGAGATTTAGGGAGAAAATAGGAGAGTAGAAATTTGTGTTTTAAAGCTTCATATATCATTCCTGATATGTTATTCAACATGATATTTAAGAAAATCTTTGATTTGGATATGATTCATTGTTTTAGATACTTCACAATCTTTTAAATATTGTTGAAGTTTTAAAGAGTTAAAATCTTCTAATCATGATATATCATTCTTGTATTTAAACTTATTAAGTAAATTAGTTTCTCACCTTTGCTATATCATGATATTATATTAGTCAATCTCGAATGTTTGAAGAAGGACAAAGGCAAAAAGAAGGAGATCGAATAGTGTCTTTTCTGTAATGATTATTATATTATACAATGATATAAATATTTTTGTATTATTAAGTCATGTAATGTTAAGGTTAGTGAAACATAGGATATTGAGATATTTTATATTAAGAAATGGTATGAATTATGTAATTCATAAGAAATGGATAAATAGATGTAATATATATGTTGTATCGTGAGCACCAAATCTGAGGTTCAAGGGACTCAGATTTGGGGGCGTCAAAAGTTGGTATCAAAGCTGTAGGTTATAAACCTTAGGTGGGGGTAAAGCCTTAGGAATATAACCATAAGAAAGATAGAAAACTCATTTAGAGTTCTAAGTGATGGATTGAAAAAATTTATTAATAGTAAGATATGGGGATACTTAGTGTTTATGGATTGTGTTTATAGGTGAAGTGATGATTAAAGTTGTTTAAAATTGATTGTAGGATGTCAGGAGATTATGAGATTAGAGAATAGAGGGAGATAAAACTTATGTAAAGTTTTCTTGGAGAATTAGTAGCGTTATGAAATATACTTTCATTCCATATAATGAATTTATATTTTATTGTGAGATATTAATGGAATTTGTTTATTGTGTTATGGTTGTAAGATGTCAGAGATAAGATAACATAGTAATACCATGGTAGAGGAACCACGTGACATACATGTGGTGTCTAAAACACCCAGAATAGTTGAGCCCACTTCGGTAGTAGCCCTAGCTAAGGAGGAGACGGAGTTAGAGCGGGAATCCGCAGCGAGAGGTTTCTTTCAGATATGGGTGCATTTGAATAACTTAATCATTCAGAACTCTGAGAATAAGAGTCAGATCAAGGAGTTGGAGGCGAAAGTTTGAGACCTTTAGATTAGTAAAGAAGTGATATAATCCTGATGGGAGGATGAAGTTAGGAATCGATTAAAGATGGAAGATCAAGTAGAAGCCCTAAAAGAGGAGTTAAGGAGGACTGGTGAAGGTAGTGGACATAAGAAATATTAAGTCCGAAAAGTAGAACCTTTTGGAAGTAAGATAATATCTTAGTAATGTAATATCATATATGGTGGATAGGTGTGACGCCCCCAAAATAGGTATACATCACCCAATCTGAGTCACCAAATATATGGTACAGAAATTAAATAACAACTTTATTTATACAATACGACAAAACGTAGCTGAGAGTTTTAACACGAATATTATCTCGTAGACAATATCCAAACTCAAATAGAATCCTCATTACAATTATTATCACACTATTTTATAAAATAGTGAGGACTACTATAGCCACCATCTCTGACCATCACTCCATTTCTCGACTAGTCCCAGCTATATTCTCATTTCCTGAAGAGAACAATGAAAGCAAAAGGTGAGCTCAACTAGCCCGGTAAAGAATATTATGACGAAGATAATGTAGAATAAATTATCGTTAGCCTTCAACAGTGTTAAACTGATAGAATACAATAGACAACAAGTTTAACTGCAGCGGAACAAACAATCCATTAGAAGAGTCAAGTAGAGCATGATATCTACTATTTTCTATGATTTAAAAGTTTATCATCAATTTTATCGCTGAGACTCTGCTCGATAAATAATTCACATCAGTGAATTATCCATGCACTACGGGCCAATGATATTCATTATTATCACATCCACAAATCATCCATGCACTACGGCCAAGGATATTTGTATTATCACCAATGGTCATGATTATACTGATACATACTCATAATCATACCAATCAACAATCTATCTATGTACTACAGGCAAAAGATGGCTTTTATCACAATATAAGCATGAGGATGATGACAATGATATAAGCATCAATCAAATGAAATCAGGGATAAATATTAAAGACTTTAAATTTATCTAGAGTTTAAAAATGTCCAAATTATCAACATGATAACTGCTTTGTGGAGTAAAATTCAAGAATAATATTCATGTATCAAAAAAAATTTGGACAGAAAAAAAATCAATTTTTATCATGAATAGTACCCTAGGTGAATAGTGCTTCATGAATAGTTCCTTGTGAATAGTATTTCATGAATAGTGTCATATGTATGAATAGTACCGTACGTATGAATAGTGTCGTACGTATGAATAGTACCTATGAATAGTACATATGAATAGTACTCCGACATGAAAAGCTTAAAATTTAACAAGAATGTTCAGAAAAATATCCTTGTGAAATGATACTAGATGAAGAGCAAATTTCAAGGATATTCTACTAATTTCAAAGAGTATAGAATCAATACTTAACAAAATGAGTGTAGAATTCAGAATCTGAAATGAAATAATATTACTTACATACTATAGAGTATGGAAGAAAATACTATTTCTTACGAATACTGAACAAAAATAATATCCCTTACCTTAAAAGGAGAGTATTTATGACTGGTATGGCGGGAATATTCTTGAAGAAAATTTGCACTATTTTCTACACTCAAAGCTTCCTTAAACTCTAAAGAAATACGCTCAATATTATAGAAGAAGAATTCTCTGATTCTGGTGTGATTTTCAATTCAAAAATAAGCATCCTATTTATAGGACAATGGCAGGATACTATTTGGATGCACAATAAGGAAAAATCACGAACTGCACAGTAACTTATTCATGGATTTCTGACGAATTTTTTGATTTTACTATGCAAATACTATGCAGATACTATGCGAGGTAACCGGTACCTATTTTTGACGGTGACATGATTCAACTCGCGATAGTCAATACAAAGTCGCATACTCCCATCTTTCTTCTTTACGAATAAAACAGGAGCACCCCAAGGAGACGTACTAGGATGAATGAAACTGATGCCTAATAATTCATGGAGTTGGGTTTTTGACTACTGAAGTTTAATAGGAGCCATTCGATATGGGGCTTTGGAAATGGGTTTTGCACAGGGTTCAAGCTCAATACAAAACTCGATTTCACGCTCTGGGGGTAGGCCAGGAAGTTCTTCAGGGAATACGTAAGGAATTTTATTAACAATAGAAATATCATTCAAATCTGACGTATTTTTGTTTAAATCTATAACATGAGCTAAGAAAGTTTGACATCCATTTTTTTTATAAATGAATAGCTTTATGGCTTGATATGACAGTGATTGACTTTAGTGGTTTGGTTGCTTGAATTCACATAATAGGTTGGTTAGGAATATGAAAGCTAACAACCTTACGAAAATAATAAATTTTAGCATGATGATTAGTTAACCAATCAATCCCTAAAATCACATCAAATGCAAGTATTTTCAAATAGATAAGATCGATAGGTAACGCGAGAGTGCCGATTTAAATCAAATGCGATCGAAGGTGCGAGTTGGTTGAGATGGACGTGAACTCTCCCCCTTTGGCATTTCGCAGATGATTGTGAAGCCATGTCTCTCCCAATTGCTGGTTTTGCCCTAACTCTCTAGGCTCACAACTATACTCTATTTTTTTCTTTATATCAATTGTGGTGGGAGAGTTTGTATGAGATGGGGTGGTATTTATAGATGGAAAGGGAAGGCTAGCATTGGTGGAGTGAAGAGGTGGAGAGGTGGAGAAGAGTAATAGAGTGTTGGGAATGTGGGAAAAAAGTAATGTTAGTTGGTGGTGGTTATGAAGTAATGAAGTAGTGGGGAAGTGTGAAAGTGGAGTATTATTGGGAAGGAGAGAAGACCAAATAACTGCCCACGTCTGTCTGAATTCCAGGACCCCCGCCTCGGCAGGGGGTTTTGAACTAGAAAGGCCGATACAAGCTATGCAACTATTTTTCGAAAGTCGAGGGACCTACGGCCCCAATGGTAGTAATCTTGAAAAGGCCCGCCCCGGTGGGCATGTGTTCTATCTTCATGTTTGAGGACCCCCGCCCCAGCGGGGGTTAGAGTACTAGGAAGGCCCGCCCCGGAGGGCATCAAGACTGTTAGGCCCTAACTTTTGTTTCACTGTAGTTCAATTTGCAGCCACTTTTGCTCACTTAATGCTCCTTTTTCAGACCTACATGACATATCGCACGAAGATTAGTGAGTTGTCAATAACATGATGTATTGTGAAGAGTTTAATGGAATTTTCTTTTATTCGTCTACCTAATAATGAAATGCAAACTATAATTAAGAAATTATGAATATAAAATATGATAAAGAATTAAAAATTGGGTTGCCTCCCAATTAGCACTTGATTTTAAGTCGTTTAGCCTGACTACTTCCTGCTTAAGTTGTGTCGGCCAATGTGATGGCGATTACGTCGGTGTTGGCTTCGCCACCCCAGTAATGCTTTAGACGGTGTCCGTTGACTTTGAATGTTTCGAGTGGATTGCGACTAAAAATTTCAACCGCATCGTGAGGGAATACCCGCTTGACCGTGAATGGTCCCGACCATCTCGATTTAAGCTTTCTGGGGAACAATCGCAGCCGTGAATTGAACAAGAGTACTGATTGGCCTGGCTCGAATGTTCGACGCAAAATTTTCTGGTCGTGCCATCTTTTGACTTTTTCTTTGTATATTTTAGCATTCTCATAAGCGTGAAGGCAAAATTCATCGAGTTCCTTCAATTGAAGTAATCTCTTCTCTCCTACGGCTTTTTAATCAAAATTGAGTTTTTGCACAGCCCAATATACTTTATGTTGTAGCTCCACCGATAAATGACATGCCTTCCCATACAACAGTTGATATGGTGATATCCCGATTGGTGTCTTATATGCAGTCCAGTAGGCCCATAAAGCATTATCCAATCTCAGCGACCAATCTTTTTGACTCAGATTTACCACTTTCTCCAATATCTTTTTGACTTCTCTGTTTGATACCCCAGCTTGTCCACTGGTTTGAGGGTGATATGCTGTAGCTATTGACCCCATACTTGGCCAAAAGAGCAGTAAATGACTTATTATAGAAGTGACTACCTTCGTTACTTATAATTGCTCTTTGTGTGCCAAACCTCGTGAAGATGTTCTTTTAAAGGAATTTGAGGACCACCTTGGCATCGTTTGTTGGTAGAGCTGCAGCTTCAACCCATTTTGACACGTAGTCCACTGCGAGTAGAATGTATTGATTGTTCAAAACGAGGGAAATGGTCCCATGAAATCTATACCCCATACGTCAAAAATTTCCACTTCCAAAATCATTTGTAAGGGCATCTCATTACGTTTCGAAATGTTGCCCACCCTTTGACACCTATCGCATTGTTTGACAAACTGGTGGGCATCTTTGAATAATGTGGGCCAATAAAACCCACATTATAGCACCTTCGCTGTTGTCCTCTCACTTCCATAATGCCCGCCATACGCCGATGAGTGACACTCATGCAGAATATTCTTCGCTTCCCTATATGGGATGCACCGTCGAATCATCTTGTCGGCGCACTGCTTGAACAAATATGGATCATCCCACATGTACCATTTCACGTCGTAAAGAAATTTCCTTTTCTGCTGCTCTTGTGAGGTCGGTGGTAGAATGTTACTCACAACGAAATTTGCATAATCGCTTATACCACGGAATCTCTCTTTGAAATCCCAAATAGTTGCTCATCCGAGAATGACTCATTAATCTCACATCTGTCGTCTTTTGCTTTCCCGTGGTTTTCCAACCTCGACAGGTGATCGGCTACTTGGTTCTCCGTCCCCTTCCTATCATTTATCTCTAAATCGAACTCTTGAAGTAGGAGAATCCACCGGATAAGGCGTGGCTTAACATCCTTTTTTGCTATCAAGTACCGAATCGCCGCATGGTCTGTGTAAACTATCACCTTAGTCCCTATCAAGTAAGCCCGAAATTTGTCAAATGCATATACCACTACAAGCAATTCCTTTTATGTGGTGGTGTAGTTCATTTGAGTTTCTTTAAGTGTTTTTCCTGCGTAGTATATGGCGTGAAACACCTTGTCTCGACGTTGACCCAAAACAGCCCCAACTGCGAAGTCGCTCGCATCACACATAAGCTCGAATGACATGCTCTAATCCGGTGCAACTATAACGGGGGCTGTAGTCAATTTCCTTTTTAATAAGTCAAAAGCCGTCTTGCATTCTTCATCAAAGCTGAACGTCGCATCCTTCTCTAAAGACTGCATAGAGGTTTCGCAATTTTAGAGAAGTCTTTTATAAACCTCCTGTAGAACCCAGCATGTCCCAAGAAACTCCTAATACCCTTAACTGAGTTTGATGGAGGCAATTTTTCAATAGTTTGCAGCTTTGCTCTATCAACTTTCAATCCTTGAGTCGATACCTTATGGCCCAAAATTATGCCCTCTTCAACCATGAAGTGGCATTTTTCCCAATTTAGTACGAGATTTGTGTCCTTACATCTGTGGAATACCATGACCAGATTTTGTAGGCAAATATCGAAGCTGTCCCCATAAACCGAAAAGTCATCCATAAAGACCTCAACATTTTTCTCCACCATATCCGAAAAAATTGCCATCATGCACCTTTGGAAAGTTTCAAGTGCGTTGCATAGCCCGAATGACATCCTCTTGAATGCAAATGTGCCGTAAGGGCATGTGAATGTGGTCTTCTCTTGATCCTCCAAAGCGATGACTATTTGGTTGTAGCCCCGAATACCCATCCAACAAATAGTAATATTGATGTCCCGCCAATCTATCTAACATTTGATCAATAAAGGGCAGCGGGAAATGATCTTTTTGGGTTGCCTTGTTCAATTTTCTGTAATCCATGAAAACCTGCTAACTTGTCACTGTTCTAGTTGGGATTAACTCGTTTTCATCATTCTACACCACCGTCATTCCTCCTTTTTTTGGTACGCACTGGACTGGACTAACCCATTTGCTATCGGAGATCGGGTAGATGATGCCGGCGTCTAACCATTTCAATATTTCTTTCTTCACAACGCCCTTCATAATTGGATTGAGCCGCCGCTATTGCTCCACCGTCAATTTTGCCTCATCTTCCTTCAAAATTTTGTGCATGCAAAATGAAGGGCCGATTCCCTTTATATCGGCGATTGTCCACCCAATAATTGACTTGTGTTCCCGAAGCACCCTCAACAACTTTTCTTCCTGCAATTGGTTAAGTGCAGCTGAAATAATAACAGATAAAGAATTTAAATTACCTAAATACGCATACCTGAGGTGCTTAGGAAGTGGCTTAAGTTCCAGCTTTGGTGGCTCTTCCAATGATGATTTCAATTTTTCTGCGATTACATCCTCTGTGCGTAGTGGTTCAAACAGCGTTCTAAATCGTGGTACTCGTGGCAATGAGTCTAGCAATTGAAGGTAATCCACCAATTCTGGATCATCAACATCTTTATCCCCCAATAATGTTGTTTCTAACGGATCGTTTACCAAACTCTTGCTCATATTATCGCTGATGATTTGCTCAATTAGATCCATTTGAAAACATTCTTCCTCGTCTGTAGGGAATTTCATGGCTTTAAACACATTGAATTTTACTTCTTGATCTTGGACCCTCATTGTGACGCCCCCAAAATTAGGTATACGTCACCCATCTTGGGTCGCCACTTACATGGTACATAAATTCAAATACAACTTACTAATATAAGCTGTAGGTACAATAATACGACATAACTCGTGAGTTTGAATACAAATATTGTCTACTAGATATTATACAAACTCAAAAGGAGTCCTCATTATAACTATTATCACACTATTTCACGTAGAATAGTGAGGACTACTAATGCTATCCTCTGGACCATTACTCCGTTCCCCGACTCGTCCCAACTATATTCTCATTTCAAGAGAACAAAGTGAAAAAAGGGTGAGCTCAACTAGCCCAAGAAGAAATATTATGACTAAGATAATGCGAATAAATTATCATTAGACTTCAACAATGTTAAAGCGATATAAAATACAATAGACAACCCAGTTTAATCTGCAATGAATATACAATCCATTAAAAGAGTCAAGTAGAAAATAAAGTCTACTATCTTTTAGGTTTTAAAAGGTTTTCATAAATTTTTATCACTAAGACTCAGTTTAATGAATAAACCACAATATCTAATCATCCCCGCATACCACGGCCAAGGATTTTCATCAAATTATCAATGGTTATGACTATCTTGAATCACCTGGTCATAATCATACCAAAACTATCCATCATCGCATTACAAAGCCATTGAGGACTTTTATCACATCATTTATAACAAGCCATGATTATACCGAATGATCCCTGGTCATAATCATACTAAGTTCATCTATGCACGTAAGCCAAAGATAACATAATATAACATGAGGATGATGACAATGACATAATAATTCAATAAAACAAGTTCAAGAATTATTTTATCCAGGAATTAGTAACGTCCAAATTGTCAACAAGATACTGTTTTGTAGAGTAAAATTCAAGAATGATCAGAAGAATATTTCCATGAAAAGATACTGGATGAAACGCAAATATCAAGGATATTCTACTAATTTCATGGAGTATAGAAGTCAAAGTTTTAACCATCTGGGTATAATAAAGAATGGAATAACAAAAGAAATCACCATGTACATGATTGCGATGTATGGCGAGTTATTCAACAAAATAATAATAACGGAACCAGTCGGGTGAAATTCACAACAAGCAGGATGATCCAATGAATAATAATAAATGTGAATAATAAACAATGGAACCGGTCAGGTGTAAAACACATGCATGAGGATATTCCAATGAGAATAATAAATAAATAATAAACAATGGAACCGTGTCCGGTGTAAAACACACGCATGAGGATATTCCAAATGTAATAATAAAGAATGGAATAAATGTAAGAAGATCACCAAGTATAGGGGATTCTGCAGATACAAAAGTTATTCCAAATGTAATAAATAAGAATGGAATAATATAAGGATTTCACCAAGTATAGGGTATGTCTGGCGTATACAAAGTTATGTAGAGGTATGCCACTTTTACAAAAGTTATTCCAACAGTAATAATAATGAATGGAATAATGAAGTTCTCTTCATGAATAAGAAAGAATAACACCCCTTACGGGTACAACAAATAATATCCCTTACCGTAAAAGACACTGGATATCAAAGTAGTGAAGTACGAGAATACTCTTCTTCTTTCTCTCTATAGATTTTCTCTCTATAGCTTCTCTCTATAATTTCTCTCTCTAGAGTTTCAGTGAATTCGTAAGAAAATAATGAAGGAATGAGCTTCTATTTATAGGAAAATAGAATGCATAGTAATTAATCCATGAAGCAGTTCAGATTGATTTACTTTAATCGACGGATCCATATTTAAAGCAAAATCTTTTAAATAAAATATAATATATTCTATTTATATAAAAACATTTTACTATGCAAACACTATGCAACAAAACACTATACAAAACACTATGCATAATAAAATATATATTTTATTTATAGAATAACTTTAATAAAGTATTTTGTTTTATATAAAAGATGTTTACATTTTTTATTACGTTAATAATACTGAATAAAACAAAACGTCATTATCGCTTATAATAATTCATATTATTAATAAACAATAATGGAATCAAACCGAGTGACTTCTCACATAAGCATCAATAATCAATACCGTGTGCTACTTTGCAACCACACGTATCACTGTACTTTTACTACCGAGTAATTCAACAGTATCAACGGTAAAACTTCCGCCGTTATTTCAATAAAATATTTTTGTCGTTTTCTCAATCCGATAATAATTCGCATTGTAGGGTCCACCAATGATTGAGCCGTTATACGAATATTCCTCGCTAAACCTAATATTCCCACCAATCGAATATAATATAACCACTTGCATACTTTGCAAAATTTATAAATACTACCCATAACTATAATATTATCTCAAATTCACACCATAATATTAAAAATTATTTCGACAAAATTTAAATCTTTATTGATAAAATCTGGGGCCTCACAATCTCCCTCCTTATGGAATTTTGCCCTCGAAATTAGGGTACGTGCACGGTATGATAAAGAGGTGAGGATACCTTGAATACCTTTATCGTTGAAAACATTAAATTCATCTTTGCAATCCAAACCCAAAGATATTCATTAACAATTCATCTTTGCACTACAGCCAAAGATATACAAATTATAAAACCAATAATGTTGAGACGCTGATGACTTAATAGTATCACGACCACGAATTATCCATGCACCACTTGGCCAAGGATATTCGTGTTTTCAATTCTGATCATGATTATACCAAATAATCCTTGGTCATAATCATACCAAGTCTATCAATGTATTACTACCAAAGATGACTTTTTACCACATCCATGAATTAATATTTCATCACGAGACTCACTAAATAATTAATCCATATCATCGAATCATCCACCGCACTACGGGCCAAGGATATTCATTAGTATCACGACCACAATTATCCATGCACTACTACCAAAGATAATCGTGTATTCATTAGTATCACGACCACAAATTATCCATGCACTACGACCAAAGATAATCGTGTATTCATTAGTATCACAACCACAAATTATCCATGCACTACTACCAAAGATAATCGTGTATTCATTAGTATCACAACCACAAATTATCCATGCACTTCTACCAAAGATAATCGTGTATTCATTAGTATCACGACCACAAATTATCCATGCACTACTACCAAAGATAATCGTGTATTCATTAGTATCACGACCACAAATTATCCATGCACTACTACCAAAGATAATCGTGTATTCATTAGTATCACGACCACAAATTATCCATGCACTACTACCAAAGATAATCGTGTATTCATTAGTATCACGACCACAAATTATCCATGCACTACTACCAAAGATAATCGTGTTTTCAATTCTTATTATGATTATACCGAACAATCCTGGTCATAATCATACCAAGTCCATCTACGCACTATACAGCCATGATGACTTTCAACATAATATAAGCATGAGGATAATGATATAAAGAATCAATCAAATGAGATAAAGGATAAATATTAAACATTTATAATTTATCCAGATTCAAGAATATCCCCATGTTATCAATCACTTAATAATCTCATAATCTAATATCATTAATATTATAACAATATTTTAATCACTTCTTAAATTTATAAACAATTTATCTCAATTGTTTACGCTTTTACCATATAATGCATTTAATCATTCAAAATGCCATACTCATAAGATATCATCACCAATTATCAAATCCCTCAAAAAATATGCATATACTCTATATAGGATTCTCTAGCCATAAAATCCTATTTTCAACTTTGTTACTTCACATAACATATTTAACTCATATGTTCAGTAACTAAACTATTTTCATGAAAATACTAAATCAATCCCAAAAATATTTCTTTTCTGGGATTTAGCATAATATAGTCCCATAATGAAAATATATTTTTTTTCGGAATTTTAAAATTCATTTACTATTTTTCAAAATTAATTTCTAATTAATTCCTTAAGAAATTAGCTACCTCAAGTTTAACTCCAAAAATTCCCAAATCTTGGCAGGACCTTACACATGTTAACGTGAGCTTCTAGTTTAAATTTCATGGTCATCGGAGTTATAGAACTCCAGGTTATAGCGTTTTTCATTTCGGGAAAAACCTAAATATTGAAATAGTCATAACTTGCTCATTTTAAGTCGAATGAGCTCATTTTTGGACAGGAGGTACTTTATACCATATACCTTCATGTCCCAAAAGGCCAGAATTTTTCTCATAATTTAAGTGGTAGAAACAGCCCCTCTAAAATCATGGCAGCAAGACTTTTTTGGTTTTGCAACTTTGCACTCCTTTGCTAAAATCAGTCCACACAAAATCTACAACACTTTTTCCAGTAATTCCACTTGGATTAGTTAGGTAACTCATAGATCTAACTCTAGGACTTGACCACACTCAAAAATTCAAAATATAATAGGAGATATGGTCAATTGAATTTCGTATACGTTTTTCACCAAAATCGATTTTCAACTCTTTGTGATTTCTAAGAAACTTTCATGTTTTCACATAATAACCAACATAACTCATCATAACACTTACTAATACTACATTATACCCATGGTTTTCATTAGTCCAATGCTTTTATTATGACTTTTATCATAAACCACGTAAAACTATTCATTTTAGTTGAAGAAATATTTGAGGGTTTAAGAATTGGGTTTCAGTCTTTGGGTTGATACAAAATTCGATTTCACGCTCTAGGGTAGGCTAGGAAATCTTCAAGAATACGTCAAGAAATTTATTAATGATAGAAATATCATTCAAAGTCATTACTCTCGTCCAAGACTTGGATAGTACGTCACATTAATACCAACTCGTGACTTTCATCCCAACTTTGGATAAGACGTCACAATGACAACTTACATAAATGTATAGTCAAAAACTGTTTTAGAAATTAGAATCTTTGGGAAGTGCTCAAGGAAACCTTCGTACATGGGAGGCCATGCTTCTAGGTTATGATAGATATCATATGGCCACAGAATTATCCTTGGTTTATCCAATAGACCCCAAAGAAAAATGAGAAGATTACTATCATATTCTTCCCAATGGTGAGTCTTCTCTTGATTTATCATTATCTCCACTGTCTCAAATTGAGAATTATACTTCAAACAAACACCAAGATGATATAGGTAGTGCTCGTAAATATACTCAGCAAGTGGATGAGCACAACCTTGTTTTATGATGACACGAGGTTGTATGTCATTAGACATCTTGTATGATAGTGGCAAAACACTCTTCCAACGTTGGGTTCGCCTCACCCTAGTTGATTCACCAAATATAACTACTAAATGATGACCACCGTTTCTATTCCCATCGTTACCCCTAGCTCGACCTAGCTACACTCTTATTACCCGAAAGGAATTGTGAAGCAAAAGGGTTAATTAATATATCAATATTATCCCTATACTCAATCGACCAATTAAATAACAAATAAACTTAGGTAGGTCATACTAGCGAAGGAATTCCCGATCTCTCCCTCCTAGTTCTTATCTCGCATCTTAGCGTGGATCATATCCCTAAGCTCGATACTGTTGTGACGCCCCCAAAATTAGGTATACGTCACCCATCTTGGGTCGCCACTTACATGGTACATAAATTCAAATACAACTTACTAACATAACTGTCGTGTACAATACGACATAAACTGTGAGTTTGAATACAAATATTGTCTACTAGATATTATACAAACTCAAAAGGAGTCCTCATTACAACTATTATCACACTATTTCACAGAATAGTGAGGACTACTAATGCTATCCTCTGGACCATTACTCCGTTCCCCGACTCATCCCAACTATATTCTCATTTCCTGAAGAGAACAGTGAAAGAAAGGGTGAGCTCAACTAGCCCAGTAAGAAATATTATGACTAAGATAATGCAGAATAAATTATCATTAGACTTCAACAATGTTAAACTGATAAAATACAATAGACAACAAGTTTAACTGCAGCGGAATATACAATCCATTAAAAGAGTCAATAGAGAAAATAAAGTCTACTATCTTTTAGGTTTTAAAAGGTTTTCATAAATTTTTATCACTAAGACTCGGTTTAATGAATAAACCACAATATCTAATCATCCCCGTACCACACGGTCAAGGATTTTCATCAAATTATCAATGGTCATGACTATTTGAATCACCCCCGGTCATAATCATGCCAAAACTATCCATCATCGCATTAGGTGCCACCGAGGACTTTTATCACATCATTTATAACAAGCCATGATTATACCGAATGATCCTCGGTCATAATCATACTAAGTTCATCTATGCACGTAAGCCAAAGATAACATAATATAACATGAGGATGATGACAATGACATAATAATTCAATAAAACAAGTTCAAGAATTATTTTATCCAGAATTAAGTAACGCCCAAATTGTCAACAAGATCTTTGTTTTGTAGAGTAAAATTCAAGAATGATCAGAAGAATATTTTCATGAAAAGATACTGGATGAAACGCAAATATCAAGGATATTCTACTAATTTTATGGAGTATAGAAGTCAAAGTTTTAACTAACTGGGTATAATAAAGAATGGAATAACAAAAGAAATCACCACGCATGCGGTACTTGCATGTAAAAAGTTATTCAACAAAATAATAATAACGGAACCAAAGTCGGTGAAATTCACACGCAAGCAGGATGATCCAAATGTAATAATAAATTTGAATAATAAACAATGGAACCGGTCGGTGTAAAACACACGCATGAGGATATTCCAATGTAATAATAAATGCGAAATAATAAACAATGGAACCGAAGTCGGTGTAAAACACACGCATGAGGATATTCCAATGAATAATAAAGAATGGAATAAATGTAAGAAGATCACCAAGTATAGGGGATTACAGTATCTGAGTTATTCCAATGAGAATAAATAAGAATGGAATAATATAAGGATTTCACCAAGTATATAGGGTATCTGCAGCGTATACAAAGTTATGTATAGGGTATGCCACTTTTTACAAAGTTATTCCAATGAATAATAATGAATGGAATAACAAAAGTTCTCTTCATGAATAAGAAAGAATAACACCCTTACGAACAACAAATAATATCCCTCACCGTAAAAAAAATAACCTTTGGATATCAAAGTAGTGAAGTACCGAATACTCTTCTTCTTTCTCTCTATAGATTTTCTCTCTATAGCTTCTCTCTATAATTTCTCTCTCAGAGTTTCGGTGAATTCGTAAGAAAATAATGAAGGAATGAGCTTTATTTATAGGAAAATAGAATGCATAGTAATTAATCCATGAGCGGTCAGATTGATTTACTTTAATCGACGGTCCATATTTAAAGCAAAATCTTTTAAATAAAATATAATATATTCTATTTATATAAAAACATTTTACTATGCAAACACTATGCAACACTATGCAAAATACTATGCAAAACACTATGCATAATAAAATATAATATATTCTATTTATAGAATAACTTTAATAAAGTATTACGCTTTATATAAAAAGATGTTTCATTTTATTACGTTAATAATACTGAATAAAACAAAACGTCATTATCATTATAAAAATTCATATTATTAATCGACAATAATGGAATCAAATGGTGACTGACTTCTCATAAACATCAATAATCAATACCGTGTGCTACTATGAAACCACACGACATCGTACTTTTACTACTGAGTAGTTCAACAAGATCAACGGTAAAACTTCCGCCGTTATTTCAATAAAATATTTTGTCGTTTTCTCAATTCGACAATAATTCTATTATAGGGTCCACCAATGATTGAGTAGTTATATTTAATATTCCTCGCTAAACCTAATATATTCCAACCAATCGAATATAATATAACCACTTGCATACTTTGCAAAATTTATAAATACTACCCACAACTATAATATTATCTCAAATTCACACCATAATATTAAAAATTATTTCGACAAAATTTAAATCTTTATTGATAAAATCTGGGGTCTCACACTCATAGTTAGTTCTCCCTTTTGTACATCTATGAGTGTCTTCCCTGTATCCAAAAATGGTCTCCCTAGGATAATTGGGATGTTCTTGTCCTCCTCAAAATCCAGAATAATAAAGTCCACGGGGAAAATAAACTTATCCACTTTCACTAAGATGTCCTCTACTATGCCTCTCGGATACATGACTGACCTATCCGCCAACTATAAGAAAATGTTCATAGGCCTTGGCGCGGGCAACCCTAACTCTAAGTATACTGATAATGGCATAAGGTTTACACTCGCCCCCAAATTGTAAGACCCGAACTTATTATAAATAAAATTGAATTTTTCTTCTATTCATTATTTTAAATTAATAAAGTGTTAATTTGATATAATGCTTTGGTTATGGGTGAAATGTGAAAATTTTACAAATTAAGCAAGTGGTTATAAAATATTCATTTTTGTCGGGGAATATTCATTTAGTCGTGGAATATTCTTGTTGTCGGGGAATATTAAATGCGATGCAGTGCAAAACCATTTGTGGGCCCCATAATAAAAAGCGGTTTGATGAAGGAAAAGCGACAAGCGTATGAGTTTTTATGAATAAGCTGGCGTAATTATTACCAATTAACAACCTTTGTTGGGTTACACGGTGGTTAAAATACGATGTCTGCGTCGTTTAGTTGCCTGATAGTACACTGTACGCATGATATTGTTGAATTATTGATTCTTACGTAAGAAGGCACTACTCAATAATTGTTACAATAATTCTTGCTCAATATTTTATTTTATTGATTCAATAATTGTTTGCGTTGATATTTTATATTATTGTTGTTTCAATAATTGTCTTTGCGACGAGATTTCCCATTATCGGATCAATAATTCATATTATTTGAATAATATTATTAGATAGAATTATTGGCAATGTCTAGAAAGTTCTGTCAAGGAGAGGTTTGGTCACCTAATTGCGCGCCAGTAAGGACAAATCCTTATTGGAAAGCCCCCTCTTTCCTGGGAACTGCCTGGTTGTCATAATTGTGATTCTGTAATATTATTTGTGAATAATTATTTATTTATTTATATGATAAGGAAATATTTATTTTATGTGGATATAAATGATGGATATATTTATGTGGATATAAATGAAGGAATTAATGTTGAGGTGTTTTATTAGTATTTTGTTGAAATGAAGAACGAAATTTGGAAATTTTCAGAAAATTAGTTTATTACTTGATTTTGTAAAATCTATAACTCTTTGTGTATAATGAGTTAGGAGATGAGCCATTTATCAAAAGAAAGCCCTTGAAGTAAGCTAAACGTAAAAACTTGAATCACCCAAAAATCCTTTGCAGATTTATTGTGTTGAATTTTTGAATGAAATTGGTCTGAATGACTCATAATCCAAAAAATCAGTGTTCTTGAGATATATTGCATGAGTTATAAATTTTGATCTGACTGTTGGATCGTTGTAATTTTTTGATATGTTATACATATATAAGTTGAGTATATACCCACAAATTTTAAATCGTTAAAAATTAACGTATGATTTGTTATGAATTTTAAGAGGTGACTGATTCAGAAATTGTTTTTATAAATAATTTTGGTGGAGATTTCTAGAAGGCGGTGCCCACTTTTTGGTTGGTGTAGAGAACATGTGATGAATTATTCTTTAAAGTGTGCTGGGCTGAATTCAAAGGTGGCATAGAAGGAAGATTAATAAAAACATATTATTTTATTAATTTAGTCTCCTATGGCGTTCTAGCATTTTCCTATAAATAGACGCTTAGGTTAGAATTAGAAATCACACCAGAAACAAGTTTTCTTTCTCTCTAGATTATCAAACGTATTTTTGTGAGTATTTTGATACTTTGAGAGTTGCTGTTTGGTACAAGTTTCCTTCGGCTTTTTATCCGATATTCCGATCAGAAGTACTGTTTCTTTGAGGTAAGGGATGTTATTTTCTTCTCAAATGATATTATTTTATTCAATATCATTATGCCAAAATATTGGTGAACTTTTTAATCAAATTTATAACTTTTTGTGTCGGGGTTACTACTCACGTATACGGCAATATTCACGTATACGACATTATTCATGAATACGGCACTATTCACCGAAAAATGAAATTTTCTTTTTTGTCCAAGATGTCTATTTTGGCTACTATCTTTGATTGTATCCATGTTTTGATCTTTATTTTTGAATTCTGCTTCATAATTGGTTATTATGAAGTATTATTGATCTTGGATAAACTGTTATACGAATCCCTAATATTTGTCCTTCTGTCTCACTGGATTCGTTCTCTAAAATGTTTTTCATTATCCTCAGTCCTTAATGATGATACTTGATGAATATCTTTGTCCGTAGTGCAAAGATGAATGATTAACTGATGAATATCTTTGGCCCGTAGTGCAAAGATGAACAGGTGTTGAGATGAACATGACCGACTGGTGATACAAATGAATATCTTTGACCTGTAGTGCAAAGATGAATATTTGATTAAAGATGAATATTGATTGTTTTTACAGGGATAAAAATATTGACGATGAACTTTTAAATCTTAGAAGATAGTAGAACTCATTCTCTACTTGACTCTTCTAATGGATTGTTGTTTCCACTGCAGTTGTTGATCTAAAACTTGTTGTCTCATTATATTTTATCGATTTTTTTCCTCGTTGAAGACTAATGATAATTTGTTTTATATTATCTTAGTCATAATATTCTTTCTTAAGGCTATTTGAGCTCACCCTTTTCCTTTTTGTTCCATTTTTCTTCTCAGGAGGTGAGAACATAGCAGGATCGAGTCGGGGTATGGAGTGATGGTTTTAGAAAGATGTTTTAGCAGTCCTCACTATTTCTATAAAATAGTGTATGAATAATTGTAATGAGGACTTATTTGAGTGTGGATATTTTCTAGAAGACAATATTTGTATTTAAACTCACAGTATGTGTTGTCGTATTTTGCACGACAATTGTATTATTGAAGTTGTAGTTTCTTTCTGTACCATGTATTTGGCGACTCAGAATGGGTGTTTTATACCTATTTTGGGGGCGTCACAGTTGGTATCAAAGCTTAGGGATATGGTGTCTGGCGGAGATTGGGGAATAGAACTAGGAGGGGAGAGATGAGTAAATCCTTCGCTAGTGTGTCCTATCTAAAGCTTATTTGTTGGTCGATCATAATATAGGGATATTATGTGATATAATAATTTGTTTAATTAACCCTTGTTTTATGGTAGTATTTAAGAATGGTGGCTGAGAATGTTAACAATGGAGTGTATGAGACTGTGGAATAACCTTTAGTCACAAACCAGGAGAACGTACAATAGGAAGGCAATATTCCTCCTGTAAACAACACTACCGAGCAAACGATGAATGATGGAATGTTTAGGAGCTTTTTGCAGTTCATGCAAAATCAGACGAGGGAGACTCGTGTACAAAATACGGGTGGAAACGATGGCAATACGCGGTCTGTCCCAACTCCTTGAACTGGTTGGGACCACCAGATTTCTAGGGAAAGCCCGATCCGATTAAGGCAGAAATATGGGTCAAGCAAATTACCAAGATATTCGATGTCTTGGGATGTACGGAAGAACAAAGAGTTCCATTCACTACCTTTATGTTCCGTGGTGAGGCAGATTACTAGTGGGAATCCGTGAAGCGTACCCAGCCAGCCGCACTTAACATGTCTTGGGAAAGATTTCAGAAACTGTTCAATGACAAGTACTTTCCAGAAAGTATTCGTCATATGAAGGAGGTAGAGTTTATTAGACTGGAACAGAACAACATGACGGTGTCTTAGTACGAGGTGAAGTTCGCGGAGTTATCTAGGTTTGCACCTCATTTAGTAGAAAATGAGGAACGTATGACGCGGATGTTTCTGAGAGGTCTAAAACCCAAGATTCGTCAATACCTTATCTCTCATAAATTTTCTCTGTATTCAGATGTTGTGTCAGTGGCTCGATTATTAGAGCGAGAGAATGAGTATACTCAACCGAGGGACCACAAACTGAGGTCATCATATCGGTGATGCAGATCATCGAGCGATGATAACTAGCGAGGAGGGAAAAATACGGACAAAGGCGGTAACCACTCGGGTGGTAATCGTGGCCATGATAATAGGAGAGGTGAGTCAAGTGGAAATTTCAGAAAGAGGAGATTCAACAATGTCGGAAAGACATCGGTGCGCGATACCAAAGACCAACAACAAATTCTAGGGAGGAGAGAACGGCCTTGATTAGATGTTACAAATGCGGGAAAGAGGGACATATCAGCCCAAACTGCCCACAACAATCTAAGGTATACTATATTTATGGAAAGGAAGGACATATCGCTCGAGATTGTACTATAGCGAAACCAAGTTTAGCGGGGATGGTGACTCCAAGGGCTGTCCCGGATAAGTCGAAATCAGCGATTCCTGGAAGAGCGTTTATTGTGACTGGAAAAAACGTGAGGAACCCGAACGAGGTGATTACGGGTAAGCTAATCTTGAACTCTTGCGAAGTTTATACCTTACTAGATACCGGTTCTACCCATTCTTTTATCTCTCCTGCTTGTGCTCAACGTTTAAACTTGACTCTGGAGAAATTAGACTTTGATTTATCAGTGGAGACTCCGTTAGGAGAAACCTTCGTTACATCTACAGTTTATAAATCTTGCTTGATACAAGTTGGCACAATCACATTACCTGTTGATCTTATTTCTTTAAAGATACTTGCTTTTGATGTGATTTTAGGAATTGATTGGTTAACCACTCATCATGCCAAAATTGATTATTTTCGTAAGGTTGTTAGTTTTCATATTCCTAACTAACCTGTTATACGAATTCAAATAACTAAACCACTAAAATCAGTCACCGTTATATCAAGCCATAAAGTTATTCTTTTATTGAAAAACGGATGCCAAGGTTTCTTAGCCCATGTTATGGATTTGAACAGAGACAAGTCAGATTTGGATAATATTTTTGTTGTTAGAGAATTTCTTGATGTATTTCTTGAAGAACTTCCCGGTCTACCCCCAGAACGTGATGTTGAATTCTTTATTAACCTTGAACCGGGTACAAAACCCATTTCTAAAACCCCATATCGAATGGCTCCTATTAACCTTCAGGAGTTAAAAGTCCAACTACAGAAATTGTTAGACATCGGTTTCATTCTTCCTAGTACATCTCCTTGGGGGTGCTCTGTTTTATTAAGTAAAGAAGAAAGATTTCGGAGTATGCGACTTTGTATTGACTACCGAGAATTAAACCATGTCACCATCAAGAATAGGTATCCGTTACCTCGCATTGATGACCTGTTTGACCAGTTGCAAGAAGCACAATTCTTTTCAAAGATCGATCTTCGTTCTGGATATCATCAGCTAAAGATTAAAACTGATGATATTCCAAAGACTGCCTTCAGAACTCGGTACGAGCATTATGAATTCTTAGTCATATCTTTTGGATTAACTAATGCTCCTGCTGCTTTCATGGATATGATGAACCGTGTATTCAAGGAATATTTGGATCAGTTCGTTGTTGTCTTTATTGATGACATCCTCATCTATTCCAAAAGCCATGAAGATCATGAGCACCATTTGAAGCTGATACTTGAAAGGCTTCGTGAAAACAAGCTTTATGCCGAGCTGAAGAAATACGAGTTCTGGCTTGAGGAAGTAGCATTGCTTGGGCACGTGGTGTCAAAACATGGAGTATCTGTTGACCCGGCGAAGGTTGAAGAAATACAAAGTTGGGAGCAACCGAAGTTGGTGACCGAAGTACACAGCTTTCTGGGCTTAGTTAGTTATTATCGGAGATTCGTGGAAGGATTTTCTCGAATCGCTACTCCGTTAACTCAGCTGACTCAGAAAGATACAAAATTCGTATGGAGCGAGGAATGCGAGAAGAGTTTTTAAGAGCTCAAGAGGACTCTCATTTCGGCACCTGTTCTGGCAATACCATCTGGGTCAGATGGATTTTTTATCTACAACGATGCTTCAGGCAAAGGGTTAGGATGTGTTCTCATACAACATGGGAAAGTCATAGCCTATGCCTCGTGACAACTCAAAGAATATGAGAGGAATTATCTTGCTCATGATCTAGAGTTGGCAGCAGTCGTATTCGCGTTGAAAATTTGGAGACACTACTTGTATGGGGAGAAAGTGGAGATTTATACGGACCATAAAAGCCTTAAATATTTCTTCACCCAAAAAGAACTTAACATGCGGCAACAACGTTGGCTTGAGTTATTGAAAGATTACAATCACACTATTCAATATCATCCGGGAAAAGTGAACGTAGTAGCTGACACATTGAGTAGAAGATCATATGCGAGTACGAGTGCGATATTGTCAACGCAAATGCCCATTTTATACGATTTACAAAGGATGGAGATTAAGTTAAAGACTCCAGGGACCCACATGATGATGGCGAATATACGAGTAGAACCGACTTTAATCGATAAAGTTATAGCTACTCAAGCTATGGACCTGGGGCTGATACGTATGAAGAAGAAAGTGTAAGAAGGTGCTATTCCGGAAGCAAGAATCGATGAAGAAGGAATACTTTGAGTCAACTCTAGACTTTGAGTTCCTAACGATTCTGACTTGAAGCATAGAATCATGATGGAGGCACACAACACCCCGTTTGTAATCCATCCTGGGAGTACCAAAATGTATCATGATATTGGACATACATTTTGGTGGAACAATATGAAGAGAGAGATCGCGGAGTTTATCTCGAGGTGTTTAACTTTGTCGGCAATGTAAAGGCGGAGCATCAAGTGCCAAAGGGTCCATTGCAACCACTTGAGATTCCAAAATGGAAGTAGGAACACATTACCATGGATTTTGTTATAGGTCTTCCCAAAGTTTCTCAAGGTATAGATGCGATTTGGGTTATTGTTGATAGATTAACCAAGTCTGCTCATTTCTTACCTATACGAGAAACTTATTCCCTTGAACGTCTTGGTCGTATGTACGTGAATGAGATTGTGAGATTGCATGGCATGCCAGTATCCATAGTTTTGGATCGTGACCCAAGATTCACTTCAAGATTTTGGGTTAGCTTCTTGAAAGCTATGGGCGCGGTTCTGATTTAGTTCAAAGATACCATCCTCAAACGGACGGGCAATAGGAAAGGACTATTCAAACCCTTGAAGATCTATTAAGACTCTGTGTCCTAGATTTCAAAGGAAGTTGGAATAAGTACTTGCCACTGGTGGAATTCTTCTACAATAATAATTATCAAGCAAGTATAGGCATGGCTCCCTTCGAGGCGTTGTATGGACGAAAGTGTCGTTCTCTAGTATATTGGGATGAGGTGGGAGAAGCAATGTTGTTGGGACCAGAATTAGTAAGCATGACTACAGAAAAGATCCAAATGATTCGACAACGTATACAAACGGCACAGGATCGACAAAAGAGTTATGCGGATCTTCATAGAAAGGACGTGGAATTTAGTATTGGGGATCATGTATTGTTTCGTGTTTCTCCATGGAAGGGAGTTACAAGATTTGGGAAGAGAGAAAAGCTCAATCCAAGGTTTATTGATCCATTTGAGATTCTTGATCGAATAGGAAATGTGGCCTATAGACTCGCATTACCTCCAAGTATGTCTCGTGTTCACAATGTTTTCCACATATCTATGCTTCGTAAATATGTGAAAGACCCGAACCATATTATTGAGTTAGAACCAGATGAGATAGATGAAGATTTAACGTACGAGGAGGTACCTGTTAAGATCTTGGATAAGAAAGAGCATGTCCTTCGCACCAAGGTTATACCACAAGTTAAGGTTTTATGGAGGAACCATGTAATTGAAGAAATGACATGGGAGTTGGAATCGGAAATAAAAGCAAGGTACCCTCACCTTTTCGATACACCAGGTATGTACGTTAATTTCGAGGACGAAATTTTATAAGGAGGGGAGGTTGTAAGACCCCAACTTATTATAAATAAAATTGAATTTTTCCTCTATTCATTATTCTAAATTAATAAAGTGTTAATTTGATATAATGCTTTGGTTATGGGTGAAATGTACAAATTTTACAAATTAAGCAAGTGGTTATAAAATATTCATTGTTGTCGGGGAATATTCGTTTGGCAGTGGAATATTCTTGTTGTCGGGTAATATTCGTACGACGACGCAGCCATTTGTGGGCCCCATAACAGAAAATAGTTTGATGAAGGAAAATAACAAAGTATGAGTGTTTATGAATAACGACATAATTGTTACCAATTAACACTATTGGGTTACACGGTGGTTAAAATACTGATGTCTGGCGTGGTTTAAAGAAGAGTACCTGCGGCATTTATGCGAAGATTGTTGAATTATTGATTCTTACGTAAGAAGGCACTACTCAATAATTTTTACGAATAATTCTTCATTCAATATTTTATTTTATTGATTCAATAATTCTTTGCGTTGATATTTTATATTATTGTTGTTTCAATAATTGTCACTGCACAGTATTTCCCATTATCAGATCAATAATTCATATTATTTGAATAATATTATGAGATAGAATTATTGGCAATGTCTAGAATGTTCTGTCAATGAGAGGTTTGGTCACCTAATTGCTCGCCAGTAAGGAAAAATCTTTATTGGAAAGCCCCTCTTTCCAGGAACCGCACTTGGTTGTCATAATTGTGATTCTCGTAATATTATTTGTGAATAATTATTTATTTATTTATATGATAAAGAAATATTTATTTTATGTGGATATAAATGATGGATATATTTATGTGGATATAAATGAAGGAATTAATGTTGAGGTGTTTTATTAGTATTTTGTTGAAATGAAGAACGAAATTTGGAAATTTTCAGAAAATTAATTTATTACTTGATTTTGTAAAATCTATAACTCTTTGTGTATAATAAGTTAGGAGATGAGCCATATATCAAAAGAAATCCCTTGAAGTAAGCTAAACGTAGAAATTTGAATCACCCAAAAATCCTTTGTAGATTTATTGTGGTGAAATTTTGAATGAAACTGGTCCGAAGGACTCATAATCCGAAAAATCAGTGTTCTTGAGATATATTGCGTGAGTTATAAATTTTGATCTGACCGTTGGATCGTTGTAATTTTTGGATATGTTATACATATATAAGTTGAGTATATGTCCACAAATTTTAAACCGTTAAAAATTAACGTATGATTTGTTATGAATTTTAAGAGGTGACTGATTCAAAAATTATTTTTATAAATGATTTTGGTGGAGATTTCTAGAAGGCGGGGCCCACTTTTTGGTTGGTGTAGAGAACATGTGCTGAATTATTCTTTCAAGTGTGGTGGGCTGAATTCAAAGGTGGCGTAGAAGGAAGATTAATAAAAATATATTATTTTATTAATTTAGTCTCCTATGGCGTTGTAACATTTTCCTATAAATAGACGCTTAGGTTAGAATTGAAAATCACACCAGAAACAAGTTTTCTTTCTCTCTAGATTATCGAGCGTATTTTTGTGAGTATTTTGATACTTTAAGAGTTGCTGTTCGGTACAATTTTTCTTCGGCTTTCTATCCGATATTCCGATCAAAAGTACTGTTTCTTTGACGTAAGAGATGTTATTTTCTTCTCAAATGATATTATTTTATTCAATATCATTATGCCAAAATATTGGTGAACTTTTTAATCAAATTTATAACTTTTTGTGTCGGGGTTACTACTCACGTGATACTGGCGTGATATTCACGATACGACATTATTCATGAATACGGCACTATTCACCGAAAAATGAAATTTTCTTTTTTGTCCAAGATGTCTATTTTGGCTACTATCTTTGATTGTATCCATGTTTTGATCTTTATTTTTGAATTCTGCTTCACAATTGGTTATTATGAAGTATTATTGATCTTGGATAAACTGTTATACGAATCCCTAATATTTGTCCTTCTGTCTCACTGGATTCGTTCTCTAAAATGTTTTTCATCATCCTCAGTCCTTAATGATGATACTTGATGAATATATTTGTCCGTAGTGCAAAGATGAATGATTGAATATCTTTGGCCCGTAGTGCAAAGATGAACAGGTGTTGAGATGAACATGACCGACTGGTGATACAAATGAATATCTTTGACCTGTAGTGCAAAGATGAATATTTGATTAAAGATGAATATTGATTGTTTTTACAGGGATAAAAATATTGATGATGGACTTTTAAATCTTAGAAGATAGTAGAACACATTCTCTACTTGACTCTTCTAACGGATTATTGTTTCATTGCAGCATTGTTGATCTAAAACTTGTTATTCTATTATATTTTATCGATTTTTCCTGTTGAAGACTAATGATAATTTGTTGTATATTATCTTAGTCATAATATTCTTTTATTGGGCTAGTTGAGCTCACCCTTTTTCTTTTTGTTCCATTTTTCTTCTCGGAGGTGAGAACATATAATGAGGATCGAGTTGGGGTATGGAGTGATGGTTCTAGAAAGATATTTTAGCAGTCCTCACTATTTCTATAAAATAGTGTATGAATAATTATAATGAGGACTTATTTGAGTGTTGATATTATCTAGAAGATAATATTTGTATTTAAACTCACAGTGTGTGTTGTCATATTTTGCACGACAATTGTATTATTGAAGTTGTAGTTACTTTCTGTACCATGTATTTGGCGACTCAGAATGGGTGTTGTATACCTATTTTGGGGGCGTCACACAAATCACATAAACACTTGTTGAAGTGCATCTCCCCGATCGTGCATGGAATAGTAAACTCCCCGGGTCCTTGAGTTTTGGTGGTAATTTCTGCTGTAATACCGCACTACACTCCTCGGTTAGTGCCATAGTATCAAAATCATCCCATTTCTTCTTTCTTGACAAAATCCCTTTCATAAATTTTGTGTAACTCCGCATTTGTTCTAGGGCCTTTGCAAATGGTATATTGATTTGAAGTTTCTTGAAAATTTCCAAAAACTTGGCAAATTGCTTGTCTAATTTTTGTTTTTGGACCCTCTGCTGAAATGGTGGAAGTTGGTACACAATTGGCTTATTGTTTAGCTTTGTTTCCTTACCTTGCTTATCCTCACCTTTTCTTTCTACACTCACATCCCTATCATCAACTTTTTCATCCGGAGTTGCTGAATTTTCTGCAGTAGCACCTTCGAGATGTTTTCCACTCTGCAATGTAATTGCTTGACATTGTTCATGGTTACCCTTTGGATCTCTCTCTGTATCACTTGGTAATGTCCCTTGTGGTCTATTATTCAATGCTAACACAATTTGTCCGATCTGATTCTCTAGATTCTTGATCGACATCTCTTGTGATTTCATAGCCATGGCTTGATTTTTTATAGCCAAATTGGTGTTAGTCATGAATTTTACCAACACTTCCTCCAGATAGGGTTTCCTTTCTTGAGCTGGTTGTTGCTTGTTCTGAAATCCTGGTGGATATGATTGTCGTGAAGCTTGATTTTGCTAGTTGTTGCTCCATGAGAAATTCGGATGATTCCTATTTCTTTGATTGTATGTGTTATGATATGTGTTTTGAGGAATTCTGTTGTAATTGTCGATGAACTGTACAAATGCTGGATTAATTGCACATTGCTCCGTTGGGTGCTCTCCTGCGCACAACTCGCATATTATTGCCAATTGCTGTACTTGTTGTGCTTGTGTTGCTGTCACCGACTCCAACTTCTTTGAAAGTGCAGATATCAGTGCCTGCATCGCTGTCATACTATCTACTTCTAATACCCTAGCTGCCTTTGCCTGAGTCATTCTCGCTGTGGGCCACTGGTAGTTATTAGCCGTCATGGTTTTAATCAACTCATAGGCTTCCTCGTAACTTTTAGCCATGAACGCTCCGCCCGACGCTGCATCAATACTTGTTCGAAGATTCCCATGTAGTCTGTTGTAAAACGTGTTCATTTGCAACCACTTGGGCAATCCATGATGTGGGCATTTTCTGAGCAGTTCTTTGTATCTTTCCCATGCCTCATATAATGACTCCCCATGTTGCTGTTCAAACATCATTATCTCGTTCCTCATCTTCGCAGTTTTCGCCGGTGAAAAGAATTTTGCGAGGAATTTCTGAGCTAAATCCTCCCATGTAGTTATCGAACAGGACGGTAGAGAATGCAACCAACTCTTCGCCTTGTCCCGTAAAGAGAATGGGAACAATCGAAGTCTCACCGCCTCATCCGAAACCCCATTGAACCTAAAGGTGTCGCACATTTCTAGAAAGCTGACTAGATGCTCGTTCGGATCGTCATTTGCAAATCCCCCAAACTGAACTGAATTCTGAATCATTTGTATCATCCCAGGCTTAATTTCGAACGTATTTGCTGCTATTGCTGACCTGGTGATGCTTGACTGCAGTTCAGTCACCTTGGGCGTGTCGTAATCCCAAATGCTTTCCGATCTTCGGCTGCCATTCCCGTTACCTCTTCCTTTTCAGATGTTTCAAATTCTTGCCTCGTTTCCTTGATCCACTTACTCAACCTCTGAAACCTTTTCTCAATGTCGTCCTCAAAAGGCAGCAAGTCTGGATTTTGGGATCGAGTTTGCATAAACTACGTCTAACCCCTGAAATAAGAAGCACAAAACAAAAATAAAAATGTCTAAGTAAAACTGGATTAATTAAACTGATATTGTAAAAATATTAAGAATTATACTAAATAGTCCCCGGCAACGGCACCAAAAACTTGTTGGGTAAAATCTATATACGCACAACACGCAAGTATACATGGTCAACAAGTAATAGAGTGATGAGTAGAGTATCGTTCCCACAGAGACTTACTAGCAAAAATCTTAACTTACAATTATCAATTTCCTATTAACCCTAATTTTATTAAATAAATCAACTCAATAATTATAATGAAAGAATCTAAATTAAATAGTAATTAAAATAACACAGAATAATCACAAATATCAAAATATGGAATTTCAAACAATTAATGGAGAATTAGACTTATGATTTCACCCTAAGCTTCACTTTGATTTTAACACCTTTATCCTAATTCAACGTACTATCACAGTTTATTAATCAAGAACACGAACGTAGTATTAACCACCTCTCGATGCACTAATACCCTATTAACTTCAATCCACAATTAAGATAGAAATTCGTTAAACACCTTAATCAACTAACCCACTATATCTCTATGTGAATTACAATTGAAGAAGGTTGAAGAATAAGTTCTCTATCCGATTACATGCGGTGTCAAGCATATCTCTACCTTAACACTCATCAAGTTTAAGCTACTAACAAAATCCTGAACACATGCTATATCAACTAGGTCTAGATTTGAATATCCTCTCTCGATTCCATCCAACTCCACAAAGAATTGTTGATCAGGCAATTCATAGATTCAAGCACAAATCAATATAGATAAACTGGAGATAGCTTATTAAATTGGAAATCAAAGTTTACATAACAATCGATTCACTTAAGGATCCATCACAAGCCTAAAAAGTGAATTAGTTCATGCTAAACAAAATAAACACTGAATAAATCATAGAAATCATCCTTCCAATTACAAATAATAATCTAACACGAAGAATATTGAAAAACACCCTTCATGTAGACTAGAACCGCAATCGTCTTGAAAATCTCCCGAAATACTCCTCCACACTTGTTCTCTAAAACTCAGCTTAGATCTTCAAAATATCCCCTCTCCTCTTCTCAAGTTGTTATTCCTTTAGTATATCATGTCCAACACATCAGTCCTAGACGAATTCTCTATCAAATAGAGTTATATTTCCATGCAAATAGCTAAAGTTTGTGCCCAAGAGGAATTGCAAACATAACAGGACACTCAGATTTTCGACCCCCCCGCCCCGGCGGGCTATGCTCCTGACTTGCTCATATGAAGACCCCCACCCCGGCGGGGGTGTGTAGTCTAATAATGCGCCTTACGTGAATATGTTCTGATGTTAAAGTGTAAGACCCCACCTACGTGAAAGGTGTATAAGTTATTCATGTCGCCCGCCAAGCGAGGCTTATCTTCTGTTAACTAACTTTGCTGCTCTGCTAACTTGCTTCCAATTATGCTCCATTTGATTCCAAATCACATCGAATATCTCCAAATGTATGTTGAATGCCACAACCACCATTCTACACATGAAATAACATAAAACAAGTAAAAGTGAACATGATCACAAGAAATTAGCAACAAATAAGCATGAATTGGATATTAAATCGCATATATAAAATACACTTATCATATATGTTAGCTGGAGTTTTTATAGACAGAGGTTCGTCTCTGAATATCTGTTTGTATGCCACTTTGGTGAAAATGAACTTTAATCTCAAATGGATCCGAAGTAGCCATACGGTTATCAAAGCTTTTGATGGATCCCGACGAAATTCTGTCGGACAGATTGAGCTGCCAATTGAGATTGGTCCCCATACATTTTGCGTATCTTTTCACATCCTCAAGATAGATTCATGATACAACCTTCTATTGGGGAGACCATAGATCCACATGGCTGGAGCCGTCCCTTCTATACTTCATCAACAACTTAAATACATTGTCAATAATAGCCTAGTCACTATCAACGCTGAGTCGGAATATCCTGAACAAGGAAACATACCACTTATGAATATATCAAAAGCACATGTCGATGCGGAAATGATGCAACAAATATATCAAAAAGGTTGGAATAAGTTCACAGAAGAGCCCGAGGTCACAGTTGTGAATGTGGTAAAAGAATTCTATGCTAACACAGAGGATAAGGCCCCCTTCAATGTATTTGTGCGGGGCAGGTTAGTTCCTTTTAGTGCCAATGCCATCAACACGTATTACCAATTACGAGTGCCTAGACATTGCTAGTACGCTCACTTGCGTGACCATAATCCTGATTATGAGACTATTATGAAGGAAATGACAAAGCCGGGTACTACATGGATCAAGGGTCGAAAAGGGGGAACTGTCTTTCACAGTAAGGATCTCAGCCGATATGGGAAGATATGGTACGTGTTCCTGTGCGCCAAGCTATTTACATCCACTCACACGTCACATATGCCCAAGGAGAAGACAGTGCTTTTATATGCCATTGTCCAAGATCTTATCATCAATGTGGGGGCCATAATCAATTTTTCCATCCGAAGATGCCTACGAGGACCATTCTCTGGAGGCTTGCCGCACCCATCACTCATTTGTGGGTTGTGTAGACAAGCGGGAGTACAATGGTCTAATGATGAGACCACCCAAATGTCGCTTCAGACACTAGACTCGAGGATGATAGCTAGGTATTCAGTGTGGCCCAGGGGCGAGTCACACCTTAGAGGATTAGGATTTATATTTCCATCAGCCTCAGAGGATGAGGCTGACGGTGAGGACACCTCAGATGACGATGAGTTTTAGGGGGATGCGACAATGGGAGAAAAAGGAACGAAGGCGACTCCACAACCCGAAGATGTATCTAGACCTCAGTTCCTGAACCTTCAACGACAAGTGGATGAGTACAACAAGGAGGCCCTCAAGACCATCTATTTGAAGCGATGAATATATCTTTCGCTTCATTGAATGCGACGCTCCAAAGTTTCAATCCCAATGCATAAATCCCAATTCATAGTACCCATACCAGTAACCAACTTCAATGCCAAGGTTTCCACCTAGTGATTCAGATGACGAACAACAACCACCACCACCCCAAGCATAGGCGATTACAGGGAAGTCCTCATACATTTATTTCTTTATCTATACAATGAAAACAATGTAATTTTCAAGTATGGGGGATTTAATTTAATTTTCATGTTTGCATTTCATGTTTGCATGTTTAATTGTATTAGCTAGATTTGCATATGTTATTTCATGTTTAGTCTTACGATTATAAAATATTTGCATTCATGTAGTTGCATAGTAGCATATGATTGTAAATATTTTTATTAAGTGTCATTCATGTTATGTTCATTGTATATATAAAAAAAATTAGAAAGTATTACGTTATCTTGCATATGTCCAGCGGTTTAATATAGTTCATTTTATTTTTGCCAATGATGAGATTGTGATTAAGTAGACAAGTACGGTACTGGATATTAGAACTTTGATATAATCTTTTGTTATGAATTGGATCTTGTGCTTGTTTGAAACTAGTATAACAAGGTTAACACGTTAATGACACGTATGTCAACTGATTAGTTCAAATTGATACATAAGAAATTTCTAAAGGATAATGCTAGTTTAAATGGAAGAATGACAAGGATAGGCATTGAAGACGAAGAATTAGGCAAGAGCCTAAGTTTGGGGGAAAGAGTGGGGTATATAAGCTTCTAAAAAAATGGGATCCTTCCCAAGTTGAATAATGGAGTCTTGTGGTTGGTTGAGAAGAAGCATGAAAAACACTCCCCATAAACACAAGCGTGAGATGGAGCGTAAAATATACTCACTATCTATCTAAAAAAAGAAGAATAAAACGGGAAATAAGAGCAAAGACCCCTCGTGATGGAAAAAGAAAGCATAAGTACCCTATTTGGACCTTTGATCTTAGTGATTGTTTGGTTTTAGTTGGATCTCATTTATTTTTGAATTTTTTGAGTTTAAGTTGTATGATGCCTTCTAAGAGACTTGTTATTTATTAAATTTGAATTTGCATCAGTTAGCATGGATGTTAAGCACGCACACACACACACACTATACCAATAATAACGATTTAAGATTTGAGGATTGATAAGGAATTATTGATTTGTTTTGATATAAAGTGTTGGAGTGTTTGCTTGATTTCTCTAAGGTCGAAGGAATAAGTTTGATTCTATGATACTGCTAGATTCGTAGGCATATAGATTAGATGCACTACATATCATTGCATTACATAACATGTTAGTTTTGTTTTGTGCTCGAGGACTAGCATGGTTTAAGTTTGGGGGATTTTGATAAGTGGGTTTTTTTACCTAATTATCGGCTTCTAATTCAAGCTTAAGCTGTGTGAAATATTTATTTTTATTGTTTGTTTTTACTTGTTTAGTGTTATTTTGTGTGTAGGTGTAGTGGAGTGGCATTTGGATAAAAAGGGTGGACTTATGGTGGAATTTGGCAAGAAAGAAAGCTAAATAGATCAGTTAGCAGAAGGCACCCCAGCCGAGGCTGGCTATTTCCAAGACAAAACCCCCACCGAGGCGGGGGTGCGGGCCAGAGAATTCTCCGATTCTTTTCAAATGTTGCAGCAACGTGAAGACAAGTGTTTGGGATAGCATGGAACTCATATTGGCAAAGAACTAGAGTCAGGATACATGTCTTGGTGATATAATTAACAAGAAAATAACAAGATGAAATATATACAAGGCATAATTAACATCATTGAAGATAGATTTTGGAGCAAGAGCATTGGAGAGAGTTTTTGAAGTATTTTCACAACAATTGCAGATTGGGATATAGAGAAGGGTGGTTATGGATTTATTCTTCGTCTTTAGTTTTATATTTGTAATTGGGATGATGTTTTCTTTAATTAATTCAATTTTTAATTCATTGATGATGAACTAAATTACTTTTTAGGCTTTTGATCGATCTTTTGGTGGAACGATAATTATGTAACTTTGATTTTCAATTTAATAAGCTATTCCTCAGTTTATCTATATTAATTTATGCTTAAATTTATGAATTGCTTGATCACCAATTCTTTGTTGACTTGTATGGATTCGAGAGAGGAAGTACGAGTTTAGACTTAGTTAATATAGTGTGACGCCCCCAAAATAGGTATACATCACCCATCTTGAGTCGCTAAATACATGGTACAAAATTCAAATACAACTTAATTATACAATAGTCGTGTAAAATACGACAAAACATACTCTGAGAGTTTTAACACGAATATTGTCATCTAGACAATATCCACACTCAAATTCAATCTTATTACATTTATTATCACACTATTTCACAGAATAGTGAGGACTACTAATGCAACCATCTGGACCGTCAATCCATTACCCGACTCGTCCCAGCTATATTCTCATTTCCTGAAGAGAATAGTGAAAGAAAGGGTGAGCTCAACTAGTCCAGTAAGAAATATTATGACTAAGATAATGCAGAATAAATTATCCTTAGCCTTCAACAGTATAACAATTGATAGAATACAATAGACAATAAGTTTTAGATCAACAACTGCAATGGAATAAGCAATCCATTAGAAGAGTCAAGTAGAGCATAAAATCTACTATCATCTATGATTTAAAAAGTTTTTCATCAACTTTATCGTTGAGACTCAGCTCAATAAATAAAATCGAATCATCCCTGCACCACGGCCAAGGATATTCATGTAATCATCAATGGTCATGATTATACCGAATAATCCCTGGTCATAATCATACCAACAACTGTCCATTAATGAACTACAGGCCAATGATGACTTTTACCACATCATTTGTCACATTACGGTCATGATTATACCGAATAATCCCTGGTCATAATCATACCAAGTCCATCTATGCACGTAAGCCAAAGATGACTTTAATCACAATATAAGCATGAGGATGATGACAATGACATAATAATTCAATAAAACAAGTTCAAGGATAAAATTTAAAGATTTATAATTTAATATATCCAGAAATCAATAATGTCCAAATTGTCAACATGATATTGCTTTGTAGAGTAAAATTCAAGAATAATATTCATACACCAAAAATAATTTGGAAAGAAAAAAAATAAATTTTTCGGGTGAATAGTACCCCGTGAATAGTACTTTGGGAATAGTACCCCAACACGAAAAGTGTCCCGAATCCCTGAGTGAATGATAGTAGAGTGAATAGTAATCGGGTGAATAGTAACCTGTGAATAGTAACTCATGAATAGTATTCTGGCACGAAAAGTGCCCTGGATACCTGAGTGAATAATATTAGAGTGAATAGTAACCGCGTGAATAGTAACCCATGAATAGTAACTCATAAAAGAAAAATACCCAAGAAAATGATATTCCATGACGAGTACAAAAGAAATGCTATCTCATACGAGTATAATAGAATATATGAAATTGCAAATGGATTTTCACCCGCCATGCGGTAATCCACATAGACAGATCATTTCCACAATTTAATAAAGAATGAATATGAAAGGTCATTAACCATGCTTGCGGTAGTCCGCGTAGACAGGTTATTCCAACAGAATAATAAAAAATGAAATAACAGAAGAATTCACCATGCATGTGATAGTCCGCATAGACAGGTTATTCCAACAGAATAATAAAGAATGGAATAACAAAAGAATTCACCAGGTATGCGATAGGCGCATGCAGACGAGTTATTCAACGAATAATAAAGAATGGAATAATGAAGAAGAATTCATCGGCATGTGATAAACCATGCATGACGAGTTATTCCAGCGAATAATAAAGAATGGAATAATGAAGAATTCACCGGTGTATGCGATAATCCACACAGATATGAGTTATTCCAACAAAATAATAAAGAATGGAATAATGAAGAATTCACTGGACATGAGATAGACAAGATGATAGGTTATTCAGCGAGAATAATAAAGAATGGAATAATAGAAGAATTCACCAGGCATGCGATAGACCGCACAGACAGGTTATTCCAACAGAATAATAAAGAATGGAATAACAACCCTTATGAATATTGAAAGAAATAACTCTCTTTATGAATACGAAAGAATAATACCCCTTACCTTAGAAGAAAACTGGATACTAGAATAGTGAGGTAGCAGACTTCTCTTCTTCTTTCTCTCTATAATTTCTCTCTATAATAATTGCTCTTGTCAGACTTAGTGAATTGGTGAGAAATGAAGGAAGAATGAGCTTCTATTTATAGGACAATATAGTTTCAATAATTGCATATTTTAGGGCTCAAAATATTACAGTATAATACCTTCCTCTTTTTCTTCATTTTTAATTTAGTCCTGCAAGTATTATCAAACCTGCACCACCTTCCCTAATAGTAAATCATGTGAATTAATAGTTCATTCATGTGACTCAATAGTATAATCATGTGAAAAAACTAATTACAGTATAGTACCTTTAACTATACCTCCATTCTTAATTTAGTCATGCAAGTATTATCAATCTTGCACCAACTCCCCTAATAGTAAATAATGTGAATCAATAGTACACACATGTGAACACATAGTTATAAGCATGTGAATTAATAACAATTAATTGCTCATTTATTCGATGAATTACCCGATTGGTCAATATAACCTCCAAACATCAATTATTATCGAAATAAATGTCGATTTTTACTAACACTAATAATTCCAACACAATGGAACTATCAATTTAATCTTTAAACAACACGAACTTATTCATCATTAATATTATAATTCACAATATTTAACAACCAGGTCATTCCCAGGAAAGAGGGGGCTTTTTGATAAGGATTTCTCCTTATTGGCGCACAATTAGGTGACCAAACCTCTCCTTGACAGAACTTGTAGACATTGTCAATATTGCAAATAATAATATGAATAACTTTGCCGTCTCAATTATTGATTTAATAATATAACATATTATGCAGATGATACTGTGACAATAATTGAATCAATAATATGAGAGATATGATGCAAAGCAATTCATCGTAGCAATAATTGAGTATAATGAGTGACTTCTTACGTAAGCATCAACAATCAATCACTGGTGTGCTACTATGCAACCACGCAGTATTACTATACTTTTTACTACCTAGGGTAGTTCAACGGTTTTTAATGACAACACTTGCCGTTATTTTTATAAAAGATAATTACATCGTTTTTCTAACTACGACAATACTTCTATTGTAGGGTCCACCAATGATTGTGTCATCGTCATTTAATATTCCTGTTAAAGCGAATATTCACGACCAATCGAATATTTTATAACAACTTGCATACTTTGCAAAATTTATAAATACTACCCACAACTATAACACTATCTCAAATCTACACCATAATATTAAAAAAATTATTTCGAGAAAATTAAATCTTTATTCATAAAATTTGGGGTCTTACAATCTCCCTCTTTATGAAATTTAAGCCCTCAAAATTTACGTACGTACACGGTATCTTAGAAGAGGTGAGGATACCTTGACTTCATTTCAGATTCTAACTCTTAAGGTATAACCTTTGAGTGTAGAATATGATCCTTCTTATCCAAGATTTTAACACGTATCTCCTCATACGTTAAAATCTTCTGCTATCTCGTCTAGTTCTAATTCAATAATGTGGTTCGGGTCGTCCACATATTTATGTAACATCGATACATAAAAAAAATGTTATGAAGACGCGGCATACTTAGCGGTAAGGCGAGTTTATAGGCCACAGTTCCTACTCCATCGAGGATTTCAAATGGCCAATTAAATCGAGGGTTGAGATTTCCTCTCTTCGTCGATTCTTGCTTCTGGAATAACGCCCTCTTAAACCTTCTTCTTCACATTCATCAGCTCTGAGTATGTAGCTTGAGCGACTTTAACTTTATCGATTAAAGTCAATTTTACTCGTATATTCGTTATCTTCACGTGGGTCCCTAGAGTCTTTAACTCTATCTTCATCATTTGTAAGTTATACGAAATGGGTCTTTGTGTTAACAACATCGTACTCATAAACGCATATGATCTTCTACTCAACACGTCAGCTACCACGTTCGCTTTCCCACGATGGTATTGAATGGTATGGTCATAATCTTCAACAGCTCGAGCCAACGTCTTTGGCGCATTATACGTTCATTTTGGTTGAAGAAATATTTGAGGGTTTAAGAAATGGGTTTTGTACTGGGGTCAATACAAAATTCGATTTCACGCTCTAGGGGTAGGCTAAGAAGTCTTCAAGAATATGCCAGGAAATTTATTAACAATAGAAATATCATTCAAAACTGTGACTCTCATCCAAGACTTGGATAGTACGTCACATTGATACCTATCAACTTGCCATTGTCATTCACGACATCGTCTACATAAAGTCTGGCTTCGGTGCATTCCACACAAGGAAGTCAACAACGAAAGGATCGGGGCTCTTTACTTATGTCTTGATATGACAATGATTGTCTTTAGTGGTTTGGTTGCTTGAATTCGCATAATAGGTTGGTTAGGAATATGAAAGTTAACAACCTTACGAAAAACATGATGAGTAGTTAACCAATAGATTCTTAAATCACACCAAAGACAAGTATTTTCAAAGAGATAAGATCTACAGGTAACGTGAAAGTGTCGATTTAAATCAACAAGATTTATAAACAGTGGAGGTAACGAAGGTTTCTACTAACGAAGTTTCAACCAATAAGTCAAAGTCTAACTTCTCCGGAGTTAAATTTAAACGTTGAGCGTAAGCAAGAGAGATAAAAGAATGAGTAGAATCGATATCTAATAAGGTATAGACTTCGCAAGAATTTATAATTAACTAACCCGTGCTAACTTCGTTCGGGTTACTCGCTTTTTGAGAAGTCACGAAAAACGCTCTTCCTGAAACCACCGACTTTGTTTTAGTCGTATCCGCCTTTGGTGCCACCATCCCAGCTAGACTTGACTTTGGTGCACGACTAAATTGGGCTAGGTGACCTTCTTTTCCACAATTATAACATGCTTTGGACTGCATCACGTAGTTTGGACTGATATGTCCCTCCCCTCCGCATTTGAAGCATACAATTGGTGGTCGTTCTCCTTCCTTGAAAACAGGTGTTGGTGCTGCTGCCGACGTCTTCCCATCATCGTTAAATCTTCTCTTCTTGAATTTTCCACTTCTATTATCTTGGCCATGATTACCACCGAAGTGGTTACCATTCTTAGCATGATAATTTCCCCCACGATGGTTATCATTGTTCCGATGGCCTTTGCCACCGGTACAATTATTATCGTGTTATTGGTCGTTGTCTTTTGGTTGTGCTGACTCATTATCGCGCTCCAATAACTGATCCCTATTCACAACATCTGAATATAAACAAAGTTTGTGAGAAATGAGGTATTGACGTATTTCACATTTCAAACCTCTTAGAAACATTCCCGTCATTCGCTCCTCATTATCGACCAAATGGGATGCAAACCAGGATAACTCCGCAAATTTAGCCTCGTATTGCGACATGGTCATATTGTTTTGCTCCAACTTGATAAACTCCACCTCCTTCATGTGACGAATACTTTTGGGAAAGTACTTGTCGTTGAACAACTCTTGGAACTTCTCCCAAGACATCTTTAGTGCATCAGGCTGGGTACATTTTATAGATTCCCACCAGTAATCTGCCTCTTCACGCAACATAAAGGTGGCAAAGGGAACCTTTTGCTCCTCGGAGCATCCCAAGACATCAAATATCTTGGTGATCTGCTTTAAGCACGTCTCCGCCTTAAGTGGTTCTAGCTTTCCCAAAAACTCCGGTGGTCCCAGCTCCTTGAACTGCTTAGCGGTGACCACCTGAGAGTTTCTCGTGTTTCCACCTACAGTATGAACACGAGTCTCTCTCGTCTAATGTTGCATGAATTGCATAAAGCCTCTGAACATCCCATCATTCATCATCTGATCGGTGTTGTTATTTACCTAAGGATTATTGTCTTCATGTTGCACATTATCCTGGGTATTGATCGTTGGTGACTCAACGGTCTCATGTGCTTCATTGCTAATCTCAACATTTTTTGATGCCATTTTTCAAATACTGCTACAAAACAAGGGTTAATTAACATATCACATATTATCCCTATACTCTGACCGACCAATTAAATACCAAATAAACTTAGGTAGGTCATACTAGCGAAGGAATTCCCCGTCTCTTCCCTCCTAGTTCTTGTCTCACATCTCAGCCAAGGATCATATCCCTAAGCTTTGATATTAATCGTGGCGCCCTCAAAATAGGTATACATCACCCATCTTGAGTCGCCAAATACATGGTACAAAATTCAAATACAACTTAATTATACAACAGTCGTGTAAAATACGACAAAACATACTCTGAGATTTTTAACACGAATATTGTCATCTAGACAATATCCACACTCAAATTCAATCTTATTACATTTATTATCACACTATTTCACAGAATAGTGAGGACTACTAATGCTACCATCTGGACCGACAATCCATTCCCCGACTCGTCCCAGCTCTATTCTCATTTCCTGAAGAGATCAGTGAAAGAAAGGGTGAGCTCAACTAGCCTAGTAAGAAATATTATGACTAAGATAATGCAGAATAAATTATCCTTAGCCTTCAACAGTATAACAACTGATAGAATATAATAGATAACAAGTTTTAGATCAACAACTGCAGCGGAATAAGCAACCCATTAGAAGATTCAAGTAGAGCATAAAATCTACTATCTTTTATTATTTAAAAAGTTTTTCATCAACTTTATCGCTGAGACTCGGCTCAATAAATAAAATCGAATCATCTCTGCACCACGGCCAAGGATATTCATGTAATCATCAATGGTCATGATTATACCGAATAATCCCTGATCATAATCATACCACCAACTCTCCATCAATGAACTACAGGCCAATGAGGACTTTTACCACATCATTCGTCACATTACGGTCATGATTATACCGAATAATCCCTGGTCATAATCATACCATGTCCATCTATGCACATAAGCTAAAGATGACTTTAATCACAATATAAGCATGAGGATGATGACAGTGACATAATAATTCAATAAAACAAGTTCAAGGATAAATTTTAAAGATTTATAATTTAATTTATCCAGAAATCAATAACGTCCAAATTGTCAACATGATACTTCTTTGTAGTGTAAAATTCAAGAATAATATTCATGTACCAAAAATAATTTGGACAGAAAAGAAATATATTTTTCGGGTGAATAGTACCCCATGAATAGTACTTCGGGAATAATACCCCGACACGAAAAGTGACCCGAATCCCCGAGTGAATGATACTAGAGTGAATAGTAATTGGGTGAATAGTAACTCGTGAATAGTACTCCGGCACGAAAAGTGCCCCGAATACCCGAGTGAATAATACTAGAGTGAATAGTAACTGGGTGAATAGTAACCCATGAATAGCAACTCATAAAAGAAAAATACCAAAGAAAATAATATTCCATGACGAGTACAAAAGAAATGACATCTCATACGAGTATAATAGAATATACGGAACTGCAAATGGATTTTCACCAGCCATGCGGTAATCCACGTAGACAGATCATTTCCACAATTTAATAAAGAATGAATACGAAAGTTCATTCACCATGCATGCGGTAGTCCGCGTAGACAGGTTAATCCAACAGAATAATAAAGAATGAAATAATAGAAGAATTCACCATACATGCGGTAGTCCGCGTAGACAGGTTATTCCAACAGAATAATAAAGAATGGAATAACAAAAGAATTCACCAAGCATGCGATAGACCAAGATGATAGGTTATTCCAATGAATAATAAAGAATGGAATAATGAGAAGAATTCACTAGGCATGCGATAGACCATGCATAAAAGTTATTCCAATGTAATAATAAAGAATGGAATAATAGAAGAATTCACCAGGCATGCGATAATCCGCACAGAGTTATTCCAATAGAATAATAAAGAATGGAATAACAGAAGAATTCACCATACATGCGATAGACCGCACAGACAGGTTATTCTTACAGAATAATAAAGAATGGAATAACAGAAGAATTCACCAGGCATGCAATAGACCGCACAAATAGGTTATTCCAACAAAATAATAAAGAATGGAATAACATAAGAATTCACTAGGCATGCGATAGACCGTACAGACAGGTTATTCTTACAGAATAATAAAGAATGGAATAACAGAAGAATTCACCAAGCATGTGATAATCCGCACAGACAGGTTATTCCAACAGAATAATAAAGAATGGAATAACAGAAGAATTCACTAGGCATGCGATAGGTAATCGCATGCAGACGAGTTATTCCAGCGAGAATAATAAAGAATGGAATAATAGAAGAATTCACCGGGCATGCGATAATCCCATGCACAAGTTATTCCAGCGAATAATAAAGAATGGAATAATGAAGAATTCACCATACATGCGATAGACCGCTTGCAGAAAAGTTATTCCAATGAATAATAAAGAATGGAATAATGAAGAATTCACCAGTACGCGATAGATCATATGAGATAAGTTATTCCAACAAAATAATAAAGAATGGAATAATGGAAGAATTCTTTGGGCATGCGATAGGATCGCATGCATAAAAGTTATTCTAACAGAATAATAAAGAATGGAATAATGAGAAGAATTCACCAAGCATGCGATAATCCGCATGCATGAGTTATTCCAATGTAATAATAAAGAATGGAATAATGAAGAATTCACCATACATGCGATAAATATGCGCATGCATAAAAGTTATTCCAATGTAATAATAAAGAATGGAATAATGAAGAATTCACCGTGCATGCGATGAGCCATCGCATGATAGGTTATTCCAACAAAATAATAAAGAATGGAATAATAGAAGAATTCACCAGGCATGCGATAGACCGCACAGACAGGTTATTCCAACAGAATAATAAAGAATGGAATAACAACCCTTACGAATATTGAAAGAAATTACTCTCTTCATGAATACGAAAGAATAATACTCCTTACCTTAGAAGAAAACTGGATACTAGAATAGTGAAGTAGTAGACTTCTCTTCTTCTTTCTCTCTATAATTTCTCTATATAATAATTGCTCTTGTGAGACTTAGTGAATTGGTGAGAAATGAAGGAAGAATGAGCTTCTATTTATAGGAAAATATAGTTTCAATAATTGCATATTTTGGGGCTCAAGATATTACAGTATAATACCTTCCTCTTTTTCTTCATTTTTAATTTAGTCCTGCAAGTATTATCAAACTTGCACCACCTCCCCTAATAGTAAATCATGTGAATTAATAGTTCATTCATGTGACTCAATAGTATAATCATGTGAAAAAACTAATTACAGTACAGTACCTTCAACTATACCTCCATTCTTAATTTAGTCATGCAAGTATTATTAATCTTGCACCAACTCCCCTAATAGTAAATTATGTGAATCAATAGTACGCACATGTGAACACATAGTTATAAACATGTGAATTAATAGCAATTAATTGCTCATTTATCCGATGAATTACCCGATTGGTCAATATAACCTCCAGAAATCAATTATTATCGAAATAAATGTCAATTTTCACTAACACTAATAATTCCAACACAATGGAACTATCAATTTCATCTTTAATCATCATGAACTTATTCATTATTAATATATAATTCACAAAGACGTTGGCTCGAGCTTTTAAAAGATTACGACCAAACCATTCAATACCATCCTGAAAAAAGCGAACGTGGCAGCTGACGCATTGAGTAGAAGATCGTATGCGGTTATGAGTGCGACATTATTAACACGAAGACCCATTTTGTATGACTTACAAAAGATGGAGATATAGTTAAAGACTCTAAGAACCTATGTGAAGATAAAGAATATACGATTAGAAACAACTTTAATCGATAAAGGTAAAGCCGCTCAAGCTATAAACTCAGAGCTAATGAATGTGAAGAAGAAAGTGCAAGAAGATGTTATTCTAGAAGCAAGAATAGATGAAGAGAGGAAATCTCAACCCATGATTTAATTGGTCCATTTGAAATCCTCGATTGAGTAGGAACTATGGCCTATAGACTCGCTTTACCACTAAGTATATTGCGTGTTCATAATGTTTTTCATGTATCAATGTTACGTAAATATGTGGACGACCCGAACCACATTATTGAATTAGAACTAGATGAGATAGCAAAAGATTTAACGTATGAGGAGATACCTGTTAAAATCTTGTATAAGAAGGATTATTTTTTACACTCAAAGGTTATACCTCAAGAGCTAGAATCTGACGAGGTATCCTCACCTCTTCGACATACCAGGTACATACCCCAATTTCAAGGATGAAATTTCCTAAGAATGGGAGGTTGTAAGACCCCAAAATTTATTAATAAAGATTAATTTTCTCGAAATATTTTTGTTGAGTATTAAGGTGTGGATTTGATATAATATTATAGTTGTGGGTAATATTTATAAATTTTGCAAAGTAAGCAAGTTGTAATAAAATATTCGATTGGTCAAGGAATATTCATTTTAACAAGAAATATTTGTACGACGGCGCATTCATTGGTAGACCCCACAACGGAATTATTGTCGGAGTTAGAAAATGACAGAAATATCTTTTTATAAAAATAACGACGAAAGTTTTACCGTTAACTGTTGAAATACCCGGTGATAAAAGTACAATAATACATGTGGTTGCATAGTAGCACACGGTATTGATTATTGATGCTTACGTGAGAAGTCACTCAGTTATACTCAATTATTGGTACAGTAATTACTTCATAGTATGTCACATTATTTTTATATTATTAAATCAATAATTGAGACGACAAGGTTATTCATATTATTATTTACATCATTGACGATGTCTAGAAAGTTCTGTCGAGGAAAGGGGTTTAGTCACCTAATTGCGTGCCAATAGGAGAAATTCTTATCAGAAAGCCCCCTCTTTCCAATGAATGATCTGGTTGTTAATATTGCAAGTTATAATATTAATGATGAATATTATTAAAAATATATTTTGTGAAGCCAAGTGAATTGAGATAAATAGAGGGTATTTTTATGAAGTATTTGTTGTAAATTTTTCTTATTATATGGACCCTCACTTACCCATTTTTCAAAACTGTCGGTAGATAGTTATCTCAGTTTTGTTATATATATATATATATATTATAACAAGTTTTGTTTTTTTATGTAAAATAGAATATATTATATTTTATTATGCATAGTGTTTACATAGTAAAATTATGTGAATTTCTAAAAATTCGTCTGTGAACCACTGTGCAATCCGTGATTTTTCCTTTACTATGCATCCAAATAGTATCCTGCCATTCTCTTATAAATAGGATGCTAGTTTAGAAATGAAAATCACACCGGACTTAGAGAATTCTTCTTCTATAATATTGAGCGTATTTCTTTTGAGTTTAAGGAAGCTTTAAGTGTAGAAAATAGTGAAAGTTTTTTTCAAGAATATATCCGCTATACCAGTTAGAAATACTGTGACACCCCCAAACCCAGGTACTTGACACCCCCAAACCCAGGTACTTCATTCCCACAGGATTTGGTGCTCACTAAATCAAACATTTATATCTAAGTACCCATCACAATAAAATTGGATAAATAAAACCTTTCCCATTAAAGGGTTACATAATAAAAATCTCCCAGGTTATCTAACCTTTAAATACAATCATTCAAATACAGAAAAATAATAAACTTCTTTACAACTATTCAATTTAAAATCTGATAATCAAATATCAACACATTACAAGTCTTCAACACTTGTTAATCTTTCCTTTTCCCTTACTGGTGCTAGGTACATCAACCTTCTCATCTTTAACTGTAATAGTTATATAACAAGAGTGAGCAAACAAAGCTCACTTGAAACAACAATAAATGAAAATCTTTACAACAACTATCAAATAAGAGGCTCGATAGAATTAAACAATATGATTTATCAACATTCTGAAATATATAATTGAGGGTCCTAAGACCACGAACTATTTCCATAGTTATAAGTAATATTTCAACTTAAACTTTAACAGTCGTAAGACTATAGGGACTCCTCGTACTTTGGGGGATCAGCCCTTCGTACAATGTATTGTGCACAAACATTTCAATGCTAAGCGTAAGTTACCCCTAATAATAGGGTTGTTCATCTCAGTATTTAGAGTACAAGTTCGCACCAAAGTGAGTTTGGTTTGGATACATTTCAGGGTAATTTGGAATTCAACGAACATCAACTAAGGACTAGTTGAATGAAACCAATAACATCATACTATAGAATAATCATAATTGAATCAACATAGTAAATTAAAGTCATGCTTTAGGAATAATCTAATAGCATACAACTTGAATAACTATAACACACCTTGCTTGAACAATGTTAAGCCAAGGTTATTTAAAATCGAATACTAAGCATGCGTAGCAATTTGAATGATAAAATTGTTCAACATTAATATGTATAATTGTGCATGCTAAACAACAAGTTAAATACAAGAATAACCTGTTCAATATAAAAATCAAAGTTTAGAAAGCTTGCATCATTTATAAGGTAATCTAATTGGAAACCATAATTGCTTCAACAAGAAAATAGATTAGAGAACTTGCCTTGCTCGTAGATTAAACCGAACAATTCGAATCACAATATCCTATATACATATGTCATCATGACATAGTTAGTCACTACTGTGACGCCCCCAAAATAGGTATACGTCACCCATTTTGAGTCGTCAATAACATGGTACAGAAATAACTACAACTTTATTAATACAACATGAAAACTGTGAGTTTAAATACAAATATTGTCGTCTAGACAATATTCACACCCAAATAAGTCCTCATTACAATTATTGGTACATTATTTTACAAAAATGGTGAGAACTACTAAAACAACTTTCTAGAATCATCATTCCACACCCCGACTAGAATTCGCTACATTCTCGCCTCCTGAGAAGAAAAATGGAACAAAAAGGAAAAGGGTGAGCTCAACTAGCCCAGTAAAGAATATTATGACTAAGATAATATATAAAAAATTATCGTTAGTCTTCAACAAGGAAAAATCTGATAAAATACAATAGACAACAAGTTTCAGATCAATATTTGCAGCGGAAATAATAATTTATAGATGAGTTACGTAGAGAATGAAATCTACTATTATCTATGAATTTAAAAGTCCATCATCAATATTTTATCCCTGTAACATCAATCAATAAACATCATAAATCAAATATTCATCTTTGCACTACAGGCCAAAGATATTCATCAGTTGGTCATGTTCATCTCAACACCTGTACATCTTTGCACTACGGGCCAAAGATATTCATAAGAGAATCATTAATATTTGCACTACAGGCAAAAGATATTCAGTAATATCATCATTTAGGACTGAGGATGATGAAAAATATTTTAAAGAAAACGAATCCAGTGAAACAAAAGAACAAATATTAAGGATTCGTAATTTAAACAATCCGAGTTCAAAAATACTTCATAAATAATCACAGTGAAGTAAAATTCAAGAATGATCAAAACATGGATATAATTAAAGCTAGTATCCATAATAGATATTTTGGACAAAAAATGAAAATTTAATTTTTTCTGTGAATAGTGCCGTATTCGTGAATAGTGTCATATACGTGAATAGTAACCCTGACACTAAAGACAAGAATTTCACAAGAAAAATCTTATCAATATTCCGGCATAATGATATTAGAAGAAATAATATCATTTTAAAAAAAATAACATCCCTTACTTTGAAAAGACTGTATTTAAGCTGGAATACGGATATAGTCTTTCAAAGGAACTTGCAATCAGTATATAGCAACACTCAAATTATCAAAATACTCACAAGAATACGCTCAATAATATAGAGAGAGAAAGAGAGAGAAAACTTTAGTTTCTGGTGTGATTTTCAATTCTAACCTAAGTATCCTATTTATAGGAAAATGCTTAGAACACCAAAGCAAAAAATTTAATAAAATAATAATATATTTATATAAATTTCCAACGCACACCAAGAATCTGAATTCAGCAACTTAACACATGTTAAATGAGGCCCACAAAATGTAAAAAATGTTTTTCTTAAAATAAATATTTTAAACTCCAAAAATCAATTATTCTGGAACTTCAGAACTTCAATAATTCATAATAAATAGCCCTTTTATCAGAAAAATTCAAACCTCATGTCTTTTCCATGGGAAATTTCATTCTTTACAACTTTACAGAAGAAAGTTTGTCTAAATTTAAAACAGAAATTGACCGAAATCCACAAACGGGCGATTTTACAGGCTATAATCAAATTTTAGTCAAGAAATGGGGTTCACCGACATATTTAACATGTTTTTAACATTTTTAGAAAAAAAATACTCTTTCTCCTCATATACTCATATATCCCACATTCATTGTAAAAATATCACCATTATTATATTATTAAAATATAATAATATATTTAAATGAATTATTTATCAGAAATAACAATTTTTCAACAATTGTCACATTAAAATTTTCTCCATCTATATCCACATAAAATGAATAGTTTCCTTATCATATAAATCAATAATTAATTATTCACAAATAATATTATAGAATCACATTACTGATAACCAGACAGTTCCCAGGAAAGAGGGGGCTTTCCAATAAGGATTTCTCCTTACTGGCGCACAATTAGGTGACCAAACCTCTCCTTAGACAAAACTTTCTAGACATTACCAATAATGTTATCTAATAATATTTTTCAAATAATGTGAATTATTGATCTGATAATGAAAATACTGTGTAGTGACAATTATTAAAATAACAATAATATAAAATATTAATGTAGCAATTATTGAATCAATAAAATAAAATATTGAACAATAATTACTGTAATAATTATTGAGTAGTGCCATCTTACGTAAAGAATCAATAATTGGTGCAATACCGTGTGCTACTATGTTTTTAACCACCGAGTATTTCAACAGTATTAATGGTAACAACTACGCCGTTATTTATAAATAACTTATACTTGTTGTTTTCTTCATTCAATCGCTTTCCGTTATGGGACCCCCATTAATCGCTTGGCCGCATTTAATATTCCCAAGCAATAAAGAATATTGAACGACCAAACGAATATTCCCCGACAACAATGAATATTTTATAACCACTTGCTTATTTAAAATATTTGCGAATTTTACCCATAATTAACCACATTAATCAAATCAACCCTTACTATTTCAAAATAATAAATAGAGGAAATTTGATTTTATTTATAATAAGTTGGGGTCTTACAACCTCCCCTCCTTATGAAATTTCGTCCTCGAAATTGACGTACGTACCTGGTGTTTCAAAAAGGTGAGGATACCTCGCTTTAATTTTCGTTTCCAACTCCCAGGTCATTTCCTCAATAGTATGGTCCTTCCACAAAACTTTGACTTGTGGTATGACCTTTGTGCGTAGGACATGCTCCTTCTTATCCAAGATCTTGACAGGTACCTCTTCATACGTTAAGTCTTCGGCTATCTCGTCCGGTTCTAACTCAATAACGTGGTTCGGGTCTTTCACATATTTACGAAGCACAGATATGTGAAAAATATTATAAACACGAGACATACTTGGAGGTAACGCGAGTCTATAGGCCACATTTCCTACTCGGTCAAGAATCTGAAATGGACCAATAAATTGTGGATTGAGCTTTCCTTTTTTCCCAAATCTTGTAACTCCCTTCCATGGAGCAACTCGCAACAATACATGATCCCCAATACTAAATTCCATGTCCTTTCGATGAAGATCCGCATAACTCTTTTATCGATCTTGAGCCGTTTGTATACGTTGTCAAATCATTTGGATCTTTTCCGTAGTCATACGTAGCAACTCGGGTCCCAATAATATTGCTTCACCCACCTCATCCCAATATATTGGAGAGCGACACTTTCGTCCATACAATGCTTCGAATGGAGCCACACCTATACTTGCCTGATAACTGTTGTTGTAGGAGAATTCCACCAATGGTAAATACTTATCCCAACTACCTTTGAAATCTAGGACACAGAGTCTTAATACATCTTCAAGAGTTTGAATAGTCCTCTTTGATTGTCCGTCCGTTTGAGGATGGTATGCCGAACTGAATCGTAAATCTGTGCCCATAGCTTTTTGCAGGCTAACCCAAAATCGTGAAGTCAATCATGGGTTACGATCCGAAACTATGGATACTGGCATGCCATACAATCTCACAATCTCATTTACATACATATGAGCAAGACGTTCAAGGGAATAAGTCTCCCGTATCGGCAAGAAATGAGCAGACTTGGTTAATCTATCAATAATAACCCAAATAGCATTTATGCCTTGAGAAACCGTGGGAAGACCCGTAATGAAATCCATGGTAATGTGTTCCCACTTTCATTTCGGAATCTCAAGTGGTTGCAATGGACCCTTAGGCACTTGATGCTCTGCCTTTACACGTTGACAAGTTAAACACCTCGAGATAAACTTTGCAATCTCTCTCTTCATATTGTTCCACCAAAATGTATGTCGAATATCACGGTACATTTTGGTACTTCCAGGATGGATTGCAAATGGTGTATTGTGTGCCTCCATCATGATATTGTTCTTTAAATCAGAATCGTTAGGAACACAAAGTCTGGAGTGGACTCGAAGTATTCCTTCTTCATCGATTCTTGCTTCTGGAATAGCACCCTCTTGTACTTTCTTCTTCATACGCATCAGCTTCGGGTCTGTGGCTTGAGCAACTTTAACTTCATCGATTAAAGTTGGTTCTATGTGTATACTTGACATCATCGCACTCGTTCCTGCATATGATCTTCTACTCAACGCGTCAGCTACCACGTTTACTTTTCCAGGAAGGTATTGAATGGTTTGGTCATAATCTTTTAACAGCTCGAGCCAACGTCGTTGCCACATGTTGAGTTCCTTTTGGGTGAAGAAATATTTGAGGCTTTTATGGTCTGAATATATCTCCACTTTATCCCCATATAGATAATGCCTCCAGATCTTTAGCGCAAAAACGACTGCTGCCAACTCTAGATCACGAGTAGGATAATTCCTCTTATATTCTTTAAGTTGACGTGAGGCATAAGCTATGACTTTCTCATGTTGCATAAGAACACATCCTAACCCTTTGCCTGAAGCATCGCTGTAGATAAAAAATCCATTTGAACCAGATGGTATTGTCAAAACAGGTGCTGAAATGAGTCTCCTTTTAAGCTCTTGGAAACACTTCTCGCATTCCTCACTCCATACAATTTTATATCTTTCCGAGTCAGCTAAGTTAATGGAGTAGCGATTTGAGAAAACCCTGCCACGAATCTTCAATAATAACCAGCTAAGCCCAGAAAGCTACGAACTTCGGTCATTGTCTTCGGTGGCTCCCAATTTTGTATTGCTTCAATCTTCGCCGGATCAACAGATACTAAATGTTTTGACACCACATGCCCAAGGAATGCTACTTCTTCAAGCCAGAATTCGCATTTCTTCAACTTGGCATATAGCTTGTTTTCACGAAGCCTTTGGAGTACCAGCTTCAAATGGTGCTCATGATCTTCACGGCTTTTGGAATATATGAGAATGTCATCAATAAAGACAACAACAAACTGATCCAAATAAACCTTGAATACTCGGTTCATCATATCCATGAAAGCCGCAGGAGCATTAGTCAATCCAAAAGACATGACTGAAAATTCATAATGCCCGTATCGAGTTCTGAAGGCAGTCTTTGGAATATCCTCTGTTCTAATTTTTAGCTGATGATATCCAGAACGAAGATCGATCTTTGAAAAGAATTGTGCTCCTTGCAACTGGTCAAACAAGTCATCAATATGAGGTAACTGATACCTATTCTTGATGGTGACATGGTTCAATTCTAGATAGTCAATACAAAGTCACATACTCCCATCTTTCTTCTTTACAAATAAAATAGGAGCACCCCAAGGAGATGTAATAGGACGAATGAAACCGATGTCCAACAACTCCTATAGTTGGACCTTTAACTCCTGAAGTACAATAGGAGCCATTCGATATGGGGTTTTAGAAATGGGCTTTGTATGCGGGTTCAAGATCAATAAAGAATTCAACTTCACGTTCGGGGTAGACCGAAGTTCTTCAGAAACACGTCAGAAATTTACTAACAATGGGAATATTATTCAAATCGACGTGTCTTTATTCAAATCCATAACATGGGCTAAGAAAGCTTGACATTCGCTTTTCAATAAACGAATAGCTTTATGACTAGATATGACAAATGATTGATTTTAATGGTTTAGTTGCTTGAATTGCATAACAAGGTTGGTTAGGAATATGAAAACTAACAACCTTACGAAAACAATCAATTTTGGCATGATGAGTAGTTAACCAATCAATCCCTAAAATCACATCAAAAGCAAGTATCTTTAAAGAGATAAGGTCAACAGGTAATGTGATGGTGCAAACTTGGATCAAACAAGATTTATAAACAACGGATGTGATGAAAGTTTCTCCTAACGGAGTCTCCACAGATAAATCAAAGTCTAATTTCTCCAGAGTTAAGTTTAAACGTTGAGCACAAGCAGGAGAGATAAATGAATGGGTAGCACCGGTATCTAGTAATGTATAAACTTCGCAAGAATTTATGATTAGCTTACCCGTGATCATCTCGTTTGGGTTCCTTGCATTTTGACCAGTCACGATAAACGCTCTTCCAGGAACCGTTGACTTTGACTTTTCTTGGATAGCCTTTTGAGTCACCATCCCCGCTGGACTTGGTTTCGCTACCGTATAATCTCGCGCGATATGTCCTTCCTTTCCACAATTATAACATACCTTGAACTGTTGTGGGCAGTTTAGGCTGATATGTCCCTCTTTTCCACATTTATAAGATACTGACCGGTGGTCGTTCTCTCCTCCTTAGAACCGATTCTTCTTTGGTGTTGACATCTTCACATGGTCATTGTTGAATCTCCTCTTTTTAAAATCTCATCCCGACTCGCTTCTTCTATTCTCATGGCCATGATTACCACCAGAGTTGTTACCGCCTTCGTCCGTATTCTTCTTTCTCCGCTGGTTATCCTTGTTCTCATGACTGCTGTCACTAGTATGATCTTGGTTATGGTCCATCGGTTGAATGTACTCGTTATCTCGCTCTTACAATTGAGCCATGTTGACAACATCTGAATAGAGAAAAAATTTATGAGAAATGAGATACTGACGTATGTCAGGTTTCAAACCTCTCAGAAACATCCGCGTCATACGTTCCTCATTCTCCACCAAATGAGGTGCAAACCTGGATAACTCTACAAGCTTTGTCTCGAACTGGGACACCGTCATGTTATTTTGTCCCAGTCTAATGAACTCCACTTCCTTAATATGACGAATACTTTCAGGAAAGTACTTGTCATTGAAAAGTTTCTGAAACGTCTCCCAAGACATGCTGAGTGCAGCTGGATGGGTACGCTTCATAAATTCCCACCAGTTATCTGCCTTATTACGAAACATAAACGTGGCGAATGGAACCTTCTATTCCTCCGTGCATCCCAAGACATCGAATATCTTGGTGATTTGTTTGATCCACGTTTCTGCCTTAATCGGATCCGGCTTTCCCCAGAATTCTAGTGGTCCCAACTCTTTGAACTACTTGGTTGTGACAAATTGTGCGTTGTTATCATTTTCACCTATATTTTGTACACGAGTCTCCCTCGTCTGATTTTGCATGAACTGTAAAAAGCTTCTAAACATCCCGTCATTCATCATCTGCTCAGTGATGTTATTCACAGGAGGAACATTGCCAGCCTGTTGCACGTTCTCCTCGTTGGTGAGTAAAGGTGTCTCCACGGTCTCATTTACTCCACTGTTAACATTCTCAGTCGACATTCTCAAATACTACCATAAAAAAAGGTTTAATTAAAGAAATCAACATATCAAATAATATCCCTATAAACTGACCAACTAACAAATAAGCTTAGGTAGGACACACTAGCGAAGGATTTACTCGTCTCTCCCCTCTTAGTTCTATTCCCCGATCTCCGCCAGAGATCATATCCCTAAGCTCTGATACCAATTGTGACGCCCCCAAAATAGGTATACATCACCCATTTTGAGTCGTCAATAACATGGTACAGAAATAACTACAACTTTATTAATACAACATGAAGACTGTGAGTTTAAATACAAATATTGTCGTCTAGACAATATTCACACCCAAATAAGTCCTCATTATAATTATTGGTACATTATTTTACAAAAATGGTGAAGACTACTAAAACAACTTTCTAGAATCATCATTCCACACCCCGACTAGAACTCGCTACATTCTCGCCTCCTAAGAAGAAAAATGGAACAAAAAGGAAAAGGATGAGCTCAACAAGCCCAGTAAAGAATATTATGACTAAGATGATATAAAACAAATTATCGTTAGTCTTCAACAGGGACAAATCTGATAAAATACAATAGACAACAAGTTTCAGATCAATATTTGCAGCGAAAATAATAATTCTTAGATGAGTTACGTAGAGAATGAAATCTACTATTATCTATAAATTTAAAAGTCCATCATCAATATTTTATCCCTGTAACATCAATCAATATACATCATAAATCAAATATTCATCTTTGCACTACATGCCAAAGATATTTATCAGTTGGTCATGTTCATCTCAACACCTGTACATCTTTGCACTACGGGCCAAAGATATTCATAAGAGAATCATTAATCTTTGCACTACAGGCCAAAGATATTCGGTAATATCATCATTTAGGACTGAGGATGATGAAAAATATTTTAAAGAAAACGAATCCAGTGAAACAAAAGAACAAATATTAAGGATTTGTACTTTAAACAATCCGAGTTCAAAAATACTTCATAAATAATCACAGTGAAGTAAAATTCAATAATGATCAAAACATGGATACAATTAAAGCTAGTATCCATAATAGATATTTTGGATAAAAATGAAAATTTAATTTTTCTCGTGAATAAGGCAGATTCGTGAATAAGTGTCATATACGTGAATAGTAACCCCATACACTAAAGACAATAATTTCACAAGAAAAATCTTACCAATATTATAACATAATGATATTATTAGAAAATAATATCATTTAAAAAAATAACATCCCCTACTTTGAAAAGATCGTATTTAATTGGAATAGGATATAGTCTTTGAAAGGAACTTGCACCAGATATAGCAACACTCAAAGTATCAAAATACTCACAAGAATACACTCGATAATATATAGAGAGAAAGAGAGAAAACTTTAGTTTACGGTGTGATTTTCAATTCTAACCTAAACACCTATTTATAGGAAAATGCTAACACCAAAGCGTAAAATTTAATAAAATAATAATATATTTATATAAATTTTTTACGACACCAAGAATCTGAATTCAGCAACTTAACACATGTTAAATGAGGCCCACAAAAAATGTAAAACGCTTTTTCTTAAAATAAATATTTTCTCAAAATCAATTATATTCGTAACTTCAATAATTCATAATAAATAGCCCTTTTATCTGAAAAAATTGAACCTCATGTCCTTTCCATAGAAATTTCATTCTCTATAACTTGCAGAAGATAACTTTTCAATTAAAATAAATAATCCACAAACCAAGTTTTTATGCTATAAAAATTTTACCAAGAAATGGGGTCCTCATGTTTAACATGTTTTTAATATTTTAGAAAAATTTCATATTCTCTACAATTTCATTTAAGAAAAAAACATATTAAAAAAACAATATATTCCATAAAAATTCTTTATTAATATCAATTTTATCTAATAATATTATTCAAATAAAATGAATTATTGATTCATTATCGAAAATATCAGTACATTATTGAAATAATAATATAAAATATTGTAGCAATTATCAATCAATAAAATATAATATCGTCAATTAAATAATAAATTATTATTTAATATTAAATATATCAATAATATTAACGGTAATAACCACGATTTTTATAAATAATGAATATTTTTCATTTAATTCAATTAAAATTTCTCTCACTATTTCAAAATAATATAACAATAAATTTACTATTTCAAAATAATAAATAGAGGAAATTTGATTTTATTTATAATAATTTGGGGTCTTACAACTACCACTTACAAACATAACTAATGTAAGACCTCAACTTATTATTAATGAAATTTAATTTTCTATTTATTATTTTGAAATAGTAAGGGTTGATTTGATTAATGTGGATAGTTAGGGTAAAATACGCAAATATTTCAAAATAAGCAAGTGGTTATAAAATATTCATTGTTGTCGTGGAATATTCGCTTCGTCGTGGAATAATCTTTCGTCGCTTGGGAATATTCGTGACGACGCAAGCTAGCCTTTGTGGGCCCCATAACGGAAAGTTTATTGGATGAAGAAAACGATAAATATAAGTTGTTTAAAATAACAACGTAGTTGTTACCGTTAATATCGTTAAAATACTCTCTATGGTTAAAACACAAGAAGACACAAGATCGCACCAATTATCGATTCTTACGTAAAGAAGGCACTACTCAATAATGGTTACAAAGAATTATCGCTCAAAGATTTTATCGATTTAATAATTGTCGCATTGATATTTTATATTATCGTTGTTTCAATAATTGTCATTACACAAGATTTTTCATTATCGGCAATAATTCATATTATCTAATAATATTATTAGATAACATTATTGGCAATGTCTAGAAAGTTCGTCTAAGGAGAGGTTTGGTCACCTAATCATGGCCAAGAAGGAGAAATTTTATCGAAAGCCCCTCTTCCGGGAACCGCCTCGTCACAATATCAGGATTCTCGTAATATTATTTGTGAATAATTAATTATTGATTCATATGATGAGGAAAATATTGATTTTATGTGGATATAGATGGAGAAAATTTTAATGTGACAATTGTTGAAAATTGAAATTTTATCTTTTTTCGATAAAATAATTTATTTAAATATATTATTATATTTTAATAATATAATAATGGTGATATTTTTACAACGAATGTGGGATATATGAGTATACGAGGATGAAGAGTATTTTTGTTGCAATAAATGTTTAAAACATGTTAAACATGCTCATGGGGGACCCCATTTATCGATCAAATTTGATTATAAATTTGTAAAATCGCCTGCTTCAGGATTTCTTGGCCAATTTTTATTTAGAATTTGAAAAACTTTCTTCTCAGAAAGTTGTAGAGAATAAAATTTCTATAAAAACTCGTGAGATTTGAATTTTCTGATAAAAGGGCTATTTATTGTGAATTATTGAAGTTCAAGTTCAAATAATTCGATTTTTGGAAGTTTTAATTATTATTTTAAAGAAAAATTTTTTTTGCATTTAAGTGGGCTAAATGTGATATTAATTGCTAAAATCAGATCTTCAAAGATGGGCTAAGAAAATTTATAATATATATTAATATTTTATTAAATTTTCTTTTTGTGTTCTAAGCATTTTCCTATAAATAGGTGCTTAGGTTAGAATTGAAAATCACACCGTAAACTCAAGTTTTCTCTCTATATTATCGAGTTTATTCTTGTGAGTATTTTGAGTATACTTTGAGTATTGTTAGACTAATGCAAGTTCCCTTCAAAGACTATATCCTAGATTCCAATTAGAAGTACTAATCTTTCGAGGTAAGTGGATGTTATTTTCTTCTCAAATGATATTATTTCTTCAATATCATTATGCTAAAATATGGATTGGAACTTTTTATCAAATTTGGAAACGTTTGGGTTACTATTCATGAGTTACTATTCACGAAGTTACTATTACTATTCATGAGTTACTATTCATGAATTACTATTCACTTCAGTACTATTCATAAGCGTGAAGATGTTTTTTTTGGGAAATTTCTATCTTTGGTGTCTGAGTTACTATTATCCACGATACTAAGACTATTCACGATACTATACTATTCTAAAAATGAATTTCTTCTTTTTGTCCAAAATATCTATTCGGATACTAGCTTTGATCAGATCCATGTTTTGATCATTCTCGAATTTTACACCACTATGATTATTTTTGAGGTATTTTTGAACATGGATAAAAACAAAGTACTAATCCTTAATCCTTAATCCTTGTCATTTTGTTTCAATCGGATTCGCTTTTTTAAAAATATTTTTCATCATCCTCGCCTTAAATGATGATATTATTGAATATCTTGGCCCAGAAAAAAAAAGATGAATGATTTTCAAGAATATTTTCGTCAGAAAAAAAGATGAATGTGTGTTTAGATTTAACATAACTAATCGATGAATATCTTCGCCTCAGAAAGTAAAGATGAATATTTGATTCCGTATATATATCGATTGATGTTACAAGGATAAAAGAGATAGACGATGAACTTTTAAATTCATACATGTAAGATAGTAGTTTGCATTCTCTACTTAACTCTTCTAATGAATTATTATTTTCGCCATGTAATATTGATTTAAAATTTGTTGTCTATTGTATTCTATTAGATTTTTCCTCGTTGAAGACTAATGATAATTTGTTGTATATTATCTTAGTCATAATATTCTTTATCGGGCTAATGAGCTCACCCTTTTCCTTTTTGTTCCATTTTTCTTCTCGTGAGGCTAGAATATAATAGTAGTACGAAGCCTGGGTATGGAATGAAGGTTCTAGAGAGAGTTGTTTAGTAGTCCTCACCATTTTTGTAAAATAATGTATCAATAAATGTGATGAGGATTTATTTGAGTATAGATATTGTCTGTAAGATAATATTTGTATTCAAACTCACAGCTTTATCGTTGTAATAATAAAGTTGTAGTTGTTTCTATATCATGTATCGACAACTCGTAATGGGTGATGTATACCTATTTGGGGGCGCCACAGCTTGGTATCGTAGCTAGGGATATGATCTCAAGTGAGATCGGGAATAGAACCAGAGGGAGAGACGAGTAAATCCTTCGCAAGTGTCCTACCTACCTAAGCTTATTTGTTAGTTTGTCAAGATATAGGATATTATGTGATATATTGATTTCTTAATTAACCCTTATTTTACGACAAGATTTGAGAATGTCGAATCGAGAATATTAACAATGGAAATGAGACCGTGGAGACGCTCAGACTCACCAACGAGAGAGAACGCAACAACAGTCGGGCAATGTTCCTCCCGTGAACAACACCAACCGAAAGTAGATGATGAACGAGGGATGTTTAGAAGCTTTTTTAGCTCATGCAAAATCGCATTTAGGAGACTCGTGTTCAAAATACAGAGGAAATGATAGCAATTCACTGTTGTCACAAACCAAGCAAGCTTCAAAGAGTGGGACCACCGTAATTTAAGGGAAAGCCGATCCGATCGCGGCAGTAAACACGGGTCAAGCAAATTACCAAGATATTCGATGTCTGGGATGCACTGAGGAACAGAAGGTTCCATTCGCCACCTTTATGTTCCGTGGCGAAAGGCAGATCATCGGTGGAGTCTCGTGAAGTTGCACTCCATCCAAACCAAGACTCAAAGATGTCTCTGGGAGACGCTTTCAGAACTATTTAATGACAAATACTTTCCGAAAGTGTTCGGCTATATGAAGGAAGTGGAGTTCATCGATTAGAACAAAATAACATGATTTTGTCTCAAAGACGAGGCAAAGTTTGCAGAGTTATCCGTGTTTCAGACCTCATTTGGTGGAGAATGAGGAACGATGACGCGGATGTTTCGAGAGGTTCAAACCCAAGATACGCCATAATATCTCATTTCTCATAAATTTTCTCTATTCAGATGTTGTGTTAATGTGGCTCAATTGTTAGAGCGAGATAACGAGTATGTTCAACCGAGGGACCATAACCGTGGATCGCATCGTAGATAGATAAAGCCAATGTAATAATGATAACCAATGAGAAAGAAAACAGACGGACAAAAATGGTAACCACTCGGTGGTAATCATGGCCATGAAAATAGAAGAAGCGAAGTCAGAGGAGATTTTAAAAAGAGGAGATTTAACAACCACTATGTGAAGACGACAAAGGTTTATAAAGAATCGGTTCTAAGGGAGGAGAACCACCACCCATTATATGCTATAAATGAAAAAAGAGGGACATATCACCAAACTTCCCACAACAGCTCAAGGTATGCTATAATTGTGGAAATGAAGGACATATCGCCGAGATCAGACGCAGAAGAAACCTAGTTCAATGGGACGGTGACTCAAAAGAGATCGTTCCCGTAAAAGTCAAAGTCAACGATTCCGGAAGAGCGTTTGTTGTGACCGGTCAAAATGCGAGGAACCCAAACGAGGTGATCACGGTAAATCTATTTATAAATTTGCTAAGTTTATACCTTTACTTGATACCTTGCATACCCATTCATTTATCTCTCCGCATGTGCTCAACGCTTAAACTGACGACCGAGAAATTAGACTTTCGACCTATCTCGTGGAAACTCCGCTAGAGAAACTTTCATCACATCCATCGCTTATAAATCTTGTTTGATTCAAGTTCGCACCATCACCTTACCGCTGACCTTATCTCTTTAAAGATACTTGCTTTTGATGTGATTTTAGGATTGATTGGTTAACTACTCATCATGCCAAAATTGATTGTTTTCGTAAGGTTGTTAGTTTTCATATTCCTAATCAACCCGTTGTATTTAATTCAAGCAACTAAACCATTAAAATCAATCACCGTCATATCTAATCATAAAGCTATTCGCTTATTGAAAAACTGGATGTCAAGCTTTCTTAGCCCATGTTATGGATTTGAATAAAGACACGCCAAATTTGAATAATATTCCCGTGTTATCGACTTTCCCGACGATTTCAAGAACTTCCTGCCTCACCCCGTAACGTGAAGTCAATTCTTTATCGATCTTGAACCCGCACAAAGCCCATTTCTAAAACCCCATATCGAATGGCTCCTATTGAACTTCAGGAGTTAAAGGTCCAACTACGTGTGAATTGTTGGACATCTGCTTCATCTGGCCCTAAGACATCTCCTTGGGGTGCTCCCTGCTTTTATTCAGAAAGAAGAAAGACGGAGTATGCGATTTTGTATCGACTATCTGGAATCGAACCATGTCACCATCAAGAATAGGTATCCTCACCTCAGATTGATGACTTGTTCGACCAACAAGTAAGGCACAATTCTTTTCAAAAATCGATCTTCGCTCGATATCATCACCAAGATTAGAACCGAGGATATTCCAAAGACTACCTTCGTAACTCCCCAGATGGGCATTATGAATTCTTAGTCATGTCTTTCTGACTAACTAATGCTCCCATGGCTTTCATGGATATGATGAACCGAGTATTCAAGGAATATTTGGATGGCTTTGTTGTTGTTTTTATTGATGACATCCTCATATATTCCAAAAGTCGTGAAGATCATGAACACCATTTGAAGTCGGTACTCCAAAGGCTTCGTGGAAAACAAACTATATGCCAAATTGAAGAAATGCGAAGTTCGCTCGAGGAAGTAGCATTCTTGGGCATGTGGTGTCAAAACATGGAGTATCCGTGGACCCCATTTAAGATGAAGCAATACAAAGTTGGGAGCAACCAAGTTTGGCGGATCAAGCACGTAGTTTTTTGGGCTTAGCCGGTTATTATCTGAGATTCGTGGAAGGGTTTTTCAAATCGCTACTCCATTAACTCAAATTTAACCTAAGGATACAAAATTTGTTTGGAGCGAAGAATGCGAGAAGAGTTTCCAAGAGCTTAAGAGAGAGACTTATTTCTAAGACTGTTTCTAACAATACCATCCGTTCGGATGGATTTGTTATCACAATGATGCTTCGTGCAAAGGGTTAGGATGTGTTCTCACACAACGGGAAAGTCATAGCCTATGCCTCGCGACAACTTAAAGAGTATGAGAGGAATTATCCTACTCATGATCTAGAGTCAAGCAAGAATCTTTTCGCGCTTAAAGATATGGAGGCACTATCTATATGGGGAGAAAGTGGAGATATATTCGCACCATAAAAGCCTTAAATATTTCTTCACAAAAAGAACTCAACACGCGACAAATGACGCTGGCTCGAGCTATTGAAAGACTACGACCACACTATTCACACCATCCCGAAAAGTGAACGTGGTAGCCGACGCGTTGAGTAGAAGATCATATGCGGAATGAGTGCGATGATGTCAAGTATACGACAGAGCCAACTTTAATAGAAAAAGTTAAGGTTGCTCAAGCCACCGAATCTTGAGCCGATGCGCGTATGAAGAAGAAAGTACAAGAAGGAACTATTCCTAAGCTTAGAATAGATGAAGAAGAATACTTTGAGTCCACTCTAGACTTTGTGTCCCTAACGACTCGATTTGAAGTACAAGATTATGATGGAGGCACACAATACACCATTTGCAATCCATCTCGAAGTACCAAAATGTATCGTGATCTTCACATACATTTTGGTGGAACAATATGAAGAGAGAGATTGCAAAGTTTATCTCAATGTGTTTAACTTGTCAACGCAGTAAAGGCGGAGCATCTAGTACCTAAGGGTCCGCTGCAGAACCACTGAGATTCAAATGGAAGTGGGAACACATTACCATGGATTTCATTACGGGTCTTCCTACGGCTTTCAAGGCATCAATGCTATTTGGGTTATTGTTGATAGATTAACCAAGTTCCGCTTCATTTCTTGCCGACACGGAGACTTATTCCTCGAACGCCTTGCTAGTATGTACGTGAATGAGATTGTGAGGTTGCATGGCATGCCAGATCCATAGTTTTGGATCGTGACCCAAGATTCACTTCAAGATTTTGGGTTAGCTTGCAAAAAGCTATGGGCACGGATTTACGATCTAGCTTCAAGATACCATCCTCAAACCGGACGGACAATCGAAAGGACTATTCAAACTCTTCAAGATTTATTAAGACTCGTGGTCCTAGACTTCAAGCAAAGTTGGGATAAGTATTTACCATGGTGGAATTCTCCTACAACAACAGCTTATCGTGCAAGTATAGGTGTGGCTCCATTCAAGCATTATATGGACGAAAGTGTCGCTCTCCAAATATGTTGGGACGAGGTGGGTGAAGCAACATCGTTGGGACCCGAAAGTTAGTACGTATGATCACTTTTAAAAGATCCAAATGATTCGACAACGATACAAACCAAGACAAGATCGATAAAAGAGTTATGCGGATCTTCATCAAAAGGACGTGGAATTTAGTGTAGGGGATCATGTATTGTCATGAGTTGCTCCATGGAAGGGAGTTACAAGATTTGGGAAGAGAGGAAAGCTCAATCCACGCATTTATCGGGTCCATTTCAAATTCTCGACCGAGTAGGAAATGTAGCTATATAGACTCGCTGTTATTCTCCGAGTATGTCTCGTGTTCATAATGTGTTTCACATATCCATTTCAGAATATGTGAAAGACCCAACCACGTTATAGAAAGTTAGAACCCGGACGAGATACCAAGACTTAACGTATGAGGAGGTAATTGCCAAGATCTTGGATAGAAGGAGCATGTCCCACGCAAGAAAGGTCATACCACAAGTTAAAGTTTTGTGGAGGAATCATGCTATAGAGGAAATGACTTGGGAATTGGAAACTAAATGAAAGCGAGGTATCCTCACCTTTTCAAACACTGTGCACGTGACGCCAATTTCGAGGACTAAATTTCATAAGGAGGGAGGTCAGTAAGACCCCAACTTATTATTAATGAAATTTAATTTTCTATTTATTATTTTGAAATAAGTAAGGGTTGATTTGATTAATATGGATAGTTAGGGTAAAATACGCAAATATTTCAAAATAAGCAAGTGGTTATAAAATATTCATTGTTGTTTGGGAATATTCGTTTGGTCGTGGAATATTCTCATCGTTTGGGAATATTCGCACGACTACGCAGTAGCCTTTTTGTGGGCCCCATAATCTAAAAAGTTTATGGATGAAGAAAACGACAAATATAAGTTGTTTAAAAAAATAACAACAGAAGTTATAAGCTAATATCGTTAAAATATACCTATGGTTAAAACACAAGAAGACACACCAGATTGCACCAATTATCGATTCTTACGTAATAAGGCACTACTCAATAATGGTTACAAAGAATTACTATTCAAGATTTTATTGATTAATTGTCATATTGATATTTTATATCATCCGTTGTTTCAATAATTGTCATTACACAAGATTTTTTTCATTATCGAAGCAATAATTCATATTATCCTAATAATATTATTAGATAACATTATTGGCAATGTCTAGAAAGTTTCGCTCTAAGGAGAGGTTTGGTCACCTAATCAAGCGCCAAGAAGGAGAAATTCTTATTGGAAGCCCCCTCTTCCTGAACCCGCCTCGTCACAATATCAGGATTTCGTAATATTATTTGTGAATAATTAATTATTGATTCATATGATGAGGAAAATATTGATTTTATGTGGATATAGATGGAGAAAATTTTAATGTGACAATTGTTGAAAATTGAAATTTTATCTTTTTCTCGATAAAATAATTTATTTAAATATATTATTATATTTTAATAATATAATAATGGTGATATTTTTACAATCTAATGTGGGATATATGAGTATACGAGGAGGAAGAGTATTTTTGTTGCAATAAATGTTTAAAACATGTTAAACATGCTCATGGACCCCATTTATCGATCGAAATTTGATTATAACCTATAAAATCGCCCGCTTGTGGATTTTGGCCAATTTTCATTTGGAATTGGAAAAACTTTCTTCCTAAAAGTTGTAGAGAATTGAATTTCCTATAAAAAAACTCATGAGATTCAATTTTCCGATAAAAGGGCTATTTATTGTGAATTATGAAGTTCAAGTTCAAATAATTGATTTTTGGAAGTTTTAATTATTATTTTTAAAGAAAAACGTTTTTTTTTTTCATTTAAGTGGGCTAATATGTGATATTAATTGCTGAAATCAGATCTTCAAAGATGGGCTAAGGAAATTTATAATATATATTAATATTTTATTAAATTTTTCGCTTTGTGTTCTAAAAGATTTTCTATAAATAGGTGCTTTAGGTTAGAATTGAAAATCACACCGTAAATCAAGTTTTTCTCTCTATATTATCGAGCGTATTCTTGTGAGTATTTTGAGTATACTTTGAGTATTGTTATACGATTGCAAGTTCCTTCAAAGACTATACCCAGATTCCAAATAGAAGTACTAATCTTTCGAGGTAAGTGGATGTTATTTTTTCTCAAATGATATTATTTCTTCAATATCATTATGCTAAAATATTGGTTGGAACTTTTTATCAAATTTGGAACTTTTTCATGTTTCGGGGTTACTATTCATGAGTTACTTGTCACGAAGTTACTATTCATGAGTTACTATTCACGAAGTTACTATTAACTTAGTACTATTCATAAAGCGTGAAGATGTTTTTTGGGAAATTTCTATCTTTTGGTGTTTGAGTTACTATTCACGATACTCAAGACTATTCACGATACTTGAGACTATTCATCTAAAAATGAAATTTCTTCTTTTTGTCCAAAATATCTATTACGGATACTAGCTTTGATCAGATCCATGTTTTGATCATTCTGAATTTTACACCACTATGATTATTTTTGAGGTATTTTTGAACATGGATAAAACAAAGTACTAATCCTTAATCCTTAATCCTTGTCATTTTGTTTCACCGGATTCGCTTTTTTTAAAAATATTTTTCATCATCCTCGCCTTAAATGATGATATTATTGAATATCTTTGGCCAGTAGTGCAAAAGATGAATGATTTTCAAGAATATCTTTGGCCCAGTAGTGCAAAAGATGAACAGTGTTTAGATGAACACTTAATTAATCGATGAATATCTTCGCCCAGAAAGAGCAAAGATGAATATTTGATTCCGTATATATATGATTGATGTTACATGGTTAAAAAAGATAGACGATGAACTTTTAAATTCATACATAGAAGATAGTAGTTTGCATTCTCTACTTAACTCTTCTAATGAATTATTATTTCACCATGTAATATTGATTTAAAATTTGTTGTCAATTGTATTCTATTAGATTTTTCCCCGTTGAAGACTAATGATAATTTGTCAGATATTATCTTAGTCATAATATTCTTTATCGGGCTAGTTGAGCTCACCCTTTTCCTTTTTGTTCCATTTTTCTTCTCAGAGGCGAGAATATAATGAAGTACGAAAGTCTGGGTATGGAATGAAGGTTCTAGAGAGAGTTGTTTAGTAGTCCTCACCATTTTTGTAAAATAATGTATCAATAAATGTGATGAGGATTTATTTGAGTATAGATATTGTCTAGAAGATAATATTTGTATTTAAACTCACAGTTTTACTGTTGTAATAATAAAGTTGTAGTTGTATACGTCGAATGCACGATCTTGTCTGTGTTGATCAGCATATTTCTTTTGTCTGTCCTGAGCAGCTATCAATCTTGTTCAGATGAGTTTGACAACTTTAGCAGTTTGTTGTACCAATTCTGGTCCTAATAGTTGACGTTCACCGACTTCATCCCAGCACAGTGGAGTTCTACACTTTCTACCGTATAATGCTTCATAAAAGCGGCCAACGCCAATGCGTGCATGGTAATGCTTTATTGTAGTAGTAAAATTCTACCAACCAGAATTGTTCATCCCAGCTTTCTTTGAAATCCATGATGCATGCTCTCAGCATATCTTCCAATGTCTGAATCGTTCGTTCACTTTGGCCATCTGTTTGCGGATGATATGCCGTACTCATTCGCAACTATGTTCCCATACATTCTTGTAGTCTCTTCCAGAAGTTTGATGTGAACCTCGGATCTCTATCTGACACAATTGACACTGGAACTCCATGTCTTGACACGATCTCTTTAACATATAACTTTGCCAGCTGATCAAGATTGAATCTAACCTTTATTGGAAAAAAGTGTGCAGATTTTGTCAATCTGTCCACTATCACCCAAATCGCATCGTATCCTTTCTGAGTCGGTGGGAGACCTACCACAAAATCCATTGTGATATGTTCCCATTTACATTCTGGTATTTCTAATGGTTGAAGTAATCCGCTTGGCCTTTGATGCTCGGCCTTGACTCTCTAACATGTTAAGCACTTTGCAACGCATTCTGCAACGTCTCTTTTCATATTTGGCCACCAAAAATGTCATCATAAATCTTGATACATCTTCGTACTTCCTGGATGAATCGAATATCTCGAGCTATGAGCTTCTGTCAAGGTCTCTTCTTTAATATCTGGTACTGCTGGAACCCAGATTCGTTCCTCAATTCTCAGCATTCCATCGGTATCAACCTTGTATTTCACTTCTTTTCCTTCAACCACTCTTTCTCTTATTTTTCTGCATTCCTCATCCTGAAGTTGAGCGTTTTTCACTTTATCCACCAAAGTTGGACCGACTTCCATCTGGTATAATTTCTCATCGGATTCTTTTGGAAATTTGATTTCCAACTCTAATCTTGACATTGCTATAATAAGCTCCTCCTTATCAGTTAACAACATCAACTTTTCTCTGCCTTTCCTACTCAAGGCATCTGCAACCACGTTTACTTTGCCTGGATGATAAAAGATCTCACAATCATAATCCTTTATCATTTCCATCCATCTCCTTTGACGCGTGTTCAGGTCTTTCTGAGTAAAAATGTACTTCAGATTCTTATGGTCTGTGTAAATCTTATATTTCTCTCCATAGAGATAGTGTCTCCATATTTTTAAAGTAAACACAACCGCCGCTAACTCTAAATCATGAGTCGGATACCCTTTTTCGTAGTCCTTCAATTGCCTTAACGCATACGCGATGACTTTTCCGTTCTGCATAAGGACACATCCTAATCCTTTGTGTGAAGCATCACTGTACACCACAAAATTTCCTGTATTATCTGGTAATGACAACACAGGTTCCATACTTAGTTTCTTTTTCAATTTCTGAAAACTTCCTTCACATTTATCCGTCCAAACAAATTTTACAGATTTCCTCGTCAAATTTGTCAGCGGAGTGGCAATCTTGGAGAAATTCTGGATAAACCATCTGTAATACCCTGCCAATCCCAAGAAACTTCTTACTTCTGATGGAGTTCTTGGTTGCTCCCAATTTATCACAGCTTCGACCTTTGATGGATCCACTAAAATTCCATCCTTGTCAATTATGTGCCCAAGAAATTGTACACGTTCTAACCAAAATTCACATTTAGAGAATTTTGCGTACAACTTTTCCTTTCTTAGCGTCTCCAGCGTTAGACGTAAGTGTTCCATGTGTTCTTCTTGAGTTCTAGAGTACACCAGAATATCGTCAATAAACACCACCACAAACTTGTCTAAAAATAGTTTAAACACCCTGTTCATCAAATCCATGAATGCTGCAGGGGCGTTTGTCAAACCAAAAGACATCACCAAAAATTCGTAATGTCTATACCGAGTTCGGAATGCCATCTTCAGTACATCCTCCTTCCTTACTTTCAGTTGGTGATACCCACTCCTCAAATCTATTTTTGAGAAATATCTTGCACCCTTTAATTGATCAAACAAGTCATCTATTCTCGGCAATGGATATTTATTCTTAATAGTGACTTTGTTTAATTCCCTATAATCAATGCAAAGACGCATTGACCCATCCTTCTTCTTTACGAATAACACTGGTGCTCCCCATGGTGACACACTCGGCTGAATGTATTTCTTGTCCAACAACTCCTGCAGTTGTACCATTAATTCCTTCATCTCTACCGGAGCCATTCTGTATGCGGCTTTCGATATCAGAGCGGTTCCTGCCGCTAAGTCGATCACGAACTCGATTTCTCTGTCAGGCGGAAGTCCTCGAAAATCCTCCGAAAACACGTCCACAAATTCCCTAACCACCGGTATTTCTTCCAATTTTGCACCCTTCTTCTGAGTATCGACTATGTAAGCTAAATAACCCAAACAAAATTTCGACTAATAACTTTCGGCAAAGATAATCGTCAGACATCTCATTTGTCTAGGCGATTTACTACCATTGAAAACTACCTTTGACGGAGTCATAAGGTTTACACACTTCTTTTGGCAGTCAATTATCGCTCCACAATTGAGCAACCAATCTATTCCCAAAATAACATCAAACTCTCCAAGCCTAATCAGAATTAAATCTACCATCAAAATATTTCCTTAATGTTCACCCTACGGTTCTTGTATCTGAACCTAACAGAATTACTTAGTATTCGCAATTTCTATGTTTAAAGGTAAATTCAATTCTTCACTAGGCAATCCTAATCTCATAGCAAATTCATCAGATATAAATGAGCAAGTAGCACCCGAATCAAATAATACATAAGCATCAATATCATTAATTGGGATACTACCTGACACCACATCCTTTGATTGCATAGCATCTTACACAGTCATGTTGAAGGTTCTGGCTGTGGGTTTGTTTGATGTCGTTGGCCCAGTAATGGCCCAAGTACCTCCACTTCTACCTCCCTTGCTTCCTGTTGTTTCTCTAGCTTTCTTCTTAGGGCACTCACGAGCAAAGTGATCCTTGGACCCGCAAGTATAGCAAACATTCTTCTTGGGTTGATTGCAGTTTGGGGCAATGTGACCCTCCTGGCCACAGTTAAAGTATACACGTTTCCCCATTAAGAATACACCCTTGTGAAACTTCCCGCATGTAGCATATGCTTCAAACTTCTTATTCTGCTGGTTACCTTGTTGATTCCCAGCACCCACATTTCCATTCAACTTTCTTTTCAGATTATTATTACCATTCCCACTACCACCACCTCCAATCTTTACCTCCACTTCATTCTTCTTCTTTTTCTATTCCTAATTGAACTTGGTTACCGCTTCGCCGCCACCTTCAGCGAGAATTGCCTTTTCCATTACGACTACAAATGTCTTCAACTGGAACAAGGAAACCCTACTAAACAACCAGGGCTTCAGTCCTTGTTCAAACCTTTTCGCCCAGATTCATCTCAGTCTTTGACTTGGTATGGCGCAAACCTCGCTAACTCGTTGAATTTCAGCAAGATACCCGACACCGTCATCGTTCCCTGCTTTAGTTCTAAAAACTACACTTCTAGCTGACTCTTCGAACTCTCTGGGAAATAGGTCTCGAAGAACATCTCCTTGAACCTATCCCAAGCCATAACACATGGTCCTCCTCGAGTTTTATTGGTCTGCCACCAATAACTAGCCTCTGCTTTCAACATGAATATTGCAAAAGCACTCTTCTGATCTTCTCCTACTCCCGCAACATCGAACACTTTCTCTATCTCCATGACCCAAGTCTGTGCCTCAATCGGGTTCATGGACCCCTGTAACTCGTGGTCCAACTGCCTTGAAGTCCTTCAACTTTGTAGCTTGATTTTTTGTTGTTGGTTCTGCGGTTGATTTCTGCAGGTGCACTGCGATGAACGTCACCAAATTCTTTGAATGGGGTTAGCTTCAAAGATTATTATTGTTGGTTCCTTCAGTGGTTCTCTGTCTGGGGGTTTGACGTCTTGGAGGCATTTTCTGTTAAAAATACACTCATTAGATTATTACTCAACTCTTTTCAAGTAATTTCTACTTAACTTGCCCCCATAAAAGTAATCACCACATAACACATAACACTTTGGATAAAAGAAGATAATAACTTTTATTCATTCTTAAATATTTTTTTGAAAACATCATCACTGCTATTTACATTATTTTCCTGAACTACCAAAGTTTCAGGACATCATCATCATATCCCATAAGTTGTATAATACTTGAGATTTACATATTACTTATCATAACATAAATCATAAATCAAGTACACTCCCTACGATGTCCTATTAAGATACTGCAAAGCCTTACGACGCTCTTCTTCCATAATTTGGAACATGGTTCGAAGATCTACTATGTACGATGGCAGCGTCTCAAACTGAATTGGGTAACCCATGACCCGATCTTCAGCTCGATTGATCGCAATGTTGAACAAGTTATCCATCTCTTCCATCTTCCTTCTCTTTGCTTGTGCGTCCCTCTCCGCTGTTCCAGCTTGTTGATAAGCTTCACTGTACGCGTCATTGGCTCTTGCCCTTTTTGCAGATTCTTCTCTCAACTTGCTCTTCAACTCTGCAATCTATGCTCTCATTTGCTCATTCTCTCCTTCAGTGTGAATCAGCTTCTCTTTAACATTGTTAAATCGTTCTTCTCGATCCTGGATCTCGTCGTCCTTCTGTGCCATCAAGGTCTGTTGTTCAGCTACTATCTCTTGCAATTCCTCGACGGTATCTTGAAGTTCCACGTTGTGGTCATGCACTTCATCGTATATACGGCCAGCTATCGAGTTAAGTGGAATCCATTCCTCCTCGTCCTCTTCATCCATCTATGACAGCTCCAAGATCCTCCTCGTCTGTCTCTATCTCATCATCCTCATCAGGTACTCTCTCCTGCTCAACTACTGTGACCAACAAAACTATTTCCTATGGCAGTAATTGTTCCCAAACTACCTGAATATCTCTAGGCTCCTCCTCCCTAGCCTGACTGGATCCTCCTATATTAGTCATCCTGTCAACCAAAGTTTATGTTTTAATTACTAATCATTACTACTCAACACTCACAAACACATAAGTTGTAAACACATAAGCATATAAGTATTTTATTACTTCTTCCTTAAAACTCGATAAGAGTTTATCATTACTATCTTTTCAAAGGTTACTTCCTAAGGCTTTTTCCCCCACCTAAGGTTCATAACCTAAGGCTTTGATACCAACTTGTGACACCCCCAAACCCAGGAACTTCATTCCCACAGGATTTGATGCTCACTAAATCAAACATTCATATATAACTACCCATCACAATAAAATTGGATAAATAAAACCTTTCCCATTAAAGGGTTACATAATAAAAATCTCCCAGGTTATCTAACCTTTAAATACAATCATTCAAATGCGGAAAAATAATAAACTTCTTTACAACCATTCAATTTAAAATCTGATAATCAAATATCAACACATTACAAGTCTTCAACACTTGTTAATCTTTCCTTTTCCCTTACTGGTGTTAGGTACATCAACCTTCTCATCTTTAACTGTAATAGTTATATAAGCAAGAGTGAGCAAACAAAGCTCACTTGAAACAACAATGAATGAAAATCTTTAAAATAACTATCAAATAAGAGGCTCGATAGAATTAAACAATATGATTTATCAACATTCTGAAATATATAACTGAGGGTCCTAAGATCGTGAACTATGTCCATAGTTATAACTAATATTTCAACTTAAACTTTAACAGTCGTAAGACTATAGGGACTCCTCGTACTTAGGGGGATCAACCCTTCGTACAATGTATTGTGCACAAACATTTCAATGCTAAGCGTAAGTTGCCCCTAATAGGGTTGTTCATCTCAGTATTTAGAGTATAAGTCTGCACCAAAGTGAGTTTGGTTTGGATACATTTCAGGGTAATTTGGAATTCAACGAACATCAACTAAGGACTAGTTGAATGAAACCAATAACATCATACTATAGAATAATCGTAATTGAATCAACATGGTAAATTAAAGTCATGCTTTAGGAATAATCTAATAGCATACAACTTGAATAACTATAACACACCTTGCTTGAACAATGTTAAGCCAAGGTTATTTAAAATCGAATACTAAGCATGCGTAGCAATTTGAACGATAAAACTGTTCAACATTAGTATGTATAATTGTGCATGCTAAACAACAAGTTAAATACAAGAATAACCTATTCAATATAAAAATCAAAGTTTAGAAAGCATGCATCATTTATAAGGTAATCGAATTGGAAACCATAATCGCTTCAACAAGAAAATAGATTAGAGAACTTGCCTTGCTCGTAGATTAAACCGAATAATTCGAATCACAATATCCTATATACATATGTCATCATGACATAGTTAGTCACTACCTCTTTACAAACATAACTAAGTACATTCATCATGTAGGTTTGATTATTTAATCACATAATCAAATTATAAAACAAGTTAATTGTTAATAACATGTTCATTCTAGATATAGAAATATTAAAATCATAACTTAATAGTCCTATTATTAACACATAACCATTCCTTTAGACTTTGAGTACAAAATTAACACTGTCAGACCATTCTGCTAACTCAAGATCATGGGCGTATACGTTTATATGTGGTTTGGGCATGACGCATGATGATGATGAAATCATGCGCCACATTTATACTACCAGGCCAGTGTTTCATGGCGCTAAAGCTGCAGTCTTCGATCGACAAACTTTCACAGAATGAGATGAACAAAAGCCAATTTTGGCCTACAAGCTACTTTCTAACAGTCTAATTAACATGTAATTCATATAGAGACTTCATATAAACTTAATTCAAAGACTCTTAACATGTTTCTACCTATAAAACAACATAAACAACGAATTTACAACATATAATTCCACTATTTTTGATAAAAACTCACTTTTTGATGTTTTTAATGAAAATAAACACTGTGATTTTGTTTTTCAACCAAAACAGTTAATTCAAAGCATTTTATCAATTTTTATACATACTCTATCAAATTTAATAATTAATTTATCAACTAAGCAACTAATTAACTCTTAATTTCTACCTTAAACTAAACAATATATATTCATAAAAACTCTCTGTAAAAATAGTTTTTCTTCACAACCCATACATAATATAAATTCTTTGACTATTCTCAATTATAGCTCAAGAAAATAGTTTAACAACACTAGATTATCATATAAAATCACATACATAATAAAAAAAATTCAACTTCTACAAAACTTTTGTGGAGAAAATTGGGAGAGAGAATACAACTATAACTTTGAAAAGAAAAATAATAATAGAGTTTAGATGATACCTTGTTTGAAGAAGATGATGGCCAACCCTTTTGATTCTCAAGCTTCTTCTTCTCTCCAATTCCCTAGCCTTTCTTCCTCTCTTCTTTTCTCTCTGTAAACTCTCTTCTCCTCTCTATTCTAATTCTACGTCTTAGAATATAACGTATAAGATATAATATATATTAATTATATAATATAAATATAAATATAACTGATATCAGTTATCCAAGTTTTGAAAACCAAAAGCCATAAGGCTTGTTTGGCTAACCACTAAAAAAATAATCAATTAATCCTTATGCCATGTTTGGTAAAACTCAATTAGAATAAAGACTCAATAGGCATTAGGCCTTGTTTGGAAAAACTGAATTAAACTCCTTTAAGTTATTTCAATAACTCCTTTATAAAAGGTTATTTGTCACACTTTTATTTAATTAAATTAATTCTAATAACAATTTATTAAATTACTTTAACACGTAAATCCATACCATAAAATTATAATTTTTGATATAATTATAACTTTATTTAATCAACTAACACATCCTTTTAATTACAAATTCAAATAGAAGAATAATAATTCAATTAATCAAAACTCTCTAACTTAATAATTAAATTAAATTAGCATATAATAATTAATTTCCTTAATTATTTATTTATCAAATAATTAACAATTATTCAACAATGAACACATCCATTAAATACTTAAATAATTCAATAAATATTTAATATAACAGCTTAAAAATTCGGAATGTTACAAATACTCTTCTTTTGAGGTAAGGGGTATTATTTATTTCATATTCACTTACGATATAAGAAATAATATTTTCTTCCAAACTCTGTAGTATGTAAGTAATATTATTCCATTTCAGATTCCGAATTCTACACTCATTTTGTTAAGTATTGCTTCTATACTCCTTGAAATTAGTAGAATATCCTTGAAATTTGCGTTTCATCTAGTAACTTTTCACAAGGATATTTTTCTGAATATTCTTGTTCATTTTTTAAGCTTTTTATGTTGGAGTACTATTCATGGGTACTACTCATTTATATAGCACTATTCATACGTATGGCACTATTCATACATATGGTACTATTTATATGTACGGGTACTATTCATGAAGTACTTTTCATGGGGTACTATTCACCCAGGATATTATTCATGACAAAAATTGATTTCTTTTCGGTCCAAATCATTTTTGATACAATATTATTCTTGAATTTTACTCCACAAAGTAGTTATCATGTTAACAATTTGGACATTTTTAAACTCTGGATAAATTTAAAGTCTTTAATATTTATCCCTAATTTCATTTGATTAATGTTTATATCATTGTCATCATTCTCATGCTTATATTGTGATAAAAGTCATCTTTGTCCCGTAGTGTAGATGGACTGTTGATTGGTATGATTATGACCAGAAATTATTCGGTATAATCATGACTTGTAATGTTACAAATGATGTGGTAAAAGTCCTCATTGGCCCATAGTGCATTGATGGACAGTTATTGGTATGATCATGACCATGGGTTCTCTTCGGCCAAGGTGCAAAGATGAATTGTTGTTTGGAATGATCATGACCATTTGTGATAACACGATTATCCTTGGCCCGTAGTGCATGGATAATTCAGTGATGTGGATTATTTATTAAGCTGAGTCTCAGCGATAAAATTAATGATAAACTTTTAAATCATAGAAGTTAGTAGATATCATGCTCTACTTGACTCTTCTAATGAATTATTGTTCCACTGTAGTTAAACTTGTTGTCTATTGTATTCTATCAGTTTAACACTATTGAAAGCTAAAAATAATTTATTCTTCATTATCTTAGTCATAATATTTCTTACTGGACTAGTTGAGCTCACCCTTTTCTTTTATTGTTCTCTTCAGGAAATGAGTTTATAGCTGGGACTAGTCGTGGAATGGAGTGACGGTCCGAGATGGTTGCCATAGTAGTCCTCACTATTCTATAAAATAGTGTGATAATAATTGTAATGAGGACTTGTTTTGAGTTTGGATATTATCTAGGAGACAATATTTGTATTAAAACTCACAGCTTATGTTTTGTCATATTCTACATGACACTTAACAGTTGTATAAATTAAGTTTGTATTTGAGTTCTATACCATGTATTTGGCGACTTAGAATGGGTGATGTATACCTATTTTGGGGTCGTTACAATCCTCTTAGTGAAAGTAGTATGCACACAAGCCAGACATATTTTATGATAAAGCATATACTTTGTAACAATCTAATTCATTTATTAATAAAAAGTATTAATTTATTAAAGGCTTTTAATTATCTACATAATGTTGCTTTATAATATGTGATAAACTCATAGTTTTAAGCAATGCTTTTAGAATAATGATGATGACCATTCTAATGAAATCTAAATTCTTAGAAAGCTTAAAACTAAAATACTTCCTAATTGTTGGATTACTAAATTGGGGATTAGTGAATCCAGATAGATTAGTACATACGTTGCTTGCTCATTGGATGATGATGATTGATCTCATGATCATTTGTGTGGAGACACTATAGTATGTATGTAGGTGCTTATTAGAGAATAAGTTCACTGAACATGGCAGTAGAAATTCCTGTAGTGATAGTAATACAAGTGATCCTTGGACTTGAGATCATCATAGTATCTTGTGTATGATGAATTATACTTTGACTTATTCCTTAAGACCCTTAGGGTATATCAAAGGGTATGCTTGGGTATAATAAGTCGTACATGGAGATAATGTATGGTCAATAAAGAATCTACCGCTTCTAGTAAAAGAAAAGAGATGTCCTATGTGATTCGATAAATGACAACCCAGTAGTATTTGGCCAAGTCAGAATGAAATTAGAAAGGAGTTTCTAATTTGCATTATTTGGAGTTGTGCATTTAAGAATCGAAATACATATAGTTAAATAAAATAAGACTTGACAGTAATTCCATGTCTTATATTTAATTGGGACATTGTATGGTGGAAGGATTGAATTGTACGGTAACTAATTACTCAAAGGTTCTTTTATTATTAATGTTGAAATCTATATTATCTAAAAAGTCGTTAATCGCTAGGGAGGCCTATCCCTATTGTAGAATAGATATTATTTATTTAAATAAATTAATAGTTTAATTTATATATTTAAATAAGATTAGAATTATTCTAATTGATTTATTCACAACCGGATTAATATGGAGAACCTAAAGTGTCACACCATAAAAGGAAGAATAATTATTTAAGAAGTTAATGTCATAATCATAATAACATGTTAAGTGTATTTAATTTAATCTATGGTGATAGAATAAATTAAATAGCTTAATATTTATTATTTAATATTTTAGAAATATTAAATATATAAATTAATAAGAGGAGTCTTATTAATATTATTACAATTATTATTATTTTAATTTCTAAAGAGTTGGAAATTAATTTAATATAAGTACTCTCATTTATTCTTAATAGGATTAGGAGACTAATTAATTAAAAGATTTTAATTAATTATTCCTAATAAGATTGGGAGCATAATTGATTAAAGGAGTTTAATTAATTAAAAAATAAAACTCAAATCCTTAATTGTTAAGGATGGTTGCCCACATCTATAAATAAGAGGAATCTTATTATGGGTGTGAGTAGTTGACGCTTTCACAACATACGTGATTCCAATTGTTGGAGAGTACACTTTTTTTCTATAGAGATAGAAAACTAGGGTTTAGCCAACCACCCTTCTTCTTGAATACTTCTTCCTTGGTGGATCACCTCTAGAGGCCAAACACTTGATTGGCTAATGTTGATCAAAGGAAGGAACCAAACCCGGTGGATTCATGTTGAAGGCGAAAGGATTTGGAGGTGAACTTGTACCTGAGAAAGCTCGAATCTTCAAAGGTATGATTCTTGTTCTTTATCTTCTCGTTTAATTAATTATTATGCATAAAGGATGATCCGGGTATATGGTTTCTAAAATTTTTAAAACTCTAATTTTCCATGCTTTCGCTTATTTTGTGTAATTTGATTGCGTTCAAGAATATTACAAACCTAACAGTGGCATCAAAGCCAAACTTTTAAGGGAATTATTAATTATTTTAATTTGATATGTATATTGATATATGTTTAGAATAATTTAACTGAGCATAATTTGTTGTATAAAATTATTATTTTATGAAGAAAAAAAAATATTTTGGAAGCTTCGTTAATCATGACATATATAAAGTCTTGTGAATCATTGTTATAGGGAATCTGTTATATATATATATATATATATATATATATATAATAAAAAGGTTTATTTTAATTTTAAAATTAGATTTCATGCTAACTAATTAGAGTTGGAATTAGATTCCATGATAACTAATTGAAGTTGAAAAAAGGATTCCATATTTCCTTAAATAAAGGAGTTTATTTAGATATGAAATAAGATTTCATATTATTTAAAATAAAAGAGTTTGTTTGTGAATAGGAAAGAGAATTAGTATTTCCTTAAATAAAGGAGTTTATTTATATATGGAATAAGATCTCATATTATTCAAAATAAAGAAGTTTATTTGTGAATAGAAAACACATTTCGTGTTCCCTTTAATAAAGTTTTTTTTACTTGGAATTGGATTCCATAATTAATTAAAATAAATGAGTTTATTTTAATTAAAGATTTTAGTTAAAATAAAATAGTTTATTTTATTTAAAATAGGATAAATTAAAATAAAAGAGGTTTATTTTGATTTAAATTTGGATTATAATAAAAGAGTTTATTTTGATTCAAAATTAGATTTTATGCTAACTAAATTTGCCCATTAAATGATATCAATATATATTAAATGTTTATTATTTATGAGATTAATGTTATTTATTGATGCATATGGTGATGTGTATGATAATAAATGGGATTGATTATGACCTATTGACCAATGTGATTGGATTTTATTTTAGTTGGATGCATGAATGTATGAGTTTTATTAAATGGGGTCTACGTACCTCGTCTTCTCTAATTTTTTCTTAATGTAAATTCTATCCTTCTCCTATGTACTTCTCATTGAATGTTGATCAAGGTTTCTATTTATTTTAAATAGTTTTGTAATAGGAATAGTTAGAATTATTTTGAAGAATTGGAGATCAAGGAGCAAGGAGCGCTTGAAGACCCGTTTATAATGGAGCCCGGGTTTAAATGTAATAGTTATATTTAAATATTAATTCTTGCTCCCTTAAGTTTGACCTTTTGGTTCACATGGTGGCTTTAGTGAACCAAACTAGAATAAAGTCCATAATCAATCCGAGTAGAATATAGTATTCTATATGTGCATGCTTATACATATATATATATATATATGTGTGTGTGTGTGTGTGTGTGTGTGTGTGTGTGTGCATGCGCGCTAAACAAGATGAGACAAATTAATAACAAACCCCCCAAATTTTTTATATTAAGTCCTAAGCGTTCAAAGATATTTGGAATATCGAACGTCGCCTTCTAGCATGATAAAAATAATAGAGTATCAATTAATTATTATAAGTATGTTGTGTCACCACAAGGCTTATCTTAATTCTTTGAGATGTTAATTTTATCACATTTGATGCTTATAAAGAAAATTGAACAATGTTGTTTTGTTGTGTCACCACCAAGGATAATATTTTTCTTTTTTGAATATATGGAGTGCTAGGTTAGACTTAACTTAGATAATTTTGATTCAGATGTGCCACCACTTGATCAAAATAATCTAAGAGACAAAATACAAGGAGTTGCATAGTTGATGTAAATGACAATAGTTGTCTACCTATTTGTGTCACCACAAGGCTATATAAATTTGAAATGGGATCTTTATTCTTACTAGCATATATTCAATTAGATATTGCCGAACTATATATATTGAGGGTAATATAGTTTGAAGAAAATAGTGGGAGATACCAATTTAAAACAAGACCTAAATTATTTTGGTAATTAGTAAAAGAATGTATGCTAAAATGTTGTTAAGAACAAATTTATTTACAGAATTTTACAATGTCTAAATTACTATCACTGCGAAACATATTAGATATTAATTAACCGGACCTAATTACTCAGATTGGTTAAGGAATTTGAGAATAGTTCTTATGGCTGAAAAGCTATCTTATGTCCTTAATACGTCTTTCCTGCAATGGTTGCAGAAAATGCCTCTAAGGAAGAGATTGCTACTTTTAGAAAGTGGCAAGATGATGCACAGTTGTCTCATTGCATCATGCTCACATCCATGAGTAACGAGCTTTAGAGTCAGCATGAAACTATGGATGCTCCTACTATATTCCTTTATATCAAGTAGTTGATGGTAAGGAAAGTAGGACTGATAGATATCAGATATCTAAGGAGCTCTTCCGATCTAGAATGACCGATGACACTACAGTATATATAAAAGTCCTTAACATGATCAATTTGATTGAACAATTAGGACAACAAGTTTTATCATGCATGGAGAGTTGAGCCAAGATTTGATCTTGCAGTCAATCCGGACTCCTTTCACAATTGTTGTGAATTTTTTATATAAACAAGCTAGATATCAGTCTCGCTAATTTGCTTAATATGTTGAAAAATGTTAGAGTCACTTTCCAACCAAGAAAGACTAAGTTTTACTGGTAGGGGCCAAAGGATCTTATAAAAAGAAGAACAATTCAAAGAAGTTAAATAGAAAGACAAAAACAAACGATAATAAGAACAAAACTGATACGGATAGCAAATGAGTTTACTTCCACTGCAATAAGCTAGGACACCGAAAAAGAAACTGCGAGAAACATCTTGCAGAGCTAATCAGAAGAAGCTTAGTAAAGCTTCGGTTATAAATATAGTTTTTTGTTCATAATTGAAATAAATTTTTCTTTAAGTCAAGGTTCTACTTGGGTATTGGATACCGATTTTGGTTATCATAAATATAGATTTATGAAGGGACCAAGCAAAAGTTGAAAGCTAAACAAGAGACAAGTAATCCTATGTGTGGAAATGAAGCAAAGGTTGTTACATTAGCCATAGGAACTTATTGTTTAGCATTGCTTACGGGCAAGTCTATTAAGTCAATAAGTTGTTATTGTATTCTAGTTCTCATTAGAAACATTATTTTCATTTTGTTGTTGGACAATAAAATTTGGTATTATATTTAAGAAAAATTGTTGTTCTATTTATAATAATAATATTTTGTATAGAACTGGAATATTACTTAATAGATTTTGTATACTTGACTTACGTGAAAAATTATTTTGCAAATTGAACAAACTAGTATAAGAAAAGGAGATGATCATTCAAAGAGTTGAATGTTTGTATTTAATGAAGTACAAGTATAAATTATTTGAAAGGTTCAAAGAACTCAAAAGTGAAACTAATTTGAAAAGTATTAAGATTCTTTGATCGGATCAAGGAAGGAATACTTGTGCAATGAGTTTCTAGATCATCTCAAATAGTTTTCTCATAATGGACGCCTCCTAATACGGAATAATTGATTGATGTATCTGAAAGGAAAAATTGTACCATGTTGGACGTGGTGCGGTCCATAATGAATTTATCGACATTCTAGTATCCTTCTGGGATAATGTCCTAGAAATGGCTACATATCAACAAAAAAGGTAACCTCAAAATTTAGCCACAAGACTCCATAATTGTAAAGCCCCCAAATCCGGGTACTTGAAACCCGAACTCGGTGCTTCACGATACCATTTCTATGAGCGGAATAATACTAATAATAATAACAATAATATAAATATCAATCTTAATTTACATATATCAGAGTCTAATCCCAATTACGCAACCTTTACTATAATTCTTTACATGATAGATAATACATATCATAGTCTTAATATAATCTAATTATTAAAAAAGATAACATTAAACATATTATGTTTACTTTCCTTTTCCCTTGTTCTTGTTTGAACCTTAGGGTTGATCATGCCTAGCTGAAAACATTTAAATTTAAAGCAAGAATAAGCATTTGGGTGCCCAACAAGTAATAACAATTATAAATATAATTAACAGAAAGAATTAAATATTTTCTTTGTACATCACTTCTACAATGAATTAATAGTTGTGAAGTAAACTGAACTAATAATAATAACATAACAACTCTATATCAAATTTTTGAAACTACGTACGGACTATAAATGGGGTTAAGTTGACATACTATGAACATTATTTTCAATTTTTGAATAGGTTTAGCAGAACTTCATCTGCAAATCGTCATAACTTACGGGCGCGAGGGTGTACATCCCACGGGCCCTGTATTGATCAATATTACATACAAGAACGATATTATCGTTCACTCTGTCCGCCTTGGGCGCATAAAAGTTTTCCCTTGTTCGGGATGTTCATACTTAGTCGGCAATCCGAACCAAAACAATTTGATTGGATACAAAAAGGTTTTATCATATTCAACGATATTTCTAAATCTGTGTCTAGCTGGTCAAATAGCTTAGAAGTCTTTTACTTAATATATACATATGGGGGATCAATAGGTATATATATATATATATATATATATATATATATATATATATATATATCAACATGTGATTAAATATAATGATTATCCAAGTGGGGATACTTGTATAACCATATATAGAAATTAACTAACGTAATAAATATATCTGAATTATATAATAATACCATATTGATAAACAATGATCAGATACATAATATATATAACAATAGGGTTAATAATCTAATACAATAATAATATAATTATGAAACTTTCTTACCCATGTCCATTGCATAAAGAAAATGGAAAGGTAGGATACTTACCTGGTCTGTTGCTTACAATACGCAACTTATTTTTATGTTTTATACCAAAACCTATCATTAATAAGATCATTTGATCGATTAGAATAACATACTATAACACATAGCACTGCTTATTGCAGTCAGCACATAACCTAATCACCTTGTCACGCATATTCAACAGTCATTGAATCACAAACAAACATTAATACAGTCAAAATATCTAAGTCCAGATCAATTTCTGAAACATGTCGGTGTACCGACGGCTTTATCGGGTAAGTATCGAGTCTAAGACTCTATCCCGAAGTTCAATATCTGTAAGTATCAGTCATATTATTTTTAAATGACTTCCAATAATTTTTAAACATTTATTATAATTTATCATAAATTTTCAAACACCGGAATCATTATTAAATGATTTAAATATTAAATAATTCTATTTTTTTTAAATTTTAATTAATATTAAACTATTAATGAAACCATCGCCAAAATATCAAAGTTATTTATAATAACTCAAAATATTTTTAAAGTACCAATATTACTCTTAAATGATTTTTAAAACATTTGAAATTATTTTTAAATAATTACCATTAATATTTAAATATTAAGGCATTATCTATCAAAATATTAAAAGTCATTAATTATAACTTAAAATATTGTTAATCCATTTATATCTTTTTTAAATGATTTTTAAATTAATAAATCCATTTTAAAACAATTTATTTAATATAATTATTAAATAAATTTAATAAAATTAATATCATTAATATTAAATTATTAATGAAATTATTCTTTAAATATTAAAAGTTATAGTTTATAAATTAAAATATATTTAAACAATTTATTTTTATTTAAAATGATTTTTATAATATTAAAATCATTTTTAAACTAATATAATTATTACATAACTTTATTATCATTAATAGTAAATAATTAATGAGATTTACCTTTAAATATTGAAAGTTATATTTTATAACTTAAAATATTTTAAAATCTTTATTTTCATTTAAAATAATTTTTCTAAAATTAAAATCATTTTTAAACTAATTTATTTAATATAATTATTAAATAAATCTAATATCATTAATATTTTCATGAAAAATATCAAAAGTTATATTTTATAACTTAACATATTTTTATAACCTTTTAATCATTTTTATATAATTTTTAAATCATTAATTCTATTTTTCATAATTTATTTAATACATTTATTAAATAAATTAATTATCATTAATATAAATTAATTAATGAAATTCATCACAAAATATTAAAAGTTACATTTATAACTCAAAAATATTTTTAAATACTTTATTCTTATTTAAAATGATTTTTATAACATTAAAATCATTTTCTCTAATTTATTTAATACACTAATTAAATAAATTAAATATCATTAATATTCAAATAATTATAAATATTAATGAAAAATATCCCAAATAATTAAAAGTTATTTTTCATAATTTAAAATAATTTTTAAAACCATTTTTGTAATTTTTAGAATTTATTTTCTATTTTTAATTAATTTCCAGAAAATCAGAAATTAAATATATCAAAAACCGTCGCTATAGCCCTTTAGCGACACTTTCTGTCGTCTTAGGTGTTCTTGAGCCTCAAGAACACTGTCAGACCGGTTAACAAGGGTGCTAGTTTGGCCACGTTTAATTTCATGTCTATCTTGTTTCTATTCAATCTAAAACTCAGATCATGTAGTGTTTATGTCACACTACAATGAACACCAGCAATCTAGGTCAAACAATCAAACATCATAAAGATCTGGGCTTTTAAATTTGCTGTCAGACATTATCTGGGTTTCCCCAGAAACCCAGAACTTCGACTGGTCACTTTCATGCTCGATTTCCTTTATGTTCTGATCATGATTTATGTCGTTTAATGGTTCAAAAATATATAGTATACATGACAAGGAGCATTACTATAACATTATATCAGTATATCAACATCACAGTTAAAAGATCTAATCCGGTCAACCTATGTCAGAAAGTTGTTCTTCATGTTTCTGGAAATTCCCAAAAATGCAGATCATGATCGGCTAGTCAAGTTTGACCGTCCACTACATTCGATCAATTGATGATTTAAGGTATTTAAAGGCCAGAATCTATAGTCCATATAGCAAGCTACAAGTTGGATACAACACATCATCAAAACAATAAAACAACTGACAGATCAGGGAGCATAAATATGTTGTCAGACGCTGTTCATACTTTCTAGGTTACCCAGAATTCTATTCGGTCATGGACGGTTAACCGACTTTGACCGATTATAACTCAAAATATGGACATCAAATGACTATGATTCCAGTTCTAAAATAAAGTACTCATGTCAGACTACACATACAAAGCGTAAAACAACAAAAATAATAAACATGGAAAAATCTATGGGCTCTGACATTAGCTTGTCAGACCACAAAAATGTTCTTGGACAGTTTTTGAAAAATTCAATTTTAAAGAACTTTAATGCTATGGATTAATGATAGATCATCATAGATCTTCATAAAACATCCATTAGCAAGATCCTAAACACATAATGACAAAAAATTTCTTAGCACTTAGGATCAAAATAGATTAGGGATTTTATACCTTCTTGATTTCAATCTTTGATTAAGCTCTCCAATCTGATTTTATGGTTGCTAGGGGCTATTTTAGGGACTGAGAAACTTAACAATTTTGGATGTTTTGTGTGTGAGAGAGTTGGTGAGAGCTTTGGAAAGAAATTGACGAAGTTTAGTTACTTTCTCTCTCTTATAACTTATATAATAAATTGGTGCAATGAATGATCTGATATTGCTGGCAATAATGGACTGGTTTGTTGAGATATACATCAATTTGTCAAAATTATTTGGTCACCAACCCACATTTTGGCAAGATTGACAAGTTATCTAAATAAATAAATGAAAAAGGGCATTTTGGTCATTAGGCTTGTGGTTTTAATGGCTCTTTGGTCTTTTGTCAAACCCTTAGGGTTTAACCCTTAGGGTTTAACCCTAAGGTTTAGCACAAAAATTGTAGGATTTCAAATTAGTGTTAAAAATGCACAATTTAGTTTCCTAAATTATAAATTATGGTTTTTAAATTACTTTAGGTTTCTAATTACCTTGAACTTGGGAATTAGTCTTAATAATTCACTAATTAGAATTAGAGCTTATAATAAGCAATTAGGGTTTCATTTTAACAAATTAGGGTTAATAATTTAGAAATTAGGGTTTCTAACAATTAGGGTTTTTAATTATCAAATAGGGTTTCTCTAATTAACATAAATTCTATAATACATAACATAATTCATATAACGCAATTACATAACAGTCTCGAACTCATAATTGAGTTTCAAATTAGGGTTTCCATTTAACAATTAACTAATTATTATTAAAGGTTTTTAATTCTTAGAAATTAGGGTTTTAATTTACAATTAGGGTTTCCTATATTTAGGGTTTTTCCATAATTAGCATTAATACTTATACTACAGATTATATACCACATAACACAGTGACTTAACAAATTTTAAAGTCTAATTTGACTTCAAAACTATGGTTTATCAGTAATACGAGGTTTTTCAAATATTGCACCACCATTGACAAATCATTAACAATGCATACATACAGCATATATTTATAGCACTGAAAAATCAAAATATAATTATATTATATTATTATTCTCATTTCTTGATCAAAATCCAAAAATAGGGTTTGGATTCCATATCTGATTTATCTGTCATATACTCCCTCCGTCCCATGATAAAAGTCCTTATTACTATTTTGGGTAGTCCAATGTTAAATGTCTATTTTCCTTTAATAACCAAACTTTTACACATATTTTCCTATTATACCCGTAGCATTAAATATCTCATACTTTTCTTATTCTAATTCTCTCTCAATATTTAATGACATTATTATAGGCAATTTTGTCATTTTATTCATCTTCTTAATATGCGTGAAAAGTCCACCGGGACTTTTATCCTGGGACGGAGGGAGTATAACATTATTAATTAAGTTAATATAATTAACTTAATTAATCTAGCATAATTTCTAATAATAAAATAAATTAATTATTATAATTATTCTATAATCATTTCATATATTAATTAAATAATATATAATTATATTTTCATGGAAAATAATTAATAAAAATCTTTCTACTATAAAATTAATTATTATAAGAATATAATTTATAATGATCAATATTTCTAAAATAAAATTATTTGCAATAATTAATGTAATAAATAAATTTTTATTTATCACATACATATATATACACATTTTATGACGAATTTTATGACGAATTTTTTGCCACGCACACAATTTTGTCACAATTTGTTAATTAATAATTACGAAATTCATAATCGTCACTAAAACTTTTGCTTTTGTGACGACCTTTAATTTTGTTACTATTAATCATTTATATCATCACTAATTTACACATTTGATGATGATGAAAATTTTTTTGTCACAAGTTATTTTGGAGGTAGAATTTCGTACCAAAATTTTGGAGGGAAACCTTTTAGTGACATTTTATAATAATTGATGACAATATTTATTGTCACACAATATTTCTTTCGATGACAACATAATATTTTGTCATTAATTATTTGTAAAATTTAGTGACAATGTGATTTCGTCACTAATGTTCACATTTAGTGACGCCAAATACAAATTCATCACAATTTTATTTGGAGGCAAAATTGTTCTGAAAATTTTTGGAGGGAAATTTTTTAAAGACGAAAATATAATAATTTATGAAAATTTGTATCATCATAAATACCAATTTTATATAACGAGATAATAGTTCGTCACTAATTAGATGAGTGGATAAATAACAAAAATGATTTGTCATAAATTCTTACATTTAGTGACAAAGTACGTAATATCGTCACAATTTTATTTGGAGGCAAAATTATTTTGAAAAATTTTGGAGGGAAATTTTTTAAAGACGAAAAAAAAATAATTTATGACAATTTGTATATCATAAATACCAATTTTATATGACGAGATAATATTTCGTCACTAATTAGATGACTGGATAAGTGACAAAAATGGTTCATCATAAATTCTTATATTTAGTGACAAAGTACGTAATATTGTGAGGAGGGAAAAATTATTAAGAAATTTTGGAGGCAAATTTTGTAAAGACAAAAAATTAATAAATTATGATAATTTTTATTGTCACAAATACCAATTTTATATGATGAGATAATAGTGTGTTACTAATTAGATGAGTGGATAAGTGACAATATTGGTTCGTCATAAATTCTTATATTTAGTAACAAAGTATGCAATAACGTCACATTTTTATATGGAGGCAAAAATTTTTCCAAACAAACTTGTATCCAAGAGACGTCACCGGTCTTTCTTTTATCATTGGCAGCCTCCATTTAGTCAAGAACCTCCATTATCAATTTTTAATAATCCCAATTTGAAGGCATAAATTATTTGACATTTTACGTATGTTTCTAGATTTTGATTGTTTAGTAGTTGTTCTAATTGAACAACTACAATTTTGAAATGATTTCATGTCATTGTTGTTGATGGTTGCTATTGTTGTTGATGATCTTGTACAATTTTGATAATTTAAATCACTATTTGGTTTGAATTTTTGATGAAGTAACTTCATAGATTTGATTAGTAAGTGTCGTGAATCGACATCATAGAATAGTTCTGCTTTCTTGAAAAAAAATGAGAGTAGTGATTTCGCGTATCAGGAGACATAAATTCATAAAGCTGATCTATTAGTTATGTATGGATTTATAGAGTTCACAAAAGATAATGTAATAGTCCAAATTTTTAGTATATATTAAAATAAGAATTTACTAAAATATTTTTTTATTTTAATATATAATGTATTGAATATGTGATACAAAATAAGTGACTATGTGCGGTATAATGCGTATGTGTGATAAATATATGAATATATTTTTATTGCATGATTTGTTACGAACTAAAATCTTTCACAAAAGAGACTATCTGTAGCGAATCGCATTTTCTTGAGTAAATAAAATAAGAATTTATTGGAATAAATTTTTATTTTTATTTAAGTATGTGTTATTATATTGCATATATTATCATGAAGCGTTATAATATGTGATATGGTGATATGATAAGTATAATAATTAATATTTATCATACTTTGTGAGAAGCAATTTATGATGAAAAATAAATCAAGTTATTAAAATAATTGATCTATCAGTATCACTTATATAACACTAATTGCGATAAATAAAATATGAGAACAAGGCGTGATAAATACATCTAATTATATTTGTTACGTGAATATGTGTGAAAGTTAATGAAAAATATATTTGATGTATTTTTGTAAATATTAGAGTAGTTTATGGTAAATAAATTATTTTAATATAATAAAATTAATTTATTAAATAAAATATTTTTATTTGATAAATAGTTTCTGTATTAGTAGAAATGGTTTATGAATTTTTTGTTCAAATTTTTAGAGTGCATTTGGTAATTTATAAATACAGTATATATAATGCGATAAATGCTGAGGGGAAAATAATGGGTTATAACAATCGAATAAACCAATAGGATGATAAGGATTATAAGACTTCTCAGTTAATTAGAGAAGCATGAACTGTAACCTTATGATTACATGAGAGACAGAGTATTAGGCATGAAGCAGGAGGTAGCTCTCAATTAGAAGAAATCAAAGCTATCATGCGTATGAACCAAGAAAAACTCCTCTATTATTCCAATCTCAGACCTTCAAACTCCTTTGCTTAGAAAATCAACTCTCAATTATAACAAAATTCCTCCTACTCTCTAGCAAGGGTCACGAATTCGGTGATTGGTAGATTGAAGAAGGAGATAGCTAAGTTTCAAGTATTATACCAACGAGATTATCATCTGAAATCAACAATCAAAAGGTATAATTATCTTTTTATGCTCTAAAAGAAATTAGGGCTATGTGAAGAAATTAGGGCTATGTGTTAATTGATACATGTGATTGAAAGTTATATGACTACATGACTATTTAATTTGTGAGAATTGATTGCTATAAAATTTGGGGTTGTATGTAAGACCCCAACTTTTATGAATAAAGATGATTTTTCTATAATTATCATTTTTGAATATTATGGAATGAATTTGTTATAATGTTATAGTTGTGGGTAGTATTTATAAATTTTGCAAAGTATGCAAGTTGTTATATTATATTCGATTGGTCGGGGAATATTCGTTTTAGCAGGGAATATTCGTACAATGACGCAATCATTGGTGGACCCCACAACAAAATTATTATTGGATTGAGAAAACGAAAAAAATATTTTTATGAAAATAACGGCGGAAGTTTTAACGTTAATACTGTTGAACTACTCGGTAGTAAAAGTACAGTAATACGCGTGGTTGCATAGTAACACACGGTATTGATTATTGATGCTTACGTGTGAAGTCACTCAGTTATACTCAATTATTGCTACAGTAATTATTGCATCATATCTCTCATATTATTGATTCGATTATTGTCACAGTATCATCTGCATTATATGATATATTATTAAATCAATAATTGAGACGACAAAGTTATTCATATTATTAAATTGCAATATTTACAATGTCTAGAAGTTACGCGAGGAGAGGTTTGGTCACCTAATTGCGGCGCTGATAGGAGAAATCCTTATTAGAAAGCCCCCTCTTTCTTGGGAACGACCTGGTTGTTAAATATTGTGAGTTATGATATTAATAATGAGTAAGTTTGTGTTGATTAAAGATGAATTTGATAGTTCCATTATGTTGGGATTATTGGTGTTAGTTGAAATCGACATCTATTTTGATGATAATTGATGTCTGGGGGTTATATTGATAAATCAGGTAATTTATCGGATAAATGAGCAATTAATTATTACTAATTCACATTCTTATATTACTATTTATTCACATGTGTGTACTATTGAGTCACATTCACTTACTATTAGGGGAGTTGGTGCAAGATTGATAATACTTGCATGACTAAGTTAAAAAGGAGGTATAGATGGAGGTACTATACTATAATTTCGTATTTTCACATGATTATAACTATTGATTCACATGATTGAACTATTGATTCACATTATTTACTATTAGGGGAGGTGGTGCAAGTTTGATAATACTTGCAGTACTAAATTAAAAATGAAAGAAAAGTTGGAGGTATTGTACTGTAATTTTTCGAGCCCTAAAACGTGCAATTATCGAAACTATATTTTTCTATAAATAGAAGCTCATTCTTCCTTCATTTCTCACTAATTCACCAAAGCTATAGAGCATTTACTATAGAGAGAAATTATAGAAAGAAAGAAGAAGAGAAGTCTGCTACATTTCTATTCCAGTATCCAGCTTTATTCTAAGGTAAGGGGTATTATTTCTTTTGTATTCATGAAGAGAACTTACATTATTCCATTCTTTATTATTCTCATTGGAATAACTTTTGTATCGTGGGTTACCCTATACTTGGTGAAATTCTTACATTATTCTATTCTTTATTATTCTGTTGGAATATCTTGTTCATGCGTTTTTACGCCGGACACGGTTAAAATCTTTATTATTACATTGGAATATCACATGCGTGCATTTTATGTGGGACTGGTTACATCTTCTGTTGGAACATCCGTCGGTGCAATTTTACTTTGACTGGTTCAGATTATTTATTATTACGTTGGAATAACTTTGTCATGCTAAGTACCACATGCGTGGTGATTTCTTTTGTTATTCCATTATTTATTATACTCGGTTGGTTAAAGTTTTGACTTCTATACTCCATGAAATTAGTGGAATATCCTTGATATTTGCGCTTCATCCAGTATCTTTTCATGGAAATATTCTTCTGAGCATTCTTGAATTTTACTCTACAAAGAAGTCTCATATTGACAATTTGGATTTATTAGTTCCTGAATAAATTAATTCTTGAACTTGTTTTATTGAATTCTTATATCATTGTCATCAACCTCATGTTTATAATTTTTGAAAGTCATATGTGGCATGTAGTGCATGGATGGACTTGGTATGATTATGACCAGGGATTATTCGGTGTAATCATGACCGTAATGTTACAAATGATGTGGTAAAAGTCCTCATTGGCTCGTAGTGCATTGATGGACAGTTGTTGGCATGATCATGACCATTGATGAATACACGAATATCCTTGACCCGTAGTGCATGGATAATTTGTGATCGTGACCCTAAAGTAATATCCTTGGTCGTAGTGCAGGGATGATGTGGATTATTTATTAAGTTGAGTCTCAGCGATAAAAAGTGATGAAAAACCTTTTTAAATCATAAAAGATAGTAGATTTTATTCTCTACTTGACTCTTTTAATGGATTGCTTGTTCTACTGCAGTTAAACTTGATGTCTATTGTATTTTATCAGTTTAACATTGTTGAAGGCTAATGATAATTTATTCTGCATTATCTTAGTCATAATATTTCTTACTGGGCTAGTTGAGCTCACCCTTTCTTTCACTGTTCTCTTCGTGAAAATGAGAGCGTAAATTTGAGACTAGTCGGGGAGCGGAGTGTGATCCGAGATGGTGTCTTAGTAGTCTTCACTATTCTATAAAATAGTGTGATAATAAATATAATGAGGACTTATTTCGAGAGTGGATATTATGCAGAGAAGACAATATTTGTATTAAAACTCACAGCTCTTGTTGTATATTTAAGATTGTATTTGTATTCTATAACATGTATTTGGCGACTCAGAATAAGTGATGTATACCTATTTTGGGGGCGTCACATTGTACATACTGAGTTTTTGAGTTAACATACATGAATATTTAATGATTTGCTTGATTGAGGATTTGTAATGATATGTAGGTATGTAAATAAAGATTTTTAAGACTAACTGCTATGCATGATTCTTGTTAAGTTATTTAACTGCTATGTATTAAATTTAGGCACGAGGAGATAGGTTGGGTTGTGGAGTAATAAGGATGTTATTATGGGTTTTTGGTGTAAACAAATGGCTGTGAAATTAGTAACACAAAACTATGCACACCACATGTTTGACAAAAGTCCCAAGTGGACTGTTTTGGCTAAAAACTGAATATGAGAAGAAAGTAAAGCTTGAGCTAGGTATGAATACCATATATGTTGATAGATAAAAAAAATTGGTGTACTAAATGAAAACAAAATCCAATATCAAGCCAAAATGAAAAGTTGAAAACTAGTGTCAAGCTATTCTTGACCACTATTTTGAGCAACTTAATTATTCCAAAATGGGGAGTTTATACTCTATAATAGCAGCCTTGTATGCAATGTATAATATACTTTAAAATTTGATGTTGTCCGTGAATGAATCAAAAGTTATTAGATTGTGAAGTGTCAAGTTTGGAGCAAGGCTGCTGCCCACGGCAGCAGCAGTCACCATGATAGTCAATGACTGGGGGCTTCCTTGGCACTCGGTCAGCCCATTTGAACTAACCAAACTTGCCCAGCTAATATATATTTCAATATTAAGTGAATGTCTCATCTACGGTAGCTTCAAAATTCAACTCAACCAAACAAAGAATGTGGAAATAAAAGTGTAGCAAATCATAGATCAAAGAAAATAAGTGGCAGCAGTTGGTACCAGCAGCAGATAACTGCAGTTGGAAGTGCTTGGATGAGCCATTTTTGGCTTTTTGGTGTAGTTTAAAAGCTTAACCAACAAGCTCAAATTCTAACTCCTAAATGAGCAACTGTGTGGAATTTATAACAAAACTATAATTCATCTAGATGGGTAAAGTAAAAGATAAAAAATTGGCAGCAGCAAGAAGCTACTATAGCAACACCAAAGAGCTTCTTTGGTTTCCAAAAGAAGCAGGTGAACTCCAATTCTCCAACTTTAGACAGAATGGGAATGTCATTTGTTGTTTACTTTTAATGTTGAAGCAATTACCCGATTTACAAAGAATGTAATCAGGTTTTAAATTAAGGTTTATTTGAATTGAGCTCTCGTCACTATTCTAAAAATTTCCGCCTAAGTCCGCCTAGGCCCCCTCTTGGTGCCCTGCCTAGGTGCTAGGCCCCCATTGGTGCCTCGCCTAGGCGCCAGGCCTCCCTGCCTGATGCCTCACCTAGGCCAAAAGCGGCAAAAAAAATCCTTCTAGGAAATTAGGCGGGATCTAGGTGGAGAGGTTTTTTTTATTTTAATAATTATCCAAACCAGATCTTGATATATTTATTTTTCTAATGATTTATCATATTCATAATATAGGTTGTAGCATATCAAATCACAACAAAAAGTGAACAATATCAAGTCACCAGCTTGTGCAATGACTCTCCATCTTGTAAGCTCCCATGCCACCAGCTTGCGCAAGTCTGACGATGAACATCAGTATGAATGGTATCATAAGCAAGAATATTTCAGGCATGGGAAACCGCAATCTCATAATGAAGAACAATACAAGACTGCTTAGAATGAAGGTAATGATGAGATTACTTGGCATTATAAAAATGTGATTACTTGGTTAAAGTACTATTTGTGTGAGGTTGAAATATTCTTTAGAGTTGCGAAGCTCACTGTGTAAATTGCATTTTTCATTTTGTAGTCTCCTTATCAAAATTCATTTTATAATCTTTTTGTTCGTCAATGACTTTTGATAGGGAACATTTCTTCTATTGGTAGTTCCACCAACAATATACCAGGGAGGCCTATGGACAACTTGGTTGGTCGTTCTATGCTCCTTAAAGGTACACACTGAAGTTTATAGTTTGGGTTGTCAAGGATTGAACAATGTTATCTACACACTCAGTAGATATTTGGGTTGTCAAGGATTGAACAATGTTATATATCTACTGATTTTGTGTCTTGTACAGATGTTTCAAGCTCTGGCTAGAGATCGAATTGATCGTCTGAATGCATCTCCTTGTATAACTCACTGGACATACTTTCGTGTATATTCTGTACTGTTGCTAGTCTTCTCTGTCGACTTGCTCTGGAATTGCTTAGCACCGCCTCACCAATATTAAAATAATAGTAATTTTGGGATTTTTTGTTAAGCATATAAAATATAATTTAAAAGATTTTGGTTCACAAGGAATATTTTGCAAAATGGCACATCCAAGTAATGACGGAGCAAAATATATAGTTCCTTTTGTAATAGGTATACTATATGAGAATAGAAAAATGCAATTGCGAAAAAGATAATGTTGCTCTGTTTTAGGAATTAGGTGCATGATCCTTAAGTTTGCTTTTAAAATCCAAAACAAAATTGGTATCGAAGAATAATTTGTGATTCATCTATAAATACTCTGCTTTATGAATTGAATATAACTGAATCACATAACCCGTTTGTTGATGGAAGCGTGAATTGATTAGACCAGCAATGTACTTTGGACTCATGGGCAATGGTCAGCCAATTGGGCGCTACGATGACATGTGGCCTATCTGGTGCACCAAGGTATTATGTGGTTATTCTTTTGCTCTAGACTTTGTAGTTTAATTGATTACCTGACTAAATTTTTTCTCACATTAGAGTGCTTTTACCAATATTGTCTGGTTAGTTATTAGGCTGCCTATATTTATGGAAATTTCTCCTATTTCTACAATTTTCAAATTACATTAAAATAAGGTGTAATACTAGTGTGTTTCGGTATAACTTATTTTTTATGAAACATATAATAGAAATTAAGGCTCCGTTCACTAGAGTTGATATGTTCTAGGATTATGGCTTATAAATTAAAATAAGTTGGTATGAAATGTTTGATTGCACAAATTTGCCGACTACACTAAAATCATATTATAACTTAAAACATGTGTAATCCAAAAGTTGCTCAAAGGCTTAGAAGTTGACATATGTTGGCAGACTTTTAATGAATTTCTTAAACTACCAATGTTGCTGTGAATCCAAATTATTAAACCTCATGATATTCTTAGATAATGTGATTTCTATAATTTGATTGTGATAATCTTCAGCTGCATGAAATGAGCAGTAATGCCTGGACCGAACCGCCTCTAGATTACTTCTAAAAAAGCCACTTAGATCTGTATTAACACCCATAGATTATTTCATGCATGCTCTCATGTCTGTTTTTTTAAATGGAATTTTTAGGTGATATACGATCACTTGGGTTTGGGATTCAAAACTGGCCTCCCCACATCTGGCACAGCAAAGCAAACAACTATCTACTGGCAGGAAGAGCTGATCCCATTTTTCCAGGTCGTTACCCTGGAAGGTGCTTCATTTATATTGTGTGTTATTGACACGGTAAGGCGCTTCATTTTATCAGATAGTTATGGTTTTCTCACTATGCTATTGTTTCATTGCTTAACTTATGAAGAAATATAAAACTTAGTATGTTTTTGCTGTAAAAGATGTGGGTTATGCTACGTGAATTAAGCAGAAGTTGCCCATGCTAAATAACATGCTTACATGTTTTCTCTGTAACATGAACTCAAGCAGTGTTTTTTTTTTAAACTTTTTATATGGACATGACTTTGATGAATTTGGTTTTATTGGTTTATTTATTTTATTTTATTGTTTGAAGTTAACTGTTTGGTGAATTTGAGCTTAAGATCATTAGGTGCTTGATTACATTTGATTAACAATATTATTGTTTCATATTTATGGGCCTAAAAAGATAGCATAAGTTTTTTAGTAATGTTATAGCTATAGTTCTAGAAAATTCGCAATTTATTATTTAAACATTTCTTTCTTTATATACATTTCTTTTTTAATTTCATAACTATTTGACTGATTTATGTCTATATGTTTTTTTGATTTGCAGATAGAGTCAATAACCACAAGGTTGAAGGTTTTAATTAAGCATTTTCTTAGGATATGGATTTTAGAATTTCAACTTTTTGGATTATATAATTTGGTTTTGTGGTACTTAGATTATTTAAGCAACTGTTTATTGCCTAGCTAGTTGGGTATTTTGTTGAATCAGTGAATCTACTATTTTTATAAGATAATTACTTTTTATTTTAAATGTTTATTGCCTTTTGTCTCTTATATTATATACAGGTGTAAAGTTGATTTAAAAAGCTCACTAAATGTATTGTATATTTTTATTGAAAATTGTTAATGTAATAATACATTTTGAATGTCAAACAACTTAATATGACCACATCATCACTATTTATAATCATTTATTGGCAAATAATATTTGGTCAATGAAAATTAAAATTTAATAACGAATAATATTAACTCTTTAGAATTAATAGTATTGTCATTATATATATTCAGTTAGTTATGACAACTGATATTGTCACTAATATTAACTATTTGGTGACAAGTTATGCAGTCACTATTATATATCATTTAGTAATGCCTTTTAATTTTGTAACTATTAATAGCTCTTTATGTGACGAGTTCTATCATCACCATAAATATTCAATTAGTGACAAAGAAAAATGTGTCATAGAAATTAACTCTTTGGTGACAAATTATATCATCACTGTTATATATTTATTTAGTCACAATAACTAATTTTGTCACTATTAGTAACTCTTTTTGTGACGAGATGTATCGTCACCATAGGTATTCAATTAGTGACATTGAAAAATGTGTCCCAAAAAATAAATCTTTGGTGACAAATTATTTTGTAATATTATTTAAAATATAAAATGACAAGGACATAATTGTCATGTTAAATATATTATTAGGTGACGAATTGTTCTGTCGTCATTTATTTTCTTATTTTTGGTGACGATAAACACAATAACATGACGAAAGAATAATCATAAATATGACAATATTGTCATTATTAAAATTAGATGATTTAAATAGAGTAACATATTTTTTTCACTAAAACAATATCATTTAATGACGAAAAACGATTTTTGTCATTTAATGCACCAAGTTTTGATGACGAAACATAATATAGAGTGACGAAAGTTTCATTCAAATAGTGACACTATTAACGTCACTAAAAGTAATTAATTATAGTGACAATGATGTAGATTGTTACCAAAAGTTCAAATATTTAGTGACGACATCAAATATTGTCAAATAAACCTAATACCACGCTCATACGGTGACGGTCTCTGTGACGATTAACAATCGTCACCAAATGTTTTAGCTACTGATGAAAAATGAATTTTATGTGACAAATTTTAGCGTCATTTTTTGTGTGACTTCTTGTAGTGTTAGTGTTTGACCCTTAGGGTTCAACCCTAAAGTTTAGCACAAAAATTGTAGGATTTCAAATTAGTGTTAAAAATGCACAATTTAGTTTCCTAAATTATAAATTATGGGTTTTAAATTACTTTAGGTTTCTAATTACCTTGAACTTGGGAATTAGTCTTAATAATTCACTAATTAGAATTAGAGCTTATAATAAGCAATTAGGGTTTCATTTTAACAAATTAGGGTTACTAATTTAGAAATTAGGGTTTTTAACAATTAGGGTTTTTAATTATCAAATAGGGTTTCTCTAATTAACATAAATTCTATAATACGTAACATAATTCATATAACGCAATTACATAACAGTCTCGAACTCATAATTGAGTTTCAAATTAGGGTTTCCATTTAGCAATTAGCTAATTATTATTTAAGGTTTCTAATTCTTAGAAATTAAGGTTTTAATTTACAATTAGGATTTCCTATATTTAGGGTTTTTCCATAATTAGCATTAACACTTATACTACAGATTATATACCACATAACACAGTGACTTAATAGATTTTAAAGTCTAATTTGACTTCAAAACTAGGGTTTATCAGTAATACGAGGGTTTTCAAATACTGCACCACCATTGACCAATCATTAACAATGCGTACATACAGCACATATTTATAGCACTAAAAAATTAAAATATAATTAATATTATATTATTATTCTCATTCCTTGATCAAAATCAAAAATTAGGGTTTGGATTCCATATCTAATTTATTTGTCATATATAACATTATTAATTAAGTTAATATAATTAACTTAATTAATCTAGTATAATTTCTTATAAAAAAATAAATTAATTATTATAATTATTCTATAATCATTTCATATATTAATTAAATAATATATAATTATATTTTCATGGAAAATAATTAATAAAAATATTTCTACTATAAAATTAATTATTATAAGAATATAATTTATAATGATCAATAATTCTAAAATAAAATTATTTGCAATAATTAATGTAATAAATAAATTTTTATTTATTACATACATATATATTCACATTACCTAGCACATATTTACACCTTTATAAATAAATAAAAAAATTATATGCAAAATTTCTGATTTATTTATATAAAAAATACCGGGTTATTACAATAATAGTTATGGATAGGAAGGATTCCTAATTTTAAGTAAGTTAAGATAAGGGGTTGTTCAGCTTATGTGAAAAGGTTTCAAAGGATAAGCTTGTGACAAGATTTGACAAGTATAGATTTATGGGACATCCTAAAGTAAGTTTAGGGTATATGTTCTATAATCCTACTTAGCAAAAGGTGTTTGTTGCGAACCATGCTACCTTCTAAGATTAAGGTGTTTATCATTAAAGGTGCTAGTGGGAGGATAATAGATCTTAAAGAGTTCAGGAACCACAAAATACTATAAGTCAAATAAGAAGAACTTGTATATAGACCTATTGTAGCACAACCGAATCGTAAATCTAGAATAGTACCGAAGATACCTGGGAGGTATGGATTCATCATAGATGATGATGATGAGGTACGTATCATAGAAGATGATGATCCAGTTACATACGATGCATTAAAAGTTATAGACACTTAGAGAAATGGATTGAAGCATGCTTCTCAAATATGGAACATTCGTTTCGATGAGACAATCAAAAGAGTTTTATTTTATCAAAAACAATAATGAACCTAGTGTGTACAAAAGGGTTAGTGGGAGTGTCGTTATATTCATAGTATTATATGTTGATATACTACGGATAAGGAATAACATACCAATTCTACAATCAGTAAAGAAAAAGTTTTCTAAATATTCCTCCATGAATGATTTAGGAAGAGTATCTTAATTGGGGATACAAATCTGTATAGATAGATTCAAGAGGATGCCCGACTTAAACCAAGGAACGTATATTCATTTGATGCTAAAGTCGTTTAGCATAGAAAACTCCAAGAGATGTCACATGATGATGAGCCCTGGAGTGTATCTCTCTTAATAGTCCTCATAGAATCCTAAAAGAGAGATCACATGAGTAACTATCATGTATACGATGAAATATATGAGACCTGATGTTGATCAGTCATATTCTAGAGAAGATCAATATATGACAGTGAAAAACATCTTAAAGTACTTAATCAGCACTAAGGATATGATCATATTCATGATAGGTCTGAATTAAAACTAGAGAGCTTAATAGACTCAAGTTTTTTAGACTGACCAAGACGACAACAAATCCACTTTGGGGTAAGGTGTTACCTTAAACGATGGTGCAGTGAATTGAAAAGGTTTCAAATAGCAAAGAGTTGCTAGTTTCTGTGATGAAAACAAAGTATATAGCTATAAATGAAGCTGGAAGTTGATTGTTTGGATGAAAAGTTCATTACAGAACTAGGAATAGTTCCTAAGTCTCATCTTGGATCTAAACATATGTTGTGACACTTTCATTTGATTATAGGAATCATTGAAAGATGGAAAATCACTATAGAGATAGTGAACTCTTAAGAATAACATTACGTATCCATTAACTAAAAGCTTATCCAACAGCAGGATAATCGTCACTTAGAGAAGAAGGGTATGAGATACCATGACGATTGGCTTTGGTGCAAGTGGGAGATTGAAATTAGTATGCATACAAGTCAATCATGTTTTATGATAAAGCATATACTTTGTAACAATCTTATTCATTTATTAATAAAAAGTATTAATTTATTAAAGACTTTTAATTATCTACATAATGTTGCTTTATAATATGTGATAAACCCATAGTTTTAAGCAATGCTTTTAGAATAATGATGATGATCATTGTAATGAGATCTAAATTCTTAGAAAGCTTAAAACTAAAATAGTTCCCAATCCTTGGATTACTAAATTGGGGATTGGTGAATCCGGATAGATTGGTACATACGTTGCTTGCTCATTGGATGAGGATGATTGATCTTATGATCATTTGTATAGAGACACTAAAGCAAGTATGTAGGTGCTTATTAGAGAATAAGTTCACTGAACGTGGCTCGCTAAGTAATACCTAATGGAGTTTTACTTGCCTGTAAATAGGAATTCTTGTAGTGATAGTAGTACAAGTGGTCCTTGGACTTGAGATCATCATAGTATCTTGTGTATGATGATTTATACTTTGACTTATTCCTTAAGACTCTTAGGGTATATCAAAGGGTATGCTTGGATATAATAAGTCGTACATGGAGATAATGTATGATCAATAAAGAATCTACCGCTTCTAGTAAAAAAAGAGAGATGTCCTATGTGATTCGATAAATGACAACCCAGTAGTCCTTGGCCAAGTCAGAATGAAATTAGAAAGGAGTTTCTAATTTGCATTATTTGGAGTTGTGCATTTAAGAATCGAAATACATATAATTAAATAAAATAAGACTTGACAATAATTCTATCTCTTATATTTAATTGGGACATTGTATGGTGAAAGGATTAAATTGCACGGTAACTATTTACTCAAATGTTCTTTTATGATTAATATTGAAATCTATATTATCTGGAAAGTCGTTAATCACTAGGGAGGTTTATCCCTATTGTAGAATAAATATTATTTATTTAAATAAATTAATAGTTTAAATTATTTATTTAAATAAAATTAGAGTTGTTCTAATTGATTTATTCACAACCGATTTAATATGGAGAACCTAAAGGGTCACACCATAAAAGGAAGAATAATTATTTAAGAAGTTAATGACATAATCGTAATAATATGTTAAGTGTATTTAATTTAATCTATGGTGATAGAATAAATTAAATAGCTTAATATTTATTATTTAATATTTTAAAAATATTAACTATATAAATTAATAAGAGAGTCTTATTAACATTATTACAATTATTATTATTTTAATTTCTGAAGAGCTGGAAATTAATTTAATATAAGTACTCTCATTTATTCCTAATAGGATTAGGAGGCTAATTAATTAAAAGATTTTAATTAAATATTCCTAATAAGATTGGGAGCATAATTAATTAAAGGAGTTTAATTAATTAAAAAATAAAACTCAAATCCTTAATTGTTAAGGAGGGTTGCCCACATCTATAAATAAGAGGAATCTTATTATGGGTGTGTGTAGTTGACGCTTTCACAACATATGTGATTCCAATTGTTGGAGAGTACACTTTTTTTTATAGAGATAGAAAACTAGGGTTTAGCCAACCACCCTTCTTCTTAAATATTCTTTCCTCCTTGGTGGATCACCTCTAAAGGCCAAACACTTGGGTGGCTAACGTTGATCAAAGGAAGGAACCAAACCCGGTGGATTCAAGTTGAACGCGAAAGGATTTGGAGGTGAACTTGTACCTGAGGAAGCTCGAATCTTCAAGGGTATGATTCTTGTTCTTTATCTTTTTGTTTAATTGATAATTGTGCATAAAGGATGATCCGGGTATATGATTTGTAAAATTTTTAAAACTCTAAGTTTTTATGCTTTCGCTTATTTTGTGCAATTTGATTGCGTTCAAGAATATTACAAACTTAACACTTACTTATATTGTGATGAAAGTCATCTTTGGCCTGTAGTACTAGATGAACTATTAATTGGTATGATTATGACCAGAGATTATTCGGTATATTCATAACTTGTAATGTTACAAATGATGTGATAAAAGTCCTCATTGGCTCGTAGTGCATTGATGTACAGTTGTGGCATGATCATGACCATTGGTGATAACACGAATATCCTTGACCCGTAGTGCATGGATAATTCGTGGATGTGATACTAATGAATATCCTTGGCCCGTAGTGCATGCATAATTCATTGATGTGGATTATTTATTTAGTTGAGTCTCACCGATAAAATTGATGATAAACTTTTTAAATCATAGAAGATAGTAGATATTATGCTTTACTTGACTCTTCTAATGGATTGCTTGTTCCGATGCAGTTAAACTTGTTGTTTTTTATCAGTTTAACACTGTTGAAGGCTAACGATAATTTATTCTGCAATATCTTAGTCATAATATTTCTTACTGGGCTAGTTGAGCTCACCCTTTTGCTTTCATTGTTCTCTTCAGGAAATGAGAATATAGCTGGGACAAGTCGGTGAATGGAGTGATGGTCCAGGATGGTGGCTATAGTAGTTCTCACTATTCTATGAAATAGTGTGATAATAAATGTAACGAGGACTCCATTTGAGTTTGGATATTGTCTATGATACAATATTTGTGACGCCTCCAAAACAGGTATACATCACCCATTCTTAGTCGCCAAATACATGGTACATAAATCAAATACAAACTTAATTATACAACTATCGGGCAATATACAACAAAACATAGCTGAGAGTTTAAACAAGAATATTGCCTTCTAGATAATATCTACTCTCAATGGAGTCCTCATTACAATTATTATCACACTATTTAACAGAATAGTGAGGACTACTAAAACAACCATCTAGATAGTCAATCCGTTCCCCGACCAGTCCCAGCTATATTCCCATTTCTTGAAGAGAACAGTGAAAGAAAATGGTGAGCTCAACTAGCCCAGTAAGAAATATTATGACTAAGATAATGCAGAATAAATTATCCTTAGCCTTCAACAGTATAACAACTAATAGAATATAATAGACAACAAGTTTTAGATCAACAACTGCAGCGGAATAAGCAATCCATTAGAAGAGTCAAGTAGAGCATGATATCTACTATCTTCTATGATTTAAAAAGTTTTTCATCAACTTTATCGCTGAGACTCATCTTAATAAATAAATCACATCATCGAATCATCCCTACACTACGGGCCAAGGATATTCATGTAATCATCAATGGTCATGATTATACCAAATAATCTTTGGTCATAATCATACCAACAATTGTCCATCAATGCACTGCGGGCCAATGAAGACTTTTACCACATCATTTGTAACATTACGATTCATGATTATACCGAATGATCCCTGGTCATAATCATACCAATCAACAGTCCATCTATGCACGTAAGCCAAAGATGACTTTCATCACAATATAAGCATGAGGATGATGACAATGATATAAGCATTAATCAAACAAAATCAAGGATAAATATTAAAGACTTTAAATTTATCCAGAGTTTAAAAATATCCAAATTGTCAACATGATACTGCTTTGTGGAGTAAAATTCAAGAACGATATTGTATCAAAAATGATTTGGACCGAAAAGAAATTAATTTTTGTTATGAATAGTACTCCAGGTGAATAGTACCCCGGTGAATAGTACCCCATGAATAGTACTTCATGAATAATACTTTGTGAATAGTACTTTGTGAATAGTACCCATAAATAGTACTTCATGAATTGTACTCATGAATAGTACTTTATGAATAGTACTTTGTGAATAGTACCGTATACGTGAATAGTGTCGTATACGTGAATAGTGCCCATGAAAGGAAAATATAAAAGAAAACGATATTCCATGACGAGTAAAAAGAAAAAATATCTCATACGAGTATAATAGAGTATACGAAACTGCAAATGGATTTTCATCCGCAATGCGGTATTCCACATAGACAGATCATTTCCATAATTTAATAAAGAATGAATATGAAGGGTCATTCACCATGCATGCGGTAGTCCACGTAGCCAGGTTATTCCAACAGAATAATAAAGAATATAATAACAACCTTTACGAGTATTAAAAGAAAATAACTCTCTTCATGAATACGAAAGAAATAATACTCATTACGACTGTTGAACGAAAATAATATTCCTATGAATATTGAACGAAAATAATATTCATAGGAATATGAAAAATAATATCTCTTCAGAATATGAAATAAATAATATCCCCTACCTTGGAATAAGACTAGATACTGGAATAGTGAAGTAGCAGACTACTCTTCCTCTTTCTCTTTATAGCTTCTCTTCCTATAATTGCTCTTGTGAGTCTTAGTGAATTGGTGAGAATTAAGGAAGAATGAGCTTCTATTTATAGAAAAATATAGTTTCGATAATTGCACATTTTGGGGCTCAAAATATTACAATATAATACCTTCATCTTTTCCTTTATTTTTAATTTAGTCCTGCAAGTATTATCAAACTTGCACCACCTCCCTTAATAGTACATCATGTGAATCAATAGTACAATCATGTGACTCAATATTTCTATAATATTGAAAAAAATAATTACAGTATAGTACCTTCATCTATACCTCCATTTTTAATTTAGTCATGCAAGTATTATCAATCTTGCACCACCTCCCCTAATAGTACATTCATGTGAATCAATAATACATACATGTGAACAAATAGTTATAAGCATGTGAATTAATAGCAATTAATTACTCATTTATCCGATTAATTACCCGATTGGTTAATATAACCTTATCAAAATAAATGTCTGTCGATTTCCACTAACACTAATAATCCCAACACAATGGAAATATCAATTTCATATTTAATCACCACGAACTTATTCATCATTAATATTATAACTCACAATATTTAACAATCGGATCATTCTCAGGAAAGAGGGGGCTTTTCGATAAGGATTTCTCCCTATTGGCGCTCAATTAGGTGATAAAACCTCTCATCGACAGAACTTTCTAGACATCGTCAATATTGAAAATAATAATATGAATAACTTTGTCGTCTCAACTATTGATATAATAATAATAAATATTATGCAGATGATATTGTGACAATAATTGAATCAATAATATGAGAGATATTATGCATTAATTACTGTAGAAATAATTGAGTATAACTGAGTGACTTCTCACGTAAGCATCAATAATCAATACCGTGTGCTACTATGCAACCACGCGTATTACTGTACTTTTACTACCTGGTATTTTAACAGTTTAATGGTAAAACTTTCGTCATTATTTATATAAAAAGATATTTCTGTCGTTTTCTAACTACGACAATACTTTCGCTGTGGGGTCCACCAATGATTAAGCCATCGTACGAATATTCCCTAGTAAAACGAATATTCCCCGACACAACGAATATTTTATATCAACTTGATTACTTTGCAAAATTTTCACATATCACCCTTAACTTTAACCCTTTCTCAATTTAACCATTTAATAAATAAAATAATAATTATAAGAAAATTGAATACTTTCATTTCATAAAATTCGGGATCTCACAATATTCATGTAAAAACTCTCTGCTACACTTTTGTCATATTGTATAATTGAAGTTTGTATTTAAGTTCTGTACCATGTATTTGGCGACTCAGAATGGGTGATGTATACCTATTTTGGGGGCGTCTCATTCTTGAACTCAAAAACTCTTAATCTACATGTTTTCTAGTTTTTCATGTAGGGATCTAACTATTTTAATGTTAAAAAGTTGGATCAAAGGAAGAAAATAAAACTAGTTTTCTAAGGGTAGAAAACTCTAGCTTTTGTCTATTTTAAATGTCTATCATTTGAGATCTACACCTTCTTTTTGTGATCCGTCAAAGAGGGGTTCTAGATATGTGAGTTAAATTTTAAACCCAAGTGGCAACACTAAAATTTTGATTTTACAAGTCATGGGAACTGTTTTAGCCAAAAAAATCAAGTTAAAAGAAAAAAGGGAAAATGACAGTTTCTGGTCAGTCCATCCTAGGGGTATTTCATCCATTTTAAGTGCTCTAAAAATTCTGAGAAACTTTGGTATGATAGTATGAAGAGTTAGAAAGATTCACTCCAAAGATGGTAATTTTTGGATGTGTAGAATGAAAGTTATGGATTTTACAAGAAAGGACTATTTTAAAAGTGAACCGAAATAATTTTTTGTGTGTTACTCCAAAAATTGTAAAATATTTACTGGAAGTAGATGTATATAACAGGAACATACCCTGAAAATTTCATAATTTTTAGATAAAAGGATCATTTATGATAATTGTTGCAAGATATGACAGTTTTAGACTATTTAAAAATAGTAAACGAAATTGGAAAATTCTAGAAAAAATATATGTTCATGAGGGAACCAAATTCTGATGATTCTTAAAACAGAAAATTTTCAGAACTATTTTGGTATTTTTCATGTAAATGTTGAGTTATGAATAAATGGATAAAATAATTTAAATGATGTTGAAAATTGTGTAAATATGATTTCATTGCTTAAAACCCCTCAATATGATACGATCAGATTTTTCGATGGTGTTTTGGTCATTTTTGATAAAATTTTATGTGTATTGCATTCTATGCTTATTAAATAAATGAATTAGTAAAGGATAAATAATTAGAATAAATTTTTATTAGTTTAATAAATGATTAAAATAGTATTAAAAGATTAATAATATTAGATTAAGATATTATTAAGTAAATAATAATATTTCGATTAAAATTGGATTAAAATATTATTAAATTAAAGCATTAATAAATGATTTAAAATATTATTAAATAATTAATATATTAGATTAAATTAAAATTAAAATATTATTAAATGATTAATAATATTAGATTAAAGTTGAATTAAAATATTATTAAATAATTAATAATATTAGATAATGATTTAAAATATTATTAAATGATATTAGATTAAAGTTAAATTAAAATATAATTAAATGATTAATAATAGTAGATTATAATATTATTAAATGATTATTAATATTAGTTAAGGATTAAAATATTATTAAATGATTAATAATATTAGTTAAGGAAAAATATTATTAAGTGGTAAGTGAATAAGATATTATTAAATGATTAATAATATTATGAGGTGAGTAAGATGTAATTAAATGATTAATAATACTTTTGAATGAATAAAATATTATTAAGTGGTTAATAATATTGAAAAGAGAATAAAATATTATTAAGTGATTAATAATATTAAGAAGTGATGAAATATTATTTGATATTAATGGGAGTTTAAAATGATGGTTATGTGATAGAATATTATCAAAGGATGATAATATTACTAATGATTTATGGTAGTATCTAATGTTTGATTATGTGACTAAATATTAGATAATTTATTATTCAAGTAGTAGTTTTATGAGTTAAAATATGTGATGTTAATTGAGAGATCAATCTTATTAATGATATGTCTTTCATAAGAGGTTAAAATAGATTGATTATCGGTAATCAACAAACGAGGCAAATTTTTTAACTCAAACTCGAGTTATTATTTTTCAAGCATGTTAGTGGATAATTATTGTTGATTATTCTAAATCTATGCTTATTATTGAATATTCACATTTATTACAAGTTCCCTAACTCAAACACGAGTTATTATATTTTAAGCATGATAGTGGATTAATTATTGACAATTATTCCACATATATGATTATTGATATTCGAACTTAGTGCAAGTTTATTGAACTTTCTTATATAGTATCATGTACAAATTATCACCTTGTGCAAAATTATTTCTTTTGTATAGACTTTATGTTATGCGAGTTCCTTAATTTCTTTGATTGTCTAACCTTTTACAATTGATTATTGTGTGTAAGTTCATATGTTCATTTCACTTTGTTCTTATGATTACTCCACGATGTTTGAAAATTCTAAATTTGTTCGATGTTCATACAACTTATACGAATCTTTTATATTTGTATAAGTGTTCAAGTTATCTTTAAAATTCGATTATATCTGAATTGTTTAAGTACTACATCGATGCCATTTGTTTCGGCTAGACTAATATTTGATGAAGCGTTTTATTATTTATGACCTATTTGTTATTGAAGATCAATGCCATTTGTTTCGGCTAAAATAATATTGGATGATTCGCTCTATTAATTGTGAACAGATTTGTTATTGAAGATCGATGTTGTTGACACTCAAAATTTTGCATTCCTGTTCCTAACCATGTATGATGGGAGAATCGTCTTTCGTCTTCTGGGGAAAACCCCGGGAGATCAAGTCAAGCCTCGGAGACAACCCCGGGAGATTAAATCAAACCCCGGGAGATCTAGTCAAGCCCCGATGACAACCCCGGGATATCAAATCCAACCCCGGAGACAATCTCAGGAGATCAAGTCAAGCCCTAGAGACAACCCTGGGAGATCAAATCAAACCTCGGGAGATCTAATCAAGGCCCGGTGATAACCCCGGGAGATCAAATCAAGCCTCGACGATAACCCTGGGAGGTCAAATCTAACCCAGAGATAACCCTGGGAGATCAAATCTAGCCCTGGAGACAACCCTAGGAGATCATGTTCAAAGTTCGGAGACAACCCCGGGAAATCAAACCAACCTCATAGACAACTCTGAGGACTGACAAAAGTAAACATCAAACCAACCTCAGAGATAACCCTGAGGAATGATAAAAGTCAACATCAAACCAACATCAAAGACAACCCTGAGGGCTGTCAAAAGTCATCGGCAGTCCAATCTCAGAGATAACCCTGAGAATAGATGGTTACAATTGCATCAAGCCCGGAACCAATTTGGGAGGGGCAAAATAGTAATTTTTCTAACTCAACATCAATTCAGCCTAAATAACTACAAAAGAAGTCATGCAGAACCATACCATCAATTTCGAGTGAAAACATCACAAAACAGCTCAACGAATGGACTATGAAGACTAGAAGATCTGATCATGGACCCATCTTTTCAGATTCGAAAAATGTCAAATCCCATGTCATTGTGTAGCCCTCGTCAAGGAATTTTTGGAAAAGTATAACACGTCTCTATCAGATTCCCAGATTGAAAGTTATGAAGGTTCGAGCGGACAACACGTTGGCCCGAGTGCACGTACTTCGAGATAACGGGACCTATAGGGCTCGGGCCCACCCGGGCAGCCGCGGGTAGACCCGCGACTACTTTGGTATATAAATAAGAGAGAAAAATCTGTCCATTTCAGCTCTTAACCCCTCCTATATTGTTCAAAACTTTAATATTCTTTTTTCTAAACACTTGTATACATATATACTACAACATATCAAATTTTAACTGGTGGAAATTGAGTTTTCAAGCTCTAAAAGTTGTTTGAAGCCTTCTTTGTTGCACATTGTAAGATTTTTTCACATTTGAAGCTTTCTACTACTTCAATATATATATATATATATGGGAATTAATCCATGGCAACCGGTTGCTATGAACACTATTGAACAACCCTGGCACTACAGGCTGTAGTGTTAGGCCTTCCCCTTTTCCTTCCCTACCACTACATGCTTTGCGGCAGGCCTTCCTCTTTTCCTTCCCTACCGCATCCTTTTTTCTTTGCCCCTTTCCTTCCCTTTTCCTATTATGAATATTATTAGTAAATTAGTAATAATATTAATTAGGAATATTATTAGTAAATATTAATAGTAAACTTCAGATTAAAATATTAAATAATATTAATATTTACTAATTTACTAATAAATTCAAATTAAAATATTAATACGTATAGAGTTATATATATATATATATATAGGAATTCCCTATAAAATATTAATATTAATATTTACTAATTTACTAATAAACTTCAACTTAAAATATTAAATAATATAAATATTTAATATTAAACTTCAAATTAAAATATTAAATAATATTAAAACTTTATGCGTATTAATATTTTAATTTGAAGTTTACTATTAAATATTAATATTATTTAATATTTTAATTTGAATTTTACTAGTAAATTAGTAAATATTAATATTTTAATTTTAATTTTAATTTGAATATTTAATATTTAATAGTAAACTTCAAATTAAAATATCAAATAACATTAATTATGAATATTATTAGTAAATTAGTAAATATTAATAATAAATTATGAATATTATTAGTAAATTAGTAAATATTAATATTATTTAATATTTTAATTTGAAATTTACTATTAATATTTACTAATAATATTCATAATTAATATTATTTCTAATTTACTAATAATATTCATAATAGGAAAAGGGATGCAAAGAGCCAATGAAAAAAGGATGCGGCATGGAAGAAGGAAAAGGCTCTCACTGCCACAAATTGTAGCGGGGAAGGAAAAGGAAGACTCGCCACTACAAATGCAGTGGTAAGGGGTTGTTCAATAGTATCCATGGCAACCGATTGCTATGGATTAATTCCCTAATATATGGGAATATATATATATATATATATATATATATATATATATATATATAAACATTTATGTGTTTAAATATCGGTTTTAACTATTCATTCAATGTAAATTCATAATATTTGAATATGTTGACTAGATTTATCTAAATTTAGACATTTCTAACTTTTAACCAGTTCAAAAGTTGCAAAACAGGAACCGTAGAGCTAGAATGACTAAGATTTATTTAAATCTAGTTTTCTTTCTAGTTTTTGTGTTAGCCTAGGAGTCACGAGATCTAAGATCTAGCTGACTGATCTAAGGCTGGTTCTCATGATGGACCTTTTTCAACTGTACAGCTAGCTTATAAATTATTTATGGTGTTTAGACATCCTTCGATGGCTTTCATGCCCATAAGGGGCCCAACACTTATATGTATATTATTTTTTCGAAGATGCTTCGCATCTCGAGAATAAAATCAAATCAAACCGAATACGGAATAAAATGGATGTATCAAAGGCCTCAATTACTATGTGAGCATAAGGGTTTGAAAACCTATTTGCAAAACATCATTTATATATATATATATATGTATATATTAAAATTAAACTTTTATACAAATCAAACCCTTTGTATATAGGTGCAAACGAGGCATAACACTAATTTCAATAAATTAGGGAATTGAAAACACATGGTAATCGTGTTTTCATGGAAGTCGGAGGGTGCCTAACACCTTTCCCCCTCTTAATCAATCCCCCAAACTCTATGAATCTCAGTTTTCAAGGCCTGTTAAACAGAGTCCAACAATTGGGCCTTTGTGTTAGCCCTTTCAAATTTGGTTGAGTTGTTACAACCATTTCAAATTGAAAGTAGTATGCACACAAGCCAATCATGTTGATGATAAAGCATGTACTTTATAACAATCTTATTCCTTTATTAATAAAAGTATTCATTTACTGAAGGCTTTAATTTATCTACATGGTGCTATTTTTTATAATATGTGATAAGCCCATAGATTTAAGTAATGCTTTTAGAATCATGATGAGATCATGCTAATGAGATCTAAATTCTTAGATAGCTTAAAAACTAAAATATTCCCAATCGATTGATTACTAAAAAGTGGATTAGTGAATCTGAATAGATTGGTACATACGTTGCGCTTGCTTATTGGATGAGAATAATTGATCTCATGATCATTTGTGTGGAGACACTAAAGCAAGTATGTAGGTGCTTATTGGAGAATAAGTTCATTGAACGTGGCCTGCTAAGGAATACCTAATGCAGTTTTGCTCGCCTATCAATAGGAATTCCTGTAGTGATAGTAGTACAAGTGATCATTGGACTTGAGATCATCATTGTATCTTATATATGATGAGTTATACTTTGACTAATTCCTTAAGACCCTTAGGGTATATCAAAGGGTATGTTTGGGTATAATAAGTCGTACATGGAGATAATGTATGATCAACAAAGAATCTACCGCTTTTAGTAAAAGAAGAGAAATGTAAGACCCCAAATTTTATGAAATAAAAGTATTCAATTTTCTTATAATTATTATTTTATTTCGTAAATGGTTAAATTGATAAAGGTTAAAGTTAAGGGTGACATTTGAAAATTTTGCAAAGTAAGCAAGTTGTTATAAAATATTCGTTATGTCGGGGAATATTCTTTTTGTCGGGGAATATCCGTAAAATAGCACAATCATTGGTGGACCCCACAACAGAAGTATTGTCGTAGTTAGAGAATGACAGAATTATCATTTTATAAAAATAACGGCGAAAGTGTTCTGAATTAAAACCGTTGAACTACCCATTAGTAAAAAAAGCGATGTCTGGCGTGGTTGCATAGTAGCACACGGTATTGATTATTGATGCTTACGTAAGAAGTCACTCAGTTATAATTAATTATTGCTACAGTAATTGTTGCATCATATCTCTCATATTATTGATTCAATTATTATCACAGTATCATCTGCATAATATGTTCTATTATTAAATCAATAATTAAGACGACAAAGTTATTCATATTATTATTTGCAATATTGACAATGTCTAGAAGTTCTGTCAAGGAGAGGTTTGGTCACCTAATTGCGCGCCAATAAGGAAAAATCCTTATCGGAAAGCCCCCTCTTTCCTAGGAACAACCTGGTTGTTAAATATTTTGAATTATAATATTAATGATGAATAAGTTCGTGTTAATTAAAGATGAAATTGATAGTTTCAATGTGTGGGAATTATTAGTGTTAGTGGCAACCGGCATTTATTTCAATAATAATTGATGTCTGGAGGTTATATTGACCAATCGGGTAATTAATCGGATAAATGAGCAATTAATTGCTATTAATTCATATGCTTATAACTATGTGTTCACATGTGTATACTATATATTCACATGATTTACTATTAGGGGAGTTGGTGCAAGATTAATAATACTTGCATGACTAAATTAAAAATAGAGGTATAGTTGAAGGTACTATACTGTAATTAGTTTTTTCATATTATTATACTATTGAGTCACATGAATGAACTATTAATTCACATGATTTACTATTAGGGGAGGTGGTGCAAGTTTGATAATACTTGCATGACTAAATTAAAAATGAAGGAAAAGAGGAAGGTATTATACTGTAATATTTTGAGCCCCAAAATGTGCAATTATCGAAACTATATTTTCCTATAAATAGAAGCTCATTCTTCCTTCATTTCTCACCAATTCACTAAGTCTCACAAGAGCAATTATTATAGAGAGAAATTATAGAGAGAAAAAAGAAGAGAAGTCTGCTACCTCACTATTCCAGTTTTCTTCTAAGGTAAGGGGTATTATTTTTTTTGTATTCATAAACATAGTTATTTTCTTTCAATACTGTAAGAGTTTGTTATTCCATTCTTTATTATTTCGTTGGAATAACACATGCATGCGGACTACCGCATGCTGGTGAATTCTTACGTTATTCTATTCTTTATTATTACATTGGAATAACTTTGTCTATACTAGGACTACCACATGCATGGTGAATTCTTTTGTTATTCCATTCTTTTTATTACATTGGAATAAACATACGCTGTAGGACTCTCGTGCATGCATGGTGAATTCTTTGTTATTCCATTCTTTATTATTACATTGGAATAACTTTTATCTCACGCGGACTACCACATGCATGGTGAATGACCCTTCGTATTCATTTTTATTAAATTGTGGAAATGATGCATACATGTGGATTACCGCATGGCGAGATAAAAATCCATTTCATGATTTCAGTATATTCTATTATACTCGTATGAGATATCATTTCATTTTTGTACTCGATATTAAATATCATTTTCTTTGGTATTTTTCTTTTTATGAGTTCTTATTCTGATTCTTTATTCACCCGATTACATTATTCACTCTAGTATTATTCACTTTCGTATTATTGAGGGCACTTTTTATACCAGAGTACTATTAATGGGTTACTATTCACCCAATTACTATTCACCTGAATATTATTCACTCGGGTATTCGGGACACTTTTCGTGTCGGGATACTATTTACGGGGTACTATTCCCGAAGTACTATTCACGGGGTACTATTCACCTGAAAAATATATTTCTTTTCTGTCCAAATTATTTTTGGTACATGAATATTATTCTTGAATTTTACTCTACAAAGCAGTATCATGTTGACAATTTGGACGTTATTGAATTCTGGATAAACTAAATTATAAATCTTTAAAATTTATCCTTAAACTTGTTTTATTGAATTATCATGTCATTGTCATCATCCTCATGCTTATATTGTGAATATAGTCATCTTTGGCTTACATGCATAGATGGACTTAGTATGATTATGACCAAGGATTATTCGGTATAATCATGACCGTAATGTGACGAATGATGTGGTAAAAGTCCCCATTAGCCTGTAGTTCATTGATGAACAGTTGTTGGTATGATTATGACCAAGGATTATTCGGTATAATCATGACCATTGACGATTACATGAATATCCTTGGCCGTGATGCAGGGATGATTCGATTTTATTTATTAAGCTGAGTCTCAGCGATAAAGTTGGTGAAAAACTTTTTAAATCATAGAAGATAGTAGATATCATGCTCTACTTGACTCTTCTAATGGATTGCTTATTCCGCTGCAGTTGTTGATATAAAACTTGTTGTCTATTATATTCTCTTAGTTCTTATACTGTTGAAGGCTAAGGATAATTTATTCTACATTATCTTAGTCATAATATTTCTTACTGGGCTAGTTGAGCTCACCCTTTCTTTCCTTTGTTCTCTTGAAATGAGAATATAAGCTGGGACGAGTCGGGAAGCGGATTGATGGTTCAGATGGTTGTTTTAGTAGTCCTCACTATTCTATAAAATAGTGTGACAATAAATATAATGAGGACTCCATTGAGTGTGGATATTGTCTAGATGACAATATTCTTATTAAAACTCTTACATTATGTTTTGTCGTATTTTACACGACTGTTGTATAATTAAGTTGTATTTGAATTTTGTACCATGTATCTGGCGACTCAAGATGGGTGATTTATACCAGTTTTGGGGGCGTCACAGTTGGTATCAAAGCTTAGGGATATGATCCCTGGCTGAGATGTGAGACAAGAGTTAGGAGGGGAGAGATGGGGAATTCCTTCGCTAATATGACCTACCTAAGTTTATTTGGTATTTAATTGGTCGGTCAGAGTATAGGGATAATATGTGATATGTCAATTAATCCTTGTTTTGTGATAGTGTTTGAAAATGGCATCTGAAAATGTTGAGATCAGCAATGAAGCACATGAGACCGTTGAGTCACCAACGATCAATACCCAAGATAATGTGCAACAGGAAGATAATAATCCTTGGGTAAACAATAACACCGATGAAATGATGAACGATGGGATGTTAAGAGGCTTTATGTAATTTATGGAACATCAGGCGAGAGAGACTCCTGTTCAAAATTCAGGTGGAAACACTGACAACTCTCGGATGGTCACTGCTAAGCAGTTCAAGGAGCTGGGACCACCAGAGTTTTTGGGAAAGCCAGAACCACTTAAGGCGGAGACGTGGTTAAAGCAGATCACCAAGATATTTGATGTCTTGGGATGCTCCGAGGAGCAAAAGGTTCCCTTTACCACCTTTATGTTGAGTAAAGAGGCAGATTACTGGTGGGAATCTGTAAAAGCATTACTTGACTGGCCCACTCAAGATGTCTTGGGAGAAGTTCCAAGAGTTGTTCAACGACAAGTACTTTCCCAAAAGTATTCGTCACATGAAGGAGGTGGAGTTTATCAAGTTGTAGCAAAACAATATGACCGTGTCGCAATATAAGGCTAAATTTAGGGAGTTATCCCAGTTTGCATCCCATTTGGTCGATAATGAGGAGCGAATGACGTGAATATTTCTAAGAGGTTTGAAACCCGATATACGCCAATACCTCATTTCTCACAAACTTTGTTTATATTTAAATGTTGTGAATAAGGCTCAGTTATTGGAGCGTAATAATGAGTCAGCACAACCAAAAGGTAATGACCAACAACATAATAATAATCATACCAGTGGCAACAGTCATCAGAACAATGATAACCATCGTGGGGGAAATTATCATGCCAAGAATGGTAACCACTTCAGTGGTAATCATGGCCAAGATAATAGGAGTGGAAATTTCAAGAAGAGAAGATTCAACAACGATGGAAAGAAAGCAGCACCAACACCTGTTTTCAAGGAAGGAGAACGACAGCCAAATGTATACTTCAAATGCAGAGGGGAGGGACATATTAGTCCAAACTGCGTGATGCAGTCCAAAGCATATTATAATTGTGGAAAAGAAGGTCACCTAGCCCAATTTTGTCGTGCACCAAAGTCAAGTCCAGCTGGGACGGTGGTACCAAAGGCAGATACGGATAAAATAAAGTTGGTTGTTTCAGGGAGAGCATTTTTTGTGACTTCTCAAAAAGCGAGTAACCCGAACGAAGTTAGCACGAGTTAGTTAATTATAAATTCTTGCGAAGTCTATACCTTATTAGACACCAGTTCTACCCATTCTTTTATCTCTCTTGCTTGCGCTCAACATTTAAATTTGACCCCAGAGAAGTTAGACTTTGACTTATTGGTTAAAACTTCGTTAGTAGAAACCTTCGTTACCTCCACTGTTTATAAATCTTGTTTGATTCAAATCGACACTTTCACGTTACATGTTGATCTTATCTCTTTGAAAATACTTGCCTTTGATGTGATTTTAGGAATTGATTGGTTAACTATTCATCATGCTTTTTGTAAGGTTGTTATCTTTCATATTCTTAACCAACCTATCATACGAATTCAAGCAACCAAACCTTAAAGTCAATCATTGTCATATCAAGCCATAAGTAAAGAGCCCCGATCCTTTCGTTGTTGACTTCCTTGTGTGGAATGCACCTAAGCCAGACTTTCTGTAGGCGACGTCATGAATGACGATGGAAAGTTGATAGGTATCAATGTGTTGTACTATCCAAGTCTTGGATGAGAGTTACAGTTTTGAATGATATTTCTATTGTTAATAAATTTTCTAATGTATTCTTGAAGATTTCTTAGCCTACACCTAGAGCGTGAATTAGAATTTTGTATTGACCCTAGTACAAAACCCATTTCTAAAACCCTCAAATATTTTCTTCACCCAAAACGAACGTAACATGGGCTAAAGATGTTGGCTCGAGCTGTTGAAGATTACGACTATACCATTTAATATTATCGTGGAAAAGTGAACGTGGTAGCTGATGCATTGAGTAGAAGATCGTATGCGTTTACGAGTCTGATGTTGTTAACATAAAAACCCATTTCGTATAACTTACAAATGATGAAGATAGAGTTAAAGACTCTAGGGACCCACGTGGTGATATCAAATATACAAGTAGAATCGACTTTAATCGATAAAGTTAAAACCGCTCAAGCTACACACCCGGAGCTGATGAATGTGAAGAAGAAAGTTCAAGAAGGCGTTATTCTAGAAGAAAGAGTCGATGAAGAGAGAAAATCTTAACCCTCGATTTAATTGGCCCATTTGAAATCCTTGATCGAGTAGGAACTGTGGCTTATAGACTCGTTTTACCTCCAAGTATGTCGCGTGTTCATAACGTTTTTCACGTATCGATGTTACGTAAATATATGGACGAATCAAACCACATTATTGAATTAGAATTAGATGAGATAGTAGAAGATTTAACGTATGAGAAGATACGTGTTAAAATCTTGGATAAGAAGGATTATATTCGACACTCAAAGGTTATACCTCAAGAGTTAGAATCTGAAATGAAGTCAAGGTATCCTCACCTCTTGAGATACGAGTCACGTAAATTTTGAGGGCAAAATTTCATAAGGAGGGGAGATTGTAAGACCCCAAATTTTATGAAATGAAAGTATTCAATTTTTTTATAATTATTATTTTATTTCGTAAATGGTTAAATTGATAAAGGTTAAAGTTAAGGGTGACATTTGAAAATTTTGTAAAGTAAGCAAGTTGATATAAATATTCGTTGTGTTGGGAATATTCTTTTTGTCGGGGAATATACGTACGATAATACAATCATTGGTGGACCCCACAACGGAAGTATTGTCGTAGTTAAAAAATGACATAATTCTCATTTTATAAAAATAATGGTGAAAGTGTTATCGTTAAAACTGTTGAACTACCCGGTAGTAAAAGTACAGTAATACACGTGGTTGCATAGTAGCATACGGTATTGATTATTGATGTTTACATAAGAAATCACTCAGTTATACTCAATTATTGCTACAGTAATTATTGCATCATATCTCTCATATTATTGATTCAATTATTGTCATAGTATCATCTGCATAATATGTTATATTATTAAATAAATAATTGAGATGACAAAGTTATTCATATTATTATTTGCAATATTGACAATGTCTAGAATTTCTGTCAAGAAGAGGTTTGGTCACCTAATTGCGCGCCAATAAGGAAAAATCCATATCGAAAAGCCTCCTCTTTCCTGGGAACGACTTGGTTATTAAATATTGTGAATTATAATATTAATGATGAATAAGTTCGTGTTGATTAAAGATGAAATTGATAGTTCCATTGTGTGGGAATTATTAGTGTTAGTGGAAATCAGTATTTATTTCGATAATAATTGATGTCTGGAGGTTATATTGACCAATCGAGTAATTAATCAGATAAATGAGTAATTAATTTCTATTAATTCATATGCTTATAACTATGTGTTCACATGTGTGTACTATTGATTCACATGATTTACTATTAGGGGAGTTGGTGCAAGATTAATAATACTTGCATGACTAAATTAAAAATGGAGGTATAGTTGAAGGTACTATACTCTAATTAGTTTTTTTACATGATTATACTATTGAGTCACATGAATGAACTATTAATTCACTTGATTTACTATTAGGGGAGGTGGTGCAAGTTTGATAATACTTGCAGGACTAAATTTAAAATGAAGAAAAAGAGGAAGGTATTATACTGTATTATTTTGAGCCCCAAAATGTGCAATTATCGAAAATATATTTTCCTATAAATAAAAGCTCATTCTTCCTTCATTTCTCACCAATTCACTAAGTCTCACAAGAGCAATTATTATAGAGAGAAATTATAGAGAGAAAGAAGAAGAGAAGTCTGCTACCTCACTATTCCAGTTTTCTTCTAAGGTAAGGGGAATTATTTTTTTCATTATTATCACCAATGGTTATGATCATGCCAACAACTGTCCATCAATGCACTACGGGCCAATGAGAACTTTTACCACATCATTTGTAACATTACAGGTCATGATTATACCGATAAATAATTCCTGGTCATAATCATACCAATCAACAGTCCATCTATGCACTACGGGCCAAAGATGACTTTCATAAGCATGAGGATGATGTCAATGATATAAGACTTCAATCAAACGAGATCAATGATAAATATTAAAGATTTATAATTTAATTTATCCAGAGTTTAAGAATGTCCAAATTGTTAACAAGATAACTGCTTTGTGGAGTAAAATTCAAGAATAATATTCATGTAAAAATAATTTAGACAGAAATGAAATCAATTTTTGTCATGAATAGTACCCCGGGTGAATAGTACCCGAGTGAATAGTACTTTATGAATAGTACCCTGTGAATAGTATCCCGGCATAAAAAGATTAAAATTTAACAGGAATGTTCTGAAAAATATTCTTGTGAAACGATACTAGATGAAGCGCAAATTTTAAGGATATTTTACTAATTTCAAGGAGTATGGAAGCAATAGTTACCACAATAGGCTTAAATTTAGGAATATGAAATGAAATTAAATAATATCCCTTACATAATATGGAGTGTGAAAGAAAATAATATTTCTTACGAGTAATGAAATAAAATAATATCCTTTACCTTAGTAGAAATTGGATTTGATTGGAATATAGGATATTATTCTGAGAAAATTTTGTACAAAAAACTATATTCAAAGTATCCTTATTGTAAGACCCCAACTTATTATGAATAAAATTAAATTTTCTCTATTTATTATCTTGAAATAATTAGGAGTTAATTTGATATAATACTTTCGTTATGGGTGAAATGTGCAAATTTTACAAAATAAGCAAGTGGTTATAAAATCTTCATTTTTGACGGGGAATATTCGTTTGGTCGTGGAATATTCTTGTTGTCGGGGAATATTAAATGCTGACAGTATGACCATTAATTGAGCCTCATAATGAATAACTGTTGGATGAAGAAAATGACAAGTTTGAGTTTTTATAAATAACGACGTAGTTATTTACAGATTAACATCTTGTTGGAATACCCGGTGGTTAAAATCACGATGTCTGGCGTGGTTTTGCGATGACACCACGGTATTGCACATCATTGTTGAATTATTGATTCATACGTAAGAAGGCACTACTCAATAATTATTACGATAATTCTTTGTTTAATACTTTATTGATTCAATAATTGTTGCGTTGATATTTTATATTATTATTGTTTCAATAATTGTCACTTTCTGATATTTCCCATTATCGGATCAATAATTCATATTATTTGAATAATATTATTAGATAGCATTATTGGCAATGTCTAGAAAGTTACATCGAGGAGAGGTTTGGTCACCTAATTGCTTGTATTTAGTAAGGAGAAATCCTTATTGGAAAGCCCCTCTTCCTAGGAGGCGCCTAGTTGTCATAATTGTGATTCTGTAATATTATTTGTGAATAATTAATTATTAATTTATATGATAAGAAAATATTTATTTGATGTGGATATAAATAATGGATTTATTTATGTGGTTATAAATGAAGGAATTAATGTTGAGTGTGTTTTATCGATTATTTTGCCGGATTGGAGGTATTAAAACTCGAATCGGTGTTCTTAAAGCTTTATTCGTGAGTTGTAATTTTAATCAAATAGTTGGATCGTTGTGATTTTTGGATATGTTATACTTATATGAGTTGAGTATATGTCCACAAATTTTGAACCGTTGAAAATTAACGCATGATTTGTTATGAATTTTAAAAGTTGTTGAAACGGTGTTGAAAATCGTCCGTTTGTGGATTTTAGATATTTTCTGTTTGGAATTTGGAAAAACTCAAAGCTACAAAGTTGTAGAGAATTCAATTTCGTGTGGATTGGACATAAAATTCATATTTTTCTGATAAACGAGCTATTTTCTATGAATTACTGAAGTTTCAAAAAATAAAATGATTTTTATTAAATTATGTGTGGGACCCACTTTTTGGTTGGTGTTAAATGAAAACGGGCTGCTAAAATTTTTAGAATTGAGGGGCTGAAGTTGTCAACAAGCATGCGTAGAAGTTTGGTGTAAATAATAATATTATTTTATTATTTAGTCTCTTTTGGCGTTCTAACATTTTCCTATAAATAAACTCTTAGGTTAGAATTGAAAATCACACCAGAAAAAAGTTTTTCTTTTTCTCTAGATTATCGAGCGTATTTTTGTGAGTATTTTGATACTTGGAGAGTTTCTTTATTAGGTGCAAATTTACATCGATTATACGAAATTCAGTCAGAAGTACGGTTATTTTGAGGTAAGGGATGTTATTTTCTTCTTAAATGATATTATTTTCTTCAATATCATTATACCGAAATATTGGTTTGAACATTTTAATCAAATTTAGAACTTTTTGTGTTGGGGTTACTATTCACGTATACGACACTATTCACGTATACGGCACTATTCACAAATACAAAACTATTCACCGAAAAATGAAAATTTTCTTTTTTGTCCAAGATGTCTATTTTGGCTACTATCTTTGATTGTATCCATGTTTTAATCGTTATTTTTGAATTCTGCTTCACAATTGGTTATTATGAAGTATTATTGATCTTGGATAAACTGTTATACGAATCCCTAATATTCATTTTCTTTAACATATTTTTCATCATCCTCAGTCTTTAATGATGATATTATTGAATATCTTTGGCCTGTAGTGCAAAGATGAATGATTAACTGATGAATATCTTTGGCCCGTAGTGCAAAGATGAACAAGTGTTGAGATGAACATGGCCATTTGGTGATCTGAAATGAATATCTTTGGCCTGTAGTGCAGAGATGAATATTTGATTAAAGATGTATATTGATTGGTGTTACAGGGATAAAATATTGATGATGAACTTTTAAATCTTAGAAGATAGTAGAATTCATTCTCTACGTGACTCTTCTAATGGATTGTTATTTCCGCTGCAGTTGTTGATCTAAAACTTGTTGTCTATTATATTCTATCAGATTTTTCCCTGTTGAAGACTAATGATAATTTGTTGTATATTATCTTAGTCATAATATTCTTTACTGGGCTAGTTGAGCTCACCCTTTTGCTTTTTGCTCTATTTTTCTTCTTAGGAAGTGAGAACATAGCAGGATCTAGTCGGGGTATGGAGTGATGGTTCTAGAAAGATGTTTTAGCAGTCCTCACTATTTCTGTAAAATAGTGTATGAATAATTGTAATGAGGACTTATTTGAGTGTGGATATTGTCTAAAAGACAATATTTGTATTTAAACTCACAGTATGTGTTGTCGTATTTTGCACGACAATTGTATTATTGAAGTTGTAGTTTGCTTTCTGTACCATGTATTTGGCGACTCGGAATGGGTGTGGTGTATACCTATTTTGGGGGTGTCACACTTATACTACAGAAAAATACTCACAATACTATCAAATAAGAATTTCTGATATTGAAGGTGTGTTTTAGGAAGGAGGGGTTACCCCCTACTTATAGTGCAGCACAGAGGAAATTTTAAACCATTCGCCTAACTCTTCTGCTTATTTTTGCCTACATCTTCTCATTTACCATATGGGTGGGGGCCACCCTTTGAAAACAAAGGATTTGCAGGAAAACTTTCAAGCCATCACTTTGGAAAATAAAAAAAAACATTGTGCAGAAGAAGTAAACAACTTGGAAAAAGGACAAGGCTACTGTAATGCTTTTGAAAACAAGCATTCGTTTATAATTTGCCAACCTCTGCTCCTTTTATCACATGTTTATTATAATAACATTATTATTTAAATAATTCTAATATATTATAATAATATATTTGAATGAATATTTTATCGGAGAAATAATTGTAATTCCACATAAAATATTTCAAACTTTCAACAATTATTTCATTCTAAAATTTCTTCATTTATATCAAAATTGAACCAATATCTACCACATAATAATAATTCATAAATAATATTATAAGCTCACAATATTAATAAGCAGATCATTCCTAGGAAAGAGAGGACTTTCCAATAAGGTCTTCTCCTTATTGGCACGCAATTAAGTAACCAAACCCCTTTTCTCAATAGAACTTTTTAGATATTGTCAATAATGCAAATAATAATATGAATAACTTTGTCGTCTCAATTATTGATTTAATAATATAAGATATTGTGACAATAATTGAATCAATAATGTGAGATACTATGCAACAATTACTGTGGTAATAATTGAATAAAACCTTAGTGACTTCTCACGTAAGCATGAATAATCAAAGATACTGTACAATACAATGTGCTACTATGCAACCACGCGTATTACTGTACTTTTATCACCGGGTATTTCAATAGTTAACGGTAAAACTTTTGTCATTATTTTTATAAAAAGTTATTTCTATCATTTTCAAACTCCGATAATAATTCTGTTGTGGGGTCCACCAATGATTATGTCGTCATACGAATATTTCCTGATAAAATGAATATTCCCCGACCAAACGAATATTTTATGAAAACTTGCTTAGTTTGCAAAATTTATAAAATGTAGGTGCTCATTAGAGAATAAGTTCACTGAACGTGGCTCGCCAAGGAATACCTAATGGAGTTTTACTTGCTTGTCAATAGGAATTCCTGTAATGATAGTAGTACAAGTGATCCTTGGATTTGAGATCATCATAGTATTTTATGTATGATGAGTTATACTTTGACTTATTCCTTAAGACCCTTAGGGTATATCAAAGGGTATGCTTGGGTATAATAAGTTTTACATGGAGATAATGTATGATCAACAAAAATCTACCGCTTCTAGTAAATGAAGAGAAATGTCCTATATGATTCGATAAATGACAACCCAGTAGTCCTTGGCCAAAGCAGAATAAAATTAGAAAGAAGTTTCTAATTTACATTATTTGGAGTTGTGCATTTAAGAATTGAAAAATATATAATTAAATAAAATAAGACTTGGCAATAATTCCATGTATTATATTTAATTGGGACATTTTATGGTGGAAAGACTGAATTGTACGGTAACTATTTACTCAAAGGTTCTTTTATGATTAATGTTGAAATCTATATTATCTGAAAAATCGTTAATCACTATGGAGGCTTATCCTTGTTGTAGAATATATATTATTTATTTAAATAAATTAATAGTTTAATTTATTTATTTAAATAAGATTAGAATTGTTCTAATTGATTTATTCACAACCAGGTTTAATACGGAGAACCTAAAGGACACCATAAAAGGAAGAATATTTATTTAAGAAGCAAATGACATAATCGTAATAATAAGTTAAGTATATTTAATTTAATCTATGGTGATAGAATAAATTAAATAACTTAATATATTATTACTTAATATTTTGAAAATATTAAATATAAATTAATAAAAAGCGATCTTATTATTATTATTACTATTACTATTATTTAATTCCCAAAGGAGTTTGAGAATTAATAAATAAAAGTACTCTCATATATTCCTAATAAGATTAGGATGCTAATTAATTAAAATGTTTAATTAATTATCCCTAATAAGATTAGGGATCCTAATTAATTAAAGAAGTTTAATTAATTAAATAATACCTTAATTTCTAATTAGATTAGAAGGGTTAACTGATATCTTTATAAGAGGAGTCTTATATCAGATATCACGATATGTGATTCCAATTATTAGAGAGTACACCCTTTTTCTACAGGGATAGAAAAAACTAGGATTTGAGCCAAACACCCATCTTCTTGAATATTTGTTCTTCCTTGGTGGATCATCTCTAGAGGCCAAACACTTGGGTGGCTAACGTTGATCAAAGATAGGAATCAAATCCGGTGGATTGAAGTTGAACGCGAAAAGGATTGGAGGTGAACTCGTACCTGAGGAATCTTGTGACGCCCCTAAATTCAGGTACTTAAAACCTGAACTCGGTGTTTCACGATACCATTTCTATGAGCGGAATAATACTAATAATAATAACAATAATATAAATTTTAAACTTTATTTACATATCAGAGTCTAATCCAAAGTACGTAACCTTTAATACATTCATTACATGATAATTAATAGATAATATATATCATCCTTATCTTAATAAAGTCAAACTATTACATAATATAACACCAACTTATTCTGCAAGCTTCCCTTTCCCTTTATTTTTAGCAGAGCCTTCTAGTGTTCAAACTTAGCTGAAAACATTTAAATTAAGCAAGGATGAGTATTTGATTGCCCAGAAAGTAATAGCAACAATAAATATTAGCTGAAAGGATTAAATGTTTTCTTTGGACAACACTTCTACAACGAATCAACAGTTGTGAAGTAAGCTGAACCAATAATAAACAAAATATCATTTCGATTTCAAATTTTTGAAACTACGTACTGACTATAAATGAGGATCAATCGACAGACTATGAACATTATTTTCTATTTTCGAAAAGGTTAAACAGAACTTCATCTATAAATCGTCATAACTTACAGGCACGGGGGTGATCAGCCCGTTATGCCCTGTATTGATCAATACTATATACAAGAATGATATTTTCGTCCAGGATATCCGCCTTTGGCGCATAAAAGTTTCTCATATTCGGGATGTTCATACTAGTGTAGAATCTGAACCAAAATAATTCGGCTGGATACAATAAAGTTCTATCTTGTTCAACAATATTTTTAAATCTGTGTCTAGTTGAATCAAATAGCTTAGAGGACTTTTAAGTCAATGTATACATACTGGAAACCAATAAGTATGTACCAACATATGATAAAATATAATGATTATCCAAGTGAGGTCACTTATATAACCATGTTTAGAAATTAACGAACATAATATATATCTTGATCTATAATAACTGTTGACGTTGGGATTTTTGAGTGTCCCTTTTCATTACTTGTCTTTTGGTGTTCTCATGTTAATCTGAGATTTGTTTAAAAAAACAAGTGAAAAAGGTCCGACATGTATAATGTCGACGATTTGACTTTAAGATTCGCCAGTTGGTGTATTTAACTGGTTGCACCAACATGAATAAAAAAGGTTTGCACATTGACCCAGTGTTTTGACACTGCTAGACGGGTCTGTGAAACCGAGATTCATTTTCGGTCCGGGGGCTTGATTATGCGGAGGGAAGGTGTTAGGCACCCCCCAACATCTGTGTTACCACGGTGACCGCCACTCTTTAAAGAAATTGTTATATGAATGTGTGTGTTTGTGTGTGTGTGTGGATCAATGTGCAATTATTTGAAAGTAGTGCGAGGCCTCGTTCGCACCTATATACAAAGGGTTTGAATTTATAAAAAAATTCAATTTTACACATGAATATAGCAAGGAAGTTTTGTAAAGAGGGTTTTCAAAACCACGTGCTCAATAGGAATTGAGACCTTTCATACTTCCATTTTATTATTAAATGTTCAACTTGTTTGCTTTTATTTTGAGATACGAAGCATTCTCGAGAAAATAATATCAGCGATCACCGAACTCCTCATGGGCATGATAGCCATCAAGGAAATTCAGAACCTTTGTAAAATAATGTACAAGTCGCCTTACAGTAGAAAAATGTCCATCATGGGAAACAGAATCTAGATTGATGAGATGAAACTGTGATCACATGATTCCTAAAGCTACATGATAATCGCAATTTGTATGGAAAAGTAGTAAGCGATTATATATATGACCATGATCAAGCGCCACGAAGTAAACTCAGGCGGGACAAAATTTAAATAAAGGCGTAAAAGCGATCAAGCGCCACTTAAGTAAACTCGAGCGTGAGACGGAATGTAAATAAAAGCGTAAAAGGCCACGAAGTGAACTCCGAACTGACAGAAATATAAATATATATATATATATATATATATATAAGTAATAAACATACTAGATGTAAATCCGGGCTCATGAGATATGTCCAACAATGATTATATATATATATATATATATATATATAAAAGCGATAAACGCACTAGATGTAAATCCAGGCTCATCGAGATATTTCTAACAGCAGATATATATATATATATATATATATATATATATAAGCAATTAAACGCACTAGATTTAAAATTGAGGCTCATCGGAATGAGTCGACCACGATTTATATATATATATATATATATTATATATATATATATATATATATATGATGAACTGAATTTTAAAATCTTGATTGATTATATATATATATATATATATATATATATATATAACAATTAAACGCTCGGGCATCAAGTTCAGGCTCAATCGAGGCATAACTCGATAATGTTAGTCAATATATGAAATATATACATATATAAGTATATATATACAAACAGAAATGAAAACCACGGACTGAAGTCCGGGCAAACACACACAACACGACTCTCAATGTGTATAACAGTGTGTGCTAATATGAGAAGAAGGGTTTATAGAATGTAAGAAGGCTTACAGTGGGCTGCCAAAGTAGACTTCTATGACTTTAAATGGATAAACACTCAGCTCCTGCCGGATAAAAGATAGCTATATGTGAGCTAACTAGTGTTTAAAGATGTGGAAACACTCAAAAGATGTGTATACAGAGTAAAATGGACAGGGCTTCCTTGCCTTTTTTCCTTCCTCTTCTTCTCAAATGGCTGACCCCAAGGCTTGTATATATAGACGGATGGCCGCAAGTACACCTGTGGTAGTCGCAGTTGTACCTACGGCTGGTCGTGGTGCATCCGAGCCTCGCGAGTCCCGTCATCTCGTAGTACGTGCACTCATACACTGTAATATCTGCTCGAACTTGCAGAACTTCAATCCGAGCATCCGAACGATGTATATCTGACCTTCTTCGGACCGCTTATGTCGAGAGTTACGCAATGACATGGATTAGAGGTTGTACGAAGTCAGGAAGAGGGGTCTATGTCCATGGTCTTCAAACTTCAAATTTTATCCAAAGTACTACCACACGTAATAATCACTCGGGATTGTCACTCCTCGGTTCTTGTGGGACATTGTTGGATGTATGTATGTATGAAGTGTTGAGACGACGTGCCATTGTCGAAGGGACAAGATGACGTTTGACTCCTCACTGGGGTTATCGCCGGTTTCAGTTGAAAGTAGACGTTACTCAGGGTTACAGCTGAGATTGGACTACTTATTGGTATGCTGCGATATCATCTTGTTAAGATGGTAAGATGACGTTGTGACTCCTCACTGGGGTTATTGTCGGTTTAAGCAGAAAGTAGACGTTGCTTAGGGTTATATCTGAGATTGGACTGCTGCTTGTTTGTATGTCTCACTATCATCTTTGGGTGTTCCTGTCTGCCCGTTGTTAGCTCCGGATCTGAGGTGTGTGTGCCTCGACAGGATGTCTGGGGTTGAAGTTGATTGCATGCATTTGAAACAAGCATTTTCGGAGTTATCACTGGAACTACAATGGCATCTCTTGGGGCTATCACCAAGGATTGGGTTGCTACTCCCAGTGTTATTTCTGGGACTGGAACTAAGCGTCGTGGTGTTATCGCCGAGACAGAGCTGTCCTCTCCGGTGTTGTTGCTGGTCTTTTGATCTGCATATCTCGGGGTTATCTTCGGGATTGGAAATGACACTTCAGGTGTGTGTTCCGAGGTTGAGATGATGTTCCCGGTTTGTGTTCTGGGTTGGAACTAAACTTCCAGTAGTATCCAGAACGGATGTAAACTGTCTTCCAGGGTTATCTCCAAAAGACGAATCTGCCCTCCTGCAATGTCAATAACAGTCGTGCAAAAAATTTCGAGTGTCTACAGATTCCCCTCTTTATCATATTCATGTAATGAAAGGCATGGATAGGATAAAGAATACTAGACACTTAAAATGTAAGCAAGATAAACATGATGCTAAATGCAGCAACATGATGCAAATGCATGTATGATGCATGAATGATTGTCGGCTCCCCGGTAATCATGTCGGGTTGACAATTAGTGATGGCTTGGACATGCGATCCAAGTCTTTAAGGATGTTGACGTTTGGGCTATCACCAAAGTCTTGAATCCTAGACACTGGCTCATATTCCATAGAGGTACCTCTTGTGTGTAACAGATCTGTGGGGGATAAAGATTCGTCTATTTGAGGATGCGTATAACATATTCCCTCATTCTGTCGGAGTTAGTGCCAAAAGTTGGTTGTTACCAGGGTTGCCTGATCTTCGCTGATGTGTGTATCACCGGATAGATCCTTGCTGGGTGCATTGTCAAGGCTGCTTGACCTTCATTGATGTATGTGTCAATGGTAGCATTGCGTTGTAACCCCCACCAGGGATACATAGCTGAGTTACTTCGATGGGTTTACTTGCAATCAGCTGACATGACGTCAAGGTTGCTTGACCATCATTGATGTGTGTATCAATGGTTGCATTGCGTTGTAACCCCCGCCGGGGACACGTAGATGTTTGAAAGATGTGCGTTGTGACCCCCGCCAGGGATACTTCATCAGTTGATAACTTCGGCATTGTAACCCCCGCCGGGTAGGTTTGATATATCGTGGTTTTGCGTTGTAACCCCCGCCGGGGAGGTTTAGTATTTCGTGGTTTGGCGTTGTAACCCCCGCCGGAGATGTTTAGGGTTGTGACCCTGCAAATGACGGCATCGGACCTTTGTGGGGTATTGTCGAGCATGGTTTGTGAAAGCTAAGCTCATTGGTATAGTATACCTTGTATTTAGGCGAATACCATTGAGACAACGGGAGTTTAACTCTGACCGACGAGAAACCAGGATTTCAGGCTATTCCGCTTAATCGCGTAGCATTTTTATTCCTGATTTGGCCTTTTCAGCTTGTGAGACCTCCTTTGCAACTCTAACTGGAGTGAGCCAGAGGTGTGGGGCCCATGTAGGGGAGCCACGGTGTACTCTTGAGGACATGAGGTTAACTGCGGCCGGTAGTGCCTATGTATAGGTGGCTGGTTGCTTTCATAAGTCATTTTTAAGTTGCGTAGCGAAGGAAATTCGAGAGCTCTTCTTCAGATCTGCTGAGTTCAGGCAACTTTCTGCATATTCTGTCATCTTACAAGCGTTCTTCACTGTCCTGGTAACGTATGCATGTATTTTTTCCAGTTTCTATCCGTTGGAAAATGACTTATGACATGAAATGCATTTAGACACATAATAGTGAATATGCATGCTGATATGACTTGATAAAAAATATTCAACATAGTAAAGGTTAGTATTAAACCATGCTGAACATAATGATGTGAAAAAATTTGACTTTTAAGCGATCAAATTGGCACCTTTTCTTGTCATTTCTTATCTATCGAGGACAAATGAGTAAAGGCATAAAGTAAAATAATCACAGTAATTAGACTACACTTACTGATTTTTTACTATGATGTGATTAATGCATATAGGATGTATATGACTGTGTATAGGTGTGCTACTGAATGGCCACCTAGTCATGCCTATGTGCATGTGGATAGTCCCATTTACAAAGGGGGATATGGCAAAAATTTTCCCAAAATGTAGGTATTGGGTAGTTATGCATTTTTAACTCTATTGTAGATATATGTTAAAATAATGCATGCATGCATGTAATCATAGAATGCATTTTGAAAAGACTCCAGGTAAGAAATTACCACACCCTTTATGAGGTGATTTGGAGACTTGTTGTGACGCCCCCAAAATTAGGTATACGTCACCCATCTTGGGTCGCCACTTACATGGTACATAAATTCAAATACAACTTACTAATATAGCAAGTAGGTATGTACAATACGACATAAAGCGTGAGTTTGAATACAAATATTGTCTACTAGATATTATACAAACTCAAAAGGAGTCCTCATTACTACTATTATCACACTATTTCACTTAGAATAGTGAGGACTACTAATGCTATCCTCTGGACCATTACTCGGTTCCCGACTCGTCCCGGCTATGTTCTCATTTTCTGAAGAGAAACGGTGAAAGAAAAGGTGAGCTCAACTAGCCCAAAGAAGAAATATTATGACTAAGATAATGCGAATAATTTATCATTAGCCTTCAACGGTGTTAAAGCGATAAAATACAATGAGACAACAAGTTTAAAGCTGCGGCGGAATAAGCAATCCATTAAAAGAGTCAAGTAGAGAATAAAGTCTACTATCTTTTAGGTTTTAAAAGGTTTTTCATCTTTGTTATAATTTGAGACTCACTTTAATAAATAATCCACATCATCGAATCACCCCTTTACTGCCGAGGATATTCATCAAATTATCAATGGTTAATGACTATACCGAATCACCCCGGTCATAATCATACCAAAAACTATCCATCAATTTGCATTACAGTGCCACTTGAGGACTTTTATCACATCATTTATAACAAGCCATGATTATACCAGAATGATCCACTGGTCATAATCATACTAAGTTCATCTATACACGTGAAAGTGAAGATAACATAATATAACATGAGGATGATGACAATGACATAATAATTCAATAAAACAAGTTCAAGAATTATTTTATCCGGGAATTATTAACGTCTAAATTGTCAAAATGATCTTGTTTTGTAGAGTAAAATTCAAGAATGATGGAAGAATATTTCCATGAAAAGATCTTTGGATGAAACGCAAATATCAAGGATATTCTACTAATTTCATGGAGTATAGAAGTCAAAGTTTTAACCAATTTGGGTATAATAAAGAATGGAATAACAAAAGAAATCACCATGCATGCGGTACATAAACGAGTTATTCAACGAGAATAATAATAACGGAACGGTCGGTGAAATTCACTGCAAGCGAGGATGATCCAAATGAGAATAATAAATCTTTGAATAATAAACAATGGAACCGGTTAAAGGTGTAAAAACACGAGACGAGGATATTCAACGAGAATAATAAATGCGGAATAATAAACAATGGAACCGGTCCGTGTAAAACACACACATGAGGATATTCAGCGAGAATAATAAATACGGAATAATAAACAATGGAACCGAAGTAAGGTGTAAAACACACGACGGAGGATATTCCAAGCGAGAATAATAAATGCGAAATAATAAACAATGGAACCGGTTAGGTGTAAAACACACGCAGCAGGATATTCCAATGAGAATAATAAAGAATGGAATAATGAAGGAGATCACCAAGTATAGGGGATTAAGCGTATCTGAGTTATTCAATGAATAAATAAGAATGGAATAACATAAGGATTTCACCAAGTATAGGGTATCGCCGCATATCTGAGTTATGTATAGGGTATACAACTTTTTAGGAGTTATTCAATAGAATAATAATGAATGGAATAACAGAAGTTCTCTTCATGAATAAGAAAGAATAACACCCCTTACGGGTACAACAAATAATATTCCCTACCTTTAGAAGAACTGAATATTGGCAAGGTGAAGTAGCCGAATGCTTTTCTTCATTCTCTCTATAGTTTCTCTCTATATAGCTTGAATGAATTTGTGAAAAATAATGAAGCACTAGGCCTCTATTTATAGAAGATTTCTAGCTTAAGACTTTTGCCGTGTGAAAAGGCAAGTGGCTTGACATTTGGTGATGTGAAAAGAAAAGTGGTTTGGCCTTTGTAATGTGAAGCGACAAGTGGTTCGATGCCCTGTAATGTGAAACGACAAGTGGTTCGGCGCTTTTGTAATGTGAAACGACAAGTGGTTCGGCCTTTGTAATGTGAAACGACAAGTGGTTCGGCGCTTTTGTAATGTGAAATGACAAGTGGTTCGACGTCGGTAAAGGTAATTACTATTGGCGAAGGTAATTACTATTCACAAGGGTAATTACTATTGGCGAAGGTAATTACTATTGTGAAGGTAAATACTATTGATGAAGGTAATTACTATTTACAAAGGTAATTACTATTGACGAAGGTAATTACTATTCACAAAGGTAATTACTATTGATTGAATAGACTCTTAGATAATGACATATGGGCCCCCATAAAATAATCAAACTTACCACAAAAGCGTCTCATATGAGACTCTTTATATACATTAAGGATTGAATAAATATTACCACAAATCATTTTATTTTTAATCAACACATTTTTTAATCTTTCAACAATTATTAATCATTTATAACTTGTCGTCTCAATTAATAATATAACATATTATCTGAGATGATCTTTGACAATAATTGAATCAATAATATAAGAGATATGATGCAACAATTACTATAGCAATAATTGAGCATAGGGTGAGTGACTTCTCACGTAAGCATCAATAATCAATATCGTGTGCTACTATACAACTACGGCAGACATCGTACTTTTACTACTAGGGTAGTTCAACGGTTTTAACTATAACACCTCTGCCGTTATTTTTATAGAAAGATAATTTTTTGTCGTTTTTCTAACTACGACAATACCTCCGTTAATGGGGTCCACTTTAATGATTGAGTAGTAAATACGAATATTCCCCGAACAAAAAGAATATTCCCCGACCAAACGAATATTTTATAACAACTTGCATACTTTGCAAAATTTATAAATACTACCCACAACTATAATATTATCTTAAATTCACACCATAATATTAAAAAATTATTTCGACAAAATTTAAATCTTTATTGATAAAATCTGGGGTCTCACACTTGTTGTCCAGATATTATGGATCTGGATCAGCCGAGTAGTTCCCGCAAGACCACTTCTAGTGTACGGAAGAGGGCTTTTAAAGAGCCTCAGCGTCGTTCTGTTAGACAGCCTCGTCGTTTGGTGGAGGCGGTGATACATCCTATTCGGGTTGAAGTGTCGAATGTCGAGGACGAGGAGGAGGATGTATCGATCGAGGTTCCCACTCCTGCTGTACGTGTTCCTCGTAGGGAATTGCCAGGTATTCAAGTGGCAAACCCAGATCTTCTGGGTGACTTGAGTAGGCATCCTTCAGTATACCTGCACGCAAACAAGGTATGAAGTTAGATTTTTAATCTTCCTTATTTTCTATTGATGAGGAGTCAAGGAGTCTGATGTTGATCTACATTTGATGCAGGTTATCAGCTTCACATAGCCTCGAGGGAACTGGTTTAGCATCCATTCTATGTATCAGGCCTTGAATGATGACTACAGAGCGATCGTCCATGGCTGGGGATTCAGGAGGTTCTTCTCCATTCTACCCCGTCGCTATCCCTGAGGTTACCTTAGGGCATTGTCTGAGCGGTGGTTCCACCAGACTCAATCACTCCATTGGTTGGACTGTGAGGTGATGATGACGCCGATGGATTGGCGGTTTATCACAGGTATGGAGTTTGGAAGGGAGCTGGTGCCTTGCACGGTGGATATCACCCCTACTGCCGTCAGATCCTTGTTAGGAGTTCCGGCGGAGGCGCTTAAGGGCAGGACTATTCGTATAGGTCCTTTGAGCTTAGATGCTATGAGGGGGCTGTTGAGTGAGCCCATACCTGATGATGTGAGAGTCAGGGATCGCATTCTGCGGCGATTATTCCTGATGATCATTAGGGGCTGCTTCATAGCAGATAACTCTTCTATGGTGTCCTTCACTTTGATCAGCGCCACTCGACACGTGGACCGTATAGGAGAGTATGACTTGGGGTTTCTACACCTTTGCCTACTTCCTCAGGGGAATGTGCATGCGATTGTAGGGCTTGACCGAGGCGTGGTTAGGATTCTACCCATTTCTGCTGGTGAGTGTTTCTCTTATCTTTTCCCATGTATAGGTTAAGAGTGTTGACTGACAACAGATATTTGCCTTTGTGTTGGCAGTTTTGGGCCTATGAGAGGCTCCCTTGTTTGCATCCTGTGAGCATATTAGGTTTAGATACCTATCCACGAGGATGGAGATGACATCATTCCATACTGATGGAGGTCCCTGTTGCTGAGGGTTTCACTCATTGTCACCTACAACTGTAGTTATTGACAACCGATGTCATCACATGGATTCCCTTCTCTGGAGAGCATTTGGGAGTTGGTTTTGAAGATGGGTTCCCGACTGGAGTAGAGTACGTCATTTCCACCCGTAGGATTCCTCTCTTCATAGATGGAGGATGGGAGCTCTATTTAGGATAGCGTGCTATTAGGAGCACTACAGGAGAGATTCGTATGCCAATCTTGCCTCATGCCAGGCGTTATTGGCCTATTTCACAGTCACCCGTTGTTGACATTCCATTGATGGGGATTGACGGTTTTACATTGTCAGAGGGCCCATGTTCTCAGGAGATATTCCAGCATTGGTGGATCCCTCGTACTATTGGAGCTCAGACCCGTGCCACACAGTTTATGGGGGATATGGTTCCAGGATCTATGATGATGATGGATTGGCTAGCCTATGTCAGAGATCCGACTCATGTGACATAGATTGACAGATTGACTCGGCAGCTAGACTGGTCACATCTTTTCATTCGGCATTAGGGCAGAGATCCTGCAGAGGTAGATACTTTTGATCCTTCCAGCTCTAGCGCTGGTCCCTCAGATCCTCCCTTGTATTGGCCTGACATCCCTGTAGATAGAGATCCAGTGACTCAAGAAGAGTTACATCAGGTGGACAGGATCGATGATGTATACATCGACACTATTAACTTTTTCTGATGTATTTCTCATTATCTCTTTTGATAGGCCTCTGTTAGCTGCTGGGTAGCTTCGCCCCATTCTTGCTATATCTTTTGATAGGCCTCTGTTAGTTGTTGGGTAGCTTCGCCCCATTTCCTTGTATTTTAGCTGTACAGAGATGTATTAGATGATGATATACTTAGGAATGTATGTACAGTTTTCCATTCCCTATATCATATTGCCATCTATTGTATCATGCATGTTATTATGTTATGCATATGTATGTATGTCTAGAGATATTCAGCATTGACCCCTGGATGGTCTTATGACACGGCCCGTACAGATGTCTCCTTCGATAGTTAGCCGTATTGATCATACCCCACCATTTGTGGTGGTAGGTGGTATGCGCTCATGGTATGGTACCCCATCATTTGTGGTCGACAGTTAGCCGTACAGATATCTTCTTCGACAGTAAGCCGTATTGATCATACCCCACCATTTGTGGTCGACAGTTGACTCCTACTTTGGAGGAGTATGCACGATTGACGATGCTGCCGCTGGACAGACCTTGCGTGTATATGGTGATGGGAGATATGAGCAGATAGTTCATGACCCTCACAGGATTGAGGCGTAGAGTGGTACAGGATGAGATTACATCCGGCCACGTGATATCCCAGCATTTCCTATTTGACAAGTTTGGCTCTGAGGATAGCTATACACGGCATTCTAGGGATTTCACCACAGCGGAGGACCATTGGCATTCATCCAGAGTAGATGTACTGCTTTTATGCGTATTGTCATACGTCTTCATGTCGCGGTACATGGATGAGCTAGATATCGGTGTCATCATTGCAGTGAGAGCTCTCAGGGAGGGTCATACCATCATACCGATGATCATTACAGAGACTTTGAGGTCAGCTACATACTGCTGCACTTATCCAGTATGAGTGTTTATAGGTAGCTCGGTCATGTTCTATGTGTGGTTTATGTCACACTTGAGATCGATTGGCACATTTAGACGGCATGGATTTTGTTTCACCCATGACATAGCCATGACGTATTCCTTCCAGCCTGCGGAGTGTACAGATGCTGCATCTTGGTCAGCTTTTCTGGCAGGGATTGGAGATCCGTTTGCTATATTGCCGTGTTCAGGGCTTAGCTCACCCTACAGCTTCATTGCTCATGCTCCGGGCGTGGATTATCTCCCTATGGCTAGTTTGAGGGGCATAATCACTTACCACCCATTGGCCGTTATGTGTCAGTTAGACCAGTTTCAGGATTTTCATCCGTATGAGGGCGATGAGTCGGCGGCAGCGCGTCTGCTGTTTATTATCGGAGGAGGCAGATCCGAGTTGTATACTGTTGGGATTAGCGAGAGTGGTGAGTTTTTGTCGATCATCTAGGTTGTTTCTGTAGAGTATTCCGCATGGATGGAGACAGAGGTATGATTCATCGCGGTAGTATCCACAGTCTGGAGGCGATTCACGACGATGAGGAGCCTATAGAGGAGGCTGTTATTCCCATCGATGATTTGACTGCTAGGCTGCCAGTATTTGTGATAGATTCTCCCACCCCGAGTGCCACTGTTACCCAGTATTTGGCATAACATTTGGAGCAGAGCTTACATTCGATGACATATGAGAGAGATCAGGCTAGGGCCACGATGTTGAGAGCTCTTGATGAGAGAGATACCACTCTGTTAGAGAGGGATGAGGCTAGATCAGCCAGGGATGCATTGATTGGGGAGCGGGATGCCGCCTTATCTGCTAGGGATGTGGCCATTTCAGATAGCACTTCCGTTAGATCCCAGATCACTGTCAGTCTTGCCGACATGAGGGCTTACATTGATGAGCATTATGCCACCATGCAGTTAGCCTCTGATCTGCTAGCTCGTGTAGATACCATTGGGCAAGAACTTGCAGCGTTACCTCCGTCTTCAGAGAGGGATGCTATGTTATATCTGATAGTCCACATACATATAGATCTGTAGATAGCTTTGTATTTTCCTGCACAGACTAGCTTAGCCATTTTGTCATGTACAACACATATGTATATATCAAACAATATTATATATGGCAGGGAAATATATTTTGATTCACTTCCCCTTTAGTTATGCCTTGATACTTGCTTGATATTTGCCTGTTTCTCCAGGGCCTTGTGGTCTTGATGCATTTTGAACTTATCCTTGATAGATGGACATTCAGACGTCACAAGATCTCTCAGAACAGATCATTGATTTCTATAAATCCCTACCATCTTTGGTGTCTTGGGACTGGTATCTGTATGGAAAAGTGGAGAGGGGGGTGGTTTCTTCCTCTCTGAGATTGACCGCACCATAGATGGTCGCCAGTACTTCTATTTGTGAGAAGCCTAGTTAATTCCATCTCTTATGGGTAGGTATTTCTCTTTGAGGCATGATCGCGGCTTAGATGGTCACCGAATCTTCTATTTGTGAGAAGAGGTTGGGTAATTCCATCTCTTTGATGCGAAACCGATGAAATGGGGCGAATTGAAGGTTGATCGAGTCTGCGTGTGACAAGTATATTTTGTTACGGTAGGGGTTAGACTTCACCGTGAATGGTCGCTTACGTACTCTATTGAAGAGGAGGTCAAGTCTGCGTAGTTGAACACGGTGTGTAAGAGGTTTTTGCGGAAGCGGATGGGTGTAGAAATATTTTTGTTGTTTTGTAGAGAAAGGGCATAAATGTTTTTGTTGTTTTTCTTTATTGTGACCGGGCCATATAGAATATGGTTGCCTATGTACCCCCGGGTATCAGGGAGATCAGGTTGACGTAGTTCACCCCTCAGGACAAATCGCAGCTGAAGAGAAGCGTAAATCCCATGTGCAGGCTATACTGCGGGGAGAAGAAAGTTTAATCCCATAATGGGGATAAACTGCAAGTGTGGAAAAAGTTTGATCCCGTCTTCAGGACAAACTGCAAGTGTAGAAAAGTTTAATCTCGTCTTCAAGATAAACTGTAGGTGTGAAAAAGTTTAATCCTGTCTTCAGGATAAATTGTAGGTGTGAAAGGTTCAATCCCGTCTTCAGGATAACCAAAATTGAGAAAGGTTAAATCAGTCTTCAGGATAACCAAAATTGTATGAAAGGTTTGAAATGAAGTGATACCAGGCTGCTGGCATGAAGTGTATGTTTCCCCGAGGGGCATAAGAGTATGTAAAAAGGAAAGGGTTCAAAACCGGAATGACTGGTGATTTGAGGATCAAAACCAGGATGTTTGTTTGATGGTAACTTCAGACATAGTACCGTTTTACGGTGTCCAAGTTGATAAGCTGTGGAAATTCATCGCCATCAATTTCCTGTAATCTGAGAGCACCTCCTATCGATACCTCCTTGACAAAAAATGGGCCTTCCCAGTTAGGAGCGAATTTTCCCTTAGATTGATCTTGGTTATCAATGATCTTCTTCAAAACCAAGTCATGTTGTTTGAATTGCCATAGTCGGACTTTTCTGTTGTAGGATCGTGTAATCCTTTGCTGATATAACTGACCATGGAAGATAGTCACGGCTCGCCATTTATCTATTAGAGACAATTGGTGATACCTGTTTTGTACCCATTGGTCTTCACCTAACTGAGCATCCATCAATACTCTGAGGGATTCCATTTCCAATTCTATGGGGAGCACTGCTTCCATCCCATAGACTAGTGAGTAGGGGGTTGCCCCCAGTGGAAGCACGCATGGAGGTTCTGTAGGCTAATAAAGTTAGAGGCAAGAGGTCAGGCCATCCTTTGTGATTGGTGGACATTTTCTGCATGATCTTTTTGATGTTTTTATTAGCCGCTTCAATAGCACCATTCATCTTTGGATGGTAGATGACGGAGTTGAGATGTTTGATGTGGAATTTTCTGCATAACTCCTCCATCATCTTGTTGTTGAGGTTCTTAGCATTGTTTGACATAATGACCTCTAGTTGTCCATATCGACAAACAACATTATTTCTGATGAAAGCAATGATGACTTCTTTAATGACCTTGGGGAAGGAGGCTGCTTCTACCCATTTGGTGATGTAGTCAATCATGGTGAATATGAATCGATGTCCATTACTGGCTTTGGGCTCGATGGGCCCGATCACATCCATTCCCCACATTGAGAAGGGCCATGGCTAACTCATATTGTGGAGTTCCCTTGGAAGGGCGTGGATAGAATTCCCATGAATCTGGAATTGATAGAACCTCTTAACGTGATCATCACAGTCAGCTTTGAGTGTAAGCCAATAATATCCCGTTCTGAGAATTTTCTTGACAAGTAGGGGTCCGCTCATGTGAGGGCCACATACTCCACCATGGATTTCATCCATGAGTCTCTGAGCTTGGTCTTCATCCAGACATCTGAGGAGACCTAATCCTACATCTCTTTTGTAGAGTACATCTCCGCTCAGGTAAAATTTCATAGCAAGTCGATGAATCCGCCTCTTCTCAATTAGGCTCGCCTCAGTGGGTGTAGATCCATCTCGTAGATACTCCTAGATATGCTGATACCAAGGGTTGTGGATGGGAGGTAGCTCATCCGATACTTCTCCAATGTAATTCCCATAGACTGGGGCTTTTTGCAAAGTAAACGTGATGTTTGGCATGTTTTCCTTGTCAGGTATGTAAACCAAGGAGGCCAACATTGCTAATGCGTCTGAAAAATCATTCCTATTACGAGGAATGTGTAGAAAGGAGATTTCTTCGAACTCCAAAGCCATCTGTAAAACTTGTCGATGGTAAGGCAGCAAATGTAATTCTTTGGTTTGATAGATTCCTGTGGATTGTTTGATTACCAATTCAGAATCCCCAAAAACAGTTAAACGCCTGATGCCCATTGAACGAGAAAGTTTTAGCCCCATGATACAGCCTTCATACTCGGTTGTGTTGTTGGTGCTATAAAGCGCAACAGCGACGACGGATCTTTGCTTCCTATCTGGGATATTAAAGCGCTCAAACTCGAGCCTTACGAATTAATAGCTCCATCAAAATATATTCTCCATGTATGGCATGTATCGTACTGATGTTATAGCTGAATTGTCATTACTCCTTCGTCAGGAAAGTATGTTTCTAATGGTTTGTAATCCCCTGCAGGTGCGGCGACCACTTGATCCAAAATTCCTTGACCTTTGACAAACTTTTGCGTCACGTAGACGATGTCAAATTGCTGTAGGATCAACTGCCATTTGGATAGTCGACAATTTAGTATGGGCTTGCTAAACACATACTTGAGAGGATCCACGCGGGATATGAGATGGGTTGTGTGACCATGGAGGTAATGTTTTAGCCTCATGGAAGCCCATGTTAAAGCACAACAAGTCTTCTCGATCAGAGTGTACTTGTGTTCACTGATGCTGAATCTTTTGCTGAGGTAATAGATAGCTCGTTCTTGGCCTCTAATGTCTTTTTGCCCCAGCATACAGCCCATGTCATTGTCATTTATGGACATGTACATGAACAGGGAAACATCATCTCTGGGAGGTACCAAAATAGGAGCATTAATAGGTTGCTCTTTGATTGTGAGGAAGGCTTTCTGACACTCATCGTTCCATTTCATGGAGGAGTTCTTCCTTAATAACTTGAAGACTGGCTCATAGGTTGTTGTGAGTTGAAAAATGAATCTGCTAATGAAGTTGATCCTTCCCAAAAATCCCCGTATTTCCTTCTCTGTCTGAGGAATGGGCATTTCCTTGATGGCCTGGATTTTGGTAGGATCCAGTTCAATCCTTTGTGTGGTGACTAGGAAACCTAGCAACTTGCCTAACTTAACACCAAAGGCGCACTTGGCGGGATTCAACTTCAAGTTGTACTTATGCAACCTGTTGAAAAGCTTTTTAAGATGGTCTAAATGGTTATCCTCCTTCTGGGATTTGACAATGATGTCATCCACGTAGATCTCTATCTCCTTGTGCATTAAATCGTGGAAAAGAGCCATCATAGCTCGCTGATAGGTTACCCTGGCGTTGATGAGGCCGAATGACAACCATCTATAGCAAAAAGTTCCCCAAGGCGTGATGAAAGCAGTTTTCTCACAATCTTCCTCAGTGACCATAATTTGATGGTACCCCACAAAGCAATCAGCAAAGGAGTACATGCCATATTGAGCAATATTATCAATAAGAATGTGGATAAAGGGTACGAGAAAACTATCTTTAAGGCAAGCTTTGTTCAAATCCCGATAATCCACGCAGACTCGTACCTTTCCCCCTAGTTTAGGCACTAGAACAATGTTGGATATCCACTCCGGATATGTAGACACCATGATGATGCCAGCTTAAAATTATTTCACAATTTCTTCTTTAACCTTTAAACTCCACTTAGGTTTCAATCGCCTGAGCTTTTGCCTAACTGGCTTGAATCCTTCTTTAATGGGAAGGCAATGAAGAATAATGTCAGTGGACAAACCCACCATGTCTTCATGAGACCATGCAAACACATCCTGGAATTGAGTTAACAGTGCAACCATGTCATTCTGCTGATTTATGGTAAGGTCTGAACCAATCTGGATTAGCTTAGGGTTGTCTAAGGTTCTGAGATTGAAAGAAGTGGTTTGATCAAGATTGGGTTTGGGTTTGTCTGCGACCCATTCCTTAATCTCTTGAGGTGTCTCAATGTCCTCTTGTATATCCATCAAGTCTGAGTCCAACTTTGCATCAAAGTTACAGTCCTTGTGGAGAGAAGGCATGTCATCAGCAAGTACAGGCACATCTAAATTCAGAGTCCTGAAACAAAATATGCTTTCATTTAATATATGCAACTGTTCGATCATACAAAAGTGTTAGCATGTACTTGATAAAATAACTGCTAGTACTATAAAGGAAAGCAAGTAATTAAAGTTATCTACGAGGCGGAGGATTTTCGCCCATTTTACCTCGTCGACCCGATACATGGAGTCTTTGCCCAATTGTTGAGGGAAAAGTCCCGAAGGACTGCAGTGATGGAAGGATCGTCAGTGTCTTCCTTTTCCCGAATGATAACCATAACATCTGGGCAATCATCGTCTGAGGTGTATCTGTTTGTATGTTCATCGTGAACAATGACGCTAATGCCTACCATCATCAAGGCAAGGTCATGTTTATGTTTCTGTTCCATTTCTTCCGCCTCGAGATCAGGAATCAGCACCTCTTTATCCTTGATTGGCACTAGTTTTGGAAATAGCATAGCCACTACATGGGCTGGAACCTTTACTAGAGATTGCATCAACTCATGAGGTAAAGGTACAGAAAATCACCGTGCGGCGAAAGCTTGAGGAACCTGTTTGTGCTTATGAGGATTCCTGTGTCTGGAAATGGTAGAATATCCCAGCACGGCTGTTCTAATTTGACTGGATATTTGGATAGGGTACTTAATACCCTATTGATCCTTACCAAGCCCTTGTCCAGGTTGATGAGCCAATAATAATATTTCTTGAGTGGCCGACATGACCTCGGTAGAAATCTTGGGTATGGGAAGTGGCGCTCTAAAGAATTGTATTGCGTGCTACTCACTTCCAGAGTATGGAAACTAGCCAGTTCAACTTTTGCATTGAAGCTGATAATTGGTAGAGTTCCTTGTTTAGGACATTCCGGCTCAGCAGTGATAGTGACTAGGCTGTTATTGATGATGTATTTGAGTTGTTGATGTAATGTGGAGGGAACGGCTCCAGCCATGTGTATCCATGGTCTCCCCAATAGCAGGTTGTATCCTGAGTCTATCTTGAGGACGTGGAAGGATACGTTAAATGTATTTGGACCAATCTCAATTGGCAATTCAATCTTTCTGAAGGCGTTTCGTCGGGATCCGTCAAAAGCTCGGATGACCGTATGGCTGCTTTGGATCCTCTTGAGATTAATATTCATCTTTACCAAGGTGGCATAAGGACATATATTTAGAGATGAGCCTCCATCTATCAATACTCCTGCTAGCATGTACCCAAAAGACAAAACTACAATATGCAAAGGCTTGCAATGACCGGTCCCTTCGGGAGGTTTGTTGTCATCAGTGAGGGATATCACATTATTGTTGAAAATGTGATCAACCAAATATTGAAATTTTTCCACATCCACTAATTTTGGCAAATAGGCTTCTTCCAAAACCTTCAATAAGATCTTCCGATGATCCTCGGAAGAGAAAACCAAATCCAGTATCGAAATTTGGTGTGGAGCTTCTCGCAAGCTTAAAACCACTTTGGCTTCATTGTGGCCCATAGTGTGGAGGAATTTTTCAATATTCTACATGGGAAACTTCCCCTTTGCTTCGCAAGTAGGTTTAATAACCCGTTGAGGAAGGTACAGTGGATTCTCCTTCGATACTGTAGCAGTAGTATGAGATGTGGATCCTTCAGCTTTTCAATAATTCCATGGAACTTTGTGTGTCGACAACGAGGATGTTGTGGTTACGAAAGGTAAAGGAATTGGCTCAGTGCGGCCACTTTCAAAGGATTGTCAGCTCCTTTGAGTTGAATTGGTTGTGTGGGAAATACTTTGACAGTTTCATCATCCACTTCAGATATAACTGCTACTGATCCCTTCCATTTGGTAGGACATGCATTCCCACCTTTGAGTTGCATAGTGTAATCATCTGCTATTTGCAGGACATCGCTATCAATAAGATTTTGAATGAGATGGCGAAGTGCCCAACATTCTTCTGTGCTGTGACCGCGAGAATGTGAATGATATTGACACATTTCATCAGGATTGAACCGTCCCGAGTGGGGATTGATTGGAGGGAGAAGGAAGGTAATTCTTCCTTCGTTGATCAACATTTGAAGTATCTCCTCCATAGATTGGCCAAAATAGGTGAATTCCCTCTGATTGGCAAAATCCCGATGGGCTTTAGCATTTGCTCGCTTCGCAACCTTATCCTCCATAGCTTCGCTTTCCGAAGGTGTTGATGGAGCATTTATAACAAATGGAAGGAGATATGCATGCTCCTACCTGATTAATTGGCGTGTGACTTGATGCTGGTGGGTCACCAGTTCTTCCAATTGCTTAATTTGTTTGCAAAGAGCTTTCATCTTTCGTTCCATGGTAAATTGGAACTTTGCATAATCCCATTTGTCAACACCGTCTTTGATAGGTTGGGATGATTCGCCATTAGAATTAGAACCTTGTACAGTGCTCTAACTGATCATGTTGACCTCTTCTTCTTTGTGTTGAGGAAGAGGGTTGTCTTGCACATGAGGTTGATCTGGATTAGTGACCACGATCTCACCGTTGTCTATTAGATCTTGAATCTTATGTTTCAAGGCCCAACAATCTTGAGTATCATGTCCAGGAGCCCTGGCATGATAAGCACACTTCTGAGCAGTCAGAAGAGCAAAAATATTCTCGAGCAAGTCCTCTAAGGGTGTGAACGTTCGAGGTCGCTTTACTTCTCCACTTTTAGGCAATTGAGGGTTTGCAGATTGTGCTAGAAAAGGGGAGTAGTTTCTCCTCTGCGTAGGCATGCTTGGATTGCCTTTTTGTCCTTGTAGTATCAAGGAAACATCATCCTCTTTCTTTTTATGGATCCTCCGGGGGTTGTTTCCATATGATCCAGACTGGATGTGCTCAGCAACTGCTTTAAGAGCGGCTAGGTCTTGAATTTTACCGGACTTCAATCCCATTTCATCAATCTCGCCGTGTTTGATCATTTCAGAGAATGGTTTGCCAATACCAGCTAGAACTCTTTCATAGAAAGGAGCTTCATGTACATCTATGAAAGTCATGACCATTTCTGATTCTGTAATGGAAGGAATAACTTCAGCAGCAAGGTGCCTCAACCTTTGAGCGTACTCTCTAAATGACTCATTAGACTGTTTCTTGACCTTGGTAATTTGATACCGGTCAGGAGCCATCTGAGATTGAAAATTGTATTGAGTGAGGAAGGCGTGAGCCAGCTCTTCCTAGCTATGGATCTTAAAGTTGTCTAATCTGGTATACCATGAATGGGCTTCTCCAGTCAAACTTTTCTGAAAGAGTTGCATTCGGAGCTTTTCATTTTCCGCATAAGATCCGAGTTCTCCAATGAACACCTTTAAATGTGTATAATGATCCCCTAAGCCATCATATTTCTCAAAATCAGGGGTCTTGAATTTCTCTAGATAATGAACACAAGGAAATAAGCAAAGGTCTGCATATAAAACAATGTCATGTGTTCCAATCCCTTTGAGAACATGAATAGTTTCCTCCATTTGAAGGACCTTCTTCCTGATATCACTGGTGTTTAGATCTCCTTTGAGATGGGTGCCTTCAGGGTCTTTGTTGGTCTTATCCAACTGAGGTTCTGGAATTGTTTTTTCCAGATCTTAAACTCCTCCTTGTGTAGAGGATTCTGTATGTGTAGGTATCTTCGTACCCTGAGTAGACTGGTGTAATTCTTTTAGTAGAACAGCCAAGTCTGTGATTTGTTTACTCAATCTGTCAAATTCTTCTCTCGGAAATGAGATTAGGTGGTGGTGGAAGAAGACATGATTGGTTGTAGGCTCGCGGCCTTTTTTGATTTTGAGCGGGTAATAGGCCCAATTGCTTCCCAACAAAAGACTTACGTAGTTTAGTCTTAGGGTAATATAAATGTTATCATAACATGTCCATTTTAGGAATTTTATCTTGCAAAACCGGTTGTTAATTGTTAACATGTCATGCATGCACAGATATTCTTTATATTTTCCATTACATATAGATGAACATGGAATAAAATTACAAGTAAATGTTTTTACAAGTAATTGAAAATGGAAAGCATGAAGAGACTTTCCTCTGTGTTTGGTTTATCAGAGGTTGACCTATCTTAGGGTTTCTCTCGCGGCTTTTTGACATGAAGGTTCCCAGATTATCGCAATCTACTCGACGGGAAGTTAATCCGGTCTTTCAACTGGAGCGAATCTGGGTGGTGCCTTTCCTGAGCCCCGCTGGAATTATTCTTCCTGCGAGTCCAGTAATCAAACACCGACAGGATAGCCTCCTGAGGGAGGAACCACACAACATACATTCACATACACACATGTCTCACCGTTTATGCAAAATGATGACATGTGCGAAGCACTAATATCACAGATACATATTTAGCAGTGCAGTAAGTAAGATGTATTCGTACACATTCATCAGAAATGTAAATGCAACATTCACACACAAGCATATAAAAATTTTGAAAAGCTTGTAATAGCGGCTTAAGCCCTCTTACTGAAGTCTCCAGCAGAGTCACCACCTGTCGACTTCAGGATTTTTGAGTGTCCCTTTTCGTTACTTGTCTTTTGGTGTTCTCATGTTAATGTGAGATTTATTTGAAAAAACAAGTAAAAAAGGTTCGACATCTATAATGTCGATGATTTGACTTTAAGAGTTGTCAGTTGGTGTATTTAACTGGATGCAGCAACGTAACCGAAAAAGGTTTGCACATTGACCCAGTGTTTTGACACTGCTAGACGTGTCTGTGAAACCGAGATTCATTTTTGGTCCAGGGGCTTGATTATGCAGAGGGAAGGTGTTAGGCACCCCCCGAAATTCGTGTTACCACGGTGACCGCTACTCTTCAAAGAAATTGTTATATGAATGTGTGTGTTTGTGTGGATCAATGTGCAATTAATTAAAAGTAGTACGAGGCCTCGTTCTTACCTATATACAAAGGGTTTGGATTTATAGAAAAATTCAATTTTACGCAAGATATAACAATAAAGTTTTATAAAAGAGGTTTTTCAAACCCTGTGCTCAATAGGAATTGAGACCTTTTCATACTTCCATTTTATTATTAAATGTTCGGCTTGTTTGCTTTTATTTTTGAGATGCGAAGCATTCTCGAGAAAATAATATACAGCAATGCCGAACTCCTCATGGGCATGATAGCCATCCTAGGAAATTCAGACATTGTAAAATAATGTACAAGCTGCTTACAGCCGAAAAATGTCCATTATAGGAACCGAATCTAGATTCGAAGAGATCGAACACAGTGATCACATGATTCTAGGCTCACACGATAATCTGCAATTTGTATGGAAAGCGATAGTAGATTATATATATATATATATATATATATATATATATATATATATATATATGAACATGATCAACCGCCTTATAAGTAAACTCGGGTGGGACAAAATGTAAATAAAGTTGTAAAAGCGATCAAGCGCCACGAAGTAAACTCTAAGCGAGACGGAATGTAAATAAAATGTGTAAAAGGCCACGTAAGTGAACTCCGAGCCTAATAGAAATGTAGATATATATATATATATATATATATATATATATAAGTAGTAAGCCTGCTTTGGATGTAAATCCAGGCTCATCGAATATGTCCGACAACAATTATATATATATATATATATATAAAGTTTATAAACGACCTTTGGATGTAAATCCAGGCTCATCGATATATGCTCGACACGATATATATATATATATATATATATATATATATATATATATATATAAGCAATTAAACTCTCCAGACCGAAGTGTAGGCTCAATCGAGGCATAACTCGATAATGTTAGTCCATATATGAAATATATACATATATAAGTATATATATACAGACAAAAATGAAAACCACGGACTGAAGTTTGGACAAACGCACACAACACGACTCTCAATGTGTATAACAGTGTGTTCTAATATGAGAAGAAGGCTTTATAGAATGTAAGAAGGCTTACAGTGCGCTGCGAAAGTAGACTTCTATGACTTTAAATGGATAAAAACTCAGCTCCCGCCGGATAAAAGATAGCTATATGTGAGCTAACTAGTGTTTAAAGATGAGGAAACACTCAGAAGATGTGTATAAAAAGTAAAATGGACAGGGCTTCCTCGCCTTTTTTCCTCCCTCTTCTTCTCAAATGGCTGACCCCAAGGCTTGTATATATAGATGAATGGCCGCAGGTACACCTGCGGCAGCCGAGCCTCGCGGGTCCTTGCAGAACTTGCAGAACTTCAATCCGGGTCCTCGCAGGTCCGAGCCTCAAATGGTGCATCCGAGCCTCGCGGGTCTCATCGTCTCGTAGTACGTGTACTCATGCACTGTAATGTCTGCTTGAACTTGCAGAACTTCAATCTAAGCATCTGAAAGAGGTATATCTTACCTTTTTCGGACCGCTTGTGTCGAGAGTTACACAATGACATGGATTAGAGGTTGTACGAAGTCAGGAAGAGGGGTCTATGCCCATGGTCTTCAAGCTTCAAATTCTATCCAAAGTACTGCCACACGTAATAGTCACTCGGGATTGTCACTCCTCGGTTCTTATGGGACATTGTTGGATGTATGTATGCATGAAGTATTGAGACGACGTGCCATTATCAAAGGGACAAGATGACGTTTGACTCCTCACCGGGGTTATCGTCGGTTTAAGTTGAAAATAGACATTGCTCAGGGTTACAACTGAGATTGGACTACTTGTTGGTATGCCGCGATATCATCTTGTTGAGACAGTAAGATGACGTTGTGACTCCTCACCGGGGTTATTTTTGGTATAAGCGGAAAGCAGACGTTGCTCAGGGTTACATCTGAGATTGGACTGCTGCTTGTTTGTATGTCTCACTATCATCTTTGGGTGTTTTTGTCTGCCCGTTGTTAGCTCCGGGTCTGAGGTGTGTGTGCCTCGACAGGAAGTCTGGGTTTGAAGCTGATTGCATGCGTTTGAAACAAGCATTTTCGGGGTTATTGCCGGAACTACAATGACATCTCTTAGGGCTATCACCAAGGATGGGGTTGCTACTCCCAATGTTATTTCTGGGACTGGAACTGAGCGTCGCGGTGTTATCGTCGAGACAGAACTGTCTTCTCCGGTGTTGTTGCCGGTCTTTTCATCTGCATATCTCAGGGTTATCTCCGAGATTGGAAATGACACTTTTGGTGTGTGTTCCGGGGTTGAGATGATGTTCCTGGTTTGTGTTCCGGGTTGGAACTGAACTTCTGGTAGTATCCAAAATGGATGTAAACTGTCTTCCAGGGTTAGCTCTAAAAGACGAATCTGACCTCCTGCAATATCAGTAACAGGCGTGCAGAAAATTTCGAGTGTCTACAATAACAGAATTAAGGAACTTGTACAACATATTACAATTTAATAACTTATTTATATAGAATCATTGCATAAGTATATACAAAGGTTAAGATATTTGAACAATGAAAAAGAATAGTTCAGATGTTCGCGTACGCATGTTCATTGCATAAAGTAAATATAAAGATAGGATACTTGCTTGGTCTGCTGCTTACAATTATGCAACTTAGTTTTATCTTTTATTTCAAGCCCTATCATTAATAAGATCATTTATTCGATTAGAATAATATATCATAACACATAGTACTGCTATTTGCAGTCAACACCTAACCTAATCACATTGTCACATAAGTTTAACAGTCATTAAATCACAAACAAACACATATCCAATCAAGTTATCTAAGTCCAGATCAATTTTTGAAACATATCGGTGTACCGACGGCTCTATCGGGTAATAATCGAGTCTAAAACTTTATATCAAAGTTCAATATAACTTAAACAATGGTCAAGTTATTTTTAAAAGACTTATAATAATTTTTAAACAATTATTATAATTTATCATGATTTTTTAAACATCGGAATCATTATTAAATGATTTAAATATTATGTAATTCTATTATCATTAATATTTAATTAATATTAAACTATTAATGAAACCATTCCCAAAATATTAAAGTTATTTATAATAACTCAAAATATTTTTAAAGTATTAATATTACCCTTAAATGATTTTTTAAAATAATTACCATTAATATTTAAATATTAATGCATTATTTATCAAAATATTAAAAGTCATTAATTATAACTTAAAATATTTTTAATTTATTTATATCATTTTTAAATAAATAAAAATCATTTTAAATTATTTATTTAATATAATTAATAAATAATTCTAATATCATTAACATTAATTTATTAATGAAATTTTCCTTTAAATATTAAAAGTTATATTTTATAACTTCAAATATTTTTATAATACCTAAATAATTTTTATATGATATTTAAATCATTAATTCTATTTTTCAAAATTTATTTAATATATTCATTAAATAAATTTATTATTAATAATATTAATTAATTAATGAAATTCATCATAAAAATATTAAAAGTCATTAAAATAACTTAAAATATTTTCTTATAACATAATATAAATTTTAAATGATTTTTCAAGTATTAAAATCATTTTTAAACAATTTATTTAATATTATAATTAAATAAATTAAATACTATTAATATTCCAAAAATATTAAATATTAAAGAAATATATTCAAAATTATTAAAAACTAGTTTTTAAGCTTTAAAATAATTTTTAGTAATTTATTTTGTATTTTTAATAATTAAAAACTATTTTTCTTTAATTATTTAATAACATAATTAATTTTAGAAAATAAGTGTCACTAAAGGGCCTTATAGCGATAAAACTATCACTATAGGTGTTCTTGAGCCTGCCCAGATCTTCATAGTCAGGTAACAAGGTACCATGTTTGACCAGCAATTATTCAATGTGTAAAGTGTTTCTGGACTAGTTAATGGTTAGGTATTGTACTACTAATGTAATACTACAAGATCCAACAACTAACAAGGTCATATCATGCACCAAATGCAAGATCTAAGCTCAAAAACAAGCTATCAAAGTTGTTCTTCATTTTCTGGGTTACCTAGAAATGAAAGAACAAATCGATTGCCCTACTTTGGGCTTTCACAACTTGTGATTCTTGTGTTCTTTTTGTAATCTAAAGGTTTCAGTGTGTAGCCAGCATGTAAATGTATAGATCTATTACATAAAATCACTATAACAACAACAGCAGATCAAGCAGATCTAAGCCGGTCAAACTCTATCAGAGACAGTGTTCAAACATTTTTTGGGTTTCCCAGAAAACATGAATTGTGATCAACCGAGTTACTTTGACCGGCCATTGTATCCAACCATTTTGATGCTTATACTTTCTAAAGGCCTTAGCATTCAGTCTATATCACATATTACAGATTAGATATAATAGCAAGAACAGATCATCAAACATATAAAAGAACTCAGCCCACAAACATATTCTCAGACCGTTCTGGGCAAGATCTGGGTTATCTAGATTTTGTCCAGTCATGGTTTGTCAACGGGGTTTGACCACCTATATCTTGCAATCTGTTTATGCTATGACCTTGATTCAAGTTCCAGAGTACAGATCTCATAGCACACTAGAATATCAAACATTTAAAACACCAAAACAATAAACATGATGAGATCTAGGAGGTCTGACAATTAGTTATCAGACACAAATTTCCAGTTTTCCAGATTCTTGAAATCTTCAAATCCAAGCCTATAGATGTTATGGATCTAACATCTATCAACCTAGATCATCATTATATACCATAAGCAACAAGTTTTAACATAAAAGTCGAACATATAACAGAGGATCAAAGATAAGATTCTTAGGTTTAGGTTTTATACCTTTATAATAAACTCTGGAATCTAAGCTAATGATCTGTCAGAGGAGATAGTGGGGCTTGTTTTTGAGACTGATCCACTATAAAATTTCGTGGGTTTGAGCTTGAGAGAAATTAGTTGGTGCTTGTTTAACAAATGACTAAAAATGCATACTTTTCTCTCTCCAATGCTGTATATATGGGAATGTAATGTGTATGGCTGATGTTTTAAGGCTGATATTTGTTGATTCAAGTCACATGGCTACTCTAGGGTTGGCCAACAACTCCACCTAGACCAAATTCTACAAGTTATCTCAAATAATGCGAGAGGGGTATAATAGTCTTTTGTCTTTTAATTTTAATGGCAACAAAGTAACTTGGCGAACCCTTAGGGTTTGACCCTCAGGGTTTAACCCTAAGGTTCCATAAATTTTAATTTTTTTTCTAGGATTTCTAAGTAGGCCAAAAATGTAAAATTTTAGTTTCTAAAACTAGACAATTAGGGTTTCATAATCATGTTTAATTTCCTAATTACATAGAATTATGGTATTTAGGTGTAAGATTAACAAATTATAATTAAGATTACTAATTTAGTAATTAGGGCTTACAATTAGCAATTATGGTTACTAATTTAAAAATTAGGATTTTAATTAGATTAGTAATTAGGGTTTCAATTTTACTAATTAAGGTTTCTAATAATTAGCGTCTTCCTAATTATCATTAAGCTTTATAATTTAGCTATTAAGGTTCTAGTTTAGTAATTAGGGTTTCTAATTACTAATTAGGGTTACTAATTTAGAAATTAGGGTCCTTAGTTAATTAGGGTTTCTAAATATCAATTAGCATTTCCCTAATTAACATTAAAGTCTAAAGTACACATAATTTATCTCATAACACAATTACAAAATAGTTTGGAACTCGTATTTGAGTTTTAAACTAGGGTTTAACACAACATTGCTAGGGTTTTCTAATACTGTACCATAATTGACCAACCATTATCAGTCTAAACATACAGTACATATTTATAACACTGAAATAAAAATAATATTATATTATTATTCTTATTCCTTGATCAAAAACCAGAATTAGGGTTTGGATTCCATATCTGATTTACCTTGCATATATAACATTATTAATTAAGTTAAAATTATCAAAACAATTATTATAATAATTCTAATAATCATTCCATATATTATTAAATAATATAATAATCATATTTTCATAGAAAATAGATAATAAAATATTTTTACTACAAAATTAATTATAAAAATATAATTTATAATGGTCGATAATTTAAGAAAATTATTTGAAATTATTCTTGTAATAAATAAATTTTATTTATCACATATATACATATACTTTATCTTGCACGTATTCTCACGTTTAAAATAAATAAATAAATAAATAATTATACACAAAATTTTTGATTTAATTATATAGAAAATATCGGGTTATTACATTCACCCTCCCTTATAAAGATTACGTCCCCAGAATCACCGTTTCAAAACTTATACATATAAGGGTACATAACATACACAATTATTTCAAGTAGATATCTCGATCAGATTCGATCAAACTGATCTTTAACTATTCAATGCAAAGCTTGTCCATCTGATTAAACAGAAAATTGATTTCTTAAATAACTCAAATTCCTCCTTCAAAATTTATTTGTAAAATAATTTACTATATTTAAGAAAATCATGTATAAGAAAATAAAAGTTATACGAATAATATATGAAGTTCCATCACCAGCTTCCACGGTATCCTGGACCGTCATGTTGAAGACCCTTGCGGTTGATTTTGTCTGCTTGCTGGATGAAGTTGGTCCCGTGATCGCCAGAGTCCCGCTGCCTTTTCCCATGGTTACGCTTCTTTCCTCCATTCTCCTTTTCGGACAGTCTTTCACCTTATGTTCCGTCGATCCGCATAGAAAACACCCACTATTCATCCTTAAATTGGGGCAGTTGGGAAAGATATGGCCCTCCTGCCAGCACTTGTAAAACACAAACTTATCTTTCAGACACGCTCCTGAGTGATTCTTTCTACAGTTCTTACACTGAACAACCTGTTTCTTCACACCTTCCTGTTTCACCTGAACATTTCTAAAATTGCTCCCTTTTCTCTTTTCACTCCCACTTCTACTATTTGTTTCCACCTTCGCAGCTCCCTCAACTTTATCCTTATTCTTTTTCTCCTTGTTATAGAGGCTCATGGCCTCACTCCCCTCCTCAGCTATAATAGCTTTTTCCATGATTGCTGCAAAAGTGTTTATCTGCAACACTGCCACCTTATTGTAGAGCCAGGGTTTTAATCTCAGCTCAAACCTTCTCGCCTTCCTAGCCTCCGTATCAACTTGGTGCGGGGCAAACCTAGCCAACTCATTAAACTTTGCGGCATACTCCGTAACAGTCATGTTCTCCTGCTTTAATTCCAGAACCTTCACCTCCATCCTAGCCTGCATACTAGATGAAAAATAGTTTTTGAAAAATAGAGTTTTGAACCTAGCCCAAGTAACTACACCTTCTCCTACCCTAGCTTGATTCGCTTCCCACCAAAAATTTGCCTCACCCTTCATCATGTAGGTGCCAAAAGTTATCTTTTGCCCCTCCACTACCCTAGCTATCACAAACTCTTTTTTAATTTCCTTAACCCAAGTTTGGGCTTCTACAGGGTCAGTTGTACCTATAAATTCAGGCGGTCCTACAACCTTAAAATCCTTAAAGTTTGCCAAGCGATTGTCCAGCTGGTTCCTTGCGGCTGGCATTCCCTGTTGCATAGCCTAAGCTACCATATTTGCAAAGTGCTGCATCGGGTCTGGTTGTTGTCCCCCAGCGTTGTTGACAGATTCTTATGCCCTTTGATTTCGAGTTTGATGTTTTGGCGGCATTATCTTGTTAAATAAGACCATAAATTATTCTTTACATTCTAAACCTTATTATATAAGTTTCACGTATCAAACTTATTTCATTAATCAAACATAGATTCATATTCATTCAACTATTTCATAGTACTTTACATAACATATCACATACTGCTATCCCTTTGTGACCATAAAAGTCGGGACTCGCTACTTTGACTAATACAAAAGTTGAGAATATTACATTACACAGACATACTTATCATACATATTACATTAAACACACTTACTCAATAGAACATATACTACATATTCACTATGCCTTTTTCTTGATCATGGATAACCTTTCGCTTGATGACCTTCTATCCAACAAATAAAATAGACACCTTGCTTTGGATTGGGACAATGAGGAGAGAAATGTCCCTCATGTCCGCAATTGTAGCAAACATTTTCCCTTTTCCTGCATACGCCTTCATGTTTCTTGTTACAGTTTGTATATTTTTCTATTCGGTTAAGGTTTCCTTGGTTGTTATCAGAATTTCCTATATCGCGGTCTTTCATCTTTCTTTTCTCCTTCTTGCTCGGAGCTACACCTGATTTGTTGCTTTTGGCTCCCATTTGATCAATTTGGATTTTAAGCTTATCTTGCTCTTCCATTATTTTTATTAATGCTTTCTGCAATTGACTATTTAACAGCTATTCTATTTCCCACAGCTTTTCCAGAGAAGAAACCTTGTTCCTTAGATTCTGTATCTCTGTTGATGCTTGATCAGCTCCAACATCAGCGTCCAAATCACTATCTGTTAGTTCCATCATTTCCGAATCTGGTACTACGTTTTCCACAATAACCACCTCATGGAGGTTGCTTTCAACTTGAGCCTCTATTTCAGCTATTGGCTTTGATATTGGCTCATTCTTTACGATATGAGGGTATCCTAATTCTTTTTCACCTGACATCTACACACATAAATTATCCTGATTAGCATATAGTATTTATACATAACAACAATAATTTTATATAGGTTATCTTTTATTTAGTTTGACGATGAATTTATTCAATTCATCTCTTTTTAAACTCTATATGAGTTATTTATATTTTCAACGTTTCCCTTTGTCCTAAGGTTATAACCTAAGGCCTAACCCACCTAAGGTTTCTAACCCTAAAGCTCTGATACCATAATGTGAAATTCAGGTACTTGAAACCTGAACTCGGTGCTTCACGATACCATTTCTATGAGCGGAATAATACTAATAATAATAACAGTAATATAAATATCAAACTTAATTTACATATCAAAGTCTAATCCCAAGTACGTAACCTTTAATACATTCATTACATGATAATGAATAGATAATATATATCATCCTTATCTTAATAAAGTCAAACTATTACATAATATAACACCAACTTATTCTGCAACCTTCCCTTTCCCTTTGTTTTTAGCCAAACCTAATAGTTGTCACATTTAGCTGAAAACATTTAACTTAAGCAAGGATGAGCATTTGATTGCCCATCAAGTAATAACAACAACAAATATTAGCTGAAAGGATTAAATGTTTTCTTTGGACAACACTTCTACAACGAATCAACAGTTGTGAAGTAAGCTGAACCAATAATAAACAACATATCATTTCGATTTTAAATTTTTGAAACTACGTACTTACTATAAATGAGGATCAATCGACAGACTATGAACATTATTTTCTATTTTCAAAAAGGTTAAACAGAACTTCATCTGTAAACCTTCATAACTTACAGGCACGGGGTGATCAACCCGTTATGCCCTGTATTGATCAATACTATATACAAGAACGATATTTTTGTCCAGCATATCTGCCTTAGGAGCATAAAAGATTCCTAGATTCGGGATGTTCATACAAGTTTAGAATCCGATCCAAAGCAATTCGGTTGGATACAATAAAGTTCTATCTTGTTCAACAATATTTTTAAATCTTTGTCTAGCTGAGTCAAATAGCTTAGACTGTTTTTAAGTCAATGTATACATACTGGAAACCAATAAGTATGTACCAACATGTGATAAAATATAATGATTATCTAAGTGAGGTCACTTGTATAACCATGTTTAGAAATTAACGAACAGAATATATATCTTGATCTATAATAACAGAATTAAGGAACTTGTATAACAGATTATATTTTAATAACTTACTTATACAGAATCATTGCATAAGTATATATAAAGGTTAAGATATTTGAACAATGAAAAAGAATAGTTCAGATGTTCGCTAACGCATGTCCATTACATAAAGTAAATGCAAAGGTAGGATACTTGCCCGGTTTGCTGCTTACAATTATGCAACTTAGTTTTATCTTTTATATCAAGCCCTATCATTAATAAGATCATTTATTCGATTAGAATAATATATCATAACACAAAATACTACTATTTGCATTCAATACCTAACCTAATCACTTTGTCATATAAGTTTAACAGTCATTGAATCACAAACAAACACATATCCAATCAAGTTATCTAAGTGTAGATCAATTTTTGAAATATGTCGGTGTACCGACGGCTTTATCGGGTAATAATCGAGTCTATAACTTTATATCGAAGTTCAATATAACTTAAGCATTGGTCAAGTTATTTTTAAAAGACTTATAATAATTTTTAAACAATTATTATAATCTATCATGATTTTTCAAACACCGGAATCATTATTAAATGATTTAAATATTAAGTAATTCTATTATCATTAATATTTAATTAATATTAACCTATTAATGAAACCATTGCCAAAATATTAAAGTTATTTATAATAACTCAAAATATTTTAAATTATTAATATTACCCTTAAATGATTTTTAAATAATTACCATTAATATTTAAATATTAATGCATTATTTATCAAAATATTAAAAGTCATTAATTATAACTTAAAATATTTTTAATTCATTTATGTCATTTTTAAATAAATAAAATCATTTTTAAATTATTTATTTATTATAATTAATAAATAATTCTAATATCATTAACATTAATTTATTAATGAAATTTTCCTTTAAATATTAAAAGTTATATTTTATAACTTAAAATATATTTATAATACTTAAATAATTTTTATATGATATTTAAATCATTAATTCTATTTTTCCAAAATTTATTTAATATATTCATTAAATAAATTAATTATAAATAATATTAATTAATTAATGAAATTCATCACAAAATATTAAAAGTTATTAAAATAACTTAAAATATTTTCTTATAACATAATATAATTTTTAAATGATTTTTCAAGTATTAAAATCTTTTTTAAACAATTTATTTAATATTATAATTAAATAAATTAAATACTATTAATATTCTAAAAATATTAAATATTAATGAAATATATTCAAAATTGTTAAAAACAAGTTTTTAGGCTTTAAAATAATTTTTAGTAATTTATTTTTTATTTTTAATAATTAAAAACTATTTTTCTTTAATTATTTAATAACATAATTAATTTTAGAAAATAAGTGTCACTAAAGGGCCTTATAGCAACAAAACTGTCGCTATATGTGTTCTTGAGCTTGCCCAGATCTTCATAGTCAGATAACAAGGTACCATGTTTGACTAGCAATTATTCAGTGTGTAATGTGTTTCTGGACTAGTTAATGGTTAGATATTGTAGTACTAATGTAATACTACAAGATCCAACAGCTAACAGGGTCATATCATGCACCAAATACAAGATCTAAGCTCAAGAAAAAGCTGTTAGAGCTGTTCTTCATTTTTTGGGTTACCCAGAAATGAAGAACAGTTCAAGAGCCCTACTTTGGGCATTCATAACTTGTGGTTCTTGTGTTCTTTTTGTAATATAAAGTTTTCAGTGTGTAACCAGCATGCAAATGTATAGATCTATTACATAAAAGCACTATAACAACAACAGATCAAACAGATCTAAGCCGGTCAAACTCTGTCAGAGACAGTGTTCAAATGTTTTCTGGGTTACCCAGAAAACATGAACTGTGATCAACTGAGCTACTTTGACCGATCACTGTATCTAATCATTTTGATGTTTATACTTTCTAAAGGCCTTAGCATGCAGTCTATATAACATATTACAAATTAGATACAATAGCAAGAACAAATCATCAAAAACATGAAAGATCTGTGGCCACAAACTCATTGTCAGACCATTATGGGCAAGATCTGGGTTGCCCAGATTTTGTCCAGTCATGGTCAGTCAACAGGGTTTGACCACTTATATCTTGAAATCTGTTCATGCTATGACCTTGATTCAAGTTCCAGAGTACAGATCTTATAGCACACTACAATATCAAATATTTAAAACACCAAAACAATAAACATGATGAGATCTAGGTGGTCTGACATTCAATTGTCAGATACAAATTTCTAATTTTCCAAATTCTTGAAATCTTCAAATCCAAGCCTATAGATGTTATGGATCTAACATCTATCAACCTAGACCATCAATATATACCATAAACAACATGTTTTAACATAAAAATCTAACATATAACAGAGGATCAAAAATAAGATTCTTAGGTTTAGGTTTTATACCTTTTTGAACAAATTCTGGAATCTAAGCTAATGATCTGTTAGAGGAGATAGTGGGGCTTGTTTTTGAGACTGATCCACTATAAAATTTCATGGGTTTGAGCATGAGAGAAATTAGTTGGGTGCTTGGTGAACAAATGACTAAAAATGCATACTTTTCTCTCTCCAATGCTATATATATATATGGGAATGTAATGTGTATGGCTGATGTTTTAAGGCTGATATTTGTTAATTCAAGTCACATGGCTACTCTAGGGTTGGCCAACAACTCCACTTAGACCAAATTTTACAAGTTATCTCAAATAATACAAGAGGGGTAAATTTTATTTTTTTTGTAGGATTTCTAAGTAGGCCAAAAATGTAAAATTTTCTTTTCTAAAACTAGACAATTAGGGTTTCATAATCTTGTTTAATTTCCTAATTACATAGAATCATGGTATTTAGGTTTAAGATTAAAAAAATTATAATTAAGATTACTAATTTAGTAATTATGGCTTAAAATTAGCAATTAGGGTTACCAATTTAAAAAATTAGGATTTTTAGATTAGTAATTAGGGTTTCAATTTTACTAATTAAGGTTTCTAATAATTAGGGTCTTCCTCATTATCATTAAGCTTTATAATTTAGCCATTAATGTTCTAGTTTAGTAATTAGGGTTTCTAATTACTATTTCGGGTTACTAATTTAGAAATTAGGGTCCCTAATTAATTAGGGTTTCTAAATATCAATTAGAGTTTCCCTAATTAATATTAAAGTCTAAAGTACACATAATTTATCTCATAACACAGTTAAAAAATAGTTTGGAACTCGTATTTGAGTTTTAAACTAGGGTTTAACACAACATTGCTAGGGTTTTCTAATACTGTACCATAATTGACCAACCATTATCAGTCTAAACATACAGTACATATTTATAGCACTGAAATAAAAATAATATTATATTATTATTCTTATTCCTTGATCAAAAACCAGAATTAGGGTTTGGATTCCATATCTGATTTACCTTGCATATATAACATTATTAATTAAGTTAAAATATTCAACTTAATAATCTGCAACTAAAATCATATAATAAAATAATTATTATAATAATTCTAATAATCATTCCATATATTATTAAATAATATAATAATCATATTGTCATAGAAAATAGATAATAAAATATTTTTACTACAAAATTAATTATAAAAATATAATTTATAATGGTCGATAATTCTAAAAAATTATTTGAAATTATGCATGTAGTAAATAAATTTTATTTATCACATATATACATATACTTTATCTTGCACGTATTCCAACCTTTAAAATAAAAAAAAAATTATACGTAAAATTTCTGATTTAATTATATAGAAAATATTGGGTTATTACAAAGCTAGTTTCTACAAGGTTATGAATCTGTTCTCCATCCCTTTTCTATTGATTGATAATTATGCACATAGTATGATCATGGTGATGGGTTTGTATGAAAATTTTAAATTCCTATTTTATTACACTTCCGCACCTTTTATGTAATTTGATTGCATGATCGCGCTATATACAAACCCAACACAAAACTACCAACTGGCGACTCTGAATTTGCAAATCGTCGACATTTTGTGTCGGATTCTTTTCAAACTCGCCCTTTCAAAGTAAACTCAACACATAGAGAACATAAAGGGTAAAAAGAGGAATTCCAAAAGAGGAAATTTTTCCCAACGTCGACAGGTGGCGACTCCACTGGGAACAATAGAGGGCTTAAGCCACATTTCAAACTTTTCAAAAATCCCTTCTTATTTACTTGTGTGTGAATGTTGTCTTTACATTGAATGGATGTAAATGGATATATACTTTATTTGTCGCACTTCAGTGCCTTGCATAATCTCTGCATACTGTATTAGTGCTTCGCAAAATGTCATCATTTCATATGGTAGATGTGAATGTATATTATGTGATTCCTTTACCAGGAGGTAAACCCGTCAGTGTTTGATTACTGGTCTCAACGGAGAATAATCATGCGAGGCTCAAGAAAGGCACCACTCTGATCCACTCCAATTGAAAGATCAAATTAACTTCCCATCTAGTAAATTGCGATGATCATTTGGGGACCTTTATGCCGAAAAGCCATGAGAGTAGCCTAAGATAGGTCAACCTCTAATAAATCAAACGCGAAGGGGAGTCTTTTCATGACTTTCCCTTTCAAATTCCATGTAAATTATGATTCAATGTAAATTACAAATTCCATGTAAATAAAAGAAAGATGTAAATATACATTTCATTCCCTATCAAAAACTGTCATGCTATCCTGTCATCAAAATAACTGACTTTTGTTTTGCAAGAAAACATTAAAAAAAAACCCCTAAAACAGACACATTGCATAACATGCAGACTAGTAGCGTTTACCAAGACTAAACTACATAATCTTTTTGTAGGGAAACAATTGGTCTTGTTACCTATTCAAAGTCTAAAAAGGAACTAAGCCCATTTTCAGATATGGCTACAAGTGCCCAGCCTGAATTTACTCATGTTTCTCAAAAGGAGTTCGAGGGACTGAGAAACCAGATAGCAGAATTAGATATCTTTTTGAAAGAACAAAAGAAAAGGACTCAAGGTCAACAAATACCCACTTAAACAGAATCCTCTGCATAGGGAGGAATCCAGGGTACTGACAAGAAAGAAAAGGAATTACAAATACCCGAATATCAAATCCATGAAAAACCCAACAAAACCCCTGAAATCACCAATCATAAAGAAGATCAAGAAACTGGTGATATTCGAAAGAAAGTTCAACAAATGGAAGAAACCATCCGATCAATCAAAACGACTAGAGTGTATGGAAGCGTGACTTATTCAGACCTTTGCATCTTTCATGGGGTCATTATCCAGACAAGTTTAAAACTCCTAATTTTGAGAAATATGATAGATTGGGAGATCCTTATACTCATTTAAAAGTGTTGATTGGAGAACTCAGATCCTATGTCGAGGATGAAAAACTGAGAATGCAGTTATTTCATAAGAATCTAACTAGAGAGGTCAGAGAATTGTATGCCAAATTGGACAATTCCAAAATCCGTAGCTGGGAAGAATTAGCCCATGCTTTCTTAAACCAATACAGTTTCCAATCATAAATGGCTCCAGATAGATATCAAATTACCAAAGTTAAAAAGCAGAATGTTGAGTCATTCATAGAATATGCCCAAAGATGGAGATGTCTGGCTGCTCAAGTAATGCCATCAATGAAAGAAACTGAGATGGTAGTGACCTTCATTGATATACAAGAAGCTCTATTTTATGAGAAGGTCCTAGCAGGCATAGGAAAACCATTCTCAAAAGTGATTAATCACGGAGAATGGCTGAAATGGGGTTAATGTCTGGGAAGATTAAAGACCTTACTGCTTTAGAAACCGCGGCTGAGCACATTCAAGCTGGAAATTATGGGAATAACCCTCGAAGGTTTAATAAAAAGAAAAAAGAGGATGTATCATTGGTGCTGTAAGGACAAACTCAGAGAGGCAATCAAAATTTTCCCATCGAAAGGAAAAATTATTCCCCTTTTCAAGCATCTACAAAACCCTCAAATCCTCTATTAAAAAAATTTGGAGAGGTCATACGTCAAAGATTTTTCACACCTTTAGGGGACTCATTGGAAAAAATATTCGAGCTTCTGACAGCACAAAAGAAAATTGTCCAGCTCCTTCCTCCAGCCAATCCAAGTGGAAAGAATTTTGATATAAATAAGAAATGCCCTTATCATTCTGGATCTCTGGGGTATGATACCTAAGATTTTTGGTCTCTCAAACATAAAATCTAGGATCTGATAGACAATGGTGAGATCGTGGTAACAAAACCAGAACAACCACATGTGAAAGATAACCTTCTCCCTCAACACAAGGAAGAGAATGTCAATATGATCTGTAGATGGAATAGTGAAAGTTCTTATTACCTCAAATATGTAGGTGATTCTCCCAAAACAAGCAAAGATAATTTTGATAAGTGGGATTATTCAGAATTTCAGTTTATGATAGAGCGAGAAATGAAATCTATCAAAGAATGGGTTGATTAACAGGCAGAACTAGTGATACATCAATACTAAGTAACTCGGTAGCTGATCAGTCAGGGGCATATAAGTCTCATATCCCTTATCACAAGGAATCAACAACAAGTTAAAGATAATGAAACTTTGGAAGAAAAACTTGCAAGGAAAGCACGATCCCAGGCTCGTCAGAATTATACAGACCAAAGAAAGTTCACTCCTTTGGGTCAACCAATGGAGGAGATTTTATAGATGTTGACCAATGAAGGGAAGATCACAACACTGCTACCCCCAATGAATCCACGTTCCAAGAGATTTGATACGACCGGGGTCTGTCAATACTAGTCCAATACTCGGGGTCATAGCACTAAAAGTTGTTGGGAACTTCGTCATCTAATTTAGAATATAATTCACAACGGTGACCTGTAAATGGCAAATAATGATACTATATTGCCTGAAGAAGAGATGATATTTCCTCCAAGAACACAGAGATGGAGGAAAGTTATAGCAGTCATATCCTCTGAAGGAGACTTATCTGCAACATCTCTTGTAGTCCAAGGAATAAAGGTTAAAGGAGTAAAGAACCCTTTGAAGATAGCTGCACCAGAACCATTGGTGTTGTCATTCAGGCCACATTATCCCATTATTATCCTGAAAAGAGTCCCATGGAACTATAGGGAGGATGAGCGATCAACTTCAAATCAAACTGTTGCTATATTAAAGGAAAACCCATTGTATCTACCTCAGCGAGTAATGAAGCCAGTCATAAAATCCAAGGGGAAAGTGCCTGGGGAGAAAGTGGAAGAATTCCTCCATAAGATGGGGCATTATGAAGCCAAAGTGGTGCAAAGATTGAAAGAAGTACCTCAACAGATATCCATTCTGGACTTGGTATTGTCCTCTAAAGATTATTACAAGGTCTTAGTGAAAATATTGGAAGAAGCTCACTTGCCAAAGACGGTGGACACTGGAAAGTTTAATCATTTAGTAGATCACATTTTCAACAGCAATGTGATATCATTCACTGATGATGACATACCACCCAAAGCGACGGGTCATTGCACATAGCAGTGATGTCTTTAGGATATATGGTTGGAGGTGTGTTAATAGATGCATGATCTTCCTTGAACATCTATCCCTATGACACGTCAGAAAGAATGAAGATCAATCCCAATCGAATCCGAAGCAGCTAGATAGTTATAAGAGCCTTTGATGGATCTCGACGAAATGTTGTAGGAGAAATTGAACTGCTAGTGAAGATCGGTCCACATACATTTTACATATCCTTTCAAGTTCTAAACATCACCAAAGGATATAATTTGTTATTGGGAAGGCTATAGATCCATATGGCAGAAGTAGTTCTATCTACCATTCATCAACAGGTTAAATACATCATCAACGGTAATCTGGTAATGTGACACCCCCAAATCTAGGTACTTCATTCCCACAAGATTTGGTGCTCACTATCCATACATTCATACTATCTACCCAAATAAAATAATATTTTAAAACATAAATCCTCCCTTTAAATAGGGTTACATAATTTAATCCATAAACATCCCAGGTTGTCTAACCTTAAACTTCATACAAATGCGAAAATAATCTATTACATCACATTATTATATAAAAGTCTATCATTATCACAATTAAATAAAATTACAAGTCTTCATCACTTATACATTTTCCCCTTTCCTTTGCTAGTTGAAGGCTCATCTACCTTCTCAACTTTAGCTGCAATGAGTGTATAATTATGCAAGAGTGAGAAAAATAATTGCTCACTAGATATAGTAATGAATCAACATGAATGAAATAACTGCCAATGAATAGGCTCATTAAAAACTGAATAGTACTCTGTCAATAATATCCAACGACTGGAATTAAAATATGGAATATGTAAAACTGAGGGTCATGAGACCACAAACTATGTCCACAGTTACAAGTAACCTTTCAACTCCAACTTTAACAGTCATAAGACTATAAGGACTCCTTGTACTTAGGGGGATCAGCCCTTCATACAATGTATTGTGCACAAACATTTTAACGCTAAGCGTAAAATTATCCCCTAATAATAATAGTGTTGTTCATCTCAGTATTTAGAGTACAAGTCTGCACTAAAGAAAGTTTGGTTTAGATAAGCTTTTAAGGGTAATTTGAAGTTTAATGAACATCAACTAGAGGACTAGTTGAATCAATAATGTTCGATAACACAACAGTTGATCAATAATAACACAATATGGAACAATAAATAAATGTAAGCGAACTAACTATATCTTGAACTCATGCTTAGAAACAACTATAAATCATAAGTATTGAATGACAATAAACCTTGCTTGAATAAAGTTTAGCTAGGACTATGAATTATTGAATATACATTAAGTAATAGCAAGCTGAAAATAAAGCTTGCTCATTATGAGAATAGCTTGTGTCCAGTAAATGAACTAAGATAATTCAACATTAGAAATTAGAATTCAAGAAAATTGCATTCATAGTACATGAAGGACAATTAAGAAACTTGTCTAACAATAAACAAGTTAGAATGCATCAATAAATATTGGAATTCAAACTTGTTCGAATAAAGTTAAAGTCATAGCTAGCTTGCTCAAATAATGACTAGGAATACAAAAGTTCACTTAATGAAAGGTTAAAGTAAGAAACTTGTTTAATGTAAAAATAGAAACTTGCTCAATGTAAAAAGAGAAGTTTGGAAACTTGCCTCAAGTGTAAGCTATAATATCAAACTCACATTCACATACACATAAGTTTAGAACCACAATACCTATTAAGTATGCTAACATACCATAACATGTACATTTCTAACTAAACTTATCATTTTAGCACAAGTCTTATGCTACTGTATAAATATCAGAAATTTCAAGTGTGTTAACCTCACAACACTTAACTAACGTTCATTGTATAACTAACTTATAACATAACATGTTCATCACTTACAATCACGTTTACAAAGTTGAAATCATCAATGACATGACACGTTACTGAATTAACCTCCTTGTTACATGTTTAACTCCTTAACACAACCTTAAACCAAGCTATAGTGGTGTTACAAGGTTATATGACGCGAGACCTCATTGTCTCAGGGGCGATTGTATGGCGCATTGCCATATACACAGCTTTGGGGCCGTGGCAATTGCTATGGCGATGCCTGCATAAACGCAGAGAGAAAGGTCGATGAGCGATGGCAAACTTTCGCTTGATAAACATAAATTTCACCCACCAAACAGTGATAATAACACGTAAAAATGGTATAGAACTATCACAAACATGTTTATGAACATATTCCACCAATTAAAATAATTTAACAACAATTTAAGCAAGGTTAATTTCTCAAATTCCAAGAGTTTCATATAAAACTCAAATTTTGATATTCATCCCCAAAAATCCACACTGTAAATTCAATACATGGCCAAATCACTTCATTCAAATTAAGTTATGCTCGTTTCTTGATGAACTAACATATACAAGCTTCAATTTACAATTTCATATACTAATTGGCCACTAAAGTTGATACTTTACATGAACCATATGAAAAATACATATACTGTAAAAATTCTACAGTTATCCGAAATTAGCATGCAATTCTAGTTTAAACATAAACTCTAGCATCACCAACATGTATAATCACAATTATCTCATTGTATAGCAACAATTCAACGAATTTGATTTCATAGAGTACATGAAATTTTTGCCGTAATTCACATATGTAGACATATACATACATATATATATATATATATATATATATATATTAAGGTTGTGTAAGAACTACCTTCAAATTGCTTGCAATCCTTTTTGTTAAGCACTACAAATGCTCTGAAATCCTTCTTTCTCAAATTCTCTCATCTCTCAAAAAACTCAGTATTCTCTAGGCTTATCAAATAAGGCGTAAAACTAACTGATAAACAATGCGTAAAATAAAACTGCTAAACCTTAATACATGACTTAATAAAATATGGGTTTAAAACAAACGTATATATTATAAATATATTATATTTATTATTTTAATTTATTTTATTTAAATTCAAAAATTAGAAATCTAATAGCCATAAGACTTGTTTGGCAAAATCCTTTAAATTTTAAAGAATTAATATATTTAAGCCTTGTTTGGCAAAAACTAAATTAAACTCCTTTACTTTTATTTTAATAAGCAATTTAGTTAATTTATAATTACATCTTATTTATTTGGATTTTCATATCCAACATTAACCAATTAAATTAATCAAATACCTATTTTCAATTAAATATACCATTTTAGTAAATATCACAAAATTATAATTTTCATTATAACTTTATTTAATAATTTATATACCATTTTAAATTATTAATTAACATTATAACACTTCATGTCATATTACAACTCTCTAAATTATAAATTAATTTAATTTAGAATATTATCTAATAATTTAGATTCATTAATATTTATTAACAACCATCATATCAATAAAATATCTATTTCATCAATTTCAACAATAGACACATCAAATAAATATTTATATTATTCAATAAATATTTAATATTACACTTTAAAATTCTGGATCGTTACATCCTTCCCTCCTTACAAGGATTCTGTCCCCAGAATCACAACTCAAATAATGAAATCGTCACATTCTTCCCTACTTACAAAGATTTTGTCCCCAGAATCGAGGACACAGACTAAATAAATAACTCGGGGTAATTCTTCATCATTTCAGCTTCAAGTTCCCATGTAGCCTCTTCAACATTGTGGTTCCTCCATATCACCTTCACAGAAGGTATCACTTTATTCCTGAGCACTTGTTCTTTCCTGTCAACTATCTGGATAGGAATCTCTTCATAAGATAAATCTTTACTGAACTGCAATGGTTCATACTCAATCACATGCTTGTAATTAGGTTTATATGGTCGCAACACTGACACATGGAAAACATTGTGCACATGTTTTAATTCCGGAGGTAAAGCTACCTCATAAGCCACATCTCCTACCCTTCGCAATATTTTGAAAGGTCCAATAAACCTTGGGCTGAGCTTTCCTTTCTTGCCAAAATGAATTTTTCCCTTCCAAGGAGAAAATTTCAGGAATGCGAAATTTCCTGCTTCAAATTCATGAATCTGCCTTTATTGATCGGCATGCTTCTTCTGTCGATCTTGAGCAGCTACTAGTCTTGCTCTGATGAGTTTGACAACTTCAGCGGTCTGCTGTACCAATTCTGGGCCTAACAGTTGACGTTCACCAACTTCATCCCAATATAGTAGAGTTCTGCACTTTCTACCGTATAACACCTCGTATGGCGGCATACCAATGCTTGCATGGTAACTGTTGTTATATGCAAATTCCACCAACGGGAGATGATCATCCTAGTTTCCTTTGAAATCTATTATGCACGCTCTAAGCATGTCCTCTAACGTTTGGATTGTTAGTTCGCTTTGCCCATCAGTTTGCAGATGATATGTTGTACTCATCTTCAATTGCGTTCCCATGCATTCTTGAAGTCTCTTCCAAAAATTTGATGTAAATCTTAGATCTCTGTCTGATACAATTGACACTGGAACTCCATGTCTTGAAACGATCTCTTTAAAGTATAGCTTCGCCAGCTGATCAAGATTAAATCTAATCTTTATTGGTAAAAAGTGTGCAGATTTTGTCAATCTATCCACTATCACCCATATCACATCGTATCCTTTCTGAGTCATTGGAAGACCTACCCCAAAATCCATTGTGATATGCTCCCACTTCCATTCCGGTATTTCCAACGGTTGAAGTAATTCGCTTGGTCTTTGATGCTTGGCCTTCACTTTCTGACATGTCAAGCACTTTGCAACACATTCTACAACGTCTCTTTTCATGTTCGGCCACCAAAAATGTCACCGCAAATCTTGATACATCTTTTTACTTCCTGGATGAATTGAATATCTTGAGTTATGCGCTTCCATCAAGATTTCTTCTTTAATTTCCTAAACTGCCGGAACCCAAATTAGTCCTTCGAATCTTAGCATTCCCTTAGTATCGACCTGGTACTTCACTTCTTTACCGTCGAATACGCTTTCCTTTATTTTTCTGCATTCATCATCTTGTAGTTGTGCGTTCTTTACCTTGTCCACCAAAGTTGGACTAGCTTCTATCTGGTATAATTTTTCATCGGATTCTTTTAGAAATTTGATTTCCAACTCTAACCTTTCCATTGCTGAAATGAGCTCATCCTTATCGGTTAACAACATCAACTTTTCTCGGCCTTTTCTACTCAAGGCATCCGCAACCACGTTTGCTTTGCCTGGATGATAAGAGATCTCACAATCATAATCTTTTATCAATTCCATCCATCTTCTCTAACGCATGTTCAAGTCCTTCTGTGTGAAAATATACTTTAGAATCTTATGGTCTGTGTAGATCTCACATTTTTCCCCATAGAGATAGTGTCTCTATATCTTCAAAGCAAACACTATTGCCGCTAACTCTAAATCATGAGTCGGATACCCTTTCTCGTTGTATTTCAATTGCCTTGATGCATACGTAATAACTTTGTCGTTCTGCATAAGGACACACCCTAAGCCCTTGTGTGAAGCATCACTATACACCACAAAGTTTCATTTATTGTCTGGTAATGATAACACAGGTGCCATATGGAGCCTCTTCTTCAATTCCACAAAACTTTCTGCACATTTTTTCTTCCAAACAAATTTTACAGATTTTCTCGTCAAATTTGTCAACAAAGTGGCGATCTTGGAAAAATCCTAGATGAATCGTCAGTAATATCCTGCCAATCCCAAGAAACTTCTTACTTCTGATGGAGTTCTTGGTTGTTCCCAATTTATCACGGCTTTGACTTTTGATAGATCTACAGAAATCTCATCCGTCAATTGATCAAACAAGTCATCTATTCTTGGCAATGGATATTTGTTTTTAATAGTGACTTTGTTTAATTCCTATAATCAATGCAAAGACACATTGACCCATCCTTCTTCTTCACGAATAACACCGGTGCTCCCCACGGTGATACACTTGGTTGAATGTACTTCTTATCTAGCAGCTCTTGCAGTTGTACCATTAGTTCCTTCATCTCTACTAGAGCTATTTTGTACGGGGCCTTCGATATCGGAGCGGTTCCTGGAGCTAAGTCGATCAAGAATTCGATTTTTTTGTCGGGCGAAAGTCCTGGCAAATCTTCTGGAAACACATCCACGAATTCCTTAACCACTGGTATTTCCTCCAATTTCACACCCTTTTCCTTTTGAGTATCGACTATGTAAGCTAAGTACCCTACACAACCTTTACTCAATAACTTTTTGGCTTGCATCATTGTCAAACATCTCATTTGTCTAGGTGATTTACTACCATGAAAAACTACCTTTGACGGAGTCATAAGGTTTACACACTTCTTTTGGCAATCAATTATTGCTCCATAATTGAATAACCAATCCATTCCCCATATCACGTCAAACTCTCCAAGTTTTATCGGGATTAAATCTACTGTCATATCATTCTCCTTAATTTTCACCTTACAATTCTTGTATACGAACCTAACAGGAATCACTTCCCTATTCGCAATTTCTATGTTTAAAGGGAAATTCAACTCTTCACTAGGTATTCCTAACCACTTAGAAAATGAATCAGATATAAACGAGCAAGTAGCACCCAAATCAAATAATACATATGCATTTATATCATTGATTGGGATAATACCTGACACGACATCTTTTGATTGCATATCGCGTCTTACACCGTCATGTTGAAGGTTCTTACTGTGGGCTTATTTGTTGACGTTGGTCCAACAATAGTCAGTGTACCTCCACTAGCATTTCCCTTGCTTCCATTTGCCTCACCAGATCTCTTCTTAGGGCATTCACGATCAAAGTGATCCCTGGACCCGCACGTGAAGAAAACGTTCTTCTTAGGTTGATTGCAATTTGGGGCGATGTGACCCTCCTGGCCATAGTTGAAGCATACTCGTTTCCCCATCAAGCACACACCCTTGTAAAACTTCCCGCATGTAACACATGCTTCGAACTTCTTCTTTTGCTGGTTTCCTTGCTGATTTCCAGCTCCTACATTTGCATTCCACTTCCTCTTCAAATTGTTGTTGTTGTTGTTTCCACCGTTACTACCTCCACCATTTTTAGTTTCACCTTCATTTTTCTTTTTGCTCTGCTCTTGGTTGTGTTTTGTTACAGCCTCGCCTCCACTCTCAGCGAGAATTGCCTTCTCCATTACCTCTGCAAACGTCTTCAGCTGGAACAGGGAGACCCTACTGTACAACTAGGGCTTTAGTCCCTGTTCAAACCTCCTCGCCTTGCGTTCATCTGTGCTAACTTGATATGGCGTAAACCTCGCCAAGTCGTTAAATCTTGTGGCATACTCAGACACCGACATCGTTCCCTGCTTCAATTCCAAAAACTGCACTTCTAACTGACTCTTCGAACTTTCTGGAAAATAGGTCTTAAAGAATATTTCCTTGAACCTTTCCTAAGTCATTACCCCTTGAACTCCTCGGGTTTTATTGGCTTGCCACAAATAACTCGCCTCTACTTTCAACATGAATGTTGTAAAATTAGTCTTCTGGTTATCTTCTACCCTAGCAATATCGAACACCTTCTCTATTTCCATGATCCAGGTTTGTGCTTCCACCGGATTCATAGACCCACGGAATTCTGGTGGTCCAACTGCCTTGAAATCCTTAAACGTTGTACCTTAGTTCTGAGGTTGATTTTGCAAAGAACCCGTTAGTAACGTCACTAGCTGCTGAACTGGGTTACCTTCCACATTATTATTGTTGGTTTCCTCGGTGGTTCTCTGTCGTGGTGGTTGACGTCTTGGATGCATTTTCTATTAAAATACACCCATTAGATTCTATTGAACCTTTAAAGTATCATAGACTTAAGTTGCACGTCATAAAAGTTTATCACATAACACAACACTTTGAATAAAATAATAACTTTTACTCATTCATAATCTTTTAAAAAAATCATCAAAACAATAGCATCATTGCTATTTACATTACTTTCTTGAACTATAACAGTTTCAGGACAACATCATTATCATCTATCCCATTAGTTATATCATACCCGTGATTTAAAATTTATTTACTCCCTAACCACATATCAGGTACATTCCCTACAATGTCCTACTAAGATACTGCGTAGCCTTACGATGCTCTTCCTCCATAATTCAGGTCATTGTTCGGCGATCTAGAATGTATGATGGCAGCATCTCGAACTGTATCGGATAACCCATGACTCGATCTTGAGCTCGATTGATCACGATGTTGAATACATTATTCATCTCCTCCATCTTCATCCTCTTTGCTTGTGCGTCCCTCCCTGCCATCTTGGCTGGTTGATAAGCTTCCTCATACGCATCTTCGGCTCTTTCCCTCTTGCTAGATTCCTCTTTCAGCTTATTCTCCAGTTCTACAATCTTCTCTATCAGTTGCTCGTTTTCCCCTTCCGTGTGGATCAGCTTCTCTTCAACATTGTTCAGCCCTTCTTCTTGATCCTGGATTTCGTTGTCCTTCTGCGCCATTGCGAACTGCTTTTTAGCTACTCTCTTGCAACTCCTCAACGCTATCCTGAAGTTCCACATTGCGGTCGTGTACTTCGTCGTACATACGGGCAACTATCGAGTTAAGTGGAATCTCTTCCTCCTCATCCTCCTCATCTGACTGTGGCAACTCAACAGGGTCCTCCTCATCCGTCTCCACATCATCATCCTCATCTTCAACCATTGTGACCAACGGAGCTGACTCCCGTGGAAGTAGTTTTTCCCAAACCACTTGAATATCTCGAGGCTCCTCCTCTCTAGGCATCTGGGATCCTTCCTCCCTAGCCTGACTGGATCCTCCTACATTAGTCATGTAAGACCCCAACTTATTATTAATGAAATTTAATTTTCTCTATTTATTATTTTGAAATAGTAAGGGTTGATTTGATTAATGTGGATAGTTAAGGGTAAAATACGCAAATACTTCAAAATAAGCAAGTGGTTATAAAATATTCATTGTTGTTTGGGAATATTCGTTTGGTCGTGGAATATTAAATCTTGTTTGGGAATATTAAATGCGACCAGTAGCGACCATGTGTGTGAGCCCATAACGGAAAGCGATTGGATGAAGAAAACGACAAATATAAGTTGTTTAAAAAAATAACAGGCGTAGTTATTTACAGATTATCTTTGTTAAAATACTCGGTGGTTAAAACACGGTAGCTTTTGCGGTATTGCACTAATTATTGATTCTTACGTGAAAGGCACTACTCAATAATGGTTACGATAATTCTCGCTCAATTATTTTATTGATTTAATAATTCTTTGCGTTGATATTTTATATTCTTTGTTGTTTCAATAATTGTCATTACACGTATTTTTCATTATCGAAGCAATAATTCATATTATCCGAATAATATTATTAGATAATATTATTTGCAATGTCTAGAAAGTTACATAAGGAGAGGTTTGGTCACCTAATTCTTGGCTTGATGAGAGAAATTCTTATTGGAAAGCCCCTCTTTCCTGAGGGCGCACGGTTGTCAATATTGTGATTACGTAATATTATTTGTGAATAATTAATTATTGATTCATATGATGAGGAAAATATTGATTTTATGTGGATATAGATGGAGAAAATTTTTAATGTGACAATTGTTGAAAATTGAAATTTTATCTTTTTCTGATAAAATAATTCATTTAAATATATTATTATATTTTAATAATATAATAATGGTGATATTTTTACAACGAATGTGGGATATATGATTATACGAGGAGGAAGAGTATTTTTGTTGCAATAAATGTTTAAAACATGTTAAACATGTCATTGGACCCCATTTATCGATTGAAATTTGATTATAACTTTGTAAAATCGCTTGGTTTGTGGATTTCGGTCAATTTCTATTTGGAATTTGGAAAAACTTTCTTCTGCAAAGTTGTAGAGAATTGAATTTCCTATACAAACTCGCGAGATTTGAATTTTCTGATGACAGGGCTATTTATTATGAATTATTGAAGTTCCGAAGCTCCGAAATAATTGATTTTTGGAAGTTTAAAATATTTAAAATTAGAAAAACGTTTTTTCTTACTTTTTTTAGAATGTGGCATGTGTTTGATGGCTGAAATCAGATTCTAGGCATGCGTAGGAAATTTATATAATTATATTATTAATTTATTAAATTTTCTGCTTTGGTGTTCTAAGCAATTTTCTATAAATAGGGTGCTTAGGTTAGAATTGAAAATCACACCGTAAGCTGAAGTTTTTCTCTCTCTATTATATCGGCGTATTCTTGTGAGTATTTTGAGTATACTTTGAGTATTGTTAGGCGGTGCAAGTTCCTTCAAAGACTATATCCTAGTATTCAAATTTAGAAGTACTAATCTTTCGAGGTAAGGGATGTTATTTTCTTCTCAAATGATATTATTTCTTCAATATCATTATGTTGAAATATTGGTTGAAACTTTTTATCAAATTTGGAACTTTTTCATGTCGGGGTTACTATTCATGAGTTACTTACTATTCACGAGTTACTATTCATGAGTTACTATTCACGAGTTACTATTCACGAGTACTATTCATGAAGCGTGAAGATATTTTTTGGGAAATTTCTATCTTTTGGTCGGAGTTACTATTCACGTATACGGCACTATTCACGTATACGACACTATTCACCGAAAAATAAAATTTCTTCTTTTTGTCCAAAATATCTATTCTGGATACTAGCTTTGATTGTATCCATGTTTTGATCATTCTTGAATTTTACACCACTATGATTATTTTTGAGGTATTTTTGAACATGGATAAAACAAAGTACGAATCCTTAATCCTTAATCCTTGTCATTTTGTTTCCTTTGGATTCATTTCTTTAAAATATTTTTCATCATCCTCGGTCTTAAATGATGATATTATTGAATATCTTTGGCTTTGTAGTGCAAAGATGAATGATTTCTGAAGAATATCTTTGGTAGTAGTGCAAAGATGAGCAGTGTTTAGATGAACATGACTAATCGATGAATATCTTTGGCACCGTAGTGCAAAGATGAATATTTGATTCGAGATGTATATTGATTGATGTTACGGGGATAAAAGATGAGCGATGAACTTTTAAATTCATACATAGAAGATAGTAGTTTGCATTTCTACTTAACTCTTCTAATGAATTATTATTTCAGCTGCGAATATTGATTTAAAATTTGTTGTCTATTGTATTCTATTAGATTTTTCCCCGTTGAAGACTAACGGTAATTTGTTGTATATTATCTTAGTCATAATATTCTTTCTTGGGCTAGTTGAGCTCACCCTTTTCCTTTTTGTTCCATTTTTTTCTTCTCGGGAGGCGAGAATATAGCAAGAAGTGCAGTCGGGGTATGGAATGAAGGTTTTAGAAAGAATTGTTTAGTAGTCCTCACCATTTTTGTAAAATAATGTATCAATAAATGTGATGAGGATTTATTTGAGTATAGATATTGTCTAGAAGATAATATTTGTATTCAAACTCACAGATTTCTGATTTGTAATAATAAAGTTGTAGTTGTTTACGTACCATGTATTGACAACTCGAATATGTGATGTATACCTATTTTGGGGGCGTCACGGTTGGTATCGAGCTTAGGATATGATCTCTGGCGAAGATCGGGAATAGAACTAGGAGGGGAGAGGCGAGTAAATCCTTCGCTAGTGTGTCCTACCTAAGCTTATTTTTTAGTTGGTCAAGTATATAAGGATATTATGTGATATATTGATTTCCTTAATTAACCCTTGTTTTATAGCGGTATTTGAGAATGTCGTCGAGAATATTAACAATGGAAATGAGACCATGGAGACGCTGTACTCACCAACGAGGAGAAGCGTGCAACAGTGGCAATGTTCCTCCTGTGAACAACACCACCGAAAGCGAGATGATGAGCGAGGGGATGTTTAGAAGCTTTTTGCAGATTCATGCAAAATCGACGAGGAGACTCGTGTTCAAAATACTGAGGAGGAAATGATAGCAATTCACGGGTTGTCACAAACCAAGCGATTCAAAGAGTTGGGACCACGAATTTAAGGGAAAGCCGGATCCGATCATGGCGGAAACATGGGTCAAGCAAATTACCAAGATATTCGATGTCTTGGGATGCACGGAAGAACAGAAGGTTCTATTCGCCACCTTTATGTTCCGTGGCGAAGGCGATCTCTTGGTGGGAGTGCGTGAAGCGTACCCATCCAACCGCTTTTCGGCATGTCTTGGGAGACATTTCAGAAATTATTTAATGACAAATACTTTCACGAAAGTGTTTCGCTATATGAAGGAAGTGGAGTTCATCGATTAGAACAAAACAACATAGCGGTGTCTCGATGACGAGGCAAAGTTTGCGAGTTATCGAGGTTTGCACCTCATTTGGTGGAGAATGAGGAACATATATGCGCTTGGATGTTTTTGAGAGGTTTGAACCCGGCATACGACAATATCTCATTTCTCATAAATTTTTTCTCTATTCAGATGTTGTAAATGTGGCTCAATTATTAGAGCGAGATAACGAGTACGGTCGGTGAGGACCATAACCGAGGATCGTATCGGAGATAGCGATCAGCATGAATAATGATAACCGGCGGAGAAAAGCAGACGGACAAAAATGGTAACCACTCTGGTGGTAATCATGGCCATGAAAATAGAAGAAGCGAGTCGGGGAGGAGATTTTAAAAAGAGGAGATTTAACAACGATCATGTGAAGCAGCGGTCTTGCGTGAAAGAATCGGTTCTAAGGGAGGAGAAACGACCACCGGTCATATGCTACAAATGCGGAAAAGAGGGACATATCGGTCCAAGCGCCCTGTGATTCAAGGTATGCTATAATTGTGGAAAGGAAGGACATATCGCTCGAGATTATCAGATGGCGAAACCTAGTTCAATGAGGACGATGACTCAAAAGATCATCCCGAGAAAAGTCAAAGTCAACGATTCCGGGAAGAAGCGTTTGTTGTGATTTGGTCATAATGCGAGGAACCCAAACGAGGTGATCACGGGTAAGCTATTTATAAATTCTTGCAAAGTTTATACCTTACTTGATACCGGTGCTACCCATTCATTTATCTCTCCTGCATGTGCTCAACGTTTAAACTTGACTCCGGAGAAATTAGACTTTGACCTATCTGTGGAAACTCCGTTAGGAGAAACTTTCATCACATCCACTGTTTATAAATCTTGTTTGATTCAAGTTGGAATATGTAAAACTGAGGGTCATGAGACCACAAACTATGTCCACAGTTACAAGTAACCTTTCAACTCCAACTTTAACAGTCATAAGACTATAAGGACTCCTTGTACTTAGGGGGATCAGCCCTTCATACAATGTATTGTGCACAAACATTTTAACGCTAAGCGTAAAATTATCCCCTAATAATAATAGGGTTGTTCATCTCAGTATTTAGAGTACAAGTCTGCACTAAAGAAAGTTTGGTTTAGATAAGCTTTTAAGGGTAATTTGAAGTTTAATGAACATCAACTAGAGGACTAGTTGAATCAATAATGTTCGATAACACAACAGTTGATCAATAATAACACAATATGGAACAATAAATAATTGTAAGCGAACTAACTATATCTTGAACTCATGCTTAGAAACAACTATAAATCATAAGTATTGAATGACAATAAACCTTGCTTGAATAAAGTTTAGCTAGGACTATGAATTATTGAATATACATTAAGTAATAGCAAGCTGAAAATAAAGCTTGCTCATTATGAGAATAGCTTGTGTCCAGTAAATGAACTAAGATAATTCAACATTAGAAATTAGAATTCAAGAAAATTGCATTCATAGTACATGAAGGACAATAAAGAAACTTGTTTAACAATAAACAAGTTAGAATGCATCAATAAATATTGGAATTCAAACTTGTTCGAATAAAGTTAAAGTCATAGCTAGCCTACTCAAATAATGACTAGGAATACAAAAGTTCTCTTAATGAAAGGTTAAAGTAAGAAACTTGCTTAATGTAAAAATAGAAACTTGCTCAATATAAAAAGAGAAGTTTGGAAACTTGCCTCGAGTGTAAGCTATAATATCAAACTCGCGTTCACCTACACATAGGTTTAGAACCACAATACATATTAAGTATGCTAACATACCATAACATATACATTTCTAACTAAACTTATCATTTTAGCACAAGTCTTATGCTACTATACAAATATCAGAAATTTCAAGTGTGTTAACCTCACAACACTTAACTAACGTTCATTGTATAACTAACTTATAACATAACACGTTCATCACTTACAATCACGTTTACAAAGTTGAAATCATCAATGACATGACACGTTACTGAATTAACCTCCTTGTTACATGTTTGACTCCTTAACACAACCTTAAACCAAGCTATAGTGGTGTTACAAGGTCTGTAGCAGCAGCAGACCTCACTGTCTCAGGATAGTGTATGGCATAGATGCGCCATACACAAGCACAGGACCAACAAGATCTCAATGCCATTTTTGCCTTGGCACCGGTACAGTAATTGCTATTTGGTACGTGAATGATGAATGCAAAGAAGGTCGATGAGCGATGAGCGGAGCTTTAGCCCAAAAACACAAATTTCACCCACCAAATAGTGATAATAACACGTAAAAATGGTATAGAACTATCACAAACAAGTTTGTGAACATATTCCACCAATTAAAACAATTTCACAACAATTTAAGCTAGGTTAATTTCTCAAATTCCATGATTTTCATATAAAACTCAAATTTTGATATTCATCCCCAAAAATCCACACTGTGAATTCAATACATGGCCAAATCACTTCATTCAAATTACGTTATGCTCGTTTCTTGATGAACTAACATATACAAGCTTCAATTTACAATTTCATATACTAACTGGCCACTAAAATTGATACTTTGCATGAACCATATGAAAAATACATATACTGTAAAAATTCTACTGTTATCCGAAATTAGCATGCAATTCTAGTTTAAACATAAACTCTAGCATCACCAACATGTATAATCACAATTATCTCATTGTATAGCAACAATTCAACGAATTTGATTTCACAGAGTACATGAATTTTTTGCTGTAATTCACATATGTAGACATATACATATATATTAAGGTTGTGTAAGAAGTACCTTCAAATTGCTTGCAATCCTTTTTGTTAAACACTACAAATTCTCTGAAATCCTTCTTTCTCAAATTCTGTCAACTCTCACAAAACTCAGTATTCTCTAGGCTTAGCAAATAAGGCGTAAAGCCAACTTATAAACAATGCGTAAAATAAAACTGCTAAACCTTAATACGCCAACTTAATAAAATGTCAGTTACAAAATAAACGTATATATTATAAATATATTATATTTATTATTTTAATTTATTTTATTTAAATTCAAAAATTAGAAATCCCAAAGCCATAAGGCTTGTTTGGCAAAATCCTTTAAATTTTAAAGAATTAAGATATTTAAGCCTTGTTTGGCAAAAACTAAATTGAACTCCTTTGCTTTTATTTTAATAAGCAATTTAGTTTATAATTTATAATTACATCTTATTTATTTGGATTTCCATATCCAACATTAACCAATTAAATTAATCACATACCCTATTTTAAATTAAATATACCATTTTAGTAAATATCACAAAATTATAATTTTCACTATAACTTTATTTAATAATTTATATACCATTTTAAATTATTAATTAACAATATAACACTTCATGTCATATTACAACTCTCTAAATTATAAATTAATTTAATTTAGAATATTATCTAATAATTTTGATTCATTAATATTTATTAACAACCATCATATCAATAAAATATATATTTCATCAATTTCAACAATACACATCAAATAAATATTTATAATATTCAATAAATATTTAATATTACACTTTAAAATTCTGGATCGTTACAGGTAACAGTCAATGCAGAACCAGAATATCCTATTCATACACAAATCGATATGCCTATAATCAGTCTCAATGAGGGAGTTGAGCCTGTCAGATTTCAAGCCTTTGGGGTGAGCAACAATCATTACCAACCTATTGGGGGCCCATCTTTGAAGCCTAGAGTTTCCACTGAAGTAATGTCGCTAGTCAGGAAATGATACCTTTGGGTTTCTAGCCTGGACAAGGGTTAGGGAAGTGTCATCAAGGAATCATAAGTACAGTTCAAATTCCTAGCCAGATAGGGAAGGCTGGATTAGGCTATTCCTCTGGATCAGATCATCGGAACCCGCACAAACATCCATAAATTCTTTCCTCTACAATTCTGTAACCTAATCTTACAGATGCACGATTTGTAAAGCCTATCAGGAAAATTCCTATTTTTGTGGTGGGTATGTTGATTCCTAGGGCCAAGCCGGCTAGTGGAAAAGAAGTCTTAATTTCATATCAAGAAAGTGAGGAAAGCAATCAAAGACTCAAACAAGAATTGAAAAATCAGTTATTTAAGATGTACTTTCTGGTTCATACTGAGGGTATGAACGTGGATATCCCAAATGATGACTATTTAGAAGATCAAATCTTGACCCCTCACATAAATAGGGCTAAGGACTCCTCGTAATTAGGGGGATCAGCCCTTCGTACAATGTATTATCCACAAACATTTCAACGCTAATCGTAAAATTATCCCCTAATAATAATAGGGTTGTTCATCTCAGTATTTAGAGTACAAGTCAGCACCAAAGAAAGTTTATTTTGGACAAGCTTTCAAGGGTAATTTGAAGTTTAACGAACATCAACTAAAGGACTAGTTGAATCAATAATGTTCGATAACACAACAGTTGATCAATAATAACACAATATAGAACAACGAATAAATGTAAGCAAACTAACTATATCTTGAACTCATGCTTAGAAACAACTATAAAGCCTAAATATTGAATGACAATAAACCTTGCTTGAATAAAGTTTAGCTAGGACTATGAATTATTGAATATACATTAAGTAATAGAAAGCTAAAAATAAATCTTGCTCATTATGAGAATAGCTTGTGTCCAGTAAATGAACTAAGATAATTCAACATTAGAAATTAGAATTCAAGAAAATTGCATTCATGGTACATGAAGGACAATAAAGAAACTTGTCTAACAATAAACAAGTTATAATGCATCAATAAATATTGGAATTCAAACTTGTTCAAATAAAGTTAAAGTCATAGCTAGCTTGCTCAAATAATGACTAGGAATACAAAAGTTCGCTTAATGAAAGGTTAAAGTAAGAAACTTGCTAAATGTAAAAATAGAAACTTGCTCAACGTAAAAAGAGAAGTTTGGAAACTTGCCTCGAGTGTAAGCTATAATATTAAACTCACGTTCACCTACACGTAGGTTTAGAACCACAATACCTATTAAGTATGCTAACATACCATAACATGTACATTTCTAACTAAACTTATCATTTTTGCACAAGTCTTATGCTACTATACAAATATCAAAAATTTCAAGTGTGTTAACCTCACAACACTTAACTAACGTTTATTGTATAACTAACTTATAACATAACACGTTCATCACTTATAATCACGTTTACAAAGTTGAAATCATCAATGACATGACACGTTACTGAATTAACCTCCTTGTTACATGTTTGACTCCTTAACACAACCTTAAACCAAGCTATAGTGGTGTTACAAGGTTCAGAAGCGTAGGTGTGCGGTAGCAATGGCAATTTGTTTTTGCCTTGGCATCGGTAGAAATTGCTACAAGTACGACAGAATGCAAAGAAGGGCGATGAGCGATGGCCAAACTTTAGCCCAAAAACACAAATTTCACCCACCAAACAGTGATAATAACACGTAAAAATGGTATAGAACTATCACAAACAGGTTTGTGAACATATTCCACCAATTAAAACAATTTAACAACAATTTAAGCTAGGTTAATTTCTCAAATTCCATGATTTTCATATAAAACTCAAATTTTGATATTCATCCCCAAAAATCCACACTGTGAATTCAATACATGGCCAAATCACTTCATTCAAATTACGTTATGCTCATTTCTTGATGAACTAACATATACAAGCTTCAATTTACAATTTCATATACTAATTGGCCACTAAAATTGATACTTTACATGAACCATATGAAAAATACATATACTATAAAAATTCTACTGTTATCCGAAATTAGCATGCAATTCTAGTTTAAACATAAACTCTAGCATTACCAACATGTATAATCACAATTATCTCATTGTATAGCAACAATTCAATGAATTTGATTTCACAGAGTACATGAAATTTTTGTCATAATTCACATATGTAGACATATACATATATATTAAGGTTGTGTAAGAAGTACCTTCAAATTGCTTGCAATCCTTTTTGTTAAACACTACAAATTCTCTGAAATCCTTCTTTCTCAAATTCTGTCAACTCTCACAAAACTCAGTATTCTCTAGGCTTAGCAAATAAGGCGTAAAACCAACTGATAAACAATGCGTAAAATAAAACTGCTAAACCTTAATACGCCAACTTAATAAAATGTCAGTTACAAAATAAACGTATATATTATAAATATATTATATTTATTATTTTAATTTATTTTATTTAAATTCAAAAATTAGAAATCCCAAAGCCATAAGGCTTATTTTGGCAAAAACTAAATTGAACTCCTTTGCTTTTATTTTAATAAGCAATTTAGTTTATAATTTATAATTACATCTTATTTATTTGGATTTCCATATCCAACATTAACCAATTAAATTAATCACATACCTTATTTTAATTTAAATATACCATTTTAGTAAATATCACAAAATTATAATTTTATTATAACTTTATTTAATAATTTATATACCATTTTAAATTGTTAATTAACAATATAACACTTCATGTCATATTACAACTCTCTAAATTATAAATTAATTTAATTTAGAATATTATCTAATAATTTTGATTCATTAATATTTATTAACAACCATCATATCAATAAAATATCTATTTCATCAATTTCAACAATACACACATCAAATAAATATTTATAATATTCAATAAATATTTAATATTACACTTTAAAATTCTGGATCGTTACAGGTAACAGTCAATGCAGAACCAGAATATCCTATTCATACACAAAGCGATATGCCTATAATCAGTCTCAATGAGGGAATTGAGCCTGTCAGATTTCAAGCCTTTGAGGTGAGCAACATTCATTACCAACCTATCGGGGGCCCATCTTTGAAGCCTAGAGTTTCCACTGAAGTAATGTCGCTAGTTAGGAAATGATATCTTTGGGTTTCTAGCCTGGACAAGGGTTAGGGAAGAGTCATCAAGGAATCATAAGTACAGTTCAAATTCCTAGCCAGACAGGGAAGGCTGGATTAGGCTATTCCTCTGGATCAGATCATCGGAACCCGCACAAATATCCACAAATTCTTTCCTCTACAATTCTGTAACCTAATCTTACAGATGCACGATTTGTAAAGCCTATCGGCAAAATTCCTATTTTTGTGGCGGGTATGCTGATTCCTAGGGCCAAGTCGGCTAGTGGAAAAGAAGTCTTAATTTTAGATCAAGAAAGCGAGGAAAGCAATCAAAGACTCAAATAAGAAATGAAAATTCAGTTATTTAAGATGTACTTTCTGGTTCATACTGAGGGTATGAACGAGGATATCCCAGATGATGACTATTTAGAAGATCAAATCTTGACCCCTCGCATAAATAGGGCTAAGGAGAACCGGTCAAAGGAAAATACTGACCCTGACATGAATTCAGTCATACTCATCATCAAAGAGGAGGAGGACATCAACTATCCCTTCATCACAGCTATCAACAAAGACTTAACCCTAGGAAATTAGAGCAACACTCCTTGCATCTGCCGAAAAGGGTAAAAAGGGCAGAAAGTCCATATGCTCTGTAATGTAGATATTATTAACTGCTTACTTTTGTTGCACAGTACTAGTAGTTACTTTTTTCATGATTTTACTAACGCTTTGTATGATCAAACAATCTCATATATTAACTGAAAGCATTTTGTTTTAGGGACTCTAAAGTTAGATCTGTCTAGCCTTGCTGATGGAATGCCAAATCTCCACAATGACTATAACTTTGACGTAGAGTTGGACTTTGACTTGATGGGGATTGAGCAAGAAGAGATAGAGGACTATGAGGTGCCTGAGGACATCAAAGAATGGGTCAAAGATAAACTTAAACCAAACCTTGATCAAACCACCTCTGTCAATATCAGAACCTCAGAAAACCCTAATGAAATCGAGATAGGCATGGACCTTACCCCAAGGTAAAGAAAAGACCTAATTGTTCTACTAACCTAGTTTCAGAATGTGTTTGCATGGTCACATGAGAACATGATCGATTTGTCTACTAATATTGTCATTCATCGTCTGCCCATTAAGCAAGGATTCAAGCCAGTCAAGTAGAAGCTCAGGCGAGTAAAACCTGAGTGGAGTCTGAAAGTTAAAGAAGAAATTGTTAAATAATTTAAAGCCGACATCATCATGATATCAACCTACCCTGAGTGGCTGTCCAATATAGTTTATGTGTCTAAGCCCCGAGGGAAGGTACGAGTATGCATGGATTACATGGATTTGAACGAAGCTTATCTCAAAGATAATTTCCTAGTACCTTTTATCCACATACTAATAGAAAACGCGACTTAGTATGGCATGCATTCTTTTGTTGACTGCTTCGCTGGGTACCATCAGATCTGTTTGCTAAAGAAGACAAGGAGAAAACATACTTCATCACTCCCTGGAGAACTTTTTGTTACAGGCGTTTATCTTTCGGCCTTATCAATGCCGGTGCCACCTATTATCGAGCCATGATGGCCTTTTTCCATGATTTGATGCACAAAGAAATAAAGGTCTATGTGGATGACATCATCATCAAATCCTAGAAGGAAGATGACGATATCAACCATCTCAAAAAGCTTTTCAACCGATTGCGCAAATACAACTTGAAGCTGAATCTGGCCAAGTATGCCTTCGGTGTCAAGTCAGGCAAGTTACTGGGATTTCTAGTAAGCCACAGAGGCATTGAACTAGATCCCGCCAAAATTGAAGAAATCACCAGGATGCCCGTGTCCTGAATAGAAAAAGAAATACGGGGATTTCTAGGGACAAACAATTTCATCGGCAGATTCATCTCTCAACTCATAGCAACGTGTGAGCCCATCTTCAAGCTGTTAAAGAAAATTCCTCCATGAAGTGGAATAAAGAGTGTCAAAAAGCCTTTATTTCCATCAAAAAGTAATTGGTCAAAGCTCCCGTCTTGGTATCTCCAAGGGATAATGTTCCCATGTTTATGTAGCTGTCAGTTAATGAAAATGCTATGGGCTGCATGCTGGGACAAAAAAAGAATAGAGGCAAGGAAAGAGATATTTATTACCTCAACAAAAGATTCAGTAGCAGTGAGCAGAAGTACACTTTGATTAAAAAGACATGTTGTGCATTAGCATGGGCCGTTATGAGGTTACAACATTATCTTCATGGGCACACAACCTATCTCATATCCTGCATGGATCATTTGAAGTGCGTATTCAACAAACCCATGTTGAATTACTGACTGTCCAAATGGCAGTTGATCCTCCAACAATTCGACATCATCTACGTGACTCAAAAGTCCATCAAAGGTCAAAGAATTGCGGATTAATTGGCCGAAGCACCATTAGGGAATTTTGAACCCTTAGAAACATATTTCCCAGATGAAGGAGTAATGACAATTCAACAAATCCATCAGGAAAATATAGTCCAATCTTGGAAATTATATTTTGATGGAGTCATAAACATGGAAGATGCCGGAGCAGGGGTAGTCCTGGTATCTATTTTCGGAGAACAGTATCTCGTGGCTATCAAGTTTTAGTTTTTCAACACCAACAACATAGCTGAGTATGAAGGTTGTATAATGGGATTAAAACTGGCCCAATCCATGGATGTCAAACAGTTAACTGTTTTTAGGGATTTCGAGCTGGGCATCAAGCAAACCACTAGGGCATATCACACCAAAGAATTGCATTTGCTGCCTTACCATCAAAAAGTTATCAAGATGGCTATGGAATTCGAAGAAATATCCTTCATCCATATCCCTCGGAATAGGAATAACTTTGCCAAAGCGTTTGTAACCTTGGCTTCCTTGATCAACATATCTGAAAGGGGAAAAATCTTAGATATCAAATTTACAAACCAGAAGGCACTAGCCTATGGAAATTACATTGGAGAAGTATCAGATGAACTTCCTCCCATCAAACAGCCATGGTATCATGACATCAAATAATATCTGCGAGATAGATCTACGCCCGCTGGGGCAAGCTAAGCTGAAAGAAAGTTGATCCATAAAATGGCCATAAAATTCTACTTGATCGGAGATATACTTTACAAAAGTGATGCGGGAATAGGCCTTCTAAAATGCCTAGACAGAGACTAAGCCTAAAGACTCATGGATGAAGTCCATGGTGGAGTATGTGGTCCACATATGAGAAGTCCTTTGCTTGCCAAGAAGATATTAAGAACAGGGCATTATTGGATTTCTCTCAAAGCTGACTATAACGATCCTTCCAGGAGATTCTATCAATGCCAAATTTATAAAAATGACATCCACGCTCCTCCAAATAAACTACACAATATGATTTCACTATGTCTCTTTTCCATGTGGGAATGGACGTGATTGGGCCAATATAACCCAAAGCCAGTAATGGTCATCAGTTTATCTTCACCGTGATTGTTTACTTTACCAAATGGGTAAAAGCGACCTCTTTTCCCAAAGTCATCAAAGAGGTAATCATTAATTTCATCAGAAACAATGTCATCTGTCGATATGGACAACCAGAGGTGATCGTATCGGATAATGCCAAGAATCTAAATAACCAGATGATGGAGTAATTATGCAACAAATTCTAAATCAAACATCTTAACTCCATCATTTATCGTCCAAAGATGAATGGTGTTGTTGAAGCAGCCAATAAGAAAATCAAGAAGATCATGCGAAAGATGTTTGCCAATCCCAAGGGATGGCCTGACTTATTGCCTCTAACTTAGCTAGCCTATAGAACGTCAATGCACACTTCTACTGGGGCTACCCCATACTCATTGGTCTATGGCATGGATACAGTGCTTGTAATACTCGAGAATTTTATAAATAATTTTAGTAATGAGATAAAGGTATTTGCAATTATTTGTGTCCATATATATATATATATATATATATATATATGTGTGTGTGTGTGTGTGTGTGTGTGTGTGACATGGGACTAATACTTCAATACAAATTGAATCATGTATGAAAGGTTTAAGAAATATATTGATAATGTTGATAAGCTTGGTTGTGATTCATTAAGCTTAAGTGTTAAGCCTTTTGTGGCATAATTAATTTCTTAATGAGATTAATTGATGGATAACTTAATGAAGTGTTGGATCTAGGATATATCTAAGCCCAACATTAATAATGTAACATACTTGCATAAGTTGGGAGTTTAGCCCAAGAAATTGAATTGGTAGATGTGACGCCCCCAAATCTGGGTATCTTCCAACCCGATAGATGGTGCTACACGGTGCTACTATTCACACATACATTCAATTGAAATACCTCAAAAGTGTGAATATGTCTTCTATATATTACAAAATAATATTTCCCTTCCCAGGTTCTTTGTAACCATTACATATATTTTTCGTCATAGTATCAAATAAATACAAAATTCATATTATGTTATTACAAAGACAACTATTTTTCCGCCTTAGCCTTTCCTTTATCCTTATTGGATCCTTCGGTCTGTTCATTCTTAGCTGCATTCATATGGTTCAACCAAGGGTGAGCATAACTAGCTCAACAAGTATAACAATTTCAGTTTAGCAATATGTTTGAATTATATGAATATATATTTTGTATAACCGAAGCAATGGTTATGAAGTACTATAGATAATTCAAAATAGCACTTCTCTTTTCTTTTAAATGTTTAACAATGAAGAACATCTGTTAAACCTTGATTTTTGGTCCAACACCTTGAGCATTTCATACTTTCTTTAAAAAGGACAACTCGGCACCAAGTCTGTAAGTCTGACATTTCTTACGAGCACATCTAGGCGATCAGCCTATATTACTCTATGTTGTATAACACTACTTAATTAACGTATCTACGTTTAAGTTTTGGCAACCTCACGTGTCAGTCAATTGACGACAAAACATTTATTTATTCATACTCAGTCTTTCTTTGAATCCATACCAAACAATTGGCATAAGATAGCAATATCAATAATATTTTGATAGATTAACATGAAATCCATAAAATACATTGTCTAGCCAAAGGAATTGGCTTCGACTTCTTTGTACATCAATTTATGCGTAAGATACATAAATCATAAAGCTTGTCCAAAATGAACATAGACAAGGGTTAGAACACTTTCCTTTAGCGTATTCTATTATTAATTCACTTCCCTTTTGAGTCTTTATAGATTCTACATCACATAATTACATAGCATACCACATTAGGTCATAAACAATCATCAAATATTGTCATTAACTTATCTGTTCATTCTTCTCAGTCTAACTATCCATTTGTTTAACTTAACATTCATTAGGTTAGTTAACATTCATTATAGCTTCATAACATGTTATTGTTATAAGTAATCTTATTTATTCAATGCTTAAGTAATTACAATCTAAGTAAACTCAAACATTTATTTAATATGTGTATGGTTTACCGTATTACTTTATGTTAACATTCTCGCAACCATTCGTTAACTTTTAATCATTAAGCTTAAGGTTTTAATCATCCTTTATAATGTTACTTTAAGTTTAATTTAGGTCATAATTCACATTCAATCAACTTCCTTTTTCTTTGTATTCATTATCATTCTTCTCTACCTCTTGCCTAGTATTGGCACTGCGACACCAGCTTCCTTTGTATATGTCATGCTGCAGCGTGACTCATCAGTGTCTGGGATCCGGGCACGACGCTGCAGTGCCATGTTCATAGGCTTGGGTGGCGCTGCAGCGCCGGCCCTGAGCCTTTGAATTTTTTTTAAGTTTTTCATTTCAAATCCTTTCTGGGCTCGTAACTTAATCGTTATAAGTCGGAATTGGCTCATTCAAAAGCCATTATCTCACATATCTTGTATACTACGATTTCATTAAGAAAACGTATGTTTTTTGAATCCGTTAACATTAAATTCACTGATTAAATTTTTTATTACGCTTTCGTTAAACGTTCGTGAATGTTCATAGCTCGCTTCTTTGTTTTAAGTCAAAATTCGACCATTCTTGAGTCCATAACTCTTAAATGCAAAGTTCTACGATACGCCATTGAAAACTAAGGTTTTCGAGTTAAACGACAACTTTTGACTTTCATTTTGAGAATTTCACGATTTCGACGTTTATCGTCTAATCTCGTTAATTTCGTCATAACTTCGTTATTTGAGATTTTTACTCCGTTAAAAATGGATTCATTCCATTATCCAAACATCCATCATACTAAACAAACATATGTCATTTAATCCTACATATGATGGTTTTAAACTTTTCCATTAACAACATATGATAAATATGCATGTGTTCTTCATTAGTTCATATTTCTATGATTTTGATTCCACTTGTAACATGGTTTATTAATGTTTAAGGACCACTAATAGCCATCCTTGTTACTCCTTAGAATACATGCTCCACTAATATCAACTTCTCTATCAAAACTACAAATGAAGAGATGAAGATTAAAGGTTAAAGATTCTTTACCTTTGATGTTCTAACTTTCTTCTTTTTCTTCTTGGATTAATTAAGATAACTCTCACTTCTCTCTGAATATGATTGTTCTAAGTGTTGGTGGAAATTAAACAACCAACAAAAGACTAATTAAGCTTTCTATTTATAAGCTTTGCAAAGTGAGGGCAAAGGAGTTAAAAAGCCACCCACCTCCTTACTATTCCACCTCTTTACTATTCAATACTTGCTAACAAAGCCAGCTCCTTTGCTTGGCCACCAAGTGGTCAGCCATGACTAACCATGGGGGCCCACATGGGTTGCCCTATGGGTTTTTCTAACCTAGTGACCCATCGGTTCGATCCACAGGTTCGATTCTTGGTTCATGCCTAGGTTTAGTTAACTTTGGGCCTAACATTGGGCTTGAATTAATTATCTTTGGGCCTTAACATAATTGTAAGACCTCAACTTTCATAAATAAAGATTAATTTTTCTCAAAATATATTTTTGAATATTATGGTGTGGATTTGATATAATGGTATAGTTGTGGGTAATATTTATAAATTTTGCAAAGCATGCAAGTTGTTATAAAATATTTGATTGGTCGGGGAATATTCGTTTTTACAGGAAATATTTGTACGATGACACAATCACTGGTGGACCCCATAACGAAATTATTGTCGGAGTTATAAAAAGACAAAAATATCTTTTTATAAAAATAACGGCGAAATTTTTACCGTTAAATGTGGAATTACCCGGTGATGAAAAGTACAGTAATATGTATGGTTGTATAGTAGCACACGATATTGATTATTGATGATTACGTGAGAAGTCACTCATTTTTATTCAATTATTGCTACAGTAATTGCTGCATAGTATCTCACGTTATTTGATTCAATTATTGTTATAATATTTTATATTATTAAATCAATAATTGAGATGACAAGTTATTCATATTATTATTTGCATAATTAACAATGTCTAGAAAGTTCTGTCGATAAAAGAGGTTTGGTCACCTAATTGCGCGCTAATAGGGAGAAATCCTTATCGGAAAGCCCCTCTTTCCTGGGAATGATCTGGTTGTTAATATTGCATGTTATAATAATAATGAATAAATGTTGTTAAAAATATTGTGGGGATTTTTATGAAGTATTTGTTGTAAATTTTGCTTATTATATGGACCCCCATTTACCCATTTTTCAAAATAATCGATAGAAAGTTATTCAGTATATATATATTGGTGGGGGCAAGAGTGGGTCATGTGGGGCCCACATGTTGGTGGAATAATGGAGTCAGGGGGGAACAATACTTCACGGGAGGGAGTAACTGATTATTATTATTATTATATATATATATATTATAATAAGTTTTATTTTTTATGAAAAATAGAATATATTATATTTTATTATGCATAGTGTTTGCGTAGTGTCTGCATATATGTAATTTATACGAGAAACTTATTCACTTGAACGTCTTGCTTGTATATACATAAATGAGATTGTAAGACTGCATGGTATGCCAGTATCCATAGTTTTTGATCGAGACCCAAGATTCACTTCACGATTTTGGGTTAGTTTACAGAAATATATGGGCACGGATTTACGATTTAGTTAGGCATATCATCCTCAAACGGATGGGCAGTCGGAGAGGACTATTCAAACTCTTGAATATCTATTTAGACTTATGTCCTAGACTTTAAGGGAAGTTGGGACAAATTCTTGCCATTAGTGGAATTTTCCTACAACAACAGTTATCAAGAAAGCATCGGCATGGCTCCATTTGAGGCGTTGTATGGACGCAAGTGTCGTTCTCCAGTATGCTGGGATGAGGTGGGTGAAACAACATTGTTGAGACTAGAATTGGTATGTATAACTACGGAGAAGATTCAAATAATCCGACAACGTATAAAAACCTCACAGGATCGACAAAAGAGTTATACTGATCTTCATCAAAAGGACGTGGAATTCAATGTTGGTGATCGTGTGTTGTTACGGGTGGCCCCATAGAAAGGAATTACAAGATTTGGAAAGAGATGAAAGCTCAATCCTCGATTCATTGGGTCGTTTGAAATCCTCAATCGAGTAGGCACTGTGGCCTATAGACTCCCCTTACCGCCAAGTAAGGCTTATGCTCATAACATTTTTTATATATCCATGTTACGTAAATATGTGGAAGACCCAAACCACATTATTTATTTAGAACCAAATGAAATAACAGAAGATTTGACGTATGAAGAGGTACCTGTTAAAATCTTAGATAAGAAGGAACATATTATACGCTCCAAGGTTATACCTCAAGTCAAAGTTTTGTTGAGAAACCACGATGTTGAGGAAACAAACTGGGAGTTTGAATCTGAAATGAAATCAAGGCATCCTCACCTCTTCAACATACAAGGTACGTACTCCAATTTTGAGAACGAAATTTCATAAGAAAGGGAGGTTGTAAGACCCCAACTCTCATAAATAAAGATTAATTTTTCTCGAAATATATTTTTGAATATTATGGTGTGGATTTGATATAATGGTATAATTGTGGGTAATATTTATAAATTTTGCAAAGTATGCAAGTTGTTATAAAATATTTAATAGGTCGGGGAATATTCATTTTAAAAGAAAATATTCGTACGATGACACAATTATTGGTGGACCCCACATCAGAATTATTGTCAGAGTTAGAAAAGGAAAGAAATATCTTTTTATAAAAATAACGGCGAAAGTTTTACCATTAATTGTCGAATTACCTTGTGATGAAAAGTACAGTAATACGCGTGGTTGTATAGTAGCACACGATATTGATTATTGATGCTTACGTGAGAAGTCACTCATTTTTATTCAATTATTGCTATAGTAATTGTTGCATAGTATCTCACGTTATTTGATTCAATTATTATTACAATGTTTTATATTATTAAATTAATAATTGAGATGAAAATTTATTCATATTATTATTTGCATAATTAACAATGTCTAGAAAGTTCTGTCGAAAAAAGGGGTTTGGCACCTTATTCCGCTCCAATAGGGAGAAATCCTTATCGGAAAGCCCCCTCTTTCCTAGGAACGATCTGGTTGTTAATATTGCTTGTTATAATAATGATGAATAAATGTTGTTAAATATACTGAGAGAATTTTTATGAAGTATTTGTTGTAAATTTTGGTTATTATATGGACCCCCATTTACCTATTTTTCAAAATAATCAGTAAAAAATTATTCAGTATATATATATATATATATTATTGGCGGGGGCCACGAGTGGGTCAGGTGGGGCCCACATGTTGGTGGAATAATGGAGTCAGGGGGAGCAATACTTCACGGGAGGGAGTAACTGATTATTGTTTATATATATATATATATATATATATATAATAAGTTTGGTTTTTTTATTAAAAATAGAATATATTATATTTTATTATACATAGTGTCTGTATAGTGACTGCATAGTAAAATTATAAAAAAAAAAATTAAACGAAAGTTACGTCCGTGAGTTTTAACACTGTGCATTCGTGATTTTTTTACTAAATAGTATCCTTCCATTCCCCTATAAATAGGATGCTTAGTTTAGAATTGAAAATTGCACCAGAATCAGAAAATTCTTCTTCTATAATATTGAGCGTATTTCTTTCGAGTTTTAGGAAGCTTTGAGTATAGAAAATAGTGAAAATTTTTTCAAGAATATCTCTGCTATACCAGTTGGAATACTCTCCTTTTTAAGGTAAGAGATACTATTTTTGTTCAATATTCGTAAGAAATAATATTTTCTTCCATACTCTATAATATGTAAGTAATATTATTTCGTTTCAGATTCCGAATTCTACACTCATTTTGTTAATGTTTTGGCTTCTATACTCTATGAAATTAGTAGAATATCTTTGAAATTTGAACTTCATCCAGTATCTTTTTATGAAAATATTATTTTGAACATTCTTGATAAGTTTTAACTTTTTCATATCGGAGTACTATTCACGGGATACTATTCCCAAATTACTATTCACGGGGTACTATTCACTTGGGTACTATTCACTTAGAGTATTATTTATGACAAAAATTGATTTCTTTTCGGTCCAAATAATTTTTGATGCAATATTATTCTTGAATTTTACTCCACAAAGCAGTATCATGTTGACAATTTGGACATTATTGAATTATGGATAAATTAAATTATAAATCCTTAAAAATTTATCCTTTGCTTTTTTTAATTGAATTCTTATATCATTGTCATCGTCCTCATGCTTATATTGTGATAAAAGTCACCTTTGGCTTACGTGCATAGATGGGCTGTTGATTAGTATGATTATGACCAGGGATCATTCGGTATAATCATGACCTGTAATGTTACAAATTATGTGGTAAAAGTCCTCATTGGCTCGTAGTGCATTGATGGACAATTGTTGGTATGATCATGACCATTGATGATTACACAAATATCCTTAGTGCATGGATAATTCATGGACGTGATACTAATGAATATCCTTGGCCCGTAGTGCAGGGGTGATTCGATGATGTGGTTTATTTATTAAGCTGAGTCTCCACGATAAAATTGATGATAAACTTTTTAAATCATAGAAGATAGTAGATATCATGATCTACTTGACTTTTCTAATGGATTGCTTGTCCCGCTGCAGTTAAACTTGATGTTTATTGTATTTTATCAGTTTAACACTGTTGAAGGCTAACAATAATTTCTATTATCTTAATCAAAATATTTCTTACTAGGCTAGTTGAGCTCACCCTTTTGCTTTCATTATTCTCTTCAAGAAATGAGAACGTAGCCGGGACTAGTTGAGGAACAGAGTGATGGTCCGAGATGGTTGTTTTAGTAGTCCTCACTATTTAGTGTGATAATAAATGTAATGAGGATTAAATTTGAGTTTGGATATTGTGTATGACACAATATTCGTGTAAAAACTCAGCTATGTTTTGTCATATTTTACACGACAGTTGTATTAATTAAGTTTGTATTTGAATTTTATACTATGTATTTGGCGACTCAAGATGGGTGATGTATACCTATTTTGGGGGTGTCATAATAAATCACTTAGCTAATCCATCCTTTATTATCATTCTATCGTTACATATTTCCCCGAAGTTCAAAAATAGTTCTCGAGCAGAAATGGATGAATAGTGTTTTTCGGAGAATTTCTCGGAATGCTTTTATTTTCGTCTTGGAAATTCACACACCTTAATTATAGCACTTATCCATAATAGTACTAAATTTTTCCTCTTTTAGGTTATAGAATAACCTTCATCATGCTTACTCGCTCTAATTAACAAATAATATAATTTTATTCATTAATTATTCAAATAAAATTATTTTATATTATAACCCGATTTTCTCGGTTGTTACATTCTTCCCCCCTTATAAGGATTCTGTCCCCAGAATCTCGCCATAAATTAATCAAACAACTGAGGGTAATTCTTCTTTATCTTTTCTTCAAGTTCCCATGTTACTTCTTCGGCATCGTGGTTCCTCCATACTACCTTCACCGAAGGTATAACTTTATTCTGTATAACTTACTCTTTTCTATCAATGATTTTCATAGGCATTTCTTCATACGTCAAGTCTTTCTCAACATGAATAGGCTCATACTCTATTACGTGCTTATAATCTGGCTTATAAGGACATAACACAGATACATGAAACACATTGTGCATGCATTCTATATTTAGAGGTAATGCTACTATGTAAGCTACCTCTCCTACCCTTTTTAATATCTCGAAAGGTCTTATAAACCTTGGACTTAACTTTCCCTTCTTCCCAAAGCATATATTTCCTTTCCAAGGAGATACCTTTGGAAATACATATGAGCCGACTTCAAACTCTCTTCTCATTCGATAAGGATCTGCATACTTTTTTTGTCTATCTTGAGCTGGTACCAGTCACATTCATATTAACTTAACTATCTCCGCTGTCTGTTGTACCAATTTAGGTCCGAGCATTCGACGTTCTTCTACTTCATCCCAACACAATGGTGTTCTGCACTTCCTTCCATATAGAGCTTCATAAGGCGGCATGCCTATGCTTGCATGAAAACTATTATTATATGCAAACTCTACTAGCGGTAGATGTTCATCCCAACTACCTTTGAAATCCATGACGCAAGATCTTAGCATATTTTCTAACATGTGAATTGTCCTTTCGCTCTGCCCATCCGTTTATGGATGATAAGTTATACTTAATTTCAACTGCGTTCCCATCTATTCTTGTAGACTTCTCCAGAAATTTGATGTGAATCATGGATCACGATTTGACACTATCGAAACTGGTACCCCATGTCTGGAAATAATTTCCTTGACATAAAGTTTAGCTAACTGATCTAAGTTAAACTTGAATCTTATTGGCAAAAAGTAAGACGACTTCGTCAACTGGTCAACTATTACCCAAATAGCGTCGTACCCTCTCTGTGTAGTTGGAAGTCCCACCACAAAATCCATCGTGATATGCTCTTACCTTCATTCCGGAATTTCAAATGACTGTAACAAGTCGCTTGGTCATTGATGTTCGGCATTAACTTTTTAACAAGTTAAGCACCTACTTACATATTCTGCTATCGCTCTCTTCATATTTGGCCACCAAAAATTCTGTCTAAGGTCTTAACACATCTTAGTACTAATAGGATGAATCAAGTACCTTGAACTATGAGCCTCTTGTAATATTTCCTCCTTTAAATTTGTTTCACTTGGAACCCAAATTCTTCCTTCAAATCATAATAACCCTTCGTTATCAAGACTATACTTTATCTCTTTTTCATCAACTAGCCGTTTCTTCATTTGGTCACACTCATCATTTCTAAGTTGTACCTCCTTGATTCTCTCTCTACAATGGTAGGTCGACTCTCTGTTCTAAACAATTTCTGACCCGACTCTCTTAGTAATTTCACCTCTAACTCTATTCTAGCCATCTCTATTATTAACTCAGTTCGAGCCGTTAACATAGATAACTTTTCCCGACCTTTTCTACTTAAGGCGTCGGCAACCACATTCACTTTTCCTGGATGATACAGGATATCACAATCATAATCCTTTATCAACTCCAACCATCTCCTCTGTCTCATATTTAAGTCTTTTTGTGTGAAGATATATTTTAGATTTTTATGCTCCATGTATATCTCATATTTCTCTCTATATAATTAATGCCTCCAAATCTTTAAGGCAAATACTACTGCTTTAACGACCATAAAATTCATACAATATAATTCTCAACTTCAGTCGTTAATAACACATCTACTTTCTGATTTTACATCATTATTCGATGTTAAACTTTATAAAATGGGGAATGATTTAAACTTTTATGTCTTTTTACTTTAATTCCCTGAATCAAAACCTTTATCATATAAATGTCTTTGAATCAATCTTATTTTATGATTCACTTTACCATTGTTATTATATAAAATTTTACATTTCAATCCGATAACCTTTACATATCAGTTAACTCTAACTTTAGCTTTACAACTCAACATAAAACTATACATCATAAAACATTTAGTATATCTCATGAATCTTAATCATGGTATTAAGAAATAACAACTTTAGCTAAAATATTAATCTTCGTGTATTATTTCTGATCCACGTCATTCAAGTAGCACATAGTGTTACCTTCAATCCTTAACCTGCAAAAATGGTTATTTGCAAGGTTAAGCTCAACAGCCCAGCAAAATCTAACAGTTTTCATGCATCACGTAGCACATAATAACATGCTCAACATATATCTCATAAACATTGGACTAACATAACATACATATTACAGTTCATATAACAAGTATAAAGATTGAGTTCCTTACTCAATTAACATGCTTTACTCAATCAACGTAGTCATGAGTTGACTTTAACATTTCATACATTCAACATATATATAACACATCATGCTCTTTACAATAAAGATTTAAAACAACTAATCACCAAGTTCACATAGCAAATAGGAACCGAAAAACTTGTCTTAATCGTTGTTTACCAATAACAGTTTAACAGCTTACAGCTATCTGCACTTCACGTGCCCTACACAATTATATAATCATTCACATTAACTATTAGCCATATAGAAATGCGTAGTAGTTGTAATGTAAACTTTACTCTACATCTCATAACCCTTCCTATTATCAATACACAATGTTTAATTTTATTGTGTTAAATTTTGACTTATAGCTCACTATATTTCATATTCAAAGTTCATTCAAGTGTTTAAGTCTTGCTAGGACTACTTATTGGTTTTATATTAACACTATTCAATACCATATAATATTAATTTTTTTTTATTTAAAACACGTTTTACGTTCATTATCACTTATCACGGCGTTTCGAAGTTTATTCATCACACGCCCAGTTTGTCTCTCTTGTGTGTGCTTAATATGCGTATACAACTTATCTAATATATTATTTATTAATGTTAAGCATCATTATACTTCATAATATTCATGTTCTATAACTTATAACAACATCTTTTATCGTCAAGAGCACTAAACTTGCATACGTGCATGCCCGACGCCCTCTAATTGCCTCCGAAAACACAATAGTCCTAAAGATGGCCATTTTGACCCCTGTTTCAAACCTCACATTTAAATACTTAAAGAATAAAAGTTGTAGGTCTATTCGTCATCGTTCTGGATCATCTTGAATCACCTCAATCGGAGTTCCTATGAAAAGGTTATGATCGTTTTACCAAGACAAGTCAAAGCAGTCACAATTAGCACACATTGGGCGCGACCGCACCCCTTTTCCTCACCATTCCAGCGCGCCCGCGCCATTGCCTAGCCCAAGGTGCGCGCTTGCGCGTGGCTTCGCACAGATTATAGTTTTTGACATAACTTTCTCATTTTAAGTCCGAATTAGTTAGTTTTAGATTCGTCGGACTCGTTAAACTCTTAGCTACTCATCTAGAGAATAATTATAACACTTCAAATATATTAACAAATCATTTTAAGGGTTCTAATTCAGTGTTCATGCTATATTTTCATGTTTTAAACATATTTAGCGAATTCAATTGCTACGACTTTGTTTCTTAACCAATTGACATGATTCAAACTACGTTATTTTCTTTTGTTCACATACTAACATAATCCAATACAAATTTACAGATTATAACAAATATTAGACATAAAATTTTGTACTTTCTTAAGCCATATCATATGAAGACACACTTTCCCAATATATGAATATATATTTCTCTTCACACCAGATCACATATTTAAAAATATATAGCATGTATATATACATACTCAAACTCAAAACATCTTATAATAAGAATTTTAATTATTAAATTTCTATTTTAATAACTTATAAAAATTCGGGTTGTCACATCCTTCCCCACTTATAAGGATTCCGTCCTCGAAATCAACGAAACCTCCCTTACTCGGTTTTCACCAAATCTCTTTTCAAAATTTATCGTTGAATATCTTCAACACATTACCTTAATATAGGTTTTATATTTCCTATTACATTCATTACCTCAACAAATTCTAGGTTTTATTTCATAACTTTCACTTGAACTCAATTATATTTTTAGTATTATATATTCTTTAACCCATTCATTTCCTTCTCTAAGGATCGTTATCATAAATACTCAGGATATTACATTCACCCATTCTTCTAAGAATTTTGTCCTTGAAATTTTATTTATTAATCTTCATTCAATAAATATATCAAAATAGATTTTATGCTAATACTTTATTTATTCATTGGGTTCTATAACCACTTCCTTCCACAAAGATCTTTCTACAATTATTAAACTTTTTTTTATTAAAAGTTTTACATTATTCTTTGATAATTCATCTCCTCCTCATTTCAAAATTTCTTTTCTCACTTATTTAATATATTCATCATTCAGTGTCGCATTCTACGACTCACTTCTTTTTAAGGAATATCATCCTTACCACATTCGCCTTTTATAATAGAAAGAATCTTCCACAATTGTTCAATAATTGGGAAGCAATATGAATAACTCAGGAATTTAAAAGATTCCAAATCATGATGAGTGGTCACAAGACCATGAACTACGTCCACGTTTATAAGTACTCTTTCAACTTAAACCTTAACAATCATTAGACTGTAGGGACTCCCGTACTTAGGGTGTTAAGCCCTTCGTACGATGTATTATACACTCTGTCCGCGATTATAAGTACTCTTTCAACTTAAACCTTAATAGTCATTAGACTGTAGGGACTCTCGTACTTAGGGTGATCAGCCCTTCATACCATGTATTATGCACAAACATCTAAACACTTCCGTATACTCCCCTATAAAAGGGTTGTTCATATCAGCTTTTCAACATCTGAATCCGCACCAAATCAATTTCGTTTGGAATAACTTCTCAAGAAATTTGACGCCCCCAAAATAGGTCTAATACATCCAACCCATTCCGAGTCGCCAATTACATGGTACAGAAAATAACTACAACTTTATTACTACAATTGTCGTGCAAAATACAACAATACATATACTGTGAGTTTTAATACCAACTGTGACTCATGTCCCAACTATGAACAACACCTCACATTGATACATTACATATAGGTACAGTCAATAACTATTTTAGAAATTAAAATCTTTGGGAAGTGCTCAAGGAAACCTTCGTATATGCTAGGCCAAGCGTCCAGGTTATGATAGATATCATATGTCCACAGAATTATCCTTGGTTGACCCAATAGACCCCAAAGAAAAACGAGAAGATTACTATCATGTTCTTTCCAATGGTGAGTCTTCTCTTGACATATAACTATCTCCACTGTCTGCAATTGAAAATTATATTTCAACCAAACTCCAAGATCATATAGGTAGTGCACGTAGATATACTCAACAAGTGGATGTGCACAACCTTGTCTTATGATAACATGAGGTTCTATGTTATTAGACATCTTGTATGATAGTGGCAAAACACCCTTCCAAAGTTGGGTTCACCTCACCCTATTTGGTTCACCAAAATTAAATATCAAAAGACGTATACAATACGACACACTTATCTAAAGTTCTCAATAAAATTATTTCCATACTATTTAGGGAGAACCTCAATAGCTATAGACCACCGTTCTATTCCCCTGTTATCCCCGCTCGACCGGGCAACACTCTTATTACCTGAAAGGAATTGTGAAGCAAAAGGGTGAGCACAACTAGCTCAGTAAAGAATATCATGACTAAAGATAATTAAATTATCAATAGCCTTCGTCAGTAATAAATCAGAGATTTAGAACATATGGTAGATGATAAAACTTTTCAACCATAGTTGCAGCAGAACGAGCAATCTATTAGAAGAGTCAAATAGACTATAAAGTCTATTTTTCTTCTCCTCATTAAAATTCCACCAATAATGTTTTATCCCTGTAACATCAATCAACAGTTCCTTTCCACAATCATATGAATAACTCATAATCATAATTGTGATTCTAAATTCATCTTCTCATCTAGGACGAAGATAATTTTCATTACTTGTCTTTACCTGAAAAATCAAAGATCATGGTTATACCAAATCAAAGTTCCTGTTCATAATCATACTAATAAATTCATCTTTGCACTACGGGCTAAAAATATTCATTAAAAGTTCATCTTTGCACTACAGGCCAAAGATATTCATCAATAATTCATCTTTGCACTACAAGCCAAAGATATTAATCTCTCAAAGAAATACATAATCATTTCAGAATTTATATAAACCATAATTATAACCATGTTGATCAATTCACCTTTGCACTTAAGCTAAAAATATTCAATTATAAATTCAATGGTCATGATCATACCAGTCAACGATTCAACTTTGCAATACTGGCCAAAGAGAACCCATAGTCACGATCATACCAATAATCTACCCATCTTTACGCTCAAGTCAAAGAGAAATTTCTTCACTAGGATTATAAATATGTTATATATGATAATAAAAATAATATGATCAAAACATGGATTTTATTTCAAGAGTAAGATTCACAAATCAACGATAATTTGGTCAGAAAAAGAAACTAATTTTGTTGTGAATAGTATCCCATGAATAGTAACTCATGAATAGTAACTCCGACACGAAACGATAAAGTTTTACAATAAAATCCATATCAATATTTATAACATTTTAATCCAAATATTATAAATCACTTAATAATATCATAATCTAATATTATTAATATTACAACAATATTTTAATCATTTCTTAAACTTATAAATAATTTATTTTAATTATTTATACTTTATTGATTAATGCATTTAATCATCCTAAAATGCCAAACTCATAAGATTTCATCACCAATAACCAAAACCCTCATCCAAAATTTCCATATACCTCATATAGGATTCTCAAGCCATAAAATCCTATTTTCCAATTTTCTTACTTCACATAACATATTTAATTCATTTACTCATAACTAGTTCATTTTCATGAAAAATACCAAATCAGTACAAACAAAAAAAAAATTCGGGATTTAGCAGAATATAGTCCCATATTGAACATATATTTTTCTCACAATTTTTAAAATTCATTTACTATTTTTCATATGGCCAAAACTGTCGAATATTTAGACATTTATCATAAACTGTACTTTAGTCCAAAAATTCTAAAATTTATAGAGTATACTGATATTATATACATGTACTCCCAATAAAAATTTCACCAATTTTGGAGTTAACCACAAGGAGTTATAAGGGTTTACTTTTAAAATAGTCTTTTCCCATAAAATTCATAACTCTTAATCTATACATCCAAAAATCGCCATTTTTGGACACAATATAGAAAACTCATCAAATTATCATTCCAAATTTTTCCAGAATTTTTGAAGGTCGGAAAAATTACGGAAGATGAAAAACATAATAACCCTTACAATCCCTTACCTCAAAAGTGCAGTACTTCTAACTGGAATATCGGATGTAAAGCCGAAGGAACCTTGCACTGAATAGAAACTCTCAAAAGATCTAAATACTCGCAAAAATACGCCCAATAATATAGAGAGAGAAAACTTGTTTCTGGTGTGATTTTCAATTCTAACTTAAACTCCTATTTATAGAAAAATGCTAGAACGCCAAATGAGACTAAATAATAAAATAATATTATTATTTTTTATTTCTTTTCTCCTACGCCACCAGCCATTCAAGACCAGCCATCACACTTGAAAAAATTTCTAGCACATGTTTTCCACCAAAAACAAAAGTGGGTCCCACCCATAATTTTTAATAAAATATTTAATTTCTAAAACTTCAACAATTCATAATAAATAGCCCTTTTATCAGAAAAATATTAATTTTATGTCCATTCCACACGAAATCGAATTCTCTACAACTTTGTAGCTTTATGTTTTCCCAAATTTCAGACAGAAAATATCCGAAATCCATAAACGGATGATTTTCAACACCTCTTAAAATTCATAACAAATCATACGCTAATTTTTAATGGTTCAAAATTTGTGGATATATACTCAACTTATACATATATAACATATCAAAAAATCACAACGATCCAATGGTCGGATTAAAATTATAACTCACGCAATAGAGCTTTAAGAACACCGATTTGATCTTTTAATACCTCCAATCTAACAAAATACTGATAAAACACCTCAACATTAATTCCTTCATTTATAACCACATAAATAAATCCATCATTTATATCCACATCAAATAAATATTTCCTTATCATATAAATCAATAATTAATTATTCACAAATAATATTACAGAATCACAATAATGACAACCAGGCAGTTCCCAAGAAAGAGGGGGCTTTCCGATAAGGATTTTTCCTTACTGGCGCGCAATTAGATGTCCTAACCTCTCCTCGACAGAACTTTCTAGACATTGCCAATTATGATATCTAATAATATTATTCAAATAATATGACTTATTGATCTGATAATGGGAAATGATGTGCAGTGACAATTATTGAAACAACAATAATATAAAATATTGAACAATAACTATTATAATAATTATTGAGTAGTGTCTTCTTACGTAAGAATCAATAATTCAAAAATAATGTGCAATACCGTGTGCTACTGTGCAACCATGTGTATTACTATATTTTAACTACCAGGTATTCCAAAAGTGTTAACGGTAACGATTATGCCGTTATTTATAAAAACTCAAACTTGTCGTTTTCTTCATCCGACAGTTATTCGTTATGTGGCCCACAAATGGTTGCGCCGTCGTACGAATATTCACTGACAACAAGAATATTCCACGACCAAACGAATATTCCCTGACAACAATGAGTATTTTGTAGCCACTTGCTTATTTTGAAAAATTTCATATATTACCCTTAACTTTACCTTTTTATCAATTTAACCATTTACTGAATAATAATTATAAGAAAAATGGAATACTTTTATTTTATAAAATTCGAGGTCTTACAATCTCCCCTCCTTATGAAATTTCATCCCCGAAATTTACCTACCTGATATTTCAAAGGGTTGAGAATACCTTGTTTTTATTTTAGATTTCATCTTCCCTGTCATCATGATTTCTCCATTGCTCATCTCCTGTATTTCAGATATCATTCTTGAATACAGCTTCAAAACAAAAGTTAATTGACGTATCACAATTTGTCAACTTAAGTAAGAAAATTTAGCTTAGGTAGGACACACACTAGCGAAGGATATTACTCGTCTCTCCCTTTCTAGTTCTAATCCTGGATCTCTGCTAGAGATCATATCCTTAAGCTCTGATACCAAATGTGACGCCCCCAAAATAGGTTCAATCCATCCAACCCATTCTGAGTCGCCAATTACATGGTACATAAAATAACTACAACTTTATTACTACAATTGTCGTGCAAAATATAACAACACATATACTGTGAGTTTTAATACCAACTGTGACTCATGTCAAAACTATGGACAACACATCACATTGATACATTACATAAAGGTACAGTCAATAATTGTTTTAGAAATTAAAATCTTTGGGAAGTTCTTAAAGAAACCTTCGTACATGGGAGGCCATGCGTCTAGGTTATGATAGATATCATATGTCCACAGAATTATGCTTGGTTAACCCAATAGACCCCAAAGAAAAACAAGAAGATTACTATCATGTTCTTTCCAATGGTGAGTCTTTTCTTGACATATAACTATCTCTACTGTCTGCAATTGAAAAGTATATTTTAACCAAACTCCAAGATCATATAGGTAGTGCTCGTAGATATACTCAGCAAGTGGATGTGCACAACCCTGTCTTATGATAACACGAGGTTGTATGTCATTAGACATCTTGTATGATAGTGGCAAAACACCCTTCTAAAGTTGGGTTCACCTCACCCTATTCGGTTCAGCAAAATTAAATATCAAATGACGTATAAAATCGACACACTTATCTAAAGTTCTCAATAAAATTATTTCCATACTATTTAGGAGAACCTCAATGACTATAGACCACCGATTTCTATTCCCTGTTATCCCCGCTTCGACGTGAACACTCTTATTACACGAAAGGAATTGTGAAGCAAAAGGGTGAGCACAACTAGCTCAGTAAAGAATATCATGACTAAAGATAATTAAATTATCAATATCCTTCGTCAGTAATAAATCAGAGATTTAGAACATATGGTAGATGATAAAACTTTTCAACCATAGTTGTAGCAGAACGAGCAATCCATTAGAAGAGTCAAATAGACTATAAAGTCTATTATCTTCTCCTCATTAAAATTCCACCAATAATGTTTTATCCCTGTAACATCAATCAACAGTTCCTTTCCACAATCATATGAATAACTCATAATCATAATTGTGATTCTAAATTCATCTTCTCATCCAGGATGAAGATAATTTTCATAACTTGTCTTTACCTGAAAAATCAAAGATCATGGTTATACCAAATCACAGTTCTTGTTCATAATCATACTAATAAATTAATCTTTGCACTACGGGCTAAAAATATTCATTAAAAGTTCATCTTTGCACTACAGGCCAAAGATATTCAACAACAGGTCATCTTTGCACTACGGGCCAAAGATATTCATCAATAATTCATCTTTGCACTACAGGCCAAAGATATTCATCAATAATTCAACTTTGCACTACAGGCCAAAGATATTAATATCTCAAAGAAATACATAATCATTTCAGAATTTATATAAACCATAATTATAACCATGTTGATCAATTCACCTTTGCACTTAAGCTAAAAATATTCAATTATAAATTCAATGGTCATGATCATACCAGTCAACGATTCAACTTTGCACTACTGGCCAAAGAGAACCCATAGTCACGATCATACCAATAATCTACCCATCTTTACGCTCAAGTCAAAGAGAAATTTCTTCACCAGGATTATAAAAATGTTATATATGATAATAAAAATAATATGATCAAAACATGGATTTTATTTCAAGAGTAAGATTCATAAATCAACGATAATTTGGTCAGAAAAAGAAACTAATTTTGTTGTGAATAGTACCCCATGAATAATAACTCATGAATAGTAACTCCGACACGAAACGATAAAGTTTTACAATAAAATCCATATCAATATTTATAACATTTTATTCCAAATATTATAAATCACTTAATAATATCATAATCTAATATTATTAATATTACAACAATATTTTAATCATTTCTTAAACTTATAAATAATTTATTTTAATTATTTATACTTTATTGATTAATGCATTTAATCATCCTAAAATGCCAAACTCATACGATTTCATCACCAATAACCAAAACCCTCATCAAAAATCTGTATATACCTCATATAGGATTCTCAAGCCATAAAATCCTATTTTCCAATTTTTTTACTTCACATAACATATTTAATTCATTTACTCATAACTAGTCCATTTTCAGAAAAATACCAAATAAGTACAAACAAATTTTCTTTTCTGGGATTTTGCAGAATATAGTCCCATATTGAACATATATTTTTCTCACAATTTTTAAAATTCATTTACTATTTTTCATATGGCCAAAACTGCTGAATATTTATACATTTATCATAAACTGTACTTTAGTCCATAAATTCTGAAATTTACAGAGTAGACTGCTATTATATACATGTACTCCAAATAAAAATTTCACCAATTTTGAAGTTAACCACAAGGAGTTATAAGGGTTTACTTTTAAAATAGTCTTTTCCCATAAAATTCATAACTCTTAATCTATATATCCAAAAATTGTTATTTTTGGACACAATCTAGAAAACTTATCAAATTATCATTTCAAATTTTTTCAGAATTTTTGAAGGTCGAAAAAATTACGGAAGATGAAAAACATAATAACCCTTACAATCCCTTACCTCAAAAGAGCAGTACTTCTGACTGGAATATCGGATGTAAAGCCGAAGGAACCTTGCACTGAATAGAAACTCTCAAAGTATCTAAATACTCGCAAAAATACGCTCAATAATATAGAGAGAGAAAACTTATTTCTGGTGTGATTTTCAATTCTAACTTAAACGCCTATTTATAAGAAAATGCTAGAACGCCAAAGGAGACTAAATAATAAAATAATATTATTATTTTTTATTTCTTTTCTCCTACGCCACCAGCCATTCAAGACTAGCCATCACACTTGAAAAATTTTCTAGCACATGTTTTCCACCAAAAACAAAAGTGGGTCCCACCCACAATTTTTAATAAAATATTTAATTTCCAAAATATCAACAATTCATAATAAATATCCCTTTTATCAGAAAAATACGAATTTTATGTCCATTCCACACAAAATCAAATTCTCTACAACTTTGTAGCTTTAAGTTTTTCCAAATTCCAGACAAAAAATATCCCAAATCCATAAACGGATGATTTTTAAAACCTTTTAAAATTCATAACAAATCATACGTTAACTTTTAACGGTTCAAAATTTGTGGATATCTACTGAACTTATATATGTATAACATATCCAAAAATCACAATGATCCAACGATCAGATTAAAATTATAACTCACACAATAGAGCTTTAAGAACACCGATTTGATCTTTTAATACCTCCAATCTGACAAAATACTGATAAAACACCTCAACATTAATTCTTTCATTTTTAACCACATAAATAAATCCATCATTTATATCCACATCAAATAAATATTTCCTTATCATATAAATCAATAATTAATTATTCACAAATAATATTATAAAATCACAATAATGACAACCAGGCAGTTCTCAGGAAAGAGGGGGCTTTCCGATAAGGATTTCTCCTTACTGGTGCGTAATTAGATTACCTAACCTCTCCTCAACAGAACTTTCTAGACATTGCCAATAATGCTATCTAATAATATTATTCAAATAATATGAATTATTGATCTGATAATGGGAAATATTGTGCAGTGACAATTATTGAAAAAACAATAATATAAAATATTGAACAGTAACTACTATAACAATTATTGAGTAGTGTCTTCTTACGTAAGAATCAATAATTCAAAAATACTATACAATACCGTGTGCTACTGTGCAACCACGCGTATTACTGTATTTTAACCACCATGTATTCCAAAAGTGTTAACGGTAACGATTGCCCCGTTATTTATAAAAACTCAAACTTGCCATTTTCTTCATCCGACAGTTATTCGTTATAGGGCCCATAAATGGCTACGCCGTCGTACGAATATTCCCCGACAACAAGAATATTCCACGACCAAACGAATATTCCCCGACAACAATGAGTATTTTGTAGCCACTTACTTATTTTGAAAAATTTTATATATTACCCTTAACTTTAACTTTTTATCAATTTAACCATTTACTGAATAATAATTATAAGAAAAATTGAATACTTTTATTTCATAATATTCGGGGTCTTACAAGAAACGCTTGAATTTCATGAACATCTTTTAATAATCGTCTAGCTGAATCAAATAGCATAGACTTCTACAGCAATTCAGACATCAATCGAAATATATATATATATATATATATATATATATATATATATATATATATATATTCTCATATCTCAAAGAAATCTCAAAAATACTTTTATGGAGTCATGATTATGACGTTGTCATACTACATCTCACCATGGTGGGCTGACGATCATATGATCACATCCAACACCAGGTTCCATTGCATTGATGACTTCATCGTTTATCATATCACCAGATACATATAATTAAAATATATTTTGAAAATTATAAAAAATCATTTTTTTTATCTAGCCAAAACAAACAAAGATAGATCATGTTAAATAATAGCCTTTGTTTTAAAAAATTCTTTGGTTCACTAGTGTGACCCAACATTTTTTTCAAAAATCAAAAGTATAAATAAATTTTGAAAATCTAGCAAAGCTAAAATATTTAGAATATCTAATTTTCTCCATCAATTTCAATCTTTATACTAAATATTCTTGTATTTCAACTTACAGTCCTCCTATATCCCCAGTATAGTTCATAAAACTTACCGCACATTGGAAGTTCAGGAACATGCCACAATAGTATGAGTTTAAGAACTTATCCTAGTCAGACAATAGGCATCCTGTGAGATCCCAAAATTATGAAATAAAAGTATTCAATTTTCTTATAATTATTATTTTATTTAGTAAATGATTAAATTAAGAATGGGTTAAAGTTAAGGGTGATATTTGAAAATTTTACAAAGTAAGCAAGTTGTTATTCGTTGTGCCGGGGAATATTCGATTGGTCGGAAAATATTCGTTTTCAAAGGAAATATTCATACGACGACATAATCATTGGTGGACCCCACAACGGAAGTATTGTCGTAGTAAGAAAATGATAGAATTATCTTTTATAAAAATAACGGCAAAAGTGTTACTGAATTAAAAGCGTTGAACTACTACTCGGTAGTAAAAAAGTACGATGAATGGCGTGGTTGCATAGTAGCACACGGTATTGATTATTGATGCTTACGTAAGAAGTCACTCAGTTATACTCAATTATTGCTATAGTAATTGCTACATCATATCTCTCATATTATTGATTCAATTATTGTCACAATATCATCTGTATAATATATTATATTATTAAATCAATAATTGAGACAACATAGTTATTCATATTATTATTTACAATATTGACAATGTAAAGAAGTTTCGTCAAGGAGAGGTTAGATAATCTAATTGCGCGCTAATAGGGAGAAATCCTTATCGGAAAGCCCCCTCTTTCCTGGGAACGACCTGGTTGTTAAATATTTTGAGTTATAATATTAATGATAAATAAGTTCATGTTGATTAAAGATGAAATTGATAGTTCCATTGTGTGGGAATTATTAGTGTTAGTGGAAATTGACATTTATTTCAATAATAATTGATGTTTGGAGGTTATATTGACCAATCGGGTAATTCACCGGATAAATGAGCAATTATTTGCTATTAATTCACATGCTTATAACTATGTGTTCACATGTGTGTACTATTGATTCACATGATTTACTATTATGGGAGTTGGTGCAAGATTGATAATACTTGCATGACTAAATTAAAAAATGGAGGTATAGTTGAAGGTACTATACTGTAATTAGTTTTTTTCACATGATTATACTATTGAGTCATATGTTTTACTATTGATTCACATGATTTACTATTAGGGGAGGTGGTGCAAGTTTGATAATACTTGCAGGACTAAATTAAAAAGGAAGAAAAAGAGGAAGGTATTATGTTGTAATATTTTGAGCCCCAAAATGTGCAATTATTGAAACTATATTTTCCTATAAATAGAAGCTCATTCTTCCTTCATTTCTCACTAATTCACTAAGTCTCACAAGAACAATTATTATAGAGAGAAAGAAGAAGAGAAGTCTGCTACCTCACTATTTCAGTATCCAATTTTCTTCTAAGGTAAGGGATATTATTATTATAGTAAGGGGTATTATTTCTTTTGTATTCATGAAGAGAGTTATTTCTTTCAATATTCGTAAGGGTTGTTATACCATTCTTTATTATTCTGTTGGAATAACCTGTCTGTGCGGTCTATCGCATGCCTTGTGAATTCTTCTATTATTCCATTCTTTATTATTTTGATGGAATAACACATGCATCTTGATTCATCGTATGCCGGTGAATTCTTACGTTATTTCATTCTTTATTATTTTGTTGGAATAACTTTGTCATGCGATTATTCTATTGCATGCTTGGTGAATTTTTCATTGTTTCATTCTTTATTATTACATTGGAATAATCATGCTGCATGCTTGATCAAATCGCATGCCTGGTGAATTCTTACGTTATTCCATTCTTTATTATTACATTGGAATAACTTTGTCTCACGCTTGGACTCTGCATGCATGGTGAATTCTTTTGTTATTCCATTCTTTATTATTCTATTGGAATAACCTGTCTATGTGGATTACCGAATGCATGGTGAATGATCCTTCATATTCATTCTTTATTAAATTATGGAAATGATCTGTCTACGTGGATTACCGCATGGCGGGTGAAAATCTATTTGCAGTTTTGTATATTCTATTATACTCGTATGAGATATCATTTCTTTTGTACTCGTCAAGGAATATCATTTTCTTTGGTATTTTTCTTTTATAAGTTACTATTCAAGGGTTACTATTCACCAGGTTACTATTCACTCTAGTATTATTCACTTGGGTATTCAGGGCACTTTTCATGCCAGAATACTATTCACGAGTTACTATTCATGGGTTACTATTCACCCAATTACTATTCATCCGAATATTATTCACTCAGATATTTGGGGTACTTTTCATGTTGGGGTACTATTCACGAGGTACTATTCACGAAGTACTATTCATCGGGTACTATTCACGGGGAACTATTTGCCCGAAAAATATATTTCTTTTCTGTCCAAATTATTTTTGGTACATGAATATTATTCTTGAATTTTACTCTACAAAGCAGTATCATGTTAACAATTTGGATATTTTTAAACTATGGATAAATTTAAAGTCTTTAATATTTATCCTTGATTTCGTTTGATTATTGCTTATATCATTGTCATCATCCCCATGCTTATATTGTGATGAAAGTCATCTTTGGCTTACGTGAATAGATGGACTTGGTATGATTATGACCAGGGATTATTCGGTATAATCATGACCGTAATGTAATGAATGTTGTGGTAAAAGTCCTCATTGGCCTGTAGTTCATTGATGGACAATTGTTGGTATGATTATAACTAGGGATTATTCGGTATAATCATGACCATTGTTGGAAAACACGAATATCCTTAGCCCGTAGTGCATGGATAATTTGTGGTCATATACTAATGAATATCTTTGGTCGTAGTGCAGGGATGATTCGATGATGTGAATTATTTATTAAGCTGAGTCTCAGCGATAAAATATTGATTATACACTTTTAATTCGTAGAAGATAGAAGATATCATGCTCTACTTGACTCTTCTAAAATACAGTTGTATGTCTTTGGCCTGTAGTGCAAAGATGAATTGTTAATGAATATCTTTGGTCGTAGTGCAAAGATGAATTTATTAGTATGATTATGAGCAAGAATTGTGATTTGGTATAACCATGATTTTTGATGTTTCAGGTAAAGATAGGTGATGAAAACTATCTTCGTCCTGGGTGCGAAGAGGAATTTAGAATCACAATTAAGTTTATGAGTTATTCACATGATTTTGGACAGGAATTGTTGATTAATGTTATAGGGATAAAACATTATTGGTGGACTTTTAATATGGAGAAGATAATAGACTTGATGGTCTGTTTGACTCTTCTAATGGATTGCTCGTTCCACTACAACTATGGTTGAAAAATTTTATCATCTACCATATGTTCTAAATCTCTGATTTATTATAGATGAAGGCTATTAATAATGTAATTATCTTTAGTCATGATATTCTTTACTGAGCTAGTTGTGCTCACCCTTTTGCTTCATAATTCCTTTTAGATAATAAGAGTGTTGTCGGGTCGAGCGGGGATAACAAGGTAATAGAACGGTGGTCTATAGCTGTTGAGGTTCTCCCTAAATAGTATGAAAATAATTTTATTGAGAACATTAGATAAGTGTGTCATATTTTATACGTCATTTGATATTTAATTTTGGTGAATCGAATAGGGTGAGGTGAACCCAACTTTAGAAGGGTGTTTTGCCACTATCATACAAGATGTCTAATGACATACAACCTCGTGTTATCATAAGACAGGGTTGTGCACATCCACTTGCTGAGTATATCTACGAGCACTACCAATATGGTCATAGAGTTTGGTTGAAATATAATTTTCAATTGCAGATAGTGGAGATAGTTATATGTCAAGAGAAGACTCGCCATTGGAAAGAACATGATAGTAATCTTCTCATTTTTCTTTGGGGTCTATTGGGTCAAACAAGGATAATTCTGTGGACATATGATATCTATCATAACCTAGACGCATGGCCTCCCATATACGAAGGTTTCCTTGAGCACTTCCCAAAGATTTTAATTTCTAAAACAATTTTTAACTGTACTTTTATATAAAGTACCATTGTAAGGTTGTGGTCGAGGCATCATGAGAGTTACATACATTTGTATTAAAACTCACAGTTTAAGCGTGGTCGATTCTCGCATTTACAGTTCAACAGTTGTATAAATGAAGTTTGTATTTGATTTTTATAGTGTGATATCTGGCGACTCAGAATGGGTCGTGTGGACCTATTTTGGGGGCGTCACACATCCATTCACTGAGGGGTTCAAAACATACCATATTATTGTGAGTCACGAACTTAACATATGCATTAGTTTTAAGAACCGCACCTACTCCTAATAATATCAAACTAATCTTAATAGTTTCTAACTATCAAATATACACATGAGAAAAGAATCACCTTTTCACCACATATACATTGATAGCGCGACGCCAACATTCCAATGATTATCAATGGGATAAACTGAGTGCAAGCACAAAACCCTCGCCCATAAAAAGTTTTGTACAACTCAGCCATCACATGAGTCCTTAATTGAAATCCCCACCTAAATCTATCTTGCTTATAACTTGCTCTTTGCTCAATACGAGTTTTTCGTACCTCATCATTTATAACTCCTCGTAATTTTATCTCGTACTATTTCATAGTACATTATCTTCATAACATCAAGCTATAATTATTCAAACATTACAAACCATCTTTCTTTTATAACTTAAATAGATCACGTCGTGATCTTATTCTATAATCATCTCCTTTTTCTTAACTCGTGATTGTTTTTTTTTACGATCCTCTTTCTTTCCTTTTTCATCATTTACGATTTCATTTATGCTTTTAATCTTACAGGCTTTGTCTATTCATCATTATTCGTTATCTTGGCTATTGGAGTTAGGGTAACTCCCATTTCTTATCTTTATATCTCTTCAAGATTCTTCTTTGAATTTTCTCGTTTATAAAACAATTCTTCCTTTAAGAATTTCTAACTTCATTTACATTGCTCAACAATTCATTCGAGTTCTACATTTTCATCATACTTATCCATTTTCTATACTTGGTACACATCAAGTCTCTAACAGTTTCAATATGGTACGCTGAGTGGTTTCCCACAAACAACCAACAAACTAGGTTCCGAGCTCCATGAAGGAATCGTTTAGCCCAGATACCATACATCAACCATTAAAGAGTACAATTATACCATACTTAAATATAATTTTTTTTTTATTCTTAACTTCTTTATCATTCTCTTCTTATAGACATTGTCTATTTATTATCACCTTACATTCTTATTATTGGAGTTGGGTAACCCCACATTCATATACCTTATAACTCTGTGAGATTCTTATTTGAATCCTTTCACGCATGTTTTAATCCCTTCTATATAAATTTCTTAAATTACTTCTTATTGTTCAAACTCTATTTGAGCTTATTCTTTCATTATCTTCACCTTCCTTCTTTAAGGTTATAGTCTACGATACTCCTACCTAAGGTTTATAACCTACAGCTTTGATACTAACTGTAACGACCCCAAAATTCATACAATATAATTCTCAACTTTGGTCGTTAATAGCACATCTACCTTCTGATTTTACATCATTATTCGATGTTAAACTTTATAAAATACGGTATAATTTAAACTTTTATGTCTTTTTACTTTAATTCCCTGAATCAAAACCTTTATCATCTACATGTCTTTGAATCAATCTTATTTTATGATTCACTTTATCACTATTATTATATAAAATTTTACATTTTAATCCGATAACCTTTACATATCAGATAACTCTAACTTTAGCTTTACAACTCAACATAAAACTATACATCATAAAACATTTAGTACATCTCATGAATCTTAATCATGGTATTAAGAAATAACAACTTTGGCTAAAATATTAATCTTCGTGTATTATTTCTGATCCACGTTATTCAAGTAGCACATAGTGTTACCTTCAATCCTTAACCTGCAAAAATGGTTATTTGCAAGGTTGAGCTCAACAGCCCAGCAAAATCTAACAATTCCTTACTCAATCAGCATGCTTTACTCAATCAACGTAGTCATAAGTTGACTTTAACATTTCATACATTCAACATATATATAACACATCATGCTCTTTGCAATAAAGATTTAAAATAGTTAATCACCAAGTTCACATAACAAATAGGAACTGAAAGACTTGCCTTGATCGTTGGTTACCAATAACAGTTTAACAGCTTACAGCTATCTGCACTTCACGTGCCCTACACAATTATATAATCATTCACATTAACTATAAGCCACATAGAAATGCATAGTAGTTGTAATGTAAACTTTACTCTACATCTCATAACCCTTCCTATTATCAATACACAATTTTTAATTTTATTGTGTTAACTTTCGACTTATAGCTCACTATATTTCATATTCGAAGTTCATTCAAGTGTTTAAGTCTTGCTAGGACTACTTATTGGTTTTATATTAACACTATTCAATACCTTATAATATTCATTTCATTTCATTTAAAACACTTTTTAAGTTCATTATCACTTATCACGGCGTTTCGACGCTTATTCGTCACACGCCCAATTTGTCTCTCTTGTGTGTGCTTAGTATGCGTATATAACTTATCTAATATATCATTTATTAATGTTAAGCATCATTATACTTCATAATATTCATGTTCTACAACTTAGAACAACATCTTTTATCATCAAGAGCACTACACTTGCATACGTGCATGCCCAACACCCTCTGATTGCCTCCAAAAACACAACAGTCCTAAAGATGACCATTTTTACCTTTGTTACAAACCTCAAATTTAAATACTTAAAGAATAAAAGTTGTAGGTTAATTCATCCTCGTTTTGGATCATCTTGAATCACCTCAATCGGAGTTCGTATGAAAACGTTATGGCCGTTTTACCAAGACAAGTCAAAGCAGTCACAGTTAGCACACATTGGGCGCCCGCGCCCCTTTTCCTCACCATTCCAGTGCGCCCGCGCCATTACCCAGCCCCAGCTACGTGCCCACGCTTGGCTTCGCATAGATTACAGTTTTTAACATAACTTTCTCATTTTAAGTCTGAATTAGTTGGTTTTCAATTCGTTAGACTCGTTAAACTCTTAGCTACTCATCTAGAGAATAATTATAACACTTCAAACATATTAACAAATCATTTTAAGGGTTCCAATTCAGTGTTCATGCTATATTTTCATGTTTTAAACACATTTAGCGAATTCAATCGCCAGGACTTCGTTTCTTAACCAATTGACATGATTCAAACTATGCCGTTTTCGTTTCTTCACATACTAACATAATCCAATACCAATTTACAGATTATAACACATATTAAACATAAAATTTCGTACATTCTTAAGCCATATCATATGAATACACACTAATATTTACTTTTCTTCTTCAAACCCATTTTCCATGAACTCTCTTACTACAATCATGTATAGATAACAACCAATTGATTACATAAACTAATTTAACAATTATAATATCGAATTCACACAATCCAATATTAAAAATCTAGAACATAAACTTAGGTTTTTATACCTTCAATGCTTGATTTATTTACAAGATGGTCACAAGCTTTAGCAATCCTTCTTCCTCTTCTTGATAATCTTAGAAAACCCCCTCTCTCAAAACCTATTGTGATTTCTTTCTTCTCTCCTACTCTCTGTCTTAGTTATCCTCAGAAAAGACGCGAAACAAATAAACTTATATGGCTTACCCACGTATACTTCAGTTATAAAATAATACGTCTTCGTCAGTTAAATTAGACCAAACCGCAAGGCCTTGTTTGGCCATACACCGATTCCCCCAACTGGATTATTTTAATAATGTTATATTATATAGTTTCATGTGTCACACCTTTAGTTAATTTAAATAACTTATAATAATAATAATTAATAATAATTATAATCTTATTATAATTATACTTATAATTAATAAATAATTACATGTATCTAATTTAATTAATAAATTAGACTTAAACATTACTTTATTTAATATACTTATTTTCTTTCTTATTAAACAACTCATTTAATTTAATTAATTCATTAAATTAAATCTTCAAAGAATAAAATTTACCTTTGCTTTAATTTAATTATCATACACATGTAACTAAATTATTATACCACAATTTCATAAATTATTAATTTTTCTCAATAAATAAATTATTTAACATATTTATTTAATTCAATAAATATTTAAAATAATTACCAAATTCATTTAATTTCTTCAATAGTTAACTTAACTATTGAACCTCACTTTTCCAATATATGAATATATATTTCTCTTCACACCAGATCACATATTTAAAAATATATAGCATGTATATATACATACTCAAACTCAAAACATCTCATAATAAGAATTTTAATTATTAAATTCTTATTTTAATAACTTATAAAAATTCGGGTTGTCACAACTGCTGCAAGTTCCAGATCATGAGTAGGATAAACTTTTTCATAATCCTTTAACTAATGCGTATGCAATGACCATGCCATGCTGCATGAGCACGCAACCTAGTCCTCTATGCGAAGTATCGTTATAAACTACAAAATTCCTTGTATCATCGGGTAAAGATAATACAGGTGCTTCATTCAACATTTTCTTCAGTTCTTGAAAACTACTTTCACACTTCTCAGTCCACGCGTACTTCATTGTCTTTCTTGTCAAATTAGTTAACGGAGTAGCTATCTTAGAAAAATCTTGGATAAATCTCAATAGTATCCCTCTAATCCTAAGAAACTCCGTACCTCTGTCGGTGTTTTCGGTTGTTCCCAATTAATCACTGCTTCCACTTTCGCTGGGTCCACTGAAATTCCATCTTTGTCAATAACGTGTCCCAAAAACTGCACTTTTTCTAGCCAAAATTCACACTTAGTGAATTTCGCGTATAACTTTTCATTCCTTAGTGTCTCCAACACTAATCTTAGGTGTTCAGCGTGATCTTCTGGCGTCTTAGAATAGACTAGAATATCATCAATAAACACTACGACGAACTTGTTCAAATATTATATGAACACTCTGTTCATCATATCCATGAATGTAGCTGGTGCATTTGTCAACCCAAATGACATTACCAAAAACTCGTAATGACCATAACGAGTCCTGAATGTCGTCTTAGGTACATCATCCTTCCTAACCTTTAACTGATGATGTAAGACCCAGGATTTTATGAAATGAAAGTATTCAATTTTCTTATAATTATTATTTTATTTCGTAAATGGTTAAATTGATAAAAGGTTAAAGTTAAGGGTAATATGTGAAAATTTTGCAAAGTATGCAAGTTGTTATAAAATATTTGTTTGGTCTGAGAATATTCTTTTTGTTAGGGAATATCCGTATGACGACATAATCATTGGTGGACCATACAACGGAAGTAGTGTCGTAGTAAGAACACGGCAGAATTATCTTTTTTATAAAAATAACAGTGAAAATGTTACCGTTAAAACTGTTGAACTACCCGGTAGTAAAATTACAGTAATATATGTGGTTGCATAGTAGCACATGGTATTGATTATTGATGCTTACGTAAGAAGTCACTCAATTATACTCAATTATTGCTACAGTAATTGCTGCATCATATCTCTTATATTATTGATTCAATTATTGTCATAGTATCGTCCGCATAATATTTTCTATTATTATATCAATAATTGAGACGACAAAGTTATTCATATTATTATTTGCAATATTGACAATGTCTAGAAGTTCTGTCAAGGAGAGGTTAGATAATCTAATTGCGCGCCAATAAGGAGAAATCCTTATTGGAAAGCTGTGAGACCCCAAATTTTATAAATAAAGATTTAAATTTCTCGAAATATTTTTTGAATATTATGGTGTTGATTTGAGATAGTGTTATAGTTGTGGGTAGTATTTATAAATTTTGCAAAGTATGCAAGTTGTTATAAATATTCTTTTTGTCGGGGAATATCCGTACGACGACACAATCATTGGTGGACCCCACAACGGAAGTATTGTCGTAATTAGAAAATGACAGAATTATCATTTTATAAAAATAACGGCGAAAGTGTTACTGTTAAAACTATTGAACTACTCGGTAGTAAAAGTACAGTAATACACGTGGTTACATAGTAGCACACGGTATTGGTTATTGATGCTTACTTAAGAAGTCACTTAGTTATACTCAATTATTGCTACAATAATTGCTGCATCATATCTCTCATATTATTGATTCAATTATTGTCACAGTATCATCAGCATAATATGTTATATTATTAAATTAATAATTGAGACAACAAAGTTATTCATATTATTATTTGCAATATCGACAATATGTAGAAGTTACATCAAGGAGAGGTTTGGTCACCTAATTGCGTGCCAATAAGGAGAAATCCTTATCGGAAAGCCCCCTCTTTCCTAGGAACGACTTGGTTGTTAAATATTGTGAATTATAATATTAATGATGAATAAATTCGTGTTGATTAAAGATGAAATTGATAGTTCCATTGTGTTAGAATTATTAGTGTTAGTGAAAATCGACAGTTATTTCGATAATAATTGATGTCTGGAGGTTATATTGACCAATCGGATAATTAAGCGGATAAATGAGCAATTAATTGCTATTAATTCACATGCTTATAACTATTTGTTCACATGTGTGCACTATTGATTCACATTCATTTACTATTAGGGGAGTTGGTACAAGATTGGTAATACTTGCATGACTAAGTTAAAAATAGAGGTATAGATGGAGGTACTATACTGTAATTCGTATTTTTACATATCTAGAACTATTGATTCACATGATTTACTATTAGGGGAGGTGGTGCAAGTTTAATAATACTTGCAGGACTAAATTAAAAATAAAGGAAAAGTGGAAGGTATTATACTGTAATATTTTGAGCCCCAAAACGTGCAATTATCAAAACTATATTTTCCTATAAATAGAAGCTCATTCCTTTATTATTTTTCACCAATTCACTAAAGCTATAGAGCAATTATTATAGAGATAAATTATAGAGAGAAAGAAGAAGAGAAGGCTGCTACCTCACAATTCCAGTATCCAGTCTTTTTCTGAGGTAAGGGGTACTATTTCTTTCGTATTCATGAAGAGAGCTATTTTTATTCCATCCCTTATTATTCCGTTGGAATAACCTGTATACGTGGACTACCGTATACATGGTGAAATTCTTCTGTTATTCCATTCTTTATTATTATGTTGGAATATCCTGTCTATGCGAAGTACCGCATACATGATCAAATTCTTATGTTATTCCATTCTATATTATTATGTTGGAATAACATGTCTATGCGAAGTACCGCATACATGGTGAAATTCTTCTATTATTCCATTCTTTATTATTCTTTTGGAATATCCCGTCTGTGCGGATTACACATGACCTAGTTTCATTCTTTATTATTCTGTTGGAATATCCTGTCTATGTGGATTACCACATGCATGGTGAATGACCCTTTGTATTCATTCTTTATTAAATTGTGGAAATGATCTGTCTACGTGGATTACCGCATGGCGGATGAAAATCCATTTACAGTTTCGTATATTCTATTATACTCGTATGAGATATCATTTCTTTTGTACTCGTCATGAAATATCATTTTATTTGGTATTTTTCTATTACGAGTTACTATTCACGGGTTACTATTCACCCGATTACTATTCACTCTAGTATTATTCACTCGGATATTCGGGGCACTTTTCGTGTCAGAGTACTATTCACGAGTTACTATTCATGGGTTACTATTCACTCAAATTACTATTCACCCAAATATTATTCACTCAGGTATTTGGGGTATTTTTTGTGTTGGGGTACTATTCACGGGGTACTATTCCCGAAGTACTATTCACGGGGTACTATTCATGACAAAAAATTGATTCTTTTGTCCAAATTATTTTTGGTACATGAATATTATTCTTGAATTTTACTCTACAAAGCAGTATCATGTTGACAATTTGGACGTTATTGATTTCTGGATAAATTAGATTATAAATCTTTAAAATTTATCCTTGAACTTGTTTTATTGAATTATTATGTCATTGTCATCATCCTCATGCTTATATTGTGATTAAAGTCATCTTTGGCTTACGTGCATAGATGTACTTGGTATGATTATGACCAGAGATTATTCAGTATAATCATGACCGTAATGTGACGAATGATGTGGTAAAAGTCCTCATTGGCCCGTAGTGCATTGATGGACATTTGTTGGTATGATTATGACCAGGGATTATTCGGTATAATCATGACCATTGATGATTACATGAATATCCTTGACCGTGATGCAGGGATGATTTGATTTTATTTATTAAGTTGAGTCTCAGCGATAAAGTTGATGAAAAACTTTTTAAATCATAGAAGATAGTAGATTTTATGTTCTACTTGACTCTTCTAATGGATTGCTTATTCCGCTGCAGTTGTTGATCTAAAACTTGTTGTCTATTGTATTCTATCAGTTGTTATACTGTTGAAGGCTAAGGATAATTTATTCTACATTATCTTAGTCATAATATTTCTTATTAGGCTAGTTGAGCTCACCCTTTTCTTTCATTGTTCTCTTCAGGAAATGAAAATATATCTGAGAAGAGTCGGGGAATGGATTGACGGTCCAGATGGTTGCATTAGTAGTCCTCACTATTCTGTGAAATAGTGTGACAATAAATGTAATGAGGACTCCATTGAGTGTGGATATTTTCTAGATGACAATATTCTTATTAAAACTCTCAGATTATGTTTTGTCGTATGTTATACGATTGTTGTATAATTAAGTTGTATTTGAATTTATGTACCATGTAAGTGGTGACCCAAGATGGGTGATGTATACCTGTTTTGGGGGCGTCACAAAAGCCCCCTTTTTTTCCTGGGAACAACCTGGTTGTTAAATATTGTGTGTTATAATATTATTTATGAATAAGTTCATGTTGATTAAAGATGAAATTGATAGTTCCATTGTGCGGGAATTATTAGTGTTAGTGGAAATCGACATTTATTTCGATAATAATTGATGTCTGGAGGTTATATTGACCAATCGGGTAATTCACCAAATAAATGAGCAATTAATTGCTATTAATTCACATGCTTGTAGAATGGTGGTTGTGGCATTCAACGTACATTTGGAACTATTTAGTGTGAGATGAAGTCCATTGGAGCAAAGATTGGAAGAATTTATGAAATTCAACATGTCAGCAAATAGAAAACAAGCCAGTAAAATAACTAATTTTAGACTATACAACCCATTTGGTAGAGGGTCTTGATACTCGATTAACGAGAGAGGATGCTGTAGGCAAAAGCCAATTTATAATGTGTACCCTCGCCGGGGCGGGGGGTCTTAAGTCAAGTTAGACAGAAAGGGAGCCCGCCGAGGCGGGCGTTGTTAGTACGTGATGGAAAATCTGGATGTGTCCTATTTTGATTGAACTTCTTATTGGGTATGGTTTCTAGCAACTTGCATGACAATGGAACTCTAAGTGAAGTAAATTGCGTCTAGAGCTTGTGTGCAAGGCATCTACTACTTTATCAACAACAACTTGAACATAACAGAGGAGATTGATTACGAAGATTGAATCTTAGTTTTTGAGAGCAAGCGTGGAGGAGTACTTCGAGGGGATTTTCAAGACGATTACGATTCTAGTCTACGTGAAGGGTGTTTTTTAATATTCTTCGTGCTAGATTATTATTTGTAATTGAAAGAATGATTTCTATGATTTATTTAGTGTTTATTTCATTTAGCATAAACTAATTCACTTTTTAGGCTTATGATGGATCTTTAAGTGAATCGATGATTTTATAAACTTTAATTTCCATTTCAATAACCTATCTTAAGTTTATCTATATTAATTTGAGCTTGAATCTATAAATTGCCTGATCAACAATTCATTGTGGACTTGGATGGAATCGAGAGAGGATATTCAATTCTAGACCTAGTTAGTATAGCATGTGTTCATGATTTTGTGAATAGCTTAATCTTGATGAATGTTAAGGTGGAGATATGCTTGACATCGCATGTAATCGGATAGAGAACTTATTCTTAAACCTTCTTCAATTGTAATTCACATACAGATATAGTGGGTTAGTTGATTAAGGTGTTTACTGGATTTCTATCTTAATTGTGGATTGACGTTAATACGGTCTTAGTGCATCGAGAGGTGGTTAATACTACTTTCTTGTTCTTGATTAATAAACTGGGATATATACTGCATTGAAGTGGAACAAAGGTGTTAAAATCAGAGTGAAGTTTAGTGTGAAATCATAAGTCTAATTCTCCAACAACTGTTTGAAATTTCCAGATTTTGATATTTGTGATTTGTCTATGTTATTTTAATTACTATTCAACTAAGAATCATTAGTTATAATTATTAAGTTGATTTGTTTAATAAAATTAGGGTTAATAGGAAATTGGTAATTGTAAGTTAAGATTTTTACTAGTAAGTCTCTGTAGGAACGATACTCTACTTTTCACTCTACTACTTGTTGACGACGTATACTTGCGTGTTGTGCGTATATAGATTTTACCCAATAAGTTTTTGGCACCGCTGTCGAGGACTATTTAGTATAATTCTTAATATTTTTACAATACCAGTTTAATTAATCCAATTTTACTTAGACATTTTTATTTTTGTTTTGTGCTTCTTATTTCAGGTGTTGGAAGCAGTTTATGCAAACTCGATCCAAGAATCCAGACTTGTTGCCTTTTGAGGACGACATTGAGAAAATGTTTCAGAGGTTGAGTAAGTGGATCAAGGAAACGAGGCAAGAATTCGAAACATCTGAAAAAGAAGTGGAAATGGCAGTCGAAGATCGGAAAGCGTTTAGGGACTTCGCCACACCCAAGGTGACTGAACTGCAGACAAGCATCACCAGGCCCGCAATAGCAGCAAATACATTTGAAATTAAGCCTGAGATGATACAAATGATTCAGAATTCAGTTCAATTTGGGGGATTGGCAAATAACGACCCGAACGAGCATCTAGTCAGCTTTCTGGAAATTTGTGACACCTTTAGGTACAATGGGGTGTCGGATGAGGTGGTGAGACTTCGCTTGTTCCCATTCACTTTATGGGACAAGGCAAAGAGTTGGTTGCATTCTCGACCACCTGGATCAATCACTACATGGGAGGATTTAGCTCAGAAATTCCTCGCCAAATTATTTCCACCGGCAAAAACTACAAAGATGAGGAACGAGATAACGATGTTTGAACAGCAACATGGGGAGTCGCTATATGAGGTATGGGAGAGATATAAAGAGTTTCTCAGAAAGTGCCCACATCATGGATTACCCAAATGGCTGCAAATGAACACCTTCTACAACGGACTACATGGGAATCTCAGGACGAGTATTGATGCAGCGTCGGGCAGAGCATTTATGTCCAAGAGTTATGAGGAAGCCTACGATTTGATTGAAACCATGGCGGCTAATAACTACCAGTGGCCCACAGCGAGAATGACACAGGCAAAGGCAGCTGGGGTTTTAGAAGTGGATGGTGTGACAGCTATACAAGCACAGATTGCATCACTTTCGAAGATGTTGGATGCGGTGTCAGCTACACAAGCACATCAAACTTAGCAAGTGGCAATAATTTGTGAGTTGTACGCAGGAGAGCACCCAACAGATCAATGCGCTATAAATCCAGCATCTATTCAGTTTGTGGGCAATTATAATAGAATTCCGCATAACACATACCAGAACACATACAATCAAGGAAATAGGAATCATCCAAATTTTTCATGGAGCAATAACCAGCAGCAACAAGCTTCAAGATCATCAAATCCAGTAGGATTTTAGAACCATCAACAACCAGCTTAACATCAAGAAAGGAAATCAGATTTAGAGGAGTTGGTGACAAAATACATAATGAGCAATGAGGTGGCTATGAAAAATCATGCAATGGCTATGAAAAATCAAGAGATGGCTATGAAATCACAAGAGATGTCGATCAAGAATCTAGAGAATTAGATAGGACAAATTTCATTGGCATTGAATAATAGACCACAAGGGACATTACCAAGTGACACCGAGAGAAATCCGAAGGGCAATCATGAACAATGTCAGGCAATCACATTGTGGAGTGGGAAACAGCTTGAGGGTATTAATGCAGAAAATTCAATAGCTCCGAATGAAAAAGTTGAGGATAGAAACGTGAGTACAGAAAAGAAAGGCGAAGATAAGCAAGATAAGGAAACAAAGCTAAACAATAAACCAATTGCTTATCCACCATCACCATTTCAGCAGAGGGTCCAAAAACAGAAATTAGATAAGCAATTTGCAAAATTTTTGGAAGTTTTCAAGAATCTCCAAATCAACATACCATTTGCAGAAGCCCTAGAACAAATGCCGAGTTATGCAAAGTTTATGAAAGGGATTCTGTTAAGGAAGAAAAAATGGGAGGATTTTGAGACAGTTGCACTAACCGAAGAGTGTAGTGTGGCAATACAGCAGAAATTACCACCAAAACTCAAGGACCCGGGGAGCTTCATTATTCCATGCACGATCGGGAATATGCATTTCAGCAAGTGTTTATGTGATTTAGGGGCGAGTGTAAACCTTATGCCATTGTCAATATACTTAGAGTTAGGTTTGCCCGCGCCAAGGCCTACGAACATTACATTACAGTTGGCGGATAGGTCAGTCACATATCCGAGAGACATAGTAGAGGACATCTTGGTGAGAGTTTATAAGTTTATATTCCCCGCGAACTTTATCATTCTAGACTTTGAGGAAGACAATAACATCCCAATTATCCTAGGGAGACCATTTTTGGCTACAGGTAGGACACTCATAGATGTACAAAAGGGAGAACTCACTATGAGGGTCCAAGATCAGGAAGTAAAATTCAACGTGTTTAAAGCCATGAAATTCCCTACGGACGAGGAAGAATGTTTTCGAATGGATTTAATTGAGAAAATCATCAGTAATGATATGAGCAAGAGTTTGGTAAACGATCCGTTAGAAACAAAATTATTGGGGGATGAAGAGGTCGATGATCCGGAATTGGTGGATTACCTACAAATGCTAGACTCATTGCCACGAATTTCCAGATTCAGAACACCGTTTGAACCATTGAACACGGAGGAAGTATTTGCCGAAAAACTAAAACCATCATTGGAAGAGCCACAAAAGCTGGAACTTAAGCCACTCCCTAAACACCTCAGGTATGCGTATTTAGGCAATTCAAATTCTTTACCTGTTATTATTTCAGCTGCACTTAACGAAATGCAGGAAGAAAAGTTGCTGAGTGTGCTTCGGGAACACAAAACAGCTATTGGATGGACAATCGCAGACATAAAGGGAATTAAAACTTCATTTTGCATGCACAAGATCTTAATGGAAGATGAGGCAAAACCAACGGTGGAGCAACAATGACGACTTAACCCGATTATGAAGGAAGTTGTGAAGAGGAAATTTTGAAGTGGTTAGATGCCAGTATCATCTACCCGATTTTCGACAGTAAATGGGTTAGTCCAGTTCAGTGTGTACCGAAAAAGGGAGGAATGACGGTGGTGCAGAATGAGGATAACGAGTTAATACCAACCAGAACAGTGACAGGTTGGCGGGTTTGCATGGATTATAGAAAATTGAACAACGCAACCCGAAAAGACCACTTCCCGCTGCCCTTTATCGATCAAATATTAGATAAATTGGCGGGACACCAATATAACTGTTTGTTGGATGGGTACTCGGGCTACAACCAAATAGTCATCGCTCTGGAGGATCAAGAGAATACCACATTCACGTGCCCTTACGGCACATTTACATTTAGGAGGATGTCTTTTGGGCTATGCAATGCACCTTCAACTTTCCAACGGTGTATGATGGCCATTTTTTCAGATATGGTGGAGAAAAATGTTGAGGTTTTCATGGATGACTTTTCGGTCTATGGGGACAACTTCGATATTTGCTTACAGAATCTGGTCATGGTGTTGCAAAGATATGAGGACATGAATCTCGTACTCAATTGGGAAAAATGTCACTTCATGGTTGAAGGGGGCATAATTTTGGGCCATAAGGTATCGGCTCAAGGATTGGAAGTTGACAGAGCAAAGCTGGAAACGATTGAAAAATTGCCTCCACCAAACTCAGTGAAGGGTATTAGGAGTTTCTTAGGACACGCTGGGTTCTACCAAAGGTTCATAAAATACTTCTCTAAAATTGCAAAACCTCTATGAAGTTTATTAGAGAAGGATGCAACGTTTAGCTTTGATGAAGAATGCAAGACAACTTTTGACGTATTAAAGAGAAAATTAACTACAGCCCCCGTTATAGTCGCACCAGATTGGAGCATGCCATTCGAACTCATGTGTGACGCCAGTGACTACACAATTGGGGCTATTTTATGCCAACGTCGAGACAAGGTGTTTCATGCCATATACTATGCAAGCAAAACACTTACAGAGACTCAAATGAATTAGACAACCATAGAAAAGGAATTGCTTGCAGTGGTGTATGCGTTTGACAAATTTTGGGCCTATTTGATCGGAATTAAGGTGATAGTTTACACGGACCATGCGGAGATTCGGTACTTGATAGTGAAAAAAGATGCTAAACCACGCCTTATCCGGTGGATTCTCCTACTTCAAGAGTTTGACTTAGAAATAAAGGACAAAAAGGGGATGGAGAACCAAGTAGCCGATCACTTGTCCAAGATGGAAAACTAAGGCAACACAAAAGACGATAGATGTGAGATTAATGAGTCATTCCCAAATAAGCAACTATTTGGGATTTCAGCAGAAATTCCATGGTATTGGGATTATGCAAATTTCATTGTGAGCAATATTCTACCACCTGACCTTACAAGACAACAGAAATGGAAATTTCTTCACGACATGAAATGGTACATGTGGGATGAACCATATTTATTCAAGCAGTGCGCCAACAAGATGATTCGACGGTGCATCCCATATAGTGAAGTGAATAATATACTGCATGAGTGTCACTCATCGACGTATAGCAGACACTATGGTAGCGAGAGGACAGCAGTGAAGGTGTTACAAGCAGGTTTTTATTGGCCTACGTTATTCAAAGATGCTCACCATTTTTTCAAGCAATGTGATAGGTGTCAAAGGGTGGGGAACGTTTCGAAACGGAATGAGATGCCTCTGCAAATGATTCTTGAAGTGGAAATCTTTGACGTATGGGGTATCGATTTCATGGGGCCATTCCCTTCGTCTCTGAAAAATCAATACATTCTCCTCGTAGTGGATTACGTATCGAAGTGGGTTGAAGCTGCAACATTACCTTCAAACGATGCCAAGGTGGTCCTCAAATTCCTACAAAAGAACATCTTCATAAGATTTGGCACACCAAGAGCAATAATCAGTGACGAAGGTAGTCACTTCTGCAATAAGTCCTTTACTGCTCTTTTGTCCAAGTATGGGGTCAATCACATGGTAGCTACAACATATCACCCTCAAACCAGTGGACAAGCTGAGGTGTCTAATAGAGAAGTTAAGAAGATACTAGAGAAAGTTGTGAATCCTAGCAGGAAAGATTTGTCATTTCGATTGGACGACGCATTATGGGCCTACAGGACGGCATACAAGACACCAATCAGAATGTCACCATACCAATTATTGTACGGGAAGGCATGTCATTTACCGGTCGAGCTACAGCATAAGGCATATTGGGTTGTGCAAAAACTCAATTTTGATCAAATAGCTATAGGTGAGAAGAGACAACTTCAATTGAATGAACTCGTCGAATTTTGCCTTCACGCCTATGAGAATGCCAAATTATACAAAGAAAAAGTCAAAAGATGGCACGACCAGAAAATTATGCAGCGAACATTCGAGCCAGGCCAATCAGTACTCTTGTTCAACTCAAGGCTGCGATTGTTCCCCAAAAAGCTTAAGTTAAGATGGTCGGGACCATTCACGGTCAAACGGGTATTCTTTCGTGGTGCAGTCGAAATCTACAATCGCAATCCACTAAAACATTCAAAGTCAATGGACACCGTCTAAAGCATTTTTGGGGTGGAGAAGCTAACACCGACGTGATCGCCATCACATTGACTGACATAACATAAGCAAGAAGTAGTCAGGCTGAACGACTTAAAATCAAGCGCTAATTGGGAGGCAACCCAATTTTTAATTTTTTATCATATTTTACATTCATAATTGCTTATTCATAGTTTTCATTTCATTATTAGGTAGACAAATAAAACAAAAAAATCTCGTTAAACTCTTCACAATACATCATGCTATAAACAACTCACTAATCTTCTTGTTGTATGTCATGTAAGTCTGAAAAAGAAGCATTAAGTGAGCAAAACTGAAGCACAAATGAACTACAGTGAAGCAAAATATAGAGCCTGACAGTCATGATGCCCGCTGGGGTGGGCCTTCCTAGTATTATAATCCCAGCCGGGGCGGGGGGTCATCAAACATGTTAGATAAAACACATGCCCGCCGAGGCGGGGGTCCACGAACTCAGAAGACAGAATGCAAGCCCGTCGGGGCGGGGGTCTTGGGCAGCATCAAAGTGTGGTAGTTACATAGGCTCTTCATTTCCCCATAACAGACCACTAACCCACTTTCTCCACTTCCCCATCTCAGCTATTAAGTTCCATAACCACCACCCACTACCCACTACAACAATTCCCATTAATTCCTTAACTTCATTACTCCTCTCCACCTCTTCAATCCACCAATGGTAGCCATCCTTCTCCCTCTATAAATATCACCACATTTCATACAAACTCTCTCACCACACTTGATATAAGTCAAACATATAGAATACTTGAGAGTTAGAGAGGAGCAATTTGCAATGTTTGGGGGAAAGCACTAAATTGAGAACATGGCTTCACAATCATCATCAAAACAACAAAGGGGGGAGAGTTCACGTCCATCTCAACCAACCCGCTCCTTCGATCGCTGGAAATTCCAAAGTGTCGCCGCCACCGACCAGTATGACTACATGCTCACCAAAGCCCTTACACTGGAGAGGGGGTTGGCACCGGATCCTAACGATGGGGAGCTTTTGCCTCAAATTTACTAAAAGGGATGGACCAAATTCACCGAAGAGCTGGAACCAGCCATTGTTAACATCGTCAAAGAATTCTACGCAAATGCTAAGGACAAAGAACCATTCCACGCATTTTTATGAGGACGGTTGGTTCCATTCAGTGCCGACGCCATAAATACTTACTACTAACTAAGGGTGCCTCGCCACTGCCAGTATGATCATCTTCATACTTTTGACCCAGATTTTGATGCCATAATCACGGAGATGACAAAGCCGGGAACATCATGGATCAAGGGTCGAAAGGCAGGCACCGTGTTTCATAGCAAGGACCTTAGTTGGTATTGAAAAATATGGTACGCATTCCTATGCGCAAAATTACTTTCGTCCCAACATACCTCGGACGTCACCAAAGAGAAGGCATTATTGTTGTTCGCCATTGTGCAAGATTTTATCATTGATGTCGGGGCCATAACCTGTTCATCAATCCGTCGGTACTTACGTGGGAATTTTTCTGGAGGCTTGCCATACTCATCACTCTTTTGTGGGTTATGTCGTAATGCCAGGGTTAGATGGTCCGACGACGAGCCCACACAATTTCTGCTTGCATTGCTTGATTCGAGGATGATAGCGCGGTATTCTGTATGGGCAGGAGACGAGTCACATCCACGTGGTGTGGGTTTCATTTTTCCGTCGGAGTCAGATGACGATGTTGATGCTACAGAGACGTCGGGGGATGACGATGAACCAATGGGCGATCAAGGGGCTGAGCAGGTACCACAGGCTGAGGCCATATCCAGTTCTCAGTTCCTTGCATTCCAGAATCAAATGAATGCGCATACCAAGGCATCTCGTCGGGAAATAAGGTGATTGGAAATGAGGCAAGATCATATGTTCGATGCTATGAACACATCTTTCATCTCTTTGAACACAACTCTTCATAGCTTCAACCCGGCGGCACAATTTTTGTACTAACAGGTCGGACCGATGCCAAGGTTCCCACCAAGCGATTCTGATGAAGAAAACCAACAACCACCTCCTCAAACTTAAACGAAAGCAGGGAAGTCCTCAAGTACTTAATTCGATTATTCTACCAATGAACACATTGTATTATTTAAGTTTGGGTGATTTAAATACATGTTTGCATGCATTTAGTATTTAGGTTGCATTTTGAATTGTTGTCATTTAAATTTTTGCATTGTGCATCCTACTTTTAGTATTGCATGATAGTTTAGGTACATCCATAGTAGTTTAGGTTAATGTTTGTCATTGCATAGTAGATAATCTTGTAATGCATTTTGTTATCCTTATAAAAAAATTAGTTAGTAAATATTGTGTTGCGTAAGTCCATCAATGTTGTGTTTCATATTATTTGTAGGCCAATGATGTGATTGACAATAAGTAAAAATTACAGTATTGAGTATTAGAACTATGATACAATTTCTGCTATGAATCGAATCTTGAGCTTGTTTGAAGCTGGTATAAAAGGATAGCACGTTTAACAAACATCCGTGTTGATTGGTCAAGTTCAAATTGATACCTAAAGGGTCTCTAAAGGATAATGCTAAAGTAAATGACAAAATGACAAGGATGGACAGTAAAGGCTAAAGTTAGGCAAGAACCTAAGTTTGGGGGATGATATTTGGGGTATATAAGCTTTATTATCTAAAAAAAAATATGAATGAACACCATGGTGTGCTTGTCTAGTTTTTGGCCTTTGTTACTTGAGTAAGTAAGCCCGAGGGAATTGTCTTTACACCTAGCGCCCTAAGGTCTTTATGGTCTGGGAGTCATTGGTCGAAAGCTCGTTAAGGTAGCATTGAAAAGCCTAAGGGAATAAGACATTGCATAGCTATGTGTATAAAATGACTAAAACGGGAAATAAGAGCAAGAAGCCCCCATATCTAAAAAACAAAAAAAAAGAAAAAGGAATATATGTATGAATAAAGTATAAGTACCCCGCTTGAACCCTTGAGATTTGTGATTGCTTAATTTTAGTTGGAACTATCTATTTTTGATATTTTAAGTACGCTGCGTGATTCCTTCTAAGAGATTGGTTATGTATTGAAATTTGAGTTAGTATCGGTTATCATGGATGTTGCACACACACACTATACCAGTGATGATGGCTTGAGATTTGAGGATTAAAACGGAATTGTAGATTGGTTTTAGATGGTTGATATTGTATAGTTATTTATTTTCGCTGAGGCCATTAAAATAATTTTGATTCTGCGATATTGTTGGATTCGAAAGCATATAAGTTAGGTAGTGTTCATATCATTGCATTGCATTGCATGTAGTTGTTTTGTGCTCGAGGACTAGCACGGTTTAAGTTTGGGGGATTTTGATAAGTGGATTTTATATATGCAATTCAACATCCATTTCATGTTATTTGTTGCTAAATTCGTGTGGTCATGTTCATTTTTACTTGTTTTAATGTTATTTCATGTGTAGAATGGTGGTTGTGGCATTCAACGTACATTTGGAACTATTTAGTGTGAGTTGAAGTCAATTGGAGCAAAGATTGGAAGAACTTATGAAATTCAACATGTCGGGCGGAAAAGAAAGACAAGTCGTCAAAAGGCTAATTTTACTATACACACACGCGCAAAATGAGAGGGTCTTGATACTCAGTTAACAGAAAGGATGCCAGTCGGGGTGGGACAATTTATACTGTGTACCCCCGCCGGGGTGGAGGGGGGGTGGAAAATTTGGCTGTGTCCTGTTTTGATTGAACTTCTTATTGGGTATGGTTTCTAGCAACTTGCATGACAATGGAACTCTAAGTGAAGTAAATTGCGTCTAGAGCTTGTGTGCAAGGCATCTACTACTTTATCAACAACAACTTGAACATAACAGAGGAGATTGATTACGAGGATTGAACCTGAGTTTTTGAGAGCAAGCGTGGAGGAGTACTTCGAGGGGATTTTCAAGACAATTGCGATTCTAGTCTACGTGAAGGGTGTTTTTCAATATTCTTCGTGCTAGATTATTATTTGTAATTGAAAGAATGATTTCTATGATTTATTCAGTGTTTATTTCATTTAGCATGAACTAATTCACTTTTTAGGCTTATGATGGATCTTTAAGTGAATCGATGATTTTGTAAACTTTAATTTCCATTTCAATAATCTATCTTCAGTTTATCTATATTAATTTGAGCTTGAATCTATGAATTGCCTGATCAATAATTCTTTGTGGACTTGGATGGAATCGAGAGAGGATATTCAATTCTAGACCTAGTTAGTATAGCATGTGTTCATGATTTTGTGAATAGCTTAATCTTGATGAATGTTAAGGTAGAGATATGCTTGACATCGCATGTAATCGGATAGAGAACTTATTCTTAAACCTTCTTCAATTATAATTCAAATAGAGATATAGTGGGTTAGTTGATTAAGGTGTGTAACGGATTTTTATCTTAATTGTGGATTGACGTTAATACGGTATTAGTGCATCAAGAGGTGGTTAATACTACTTTCGTGTTCTTGATTAATAAACTGGGATAATGCATTGAAGTGGAATAAAGGTGTTAAAATCAGAGTGAAGTTTAGGGTGAAATCATAAGTCTAATTCTCCATTAATTGTTTGAAATTTCCAGATTTAGATATTTGTGATTTGTCTGTGTTGTTTTAATTACTATTCAATTTAGAATCATTAGTTATAATTATTGAGTTGATTTGTTTAATAAAATTAGGGTTAATAGGATATTGGTAATTGTAAGTTAAGATTTTTGCTAGTAAGTCTCTGTGGGAACGACACTCTACTTTTCACTCTACTACTTGTTGACCACGTATACTTGCATGTTGTGCATATATAGATTTTAACCAACACGGTGCCAGCTTCCTTTATGTATGTCGCGCTATAGCGCGACTCATCAGTGTCTAGGATCTGGGCATGGCGCTGCAATGCCATGTTCATAGGCTTGGGTGGCGCTACGGTGCAGGCCCTGAGCCTTTGAAATTTTTTTAAGTTTTTCATTTCAAATCCTTTTTGGGCTCGTAACTTAATCATTATAAGTCGGAATTGGCTCGTTCAAAAGCCATTATCTCGCATATCTAGTATACTATGATTTCATTAGGATAACTTACACTTTCAATTCCGTTAACATTAAATTCATGTTGGTCAATTTCGCTATTGCTAAATCACGCACAAGCATACGCGATCCACAAGTAATATAATGATAAGAGAGTTGTGGAACCCACGAGGATGAAGTCTTAAGTGCTAGTCAAATACTAAGGTAAAGTCTATACTACCTTATCTAAACAAGTATTAAAAGGTGGTGTTTTAAGCTATTTGGTTACAAAGAGAAGAAATAAGAGAAGTAGTTGTACTAGGAAGTCAATATAGGATTACAATTCCCCTAATGCGTCGCCTAATCTCCTAACTCTCTACATTACAAACGAATCAAGGAATGGTCAACCGAGAACAACAACTACACAAAATCTTCTGTCGAAGGTCTAATGCACATCCCTAGCTAGATAATTCACAATATGTCTATTAGTGAAAGAAACTAGACTAGGGTTATTAAGCTTAGTCTCAAGGCTACACAAAGAAAATAGAGATATGTCTATCCTATTAGCAGTTTATGCACACATTCTATATGCATGGTCATAACAGGTGTTGTTGTATTTAAAGGTTAGATAATAACATCCATTTGTCAATTTCCATTACTATCAATACCAATTTCTCTATCAAACAATTAATCATTAAGTAAGAAATACAACAACCCATTCCAAAATGATTCATTATATAAAATAGGAGAGAAAGTTAATTAAGCTAAACAAAATGTTACATTGCAATCCTAAAAATGGAATTAGTTCATATCCATGGTACTAAAATACATTTTTAATACATTCCACATTTTCAATAATACACAAATAAATGGGAGATTTGGAATAAGATCGAAAACCCCTGTTTTAAAGTGTTCTTCCTCCAAATCTTCTCTTCACTATGTAGCTCCTGAGCTTCTATCGGATGCAATAACTTTTCCTCCTTGAGGCACATCTTCTTTCTCTTCTAAGGAATTAATACTGTAATAAAATCCTAGTCTAAGCTATCTATATGATTTCCTATCGTAGGTATGTTTGATCTTCTCTTTATTTAGGTCATTAAAGGCTCTTTCTTTGTGCGGACATTGGAGCTCAGCATGTTACTTGAAACATTGAACTAGCAAGTGGCATTGCTTATTTCCACATAGTTTAAAACATCGGAGGTCACGCCGCGGTGCGACTCCATGAAGAGACCTCGGTGCTGTGGCGCGAGGATGACGTCAGCCCATGACAGGATGTGGCGCTGCGGCGCGGGATTTTGTTCTATCCTTGGTGCTACGGCGCCAGTGTAGCAAAAGTTCCCATTATACCCCTGAAAGCTGGAAAAGATCTGTAAACCCCTGCATCATTGGAATTAAACATAATAACAACAATATATATATATATATAAGTTAACTAAATAACATAAAAAAGACAACATCTTAAGCCACAAAAGATCTGATTCGCAGGTATAAATTCCACTCATTAAATACCCCCAAACTTAAGCCTTTGCTTGTCCTCAAGCAAACTATCAGACATCCATACCCAATTACTGCAAGATACAAATGAAGACTAATCCTATAGACTAATAGCATGGCCTCTAAGCACAATCATTACACCCTCTAAGAATAGGACAAACATGCATACGAACGATGGCTTAATGTCTATTAATAAGCATGAGACTGTAATCGATCCATTGTGTGCGTCTGTGCATACCAATCATCCTAATTAGTCATAACCCAAATTAAGATCACACAGTTAAATGTGATAACCAAAAAGTTTACACTGCAACTCAAACAATTAACAAGTATTAAAAACAAGACGCAATACACGAAAGGATCAAAAGGTTCTAGTACTAAAATAAAATATGACTCTGACAGTGCTTAATTACATAGAGGCTAAACAGAGCACCCATTAGCAAGCTTTCGATCAATGACTCCCAAGCTAGATGACTTTAGGGCACTAGGTGTAGAACACCCCAATGAATCTAATAACTCAAGCAACATAGGCCACGCAATCAACATAAGTCAAAATAGATTTTATTAAATCCGAAGGTTATTAATTTGCGCAAGTCTGCGTTTATGGGCGAGTGCATTTCCATGCTCCATCTCAACCTACCGCAAGACTAACTACTAAATTATTATTATTATTATTATTATTATTATTATTATTATTATTATTATTATTATTATTATTATTATTATTATTATTATTATTATTATTATTATTTATTTATTTATTTTTATTTTACTAGAACAATAGACCCGAATGTGTAAAAGCCTTTAAGTCTTTTATTTCCTTGAAATCGACAGTGTTTTAACAGAGTGTACAGATTTTCAACATAATAAACAAACAACCTAAATCTGGACACATAACTAGAAAAGACAATTGGCCAATTCTCACTAGAAGGATGGATCCAAAACATTCTCGACTTATCCAATTAAGACGCCCCTAGTTCACATAAATTTGACACTATTCTAAGAAAACGATATAATTACTTGGCGCTTGTCATTAACCACAATCAAAACTTAAGCGCTAAAATACCCTAACCCAGCGTATAAACAGTTATCGACCGGGGGCTAGAGTTAAACAAATAACAAACGGCAAGAAGCCATAAAATATAAAATACCCCTGTCAAAATAGGGTAAAGTCATAACACATGGCATTAAGTATATCGATAATTAGTGTAAATCCAAAAATGGCTATATCCACAGAGTAATATTTGATTTAAACCAGATATCCCCAAAATTTACATGGCAACTACACAAACCCAACATGATAATAATTATAAACATAAGATATACAACCAAAAACCTGCATTCATATATAAATTAAAATACTACTATGCAAAACATGCATCCAAAATAAACCAATCACAACATAAAACCATTAACCACAATAATAATTAAACATAGTTAATAAGTAGTCTGAGGCTATCCAGCCCGAATGATTCTCTCAAACCCTCACACATTAAACATAAACATAATTCATAGAATTAAATTAACACAATTCATATATAATTAAAATAAAAGGAATCTCCCCCAAACTTGACATTTGGCCAGTGTCCTCAATGGCCTCCAAACTTTCAGCATCAAGCATCCTGAGCATTGCCATCATCATCCTCCACGTTGACAGGCTCTTCCTCGCGGGCCTCCTCCCGAGGCAGAAATTGTGGCGGATAAGGCACGTAGACTAGAGGCTTGAGAAATTGGAAAGGCATGAAGTCTGTGTCATCTCCTCCCTGTGCAACATGGATATTGGAGAGCGTGCTCACAAATTTGGCGTGATAGTGGTGGAATTAGCTCTGCCATTGGGGCATAGTGTCTACCTTGCAGTGTAGGAAATTCAGGCTGTTCAAAATTTCTGCTAAGGCCCCAGGAGGAATGGCATCAGATGTTGGGGGCTCAGGCACTTACGTGGAAGTCCTGGCTTCATCGGATGGCGGCGGCTGTGGCGCTGGCAAAAAGCCCTTTCCTCGAGGATGCGATGACACTCCTTCCCAAACTCCATAAAGGGCTATAACGTGGGAATCAATTACAACCATTGGTGGCTGCGTTACATCTTCTTTCTCCCACATAATACCCGCTCGCTTGCAAAGTCGTGTGATAAGAGATGGGTGAGGGAGCCCCAACATTACATTACTCTGAATGGCCTTTTTGATAGGCTCCTGAATAAGTACCCCGACATCAACCTTTAAGCCCGTGATAATAGCATACAGCAGAACCGCCCTCTCCCGAGTCACATCGCTTAGGTGATGTGTGGGCATTATATTTACACAAATAAACAAATTCCACGCCTTACCATAACAACTTAAAGCCTATTGGGGGAAGAAAGTCTTTTCACCATGGTACTCCTTAGTCTTCCATACAGTCCCAGGCTTGTAAAGTTTTGTAATTAACTCATCGGCATTGTAACTTCGCAGCCCCGGATCCATATAGTTATGACCGTCGTAGTTAGGAGTCCCATACACTGCATTGATAGCCCGACTATCAAATTGAATTAACTTTCCCCGAACTAGCACTGCCGAGGGGCCATCAACATTGGCATTAGCATAAACTTCTTTCACCACCAAGATCACTGCCGATTCAGGTGGCTTGGTGAAATGAGCCCACTTCATATTGATGATCATGGTCATCATCTGACCATCGGTCTTGTCATCCGGTCTAAGCCCTCTTTCGGGCACCAGACTCCTCCATGAAAAGTTTTGAGTGTAACGCTTCCAGGCATCCTCCATTGGGAATTTGACAGCATCCCAAAGGGTAACCGGGGAACTAGAAAACGGTGGAGGAGGGGGGGAAAATACTGGTTCTTGGACGCTTAGAACCTATGATTAAGAAAACAAATACTAAAGATGCAAAGTTTCTATTTCCCAAATTTTTCAGACTCTAAGCAGAAATCCAAAAGCACAAGTCAAAAATCCATTAACTCTCGCTCCTCTTAAAGAGATCGACGTGAAAGGAGGTAACTGTCAGAAGTGTAACCGCAAGGACGGTTGGATTTTTTGAACGGTCGGGAACTGAAGTGGCACGGCGATTGACTTGTTTGAACGGTACTGAAGAGATGGGAAAGGCGCAACTGTTATGAGAGGAGAAATACTATAAAAATTGTGACGCCCCCAAAATTAGGTATACATCACCCATCTTGGGTCGCCACTTACATGGTACAGAATTTAAATACAACTTACTAACATAACTCGCCGTGTACAATCGACATAAAGCGTGAGTTTAAATACAAATATCGTCTACTAGATATTATACAAACTCAAAAGGAGTCCTCATTACAATTATTATCACCACTATTTCTTTGAATAGTGAGGACTACTAATGTTATCTTTAGGACCATCACTCGTTTTCCAGGCTCGTCGGCTATATTCTCATTTCACGAAGAAAACGGTGAAAGAAAGGGTGAGCTCAACTAGCCCGATAAGAAATATTATGACTTAGATAATGCGAGAATAAATTATCAATAGTCTTCAACAATGTTAAGCGATAAAATACAATGAACAAACCGGTTTAAGCTGCTGTGCGGAATATCTGATCCATAAAAAAGTCAAGTAGAAAATAAAGTCTACTATCTTTTAGGTTTTAAAAGGTTTTCATCCTTTGTTATATTTGAGACTCGACTTTAATAAATATTCCACATCATCGAATCACCCCCACTACGGCCGAGGATATTCTTTAGTATCACGACCACAATTATTCATACACTACGGGCCGAGAATATTTGTGTATTCATTAATGGTCATGATCATGCCAACAATCGTCCATCAATGCACTTTTATTTGAGGATTTTTACCACATCATTTGTAACATTACGGTCATGATTACACCGAATAGTCTCTGGTCATAATCATACCAAGTCCATCTATACACTTCTGTGCCGAGATGACTTTAAAAAATATAAACATGAGGATGATGACAATGATATAAGAATTCAATAAAACAAGTTCAAGAATTATTTTATCCGGGAATTATTAACGTCAAATTATCAACATGATAATGTTTTGTAGAGTAAAATTCAAGAATGATCGGAAGAATATTTCCATGAAAAGATCTTTGGATGAAGCATGAAATATCAAGGATATTCTACTAATTTCATGGAGTATAGAAGTCAAAGTTTTAACAATTTGGGTATAATGAAGAATGGAATAACAAAAGAAATCACCATGCATGCGGTGCCGCGCCAGGCGAGTTATTCAACGAGAATAATAATAACGGAACGGTCGGCAGAAAGCGCTTGCATGAGGATATTCAACGAAGAATAATAAAGAATGGAACCCGGTCGGAGGCGTAAAAACACAGACAGGATGTTCCAACAGAATAATAATAAAAAGATGGAACCGAGTCAGATGTAAAAACAGCATGACACGGATGTTCAAGCGAGAATAATAATAAAAAGGCGGAACCGGTCGGGTGTAAAACACATGACAGGATGTTCCAACAGAATAATAGAAGAATGTCACCAAGTATAGGGTAAACAGCATTATCTGAGTTATTCAACGAGAATAATAAGCAATGGAATAACAACAGTTCTCTTCATGAATAAGAAAGAATAACACCCCCTTACATTTGGTAGGAGATTGAATCTGCTGCGGTGTAGTAACAAAATACTCTTCTTCTTTCTCTTATTCTCTCTATACTTTCTCTCTCTATAGCTTGAATGAATTAAGTGAAAAATAATGAAGCCCTAGGCCTCTATTTATAGAAGATTTCTAGCTTAGCACCGCCGTGTGAAAAGGCAAGTGGCTTGACGACTAATAATGTGAAAAGAAAAGTGGTTTGCCGCTGTAATGTGAAACGACAAGTGGTTGACGTCTGCAGTAAAAGGTAATTACTATTATTAACGAAGGTAAATACTATTGCGAAGGTAAATACTATTCACAAGGGTAATTACTATTATTGCGAAGGTAATTACTATTGGCGAAGGTAAATACTATTCACAAGGGTAATTACTATTGTGAAGGTAATTACTATTGTGAAGGACTCTTAGATGATGACATATGAGCCCCCATAAAATAATCAAACTTACCACAAATCATTTTTTTCATCAACACATATTTAATCTTTCAACAATTATTAATCATTTATAACTTGTCGTCTCAATTATTGATTTAATCTTATAACATATTATCTGGATGATCTTTGTGACAATAATTGAATCAATAATATAAGAGATATGATCGACAATTCTTTGTAGCAATAATTGAGCATATAGGTGAGTGACTTCTCACGTAAGCATCAATAATCAATACTGGTAGTGCTACTCTTATGCAACCCGCGCGTATTCTTTGTACTTTACCATAGGGTAGTTCAGCGGTTTTAACGGTAACACCTCCACCGTTATTTTATAAAAAAAATTTGTCGTTTTCTCAATCAAACAATAATTACATTGTGGGGTCCACCAATGATTGAGCCATTATACGAATATTCCTAACTAAAAAAGAATATTCCCCGACCAAACGAATATTTTATAACAACTTGCATACTTTGCAAAATTTATAAATATTACCCACAACTATAACATTATATCAAATTTATTCCATAATATTCAAAAATAATATTTATAGAAAAAATTCATCTTTATTTATAAAAGTTGGGGTCTTACAACCTCCCCTTCTTATGAAATTTCGCCCTCGAAATTAGGGTACGTACCTGGTATGTCGAAGAGGTAAGGATACCTTGATTTCATTTAAGATTCTAACTCCCAAGTCATTTCCTCAACATCGTGGTTCCTCCACAAAACTTTGACTTGAGGTATAACCTTGGAGCGTAGAATATGTTCCTTCTTATCCAAAATTTGAACAGGAACCTCTTCATACGTCAAATCTTCCGCTATTTCGTCGGTTCTAACTTCAATAATATGGTTGGGTCTTTCACATATTTACGTAACATAGATATGTGAAAAGCGTTATGAACACGAGACATATTTGGCGAAAAGCGAGTCTATAGGCCACGATTCCTACTCGATCGAGAATTAAAATGGACCGATGAATCGAGGATTAAGTTTTCCTCTCTTTCCAAATCTTGTAACTCCTTTCCATGGAGCAACTTTTAACAACACATGATCTCTATATCGAATTCCACGTCCTTTCGATGAAGATCAAGATAACTCTTTTTATCGATTTTGTGAGGTTTTTATCGTTATTCGATCGTTTGAATCTTTTCCGTAGTCATACACGTACCAACTCAGGTCCCAACAACGTTGCTTCACCCACCTCATCCTAGCATCTTTGGAGAACGACACTTTCTTCCATACAACGCTTGAATGGAGCCATGCCAATACTTGCTTGATAAGCTGTTGTTGTAGGAAAACTCCACCAATGGTAAGAACTTGTCCCAACTCCCTTGAAATCAAGGACACGAGTCTTAATAGATCTTCAAGAGTTTGATTAGTCCTCTCATTTGTCCGTCCGATCTAAGGATGATATCTTGAGAGCTAAATCGCAAGTCTGTGCCCATAGCTTTTTGCAAACTAACCCAAAATCGTGAAGTGAATCTTGGGTCTCGATCGAAACTATGGATAGGCATACCATGCAGATCTTACAATCTCGTTTATGTACATCTGAGCAAAGGCGTTCAAGTGTATAAGTTTCTCGTGTCGGTAAGAAATGAAGCGGACTTGGTCAATCTATCAACAATGACCCAAATCGCATCAATGCCTTGAGAAACCTTAGGAAGGCAGGTAACGAAATCCATGGTAATGTGCTCCCACTTCCATTACGGAATTTCAAGTGGTTGAAATGGACCTTTTGGTACTTGATGCTGCTCGCTTTAACTTCGTTGACAAGTTAGACACCTTGAGATAAGCAGCGCTATCTCTCTCTTCATATTGCTCCACCAAAATGTATAGCGAATATCATGATACATTTTGATACTCCGGGATGGATTGAAAATGGTGTGTTATGCGCCTCCATCATGATATTATACTTTAAATCGAGGTCGTTAGGAACACAAAGTGCGGAGTTGACTCGAAGTATTCCTTCTTCATCTATTCTTGCTTCCCGGCGTAGCACCTTCTTGCACTTTCTTCCTCATACGCATCGGCTCCCGTGTCGTAGGCAAGCGGCTTTAACTTTATCGATTAAAGTCGGTTCTACTCGTATACTCGCTATCATCACATGCGTCCACAGGTCTTTAACTCTATCTCCATCCTTTACAAGTCACACAAAATGGGCCTTTGCGTTGACAATATCGCTTTTCGTGCTTGCATATGATTTTCTACTCAATAAATCGACTACCACGTTCACTTTTCGAGGATGGTATTGGATGGTATGATCATAATCTTTCAGCAGTTCAAGCCAACGTCGTTGTCGCATGTTGAGTTCCTTTTGAGTGAAGAAATATTTGAGGCTTTTATGATCAGTAAAGATCTCCACTTTCTCCCATACAAGTAATGCCTCCAAATTTTAAGTGCAAAGACAACAATGTGCCAACTCTAGATCATGAGTAGGATAATTCCTCTCATATTCTTTGAGTTGTCATGAGGCATAGGCTATAACTTTTCCATGTTGCATAAGAACACATCCCAACCCTTTGCAGAAGCATCCTTTGTAGATGACAAATCCTCGAGGCGGATGGTATTGTCGAGCAGGTCTTTGAAATAAGTCTCCTCTTGAGTTCTTGAAAACTCTTCTCACATTCTTCGCTCCAACCGAACTTTGTATCTTTCCAAAGTAAATTTGAGTCGATGGAGTAGCGATTCGAGAAAATCCTTCCACGAATCTCCGATAATAACCCATTAAACCGAGAAAGCTACGTACTTGATCAGCGATTTAGGTTGTTCCCGACTTTGAATAGCTTCAATCTTTGTTGGGTCAGCGGATATTCCATGACTTGATACCACGTGCCCAAGGAATGCTACTTCTTCAAGCCGAACTCGCATTTCTTCAACTTGGCATAAAGCTTATATTCACGAAGCTTTTGGAGTGTCAGCCTCAAGTGTTGCTCATGATCTTCACGGCTTTTGGAATAAATAAGGATGTCATCAATAAAGACGACCACAAAGTGATCTAAATATTCCTTGAATACTCGGTTCATCATATCCATGAAAGGCGGCGGAGCATTAGTCAATCCAAAAGGACATGACTAGGAATTCATAATGCCGTCTGGGGAGTTACGAAAGCCGTCTTTGGAATGTCAGTGGTTCTAATCTTCAATTGGTGATATCCGGAATGAAGATCAATCTTTGAAAAGAATTTGGCTCCTTGCAACTGGTCAAACAGGTCATCAATACGTGGCAATGGATACCTATTTTTTTATGGTGACATGATTCAACTCCAGATAATCAATACAAAGTCGCATACTCCCATCTTTCTTCTTCACGAATAGACAGGAGCACCCCAAGGAGAAGTACTAGGACGAATAAAGCCAATGTCTAACAATTCTGCGGTTGGGTCTTTAACTCACGAAGTTCAATAGAGCCATTCGATATGGGGCTTTGGAAATAGGTTTTTATACGGGGTTCAAGGTCGATACAAAATTCAATTTCACGCTCTGGGGTAGGCGGGGAAGTTCTTGAGAATCGTCGGAAATTTATTAACAATAGGAATATCGTTTAAAAGCGGCGTATTTTTATTTAAATCATGTGACATGAGCTAAGAAAGCTTGACATCCGTTTTTCAATAAGCGAATAGCTTTATGGCTTGAGATGACCGTGATTGATTTTAATGGTTTGGTCGTTTGAATTCGCATAATAGGTTGATTAGGAATATGAAAGCTAACAACCTTACGAAAACAATCAATTTTGCATGATAAGTAGTTAACCAATCAATCCCTAGAATCACGTCAAATGCAAGTATTTTAATGAAATAAGATCGACGGGTAATGAGGGTACCGATTTGAACCAAACAAGACTTATAAGCGATTGGATGTAATGAAGGTTTCTCCCAGCGGAGTTTCCACAGATAAGTCAAAGTCTAATTTCTCTGAGTCAAATTTAATCGATGAGCGCAAGTAGGAGAAATAAAAGAATGGGTAGAATGGGTATCAAATAAAGTATAGACTTCATTAGAGTTTATGATAAGCTTTGCCGTGATGACCTCATTCAGTTCCTTGCTCTTTGGGAGGTCACAACAAGCGCTCTCTCCCTTGCACTCTAGGTTTTGAATTTTACGGGATGGCCTTTGGTGCCTCTATCCTAAATTTGAATTTGTCTTGAGAAAACGACAAAATCGAGCTAAGTGACCTTCTCTTCCACAATTATAACATGCTTTGACGGCATGTGCAGATTTGGGTGATGTGTCCCTCTCCTCGCATTTGAAGCATATGATAGGTGGTCTTTCTCCTTCCTTAATAATGGAGTCTTTGGTCCGACGTATTTCCACCATTGTTAAATCTCCGTTTCTTGAAATGTCCCTTCTTATTGTTTTGGCCCGATTACCACCGAAGTGGTTACCATATCGGCACTGTTGATTCCCTCCACGCTTGTTGTCCACCGCCGATGACTACTCATTTGGTATTATAATTTTGTTGTTGCTCTCTTTTAGTTGTGTTGACTCATTATCGCGTTCCACTAATGAGCCCTATTTACAACATCGAATACAAACACGGTTTATGAGAAATAAGATGTTGACGTATCTCGACTTCAAACCTCTTAAAACATTCGCGCCATTCTCTCTTCATTATCCACCAAGTGGGATATGGCCGTGATAACTCCGCAAATTTTGCCTCGTATTGCGACACGGTCATATTGTTTTGCTCAACTTGATAAATTCCACCTCCTTCATGTGGCGAATACTTTCGGGAAAGTATTTGTCGTTGAAGCGACTCTGGAACTTCTCCCAAGATATCTTGATCTGATGAGGTTGAGTCGTTTTACCGATTCCACGGTAATCCGCCTCTCCGCGCAACATAAAAGCGACAAAGGGAACCTTTTGCTCCTGGAGCATCCCAAGACATCAAATATCTTGGTAATCTGCTTTATCCATGCTCCGCCGCGAAGTGGTTTTGGCTCTCCCTTAAACTCCGGTGGTCCCAGCTCCTTGAATTATTTAGCGGTGACCCGAGAGTTTTTCGTGTTTCCACCTACGTTTTGGACAGAGTCGCTCTGTTCTTTGTTGCATAAATGCATAAAGCCTCACGAACATTTGATCATTCATCATTTGGTCGGTGTTGTTGTTTGCATGAAGATTATCGCCTTCACGATGCACATTATCACGATTATTGATATGTGGTGAATCAACGATCGCTCTGCGCTCCATTGCTATTCTCAACATTCTCGGATGTCATTTTGAGATCGCCACAAAACAAAAGGTTAATTGACATGTAACAAATTATTCCTATCTTACGACCAACCAATAAAATAGCACATAAACTTAGGTAGGTCATACTAGCGAAGGTATTCCCCGTCTCTCCCCCTAGTACTATTCTCACATCTTAGCAGGGGATCATATCCTAAGCTCGATATTAACTGTGGCCCCCAAAATTAGGTATACATCACCCATCTTGGGTCGCCACTTACATAGTATGCAATTTAAATACAACTTACTAACATAGCTGTAGGTATACAATCGACATAAAGCTGTGAGTTTAAATACAAATATCGTCTACTAGATATTATACAAACTCAAAAAGGAGTCCTCATTACAATTATTATCACACTATTTCTTTGAATAGTGAGGACTACTAATGCTATCTTTAGGACCATCACTCGTTTCCCAGACTTCGTCCCGGCTATATTCTCATTTCAAGAAGAAACGGTGAAAGAAAGGGTGAGCTCAACTAGCCCAAGAAGAAATATTATGACTAAGATAATGCGAATAAATTATCAATAGTCTTCAACAATGTTAAGCGATAAAATACAATGACAACCCGGTTTAACGGCGGTGGAATATCTGATCCATTAAAAAAGTCAAGTAGAAAATAAAAGTCTACTATCTTTTAGGTTTTAAAAGGTTTTTCATCATCATTATAAATGAGACTCGACTTTAATAAATATTCCACATCATCGAATCACCCACACTTTTCTACCCGAGGATATTCTTTAGTATCACGACCACAATTATTATTCATGCACTCACGGGCCAAGAATATTTGTGTATTCATTAATGGTCATGATCATGCCAACAATCATCCATCAATGCACTACTGACCCTTTGAGGATTTTACCACATCATTTGTAACATTACGGTCATGATTACATAGAATAGTCTCTCGGTCATAATCATACCAAAGTCTATGCACTATACTACTGGGCCACGAGATGACTTTAAAAAATATAAACATGAGGATGATGACAATGATATAAGAATTCAATAAAACAAGTTCAAGAATTATTTTATCCGGGGAATTATTAACGTCAAATTATCAACATGTAATCTTTTTTGTAGAGTAAAATTCAAGAATGATCGGAAGAATATTTCCATGAAAAGATCTTTGGATGAAACGCAAATATCAAGGATATTCTACTAATTTCATGGAGTATAGAAGTCAAAGTTTTAACTATTTGGGTATAATAAAGAATGGAATAACAAAAGAAATCACCGTGCATGCGGTACTTGCCGCATAGAGCGAGTTATTCAATGAGAATAATAATAACGGAACCGGTCCCGGCAGAAAACGCATGCAGATGGGATATTCAGCGAATAATAAAGAATGGAACCAGTCCGGCGTAAAACACACGCATGTGATGTTCCAGCAGAATAATAATAAAGATGGAACCAGTCCAGATGTAAAACAAAGCAGACAGGATGTTCCAATGTATAATAATAAAAGGCGGAACCGGTCCAGGTGTAAAACACACAGCACAGGATGTTCCCAATGAGAATAATAGAAGAATGTCACCAAGTATAGGGTAAATGGCGTATCACGAGTTATTCCAACAGAATAATAAGCAATGGAATAACAACAGTTCTCTTCATGAATAAGAAAGAATAACACCCCTTACATTTGGTAGGAGATTGAATACTGCAGCAGTGTAGTAACAAAATACTCTTCTTCTTTCTCTCTTATTCTCTCTATACTTTCTCTCTCTATAGCTTGAATGAATTCGTGAAAAATAATGAAGCCCTAGGCCTCTATTTATAGAAGATTTCTAGCTTAGCACCTGCCGTGTGAAAAGGCAAGTGGCTTGACGACTAATGATGTGAAAAGAAAAGTGGTTTGACGCCTGTAATGTGAAACGACAAGTGGTTCGACGTCTGGTAAAGGTAATTACTATTAACGAAGGTAAATACTATTGACGAAGGTAAATACTATTCACAAGGGTAATTACTATTGACGAAGGTAATTACTATTGGCGAAGGTAAATACTATTCACAAGGGTAATTACTATTGGCGAAGGTAATTACTATTGATTGAAGGACTCTTAGATGATGACATATGAGCCCCCATAAAATAATCAAACTTACCACAAATCATTTTTTTTTCATCAACACATATTTAATCTTTCAACAATTATTAATCATTTAACTTTGTCGTCTCAATTATTGATTTAATACTTATAACATATTATCTGAGATGATCTTGTGACAATAATTGAATCAATAATATAAGAGATATGATCGACAATTATTGTAGTAATAATTGAGCATACCGTGAGTGACTTCTCACGTAAGCATCAATAATCAATAAAGTATTCTTTACGCAATAATGCCAGACATTATTTGTACTTTTACCGGGTAGTTCAGCAGTTTTAACGGTAACACCTCCGTAGTTATTTTTATAAAAAAAATTTTGTCGTTTTCGAATCAAACAATAATTACATTGTAGGGTCCACCTGATGATTGAGCCATTGTACGAATATTCCCTAACAAAAGAATATTCCCAGACCAAACGTAATATTTTATAACAACTTGCATACTTTGCAAAATTTATAAATATTACCCACAACTATAACATTATATCAAATTTATTCCATAATATTCAAAAATAATATTTATAGAAAAAATTCATCTTTATTTATAAAAGCTGGGGTCTTACAAAAATGAACTGACACGCCTCATAAATCAACAAAAACACGCTAGTAAGGTGGCTATTGCATTGACGCGTGTCGTCATGCAAAGACGGAACTGAATCTATTCTAGTCTTTGAGGTCACGGGAGCTCTAAGGCTACGTGACGTGTGTGGCATAAATCTAATCTGGCATGGCGGTGCGAGTTTGTAGAATGAAATCCCCTTTGGTGACGCTGCAGTGTGAAAGTTAGAGTATGGGATGGCGCTGCAACACGAGTTTCCAATATGCACCCACTTAACATGGCGCTACGTCACGACGGATTGCTCATTAAATGGCACCGCAACGCGGATTTTCAATATGTCCTCCTTTGGTTCGGCGCTGCAGCGTGAACATTGAGGCTGCAGCATGAAGCTTGGCACTGCGACGTGAGAGTAGGGTATAATCACTGGCGCAGCGATGCAGTTTATGAATTTCTGAAATTGAGGCATAAATTCCTGCATAGGCCAAACCTTATATCAGCAATCAACACAACAAAAAGACAGAAAACACTGTATTCATAAATTCTAACAACTAAAAGCCCTTAAACACATACTAACATACATACACTATACAAAACTAGTGGTTATAGTAAGAAATACAAAGATTAACTAATGAAAACCAAAATTAGACTGAAGTGAATAAAAACAAAAGCAATTTGTTTGATATTGAGATGGGGTTGCCTCCCTATCAAGCGCTTGATTTAGAGTCATTGGCTTGACTTTTATCCCGCCTTACACTGGGTCTCCCAAGGTGATGGAGGTATTTTGCCAGTCTACCTCGCCACCCCAGTAGTGCTTCAAGAGTTATCCATTAACCTTGAAGGTTTTGTCTAAATGATGGTCCTCCACCTCAAAAACCCCATGAGGATACACCTTGGCAACCGTGAATGGCCCCGACCATCGGGACTTCAACTTCCCAGGGAATAATTTTAGTCGGGAGTTGAAAAGAAGCACCTTCTGACCCAACTCAAAATTTCTTTTGAGAATTTTCTTATCGTGCCACCACTTCATCTTCTCCTTGTACAACTTACCGTTTTCATATGCTCGCAGATGAAACTCGTCTGATTCATTGAGTTGTAGGAGTCTTTGTTAACTGGCTGCTTCTAAATCAAAGTTTAGCTTCTGGATAGCCCAATAGGTGTTGTGCTCCAACTCCACTGGAAGATGAAAAGCCTTACCATAAACAAGCCTATACAGAGACATTCCGATAGGCGTTTTGTAAGTTGTGCGGTAAGCCCACAAGGCATCATCAAGCTTCTTCGACCAGTCCTTTCGATTGGGGTTAACAATCTTCTCCAAGATACGTTTTACCTCTCTATTAGAAATCTCCGCTTGGCCACTAGTCTGTGGATGATAAGCAGTTGCTATCTTATGGGTCACCCCATACTTAGCTAGAAGGGATTCAAAATATTTTTTACAAAAATGCAACCCTTCGTCGCTGATTATAGCCCGAGGCGTGCCAAAACGAGTGAAAATGTTTTTCTTAAGCAAATTAAGAACTACCTTCGCATCATTAGTCGGCAAGGCAACTACTTCAACCCATTTGGAGATATAATCAACCACCACAAGAAAATAGAGATTGTTGTAGGAGGAGGGGAATGGAACCATGAAGTCAATACCCCGGACATCAAATAATTTAACTTCGAAGATATTCTGCAACGGAAATTCATGCCTTCTCGAGATGGTTCCCACCCTTTGGCATCTATCGTAATGCGATACATATATGTGTGCATCTTTGAATAGGGTGGGCTAGTAAAATCCAGACTAAAGAACTTTAGCTGCAGTTCTTTGACCCCCAAAATGACCTCTATAATTTGAGGAATGGCAGTGATGGAGCACACCTTCGATTTCCTCCTCTGGCAAGCATCTTCGGATAATTTGATCAGAACACTGCTTGAATAAGAAGGGCTCATCCCATAAATATTGTTTGGCGTCTTTTAGGATTTTCTTCCTCTGTTAATAGCTCGGGTTGGGGGGAAGCACTTGGCATACGACAAAATTAGCAAAGTCCGCATACCACGGGGCTTTGCTTTGGACGACAAAAAGTTGTTCATCTAGGAAGAAATCATTGATGGCTTTTTCAGCATCTCCCAAATACGGGGGATTTTCCAACCTTGATAAGTGATCCGCTACCTGATTTTTTGTCCCCTTTTTGTCTCAGATCTCCAGATTGAACTCCTAGAGAAGCAGGACCCACCTTATCAATCTCGGCTTTGCATCTTTCTTTTCAATAAGGTATTTGATTGTCGAGTGATCAGTGTAGACGATCACCTTCATTCCAATGAGGTAGGAACGGAACTTATCAGATGCATAGACCACTGCCAGTAGTTCCTTCTCAGTGGTGGTGTAATTCAGCTGAGCATCAGTTAAAGTTTCACTGGCATAGTATATTTTGTGGAATACTTTATCCCTTCTTTAGCCTAGAACCACCCCAATAGAAAAATGGCTTGCGTCGCACATTAGCTCAAAAGGGACGGTCCAGTCAAGGGCTACCACAATAGGAGCCGAAATAAGTTTTTCCTTTAATAGAACAAAAGCACTAAGGCAGGATTCATCAAATTGAAAAGGCATGTCCTTTTCCAATAGTGTAAACAGTGGTTTGGTTATCCGTGAGAAGTCCTGGATAAACCTCCTGTAGAACCCAGCATGCACAAGGAAGCTCCTTACCCCTTTTACTGATGTCGACTGTGGAAGGTTATTAATGAAATCAATTTTTGCCTTGTCAACCTCAATGCCACCAACAAAAACCCGGTGAACCCAGAATAATGCCCTCCAAAACCATGAAGTGGCACTTCTCCCAATTCAATACAAGGTTAGTCTCAAAACATCTGTGGAGAACGACAGTCAAATTTCTTAGGAAGTTATCAAATGAGCTCCCGAATACCGAAAAGTTGTCCATGAAGACCTCAAGGGTCTTTTCAAACATATCAGAGAAAATTGATATCATGCAACGCTAAAATGTTGCAAGAGCATTACACAGCCCGAAAGACACTTTCTGAAAGGCAAAGGTCCCATAGGGGCATGTGAAAGTCATTTTCTCCTGATCTTCGGGAGCAATTGAAATCTGTTTATATCCAGAGTAACCATCCCGTAGACAATAAAATTCATGCCCAGTAAGCCTATCGACCATCTGATCAATAAATAGAAGAGGAAAGTGATCTAGCAATTTAATAATCTCCTTCCGAACCACCTCTTTCATGATGGGGTTCAACCACCTATGATGTTCAATGGACGTCTTAGATCCTTCTTCCAATAAGATTTTGTGCATACATAGTGTTGGAATAATCCCTTTAATATCAGAAATTGACCACCCCAGGGCCGTTTTATATTACTTGAGAACTAGCAGCGACTTTTCTTCCTGGCACTCTGTTAAAGAAGCGGAAATTATCATAGGTAAAGTGGATGAGTCCCCTAATTAGGCATACCTCAGGTGATTGGGCAAAGGCTTTAATTCTAGGATAGGAGGTTCTATGATCGACGGCTGAGCCTTGGAAGTTGATACCTCATCATCATTTAGAGACTCAAACTGTCTTTAGAACTGTTTTGATCTTTGGGGTGCATCTAGCCACTTGGCAAATTCAATATGATTAGGCTCTTCCATAGTACTGGCCCCTGTCAATATGGCTTTTAAAGGGTCTGTAATGCAGGTTTTTGAGAATACTTCCCTAACTGTATTATCAATCGCATTAATCTGGAAGCAGTCCTCAAGAGTATTCAGATACTTCATCGATATAAACACATTGAAAGTTACTTCTTGATCCTATACTCTCATTGTCAGTTCCCCTTTCTGCACATCAATAAGGGTCCTCCCAGACGCTAAGAATGGCATGCCCAGTATTATAGGGACCTCCCTGTCTTCCTCAAAATCTAGGACAATAAAGTCTGCTGGGAAGATGAACTTGTCAACCTTGACAAGCACATCCTCTACTATCCGCTTCGGGTATGTAAGAGATCTATCAACTAATTGTACAGTAAAACACTTGTAGGTTTAGCTTCATTTAGCCCCAGCTTCTTATATATAGACAGAGGCATCAAGTTGATGCTAGCCCCTAAATCACACAAAGCCTTACCAATGAATTGGTCCCTGATAGTGCAAGGAATTATGAAGCTTTATGGATCTTTTAGCTTCGGCGGAAGCTTATTTTGTAGAATGGCACTGCACTCCTCTGTCAGTGCCACTATTTCATAATCCCCCATTTTTCTCTTCTTAAACAATATGTCCTTCATGAATTTAACATAGCTAGGCATTTGCTCCAGCGCCTCTGCAAATGGGATGTTTATGTGAATCTTCTTAAAAACTTCTAAGAATTTAGAAAAATGATTATCAAGCTTTTGCTTCTGCAGACGCTTGGGGAATGGCAACTGCGGGAGAGGGGGACTAGCTGTGTTAATTGTAGGGGTTGGTGTTGGTGTTGGTTCATGTTAAGCATTTTCCTTACCCCCGGACTTGTCTTCATTCTGTTCCACAACACATTCCTCTATAGTCAGTTCTTCTTGCACCACAAAGTTTTCTCCACCGTTCACATTTAAGGTCCTCCAACTCTGGAGTGTCAATACTTTGCATTGTTCCTTGCCCTCCAATTTCTGGTTGACATCAGTGTCACTAGGCAATGTGCCTTATGGACGACTGTTCAAAGCAGAGGCCAACTTCCCCATTTGGACTTCAAGGTTCTGGATGGAGGCCTCCTGATTATTACTTCTCGTTTTGTTTTGGGCAATATAACGAGACAGAAGATCTTCCAAACTAGGTTTCCTCTCCTATTGAGGTGGTGGATGGTGGAACTGATTCTGCGACCTCTGTGGTTGATTGTGTTGATTTTAATTATTTTAAGATTGGAAACCCGAAGGGTTTGAGAAGTTAGGTCTAGTGGTTGAAGGTTGTGCTTGATTGGTGTTGGTGTTGCCCCAAGAGAAGTTTGGATGATTCCTTAAGCCTGGATGGTAATGAGTGGGGAGATTAGCATTTTGTTGCCGCCTATAGTTGGAAACAAATTGAACGGACTCATGGCTTATTGCACACTGATCAGTTGGGTGGCTCTCTGGACATAATTCACACTTAATTACGACACTCTGCACATTCTGCACTACTGGCACTCTCATAGTGTCGAGCCGTTTCGTTAGTGCTACAACCTGAGCCGCTAATGATGTGATCGAGTCAACCTCATATACCCCAGCTGCTCTTCTAGGGGCCTGCCTATCATTTTGCCATTGATAATTATTGGCCGCCATTATTTCCACTAGTTCATACCCTGCTGTGTGATGTTTATCCATGAAGGCCCCTCCAGAAGCGGCATCAATACTTGAACGAGTAGATCCGGATAGCCCATTATAAAATGTCTAGATGGGAAGCCATTCTGGCAATCCATGGTGGGGGCATTTTCTCAGAAGATCCTTGAATCGCTCCCACGAGTCGTGCAAAGATTCTAATTCAAACTGAACAAAAGAAGTAATATCATGCCTGAGCTTGGCAATTTTGGTGGGTGGGAAAAACTTTGCCACGAACTTCTGAGCCAAGTCAGCCCATGTGGTGATGGAGCCTGACGGTAATGAATGTAGCCAGCTCTTAGCCTTGTCCCTCAAGGTGAATGGAAACAATCGGAGTCTGATGGCATCGTCAGACACTCCGTTGCACTTAAAAATGTCACAGATCTCCAAGAAGTTTATTAAGTGATCATTGGGATCATCATTTGGTAGACCCCCAAACTAAATATTGGTGCACATTTGAATAGTGCCCGACTTGATTTCAAAATTATTAGGTTGCATGGTGGGCCTGAGAATGCTCGCTTGGAGATCGTCGATATGAGGCATAACATACTCCCTTAAGGATTTCTGAAGTTCCTCAACCATTTTAATAGGAGTAGGTATGTCCCGAGATTTTTCTCTTCGCAGTTATCTGTATGTTCTATCAACCTCAGGATCGAGAGGTGTTATGCTCCGACCCCTTCGAGGTGGCATAAATAATAAAGACTACCTGAAAAGAGAGTTAAACAGATGAATCAGTTTAAATTAAGATCATAATGACTTCGTTTTAATATCGATAAACAAATAATACTAAGTCCCCGGCAACGGCGCCAAAAACTTGTTGGTCAATTTCACTATTGCTAAATCACACACATTCATACTCGGTCCATAAGTAATATAATGATAAGAGAGTTGTCGAACCCACAAGGATGAAGTCTTAAGTGCTAGTCAAATACTAAGGTAAAGTCTATACTACCGTATCTAAACAAGTAATAGAAGGTGGTGTGTTAAGCTATTTGGTTATAAAGAGAAGAAATAAGAGAAGTAGTTATACTAGGAAGTCAAGATAGGATTACAATTCCCCTAATGCATCACCTAATCTCTTAACTCTCCACATTACAAACGAATCAAGGAATGGTCAACCGAGAACAACTACACAAAAGCTTCTGTTGAAGGTCTAATGCACATCTCTAGCTAGATAATTCACAATATGTCTATTGGTGAAAGAATCTAGACTAAGGTCATTAAGCTTAGTCTCAAGGCTACACAAGGCAAATAGAGACATGTTTATCCTATTAGCAGTTTATGCACACATTCCATAGGCATGGTCATAACAAGTGTTGTTGTATTTAAAGGTTAGATAATAACATCCATTTGTCAATTTCCATTACTATCAATACCAATTTCTCTATCAAGAAATTAGTCATTAAGTAAGAAATACAACAACCCATTCCAAAATGATTCATTATAAAAAATTGGAGAGAAAGTTAATTAAGCTAAATAATAGGTTACATTGCAATCCTAAAAATGGAATTAGTTCATATCCATGGTACTAAAACACATTTTTAATACATTCCACATTTTCAGTAATACACAGATAAATGGGAGTTTTGGAATAAGAAAACCCCTGTTTTGAAGTGTTCTTCCTCCAAATCTTCTCTTCACTGTGTAGCTCTTGAGCTTCTATCGAATGCAATCACTTTTCCTCCTTGAAGCACAACATCTTTCTCTTCTAATGAATTAATACTGTAATAAAATCTTAGTCTAAGCTATCTTTCTGATTTCCTATCGCAGGCGGCTACTCAGTATTAAGTATGTCTGATCTTCTCTTCCTTTAGGTCATTAAAGGCTCTTTACTATTTGGACACCGGAGTTTCGCACACTGGCTTTGCGAAAGCATGAACTAGCAAGTGGCTGCTTTCCGTAAGCTAAAAAAACAGGGAGGTCGTATTTGCTGCTGGCTCCATGAAGAGACCTCAGCACTGCGACACGAGGCTGACGTCAGCCCATGACAGGATGAGGCACTGTGGCGCAGGATTTTGTTCTATCCTTGGCGCTGCGGTGCCAGTGTAGCAAAAGTTCCCATTATGCCCCTAAAAGCTGGAAAAGATCTGTATAGCCCTGCATCATAGGAATTAAACATAATAACAACAATATATATATAAAAGTTAACTAAATAATAGAAAATAGGCAACATCTGAAGCCACAAAGGATCTAATTCGCATGTAAAAATCGCACTCATCAATTCATGGATTAAATTTTGTATTACGTGTTCGTTAAACGTTCATGAACGTTCATGGCTCATTTCTTTGTTTTAAGTTAGAATTCGACCATTCTTGAGTCCACAACTCTTAAATGCAAAATTCTACGATACACCATCGAAAACTAAGGTTTTTGAGTTAAATGACGACTTTTTACTTTCATTCCGTGAATTTCACGATTTCGACGTTTATCGTCTAATCTCGTAAATTTTGCCATAACTTCGTTATTTGAGATTTTTACTCTGTTAAAAATGGATCCATTCCATTATCCAAACATCCATCATACTAAATAAACATATATCATTTAATCCTGCATATGAAGGTTTTAAACTTATCCATCAACAACATATGATAAATATTCATGTGTTCTTCATTAGTTCATATTTCTATGATTTTGATTCTACTTGTAACATGGTTTATTAATGGTTAAGGTCCGCTAATAGCCATCCTTATTACTCCTTATGATACGTGCTCCACTAATATCCACTTCTCTATCAAAAGTACAAATGAAGACATGAGGATTAAAGGTTAAAGATTCTTTACCTTTGATGTTCTAACTTTCTTCTTTTTCTTCTTAGATTATTAAGATAACTCTCACTTCTCTCTCAATACGATTGTTCTAAGTTTTGGTGGAAATTAAACAACCAACAAAAGACTAATTAAGCTTCCTATTTATAAGCTTTGCAAAATGAGGGCAAAGGAGTCAAAAAGCCACCCACCTCTTTATTATTCCACCTCCTTACTATTCAATACTTGCTAACAAAGCCACCTCCTTTGCTTGGCCACCAAGTGGCCAACCATGACTCGCCATAGGGGGGCCACATGGGTTGCCCCATGGGTTTTTTTCACCCAGTGACCCATCGGTTCGATCCATGAGTTCGGTTCTTGGTTCAGGCTTCGATTTAATTAACTTTGGGGCGAACATTGGGCTTGAATTAATTATCTTTGGGCCTTAACATAATTCACTTGGACTTGCCAAATTTCATATCCAAAACCAACTAGTACATTAAGAATAGTTTAAACTTTTAACGTATAATCCTCATATTCTTCTCGTATACTAGTTCGTATAACATTCATCATATACATTATGTTATCTTTCGTATATATATGTACAATACCTTGTATTGTACTCGTATTCATTACCTCGTATAATAACTTTCTTATTATACTATCATCAATTATCCAAATCTTCACTTTCCCTAACATTCTCGAACTTAGTACGCAGGTGAAAAAATATATTTGTCATAATTGAATTATTATTAGTTAATCCATCCTTTATTATCATTCTATCGTTACGTATTTCCCAGAAGTTCAAAAATAGTTCCCGATCAGAAATGGATAAATAGTGTCTTTCGGAGAATTTCTCGAAAAGCTTTTATTTTTGTCTTAAAAATTCAAACACCTTAATTCTAGCACTTAGCCAGGATACTACTACATTATTCCTCTTTTAGGTTATAGAATAACCTTCATCACGCTTACTCGTTATAATTAACATATAATATAATTTTATTTATTAATTATTCAAATAAAATTATTTTACATTATAACCTGATTTTCTCGGTTGTTACAGTAGACTAATGTTTAGCCCAATGTGTATGAGTTTCTGTACCTAGCCCAATTTAAATATTAAGTTGGACAAACCCAATTTACATGGATTATATGAATACATGTATATATAAGATAAGTATACTTATATATATGTAGGTGTATATATATAGGTATAGAGATATATATGTGTAAAGGTAACAAATAAACTAGCATAATGTACAAATGATAAAATAAAAGTGCAACATATGGATACCACCCCCCATGATCAAAAATGTTGGCCCTAGTAAACTTAAGTGTTGATCTTTGTTGCCCAAAAATACTTGCAAGTAATCCCATGTGAGCTCATGATGAAGGAGGACATAGTCGGTGAATTAGTTGGTAATTCTTTTTACCTAATCATCTTTTACCAATGGTTATTAACTAGTTGGGTATAAAAATACAAGTATTATACCAAGTATTATTACATGTATTTTATACATGGACCTTGCCTATAAATAGGACTCCTCCTAGTTCATTACTTCATTTACTTGATATTTCATAAGTATTAGTAGTATAGAGAGAGTTAGAGAGAAAAGAAGGAAAACTAGAGAAGTGCTTACATTTTGGTGGAGTTCAAGAAGGAGAAGCAAAGGTGGAGATCTAATTGAGGTTCCTAGCTAAGAGGAAGAAAGTCTTCAAGAAGTAAGTTCATAATCTGGCTTTATTTTTGTCAAGCTAAATTAGTATATATAGATATAAGTAAGAAATGCATACTTGATTATGGGAGGTTTGTGTGTTTTGTGATCATAATGGATCCAAAAGTATAAAGATGAGTATTGGAAGGAGTATATGTGATATACATGCCTTGTATGAGATAATAAAACCAAATGAATAAGAAAAATGCATGTGAGCATGAAACCTAGCTTAGTATGCTTGAAATTTTGATAATTATGATTAAAATGTGTAAGATATGTGTATAGTCTTAAAATGTTATATTAAGCATATATGAAATATAATCATAACCCAAGTTAAATCATCGGATTCGGACGTAAAACAAACTTGTAGCAAAATAATTGATAAAATATGTCCAAGTGTGAACCCTAACTTGGAAAAATCAATAATTTGATTAAATAAATATTTTTGAAAAATTGTTCAAGATATCAAATATTGAAGATATGTAAGTTTGTGAGATAATGGAAGTGGTTTGAACACATTTGGATATAAAATGAACAAGTTATGGAAGATTGAATCAAAATGGATCAAAAAAATGAAAATGTTGAAAAATCAATTTTTCGGATTCTTCTAGGGAGCACCTAGGCGCTCAACCCAGGCTTATTTCAAGCGCCTAGGCGCTAGGCCATTTTCTGAGTTGGGTCTGTCCGGTTCGGGTCGGGTCAAACGGGTCAAAGCTTGATTTTTTAAGATAAAATGAGATAAAATAAGATTAATAACAAGATAAAATAAAATTATAATTAATATAAATTGTGAGTTAATAATAAACAATTAAAAATAGATTTTAATTGTACATTAGTAATTACTTTGGCTTAGATTAACCAATTAAAATAATAATAAGGATTATTTTAAATATGGTTTAATAAATTGTAAACAATTAAAGTAAAATTAAAAAATTATTTTAATTGTAAAGATTATTTTAAATTTAAAGATAATTGTGAATTAATTATGGAATGATGAAGAATAAACAATTAAATAATATTAAAAGTTTTTTTTATTGTGAACTAATAACTCTAATTATAGATTAAGCAAATAAAATAGTAACTAGATTATTTTATTTGTGGACTAATAAAATACTGAATAATTATTAAGAAAATTATTTAAAGAGTGATTAAATAATACTAAGCAAAGTAAGAATGCTTTATTTATGTAATGAGACATGGATAAATAAAATAAAGTGAACAATTGATTAAACAAGTAAAATAATAAAGGATTATTTTATTTGTGGCAAATGAAATAATTGTGTATTGTAAGGATAATGAAAGTAATTAAAGAAAATTTGTGATGCTCCCAAAATAGGTATACACAACCCATTCTGAGTCGCCAAATACATGGTACAAAATTCAAATACAAACTTCATTTATACAATACGATAAAAACATAGCTGAGAGTTTTAACACCGATATTGTCTCGTAGACAATATACAAACTCAAATGGAGTCCTTATTACACTTATTATCACACTATTTCATAGAATAGTGAGGACTACTATAGCCACCATCTCGGACCATCACTCCGTTCCCCGACTAGTCCCAGCTATATTCTCATTTCCTGAAGAGAATAATGGAAGCAAATGGTGAGCTCAACTAGCCCAGTAAAGAATATTATGACTAAGATAATGCAGAATAAATTATTGTTAGCCTTCAATAGTGTTAAACTGATAGAATACAATAGACAATAAGTTTAACTGTAGCGGTACAAATAATCCATTAGAAGAGTCAAGTAGAGTATGATATCTACTATCTTCTATGATTTAAAAGTTTATCATCAATATTTTATTGTTGTAACACAGCTTAATAAATAATCCACATCACTGAATTATCCATGAACTACGGGCCAAGGATATTCATTAGTATCACATCCACGAATTATCCATGCACTACGGGCTAATGATATTCATTATTATCACAAATGGTCATGATCATGTCAACAACTGTCCATCAATGCACTACGGGTTAATGAGGACTTTTACTACATCATTTATACCATTACAGGTCATGATTATACCGATACATAATTCTTGGTCATAATCATACCAATCAACAGTCCATCTATGCACTACGGGCCAAAGATGACTTTCATCATAATATAAACACGAGGATGATGACACTGATATAAGAATTCAATCAAATGAGATCAATGATAAATATTAAATATTTATAATTTAATTTATCCAGAGTTTAAGAATGTCCAAGTTGTCAACATGATAACTGCTTTGTGGAGTAAAATTCAAGAATAATATTCATGTAAAAATATTTCAGACAGAACTGAAATCAATTTTTTTCATGAATAGTACCCCGGGTGAATAGTACCTAAGTGAATAGTACCCGTGAATAATACTTCGTGAATAATACTTCGTGAATAATACCCAGGCATGAAAAGAATAAAATTAACAAGAATGTTCAAAAAAATATTCTTGTGAAATGATACTAGATGAAGCGCAAATTTCAAGGATATTCTAATAATTTTAAGGAGTATGGAAGCAATACTTACCACAATAAGTTTAAATTTAGGCATATGAAATGAAATAATATCCCTTATATAATTTGGAGTATAAATGAAAATAATATTTCTTACGAGTATTGAAATAAAATAATATCCTTTACGTTAGTAGAAACTGGATTTGACTGGATTATTAGTTATTATTCTGAGAAAATCTTGCACAAAAAAACTATACTCAAAGTGTCCTTATACTCGAGAAAAATACTCACAATACTATAGAATAAGAATTTCTGATATTGAAGGTGTGTTTTAGGAAGGAGGGATTACCCCCTATTTATAGTGTAGCACGGAGGAAATTTTAAACCATCCGCCTAACTCTTCTGCCTACTTTTGCCTAACTCTTCAAATTTTCCATATGGGTGGGGGACACCCTTTGAAAACAAAGGATTTGTAGGCAAACTTTCAAGCCATCACTTTGGAAATAAAAAAAACAATGTGCAGGAGAAGTAAACAACTTGGAAAAAGGACAAGGCTACTGTAATGCTTTTGAAAACAAGCATTCGTTTACAATTTGACAACCTTTACTCCTTTTAACACATGTTTATTATAATAACATTATTATTTAAATAATTATAATATATTATAATAATATATTTGAATAAATATTTTATCGGAGAAATAATTGTAATTCCATAGAAAATATGTCAACCTTTTAACAATTATTTCATGCTAAAATTCCTTCATTTATATAAAAATTAAACCAATATCCACTACATAATAATTATTTATAAATAATATTATAAGCTCACAATAGTAACAGCCAAATCATTCCCAGGAAAGAGGGGGCTTTTCAATAAGGACTTCTCCTTATTGGCGCGCAATTAGGTGACCAAACCCCTTTCCTCGACAAAACTTTCTAGACATTGTCAATAATGCAAATAATAGTATGAATAACTTTGTCATCTCACTTTTTGATTTAATAATATAAAATATTGTGACAATAATTGAATCAATAATAGGAGATACTATGCAACAATTATTGTGATAATAATTGAATAAAACTGAGTGACTTCTCACGTAAGCATCAATAATCAAAGATACTGTACAATACCATGTGCTACTATGCAACCACACATATTACTGTACTTTTATCACTGAGTATTTCAGTAGTTAACAGTAAAACTTTTGCCGTTATTTTTATAAAAAGTTATTTCTGTCATTTTCAAACTCTGACAGTAATTTCGTTGTGGGCTCAACCAATGATTGTGCCGTTGTATGAATATTCCCTGATAAAACGAATATTCCCCGACCAAACGAATATTTTATGACAACTTGCTTACTTTGCAAAATTTGTAAATATTACCCACAACTATAACATTATATCAAATCCACACCTTATTATTCAAAATAACATTTAGAGAAAAATTAATTTTTATTCATAAAAGTTGGGAAGTCGAAGATGTGAGGATGTGAGGATGTGAGGATGTGAGGATACCATTCTTATGAAATTTCATCCTCAAAATTGGTGTACATACCTGGTATGTCGAAGATGTGAGGATACCTTGTTTTCATATCAAATTCTAACTCTCAGGTCATTTCCTTAATATTGTGTTTTCTCCATAAAACTTTTACTTTAGGTATAACATTTGAGCGTAAAATATATTCCTTTTTATCCAAGATTTTAACAGGTACTTCTTCATATTCTAAGTCTTTTGCTATCTCGTCTAGTTCTAATTCAATAATGTGGTTCGGATCTTTCACATATTTACGTATCATGGATATGTGAAAAATGTTATGAACACGAGATATACTTGGTGGTAAAGCGAGTCTATAGGCCACAGTTCCTACTCGGTAGAGGATTTCAAATGGACCAATGAATTGAGGAATGAGATTTCCTCTTTTTCCAAATCTCGTAACTCCTTTCCATGGAGCAACACGTAACAATACATGATCTCCAACATTGAATTCCACGTCCCTTCGATGAAGATCGGCATAACTCTTTTGTTGATCTTGTGAAGTTTTTATACGTTGCCGGATCATTTGAATCTTTTCTGTTGTCATGCATACCAATTCTGGTCCCAACAACATTTCTTCACCCACCTCGTCCCAATATACTGGAAAACGACACTTGCATACATACAACCCCTCGAATGGAGCCATGCCTATACTTGCTTGACAACTGTTATTGTAGGAGAATTCCACCAAGGGCACGAACTTTTCCCAACTTCCTTTGAAGTCTAGGAAACAGAGTCTTAATAGATTGTCAAGAGTTTGAATAGTCCTCTCTGATTTCCCGTCCGTATGAGGATGATATGCCGAACTGAATCGTAAATCCGTGCCCATAGCTTTCTGCAAACTAACCCAAAATCGTGAAGTAAATCTTGGGTCTCGATCAAAAACTATGGATACTAGCATACCATGCAGTCTTACAATCTCATTTATGTATATACGAGCAAGATGTTCAAGCGAATAAGAGTCTCGTATAGGTAAGAAATGAGCAAACTTGGTTAATCTATCGACAATGACCCAAATTGCAACTATGACTTAAGAAACCTTGGGAAGACCATGACCCAAATTGCAACTATGAGCAAACTTTGAATGGCTTATCTGGGAATTTGTCGAATACCTCTACTGCACCATACAGATAAACTGTCTTCACTATGAATGGCCCTGACCACCTTGATTTGAGCTTCCCAGGAAAAAGTTTAAGTCTTGACTTAAACAACAAAACTCTTTGTCCCGGCTCGAATACTCTCTCTATAATCTTGCGATCATGCCATTTCTTCACCTTTTCTTTATACAGCTTGGAGTTTTCATACGCCTATAATCTGAATTCATCCAACTCATTGAGTTAGAGTAGGCATTTTTCACCTGCAACCTTCAAATCAAAATAGAGCTTTCTAATTGCCCAATATGCCTTATGCTCAAGCTTCATAGGAAGGTTAATGACCAATCCTTTCTTGTGGGGTCCACGACTTTCTCCAAAATTCTCTTTACTTCACGATTTGAAACCTCTGCTTGGCCATTAGTCTGAGGATGATAAGCTGTAACAATGTGATGATTTACCCCATACTTGGCCAAAAGAGCTGTGAACTGCCTACTACAAAAATTACTGCCTTCATCACTAATGATAGCCCTTGGAGTTCCAAACCATGTAAAAATACTCCTTTGTAAAAATATTAGGACCACCTTGGCATCATTAGTTGGAAGAGCTGCCACTTCCACCTACTTCGAAACATAGTCGACTGCTAACAAGATGTATAAATTTCCACATGAAGAAATGTAAGGGCCCATGAAATCTATCCCCCAAACATTAAAAATTTCAACCTCGAAGATCGTGTTCAATGGCATCTAATTCTTTTTCAAAATATTCCTAACTCTTTGACATCTGTCACATCTCTGAACAAAACTATAAGCATCTTTAAAAATTGTCGGCAAATAAAAAACAGCTTGTAACACTCTAGCCATTATCCTCCCTCCACCGTAGTTACCACCATATAATGAAGCATGGTAATCCTATAAAATCCCCTCTGTCTCACTATATGGGATACATCTCTTTATCATCTGATTAGCACATTATTTAAACAAATATGGTTCATCCCATATAAACCACTTCACATCATGCAAAAATTTCTTCTTTTGATGACCAACTAAGTCAGAAGGGATCATCCTGCTCACCAAGTAGTTCGCATAGTCTGAAACTATGGCACTTCCCCTTTCACCACAAATAATTGTTCATCTGTAAAAGACTCATTAATCATAGTCTTGTCATCTACCTCCCTTCCCGAATTTTCCAGTCGAGATAAGTGGTCTGCCACTTAGTTCTCAGTTCCCTTTCTGTCCTTAATCTCCAAATCAAATTCCTGCAATAGAAGTATCCACCTGATCAAACGAGGCTTTGCATCCTTCTTTGCCACCAAGTATCGAATTATCGCATGATCCATGTATACTATCACCCTTGTACCAATCAGATAAGCTCAAAACTTGTCAAAAGCATACACAACTGCAAGTAATTCCTTCTCTATGGCGGTGTAGTTCAATTGAGCATCAGTAGGAGTCTTGCTCGCATAATATATCACATGAAAAATCTTTTCCCTTCTATGGCCCAAAACAGCACCCACAGCATAATCACTAGCATCACACATCAACTCAAATGGTAGGTCCTAATCTGATGCTGCAATTACTGGTGCTGAAGTTAACCTCCTCTTCAAATGCTTAAATGCAAACACGCAATCCTCATCAAACTTGAATTGTGCATCCTTCTCTAATAAGCTGCAAAGTGGCTTTGTTATCTTGGAAAAATCTTTAATGAATCTGCAGTAAAAGCATGCATGTCCTAGAAAACTTCGAACACCTTTTACTGAAGTTAGTGGCGGTAAATTCTCAATAGTCTTTAATTTGGCTCTGTCCACCTCAAGTCCTTTCTTCGACACCTTATGTCCCAGAATTATTTCTTCTTGTACCATAAAATGGCACTTTTCCCAATTCAGCACCAAGTTCGTCTCAACACATCTTCTCAATACCATCACTAAATTCTCCAGACACAAGTCAAAAGAATCACCAAATACTGAAAAATAATCTATAAATACCTCCACATTCTGCTCCACCATATCCGAAAAGATAGTCATCAAACATATCTAAAAAGTGGTTGGGGCATTGCACAGACCAAAAGACATCCTTCTAAAAATGAAAGTACCATACGAACATGTAAAGGTTGTCTTTTCTTGGTCTTCTAGAGCTATAAAAATCTGATTGTAGCCTGAATACCCATCCAGAAGGTAATAAAACTCATAACCTGCTAGTTTATCCAACATCTGATCGATAAACGACAGTGGGAAGTGATCTTTCCTTGTAGCTTTATTAAGTCTGCAGTAGTCCATGCAGACTCTCAACCCCATCACTGTTCTCGTCAAAATCAATTCATTGTTTTCATTAGAGACTACGGTCATACCACCCTTCTTCGGTACACACTATACCAGGCTCACCCATGAGCTATCTAAAATCAGATATATAATACCTGCATCCTACCATTTCAACACTTCCTTCTTGACCACTTCCTTTATGATTAGATTAAGTCTTCTTTGTTGTTCCACTGAAGGCTTGCTATCATCTTCCAGTAGGATCTTGTGCATACAAAAAGATGGGGTGATCCCTTTTATATCTGCTATAGTCCACCCAATTGCTAACTTGAACTCTTTGAGAACTCTTAGCAGTTTTTCTTCCTGAAAAGATGTTAGTGAAGAAGAAATAATCACAAGTAATTTTGAATTTTCATTTAAAAATGCATACCTCAAATGATCTGGAAGTGGTTTCAACTCAAGTTCTGGAGGTGTCTCAAGAGATGGCTTTAATTTCACTGATGATTCTCCAGCTTTCTTTAATGACTCAACAGGAGTCTTAAACTTCATGAACTGTGGAGTTGTGGCAAGTATATGGATAATTTCTTCAATCTCCTCATCATCTATTTTTGAATTTCCCACAATAGCATTTCTCAAAGGTTCATGATTCACCAAGTTCTCTACTTCATCATTTAGTACCTTTTCTACCAAATCAACCCTGAAGCATTCCTCTTCATCTGTCGGAAATTTCATTGCCTTGAATACATTGAAAGTAACTTCCTGATCATGTACTCGCATTGTTAGTTCCCATTTCTGAACATCTATCAAGGTTCTTCCTATAGCTAGGAATGTTCTTCCAAGGATGATCGGTATACTTCTGTCTTCTTCATAGTCTAATATGATGGAATCAGCTGGAAAGATGAATTTATCCACTTTAACCAGTACATCTTCCACAATCCCTCATGGATTAGTAATAGACCTTTCAGCTAGATGTAAAGAAATATTTGTCGGCCTTGGAGCCGGTAATCCCAACTGATTGAATACTGACAATAGCATCAAATTGATACTTGCCCCAAGATCATGCAAGCATTTGTTGAAGCTCATCTTTCCAATTATACAAGGTATTATGAAGCTGCCCGGGTCCTTCAGCTTTGGAAGTAATTTGCGTTGAAGCACTGCACTACATTCTTCAGGCAAGGCTACTATTTCAAAATCTTCTAACTTATTCTTCCTTGACAAGATGCCCTTCATAAACTTTTCATAACTAGGCATTTGTTCCAATGCCTCAGCGAAGTGTATGCTGATAGGTAGCTTTTTAAATACCTCCAAAAACTTACTGAACTGCTTATCTTCCCTCTGCTTATGTAATCTCTGTGGATAAGGAACAGGAGGGTGAACGACTGGTATCTTATTCATGGGCTTCTCAAAAGAACCTTATTTATTCTTCTTCTCTTGCTGCTGTTCTGAGCCTTCTTTATTCAAACTATCCTCAGAAACATTTTCATGACCGCACGGCCGCGCGATTTCTCCTTGCAAAAGTGGCGTGGGCGCGTCATGCTGATTTTCTGCAGTTTGCTTCCCAGACTGAAGTGTAATTGCCTGACATTGTTCCTTCCCTTCCCTTCTTAGATTAGCCTCTATTGTACTTGGTAATGAACCCTTTGTTCTGTTGTTAAGCATGCTAGCCATCTGACCCATTTGAGTTTCCAAGTTTTTGATTGCCACTGCTTGTCTTTTAATCATCACTTCAGTATTTGCCATATACTTCATCATCATCTCCTCCATCTCTGACTTCTTCTCTTCCTAAGGTGTAAGTGGTGGATGATGTTGTTGTTATTGAGAAAATCCAGGTGGGTAAGGTGATCTTGGTGCAAACTGTTGCTGAGATGGTTGTGCCTAAAATTGATTTTGTGGTTGAAACTGACTTTGTTAATTGCTTTGATTATTTGACCAACTGAAATTTGGATGGTTGCGATTGTTGGAATTCTATGTATTTTGAAACTGACTTTGATTCTTCTGGTAGTTGCTCACATACTGTACAGACTCTGAACTGATAGCACATTGGTCAGTTGAATGCGACCCTGCACATATCTCACACACGAAAGAAACTGTCTTCACCTTAGTTTCTACCAAAGAATCAATCTTCTTTGCCATGGATGCCATCTGAGCTGACAATTGAGTGATAGCATCCACTTCTAACAAACCGGCAACTTTGGGCTGTGGCATTCTGGTTGTAGGATTTTGGAAATCATTCGCTGCCATCGTCTCAATAAGATTAGCTCTTCGCCCATAAGGCTCCTCCTGCAGCTGCATCTATAATTGTCCTTGACTGCCATCCCAATCCATTATAAAACGTATTAATCACCATCCAATCCAGCATACCATGGTGTGGACACTTCCTTAGCATCTCCTTGTATCTTTCCCAGGCTTCATATAGAGATTCACCCTGTTGCTGCTCGAACTGGGAAATTGTTGTCCTCATTTAAGAAGTCTTAGCCATTGGAAAAAATTTGGCTAAAAACTATTGTGCTAGGTCCTCCCATGTTGTAATAGATCCTGAAGGTAAAGAGTGAAGCCAACTTCTTATTTTTTCCCGTAACAAAAATGGAAATAGTATAAGTCTGATTGCATCCTCTGTCACCCTGTTGTACCTGAAGGTGTAACATATTTCAATGAAACTCAATAGATGCTCATTCGGATCATCTGTAGTAGCACCCCCAAACTGTACTAAATTCTGCACCATTTGAATAGTGCTCGACTTTATCTCAAAAGTGTCTCTATTTTCATATGCTTTAACGATTACTCACAATTATAATTAATTCTAAATTCAATTAATAGACAAAAATAGGATACTAAAATACTAAAATCAAAATTTGAAAAGAATGGGATTCTAACTTCATTTCATACTTCAATTAACTTGTAACCATCATATACTACTTATATACTTATCATGGAAAACTAGTCAAGAGCACAAAAGTGGACATAACCATTTTTCAATGAACTATGACCTATTTACATAACATCCATATATGATAGAATTCATGTAAGCAACACTATTACCAAAATCACTATATGTCTATGTGAAAATGCAGTAATAATGAATTAAAGCACAGGCTCTTTCAGTACTACACACGGTGAAACGATATATTTCTATCCGGTTCATGAATTACAAAGCTAAATAACTCAGCCTCATAAACATATGTCATTGTGATTATATTCATACTCATATTTCATTTTTCAAAACCATATAAGCATACATGATGAATGGTGATCAAACATTCATTCATTACACTCAATCATAATAGGTAATCCAATGATAAATATACAACCAAACAATCAGGCATGTGAGTTTATACTACATATCAAAATCCATTAGAATCCCATAATGGAGTTTAGTTCATTTCTGAACCAAAAGCCATTATGGGATTAAAGCAACACATGGAATTAAATAATGCAAATAAGAGATGAAAAAGAAATGATTAAACCCAGTTGCAGAATTTGTTCCAATGTTTGCTCCAAAGCACCAATAATCTCCAAAAAATGAAACTAATGGTTATTGAATAACCAAAGTGAAGAGAGGATATAGAATGTATCAAAAATTGATCAAAACCTCCCTAGACTAGTTAAACTTAAGAACCCAAATTCCTTCCGATGAAAACTAATAAAAGACCCCCTAAAACATGTTTGGTACCAACCAGTATTGTTCAGTTGAGCCTAAAGTGCTCAAAATTCAAATTACAAAAAGTCAACAAAACAGACTACAGAGGACTCGCGCGGCCGCGCGAGATCTTAATGTAAAATGGTCGCGGGCGTGCGATAGGTGTGTCTGCTGAAGCCTTGGCGCGGGCGTGTGGGTTTCCTTCTCTGGAGGCGCTTGACACATATAAGTGTAAAGCCTGTCGACTTCAAGTGGCGCGGAAGGCGTTGTAAAACTTAATTAGCTGCGGCCATGCCAGCTACTACATCTTGTCGTCTTCTGCTGTTGCTTCTTGATTTATTATTTGTTTTTCATCCTTTCCTTTTTGCATAGCACTCATCCACTACTTCAGTTCCTCATCTACCCATGTCTATCTTGCCTAGTCCTTGCTAGCTCATGCCACCATGCTTATCCATGCCATTCTTGCCTTTTTCCATGCCTCTCCTTCCCATAGGAGTTCCACTACAAGTAATGCTAAGTAAACATAAAATGCACTAAAACATAGTAAAAACTACTTGAGATGAGCATAATTCTCGTTAGTTGACATCCAATAAGTAGGTATAAAACCTACTTATCAGAATCCCTCTTTGATGGGGAGGTGATGAATAATAATGTCAGTGGACAAACCCACCATGTCTTTGTGAGACCATGCAAACACATCCTAGAATTGGGTTAACATAGTAACCATGCCATTCCTTTGGTTTGGAGTAAGGTTCGTACCAATCTGGATTAGCTTGGGGTTTCTAAGGTTCTGAGGTTGAAAGAGGAGGTTTGATCAAGATTTGGCTTGGGTTTTTCTTCGACCCATTCTTTGATCTCCTGAGGTATCTCATAGCCCTCTTATATTTTCATCAAGTCTGAGTCCAACTTTACATCAACATTACAGTCCTTGTGGAGAATATGCACCTCATCAGCAAGTTTAGGCACATCTAAATTCAGAGTCTTGAAAACAAAAATGCTTTCAGTTAATATATGAAATTATTCAATCATACAAAGTGTTAGCACGTAATGATAAAACAACTGCTAATTATGTACACAAAAGTAAGTAGTTATTGTAATCTACAGGGCAGATGGAGTTTCTGCCCTTTTTACCCTTGTCGGCAAATGCATGGAATGCTGCTCCAATTTTCAAGGGTGAAGTCCTGTTGGATAGCAGTGATGAAAGGGCTGTCATCATCCTCCTTCTCTCGAATGATGACCATAATATCTGGACAATCATTTTCTGGGATGTCTCTATTCATGCCCTCAGTATGGACAATGATGCGTATGTTTGACAACCGACTGGCAATATCTTGTTTACATCTTCGTTCCCTTTCTTCCACTTCGGGATCTGGAATCAGGACCTCTTTTCCTTTTACCGGTATCAGCTTAGGAAACATTATAGCCATTACATGTGCAGACACCTTTACTGGAGACCGTACAGGCTCAGGATCTATAGGTTGAGATAATCGTCGTGTGGCTGAAAATGAAGGAACCTGTTTGTGCTTATGAGGATTCCTGTGACTGGAACTAGCAGAATAGCCTAGCCCGACTGTTTTGGTTTGATTGAGAATTTGAATTGGGCACTTAATGCCCTGATGATCTTTACCCAACCCTTGTCCACGTTGATAACCCAACGCCATCATCTCTTGAGTTGCCGATATTACCTCGGTAGAAATCTTAGGTATCAAAGGTGGCGCCCCAATAGGATGATAGTGAGTGTTTCTCACCTCTGGGGTATGGAAACTGACTGGCTCAACTTTTGAATTAAAGCTGATGAGTGGTATCTCACTTTGTTCAGGACATTTCGGCTCAACATTGACAGTGACTAGGATGTTGTTAATAATATATTTGAGTTGCCGGTGAAAGGTGGAAGGGACGGCTCCAGCCATGTGAATCCACGGTCTCCCCAAGAGCAGGTTGTATCCTGTGGCTATTTTGAGCACGTGAAAGGATACGCATAATGTATGTGGACCAATTTCTACAAGCAGTTCAATCTCTCCGACAGAATTTTGTCGGGATCCATCAAAAGCTTTGATAATCGTATGGCTGCTTTTGATCCTATTGAGATTGATATTCATCTTCTCCAAAGTGGCATAAGGGCAGATATTTAAAGATGATCCTCCATCTATCAAAACTCCTCCCACTATGTATCTGGAGGATAGAACTGCTATATGCAACAGTTTGTAATGACCAGTCCCTTCGGGAGGGTATGTTGTCATTAGTGAAAGATATCACATTGTTGTTAAAAATGTGATCAACCAGATGCTGGAATTTTTCAACATCTACTGATTTTGGCAAATGTGTTTCTTCCAAAACCATTAGCAAGACCTTCATGTGGTCTTCAGAAGAGAAAACCAAGTCCAGTATGGAAATTTGTTGTGGAGCTTCTCTCAAGCTTAAAACCACCTTGGCTTCATTATGGCCCATAGTACGGAGGAACTCTTCAATCTTCTCCATGGTAACTTTCCCTTTTGATATGATGGTAGGCTTCATCACCCGGTGGGGAAGGTACAGTGGATTCTCCTTCAACACTGCAGCAGTTATATGGGATGTGGATCCTTCAGCCTCTCAATAATTCCATGGCACTTTTTATAGGCTGACAACAGGATACTACGGTCTGTATGGCAAGAGAATTGGCTTTTGTACAGCCACTTTCAAAGGATTGTCAACACCTTTGAGTTGAATTGCTTTTATTGTGGGTGGTCTGGCAGCCAAATCATCCTCAGCGGATATAACTGCTACGACTGCCTTCCATTTTGTAGTAAATATGTCCCCACTCTCGAGTAACACAGTGTCATTATCTACCAACTGCAGGACACCGTTGTCAATTAGGTTCTAAATAAGATGGCGGAGTGCCCAGCATTCTTTAGTGTTGTGTCCGTGAGAGTGGGAGTGATACTGACATACTCCATTAGAATTGAACCGTCTTTAATGAGGATTAATTGGAGGTAGCAGAACTGTGATTCTTCCTTCATTGATCAGCATCTGAAAGATCTCCTCCATCGGTTGGCCCAAATAGGTAAATTCCCTCTTATTGGCAAAATCCCGATGGGCTTTAGCACTTACTCTTTTTGCAATTTTATCCTCCAGTGTTTCATTTTCTGGAGTTAATGGAGTATTCATAACAAGCGGAAAGAGACTAGCATGCTCCTGGCTAACTAATTAGCATGTGACTTGGTGCTGATCGATCACCAGTTCTGCCAATTGGATGACTTGTTTACAAAGAGCTTTCATCTTCCGCTCTATCATAAACTGGAACTGTGCATAATCCCATTTGTTAGCATTATCCTTGCTGGTTTGGGAGGATTCACCACCATAATTAGAACTCTGTCTATTGATCCAATTAATCATATTAACCTCCTCTTCTTTGTGTTGAGGAAGAGAGTTGTCTTGCACGTGGGGTTGGTTGGGTTTAGTCACCACAATCTCACCATTATCAATCAAATCTTGGATCTTGTGTTTCAAGGCCCAGCAATCCTGAGTATCATGTCCTGGAGCTCCAGCATGATAAACACACATCCTGTTAGCATTGAAACCCTTCCCATTCGGGTTGGCTGGTGGAAGAAGATGGGTAATTTTCTTCTGAGTTATCAGAAGGTTGAGAATGTTCTCGAGTGAGTCCCCTAAGGGTGTGAACACTCAAGTGGATCAAACTTCTCCATTTTTTCGCAATAGAGGGTTTGAGGACTGTGTTTGAAAAGGGGAGTAGTTTCTCCTCTAGATAGGCATATTCTAACTGCCCTTCTGTCCTTGTAGTATCAAGGAAACATCCTCCTCTTTCTTCTTATGGACCCTCCGGGGGTTGTTTCCATAACTTCCAGACTAGATGTGCTCAGCAACAGCTTTCAGAGTGGCTAGTTCTTGAATCTTTCCTGACTTCAATCCCATCTTAGCCATCTCTCTATGTTTAATTATTTCAGAAAATGGCTTGCCAATGCCAGCTAAGACTATCTCATAGAAGGGAGCTTCTTGTATGTCTATGAAGGTCATCACCATTTCAGATTCAGTCATAGAGGGAACAACTTGAGCAGTAAGGCACCTCCACCTTTGAGCATACTCTCTGAAAGACTCATTGGCTTGTTTCTTGACCTTGGTAATTTTGTACCGGTCTAGAACCATCTGAGACTGAAAATTGTTCTGACTGAGGAAGGCATGAGCCAGCTCTTCCCAGCTATGAATCTTGGAGTTGTCTAATCTGGTGTACCACGATCGGGCTTCTCTAGTCAGACTTTTCTGGAACAGCTGCATTCTGAGCTTCTCATCCTCGGCATAAGATCTGAGTTCTCCAATGAATACCTTCAAATGTGTGTAAGGATCTCCCAACCCATCATACTTTTCAAAGTCAGGAGTCTTGAACTTCTCTGAATAAGCATATGAAACACTCCCGTGTGCTCCAATCCCTTTGATAGACCGAATGGTCTCTTCCATTTGGAGGACTTTCTTCCTGATATCACCGGTGTCTGGATCTTCCTTGAGATGGGTGATTTCAAGGGTTTTATTGGTTTTATCCAACTGAGACTCAGGTATGGAAACTTCTTTGTCTGGACCCTGGGTTCCTCCCTGTTCAAATGATTTTGTATGTATGGGTATTCGTGGACCCTGAGTAGTCTAGTGTAGTTCTTTAAGCAGAATAACCAAATCTATAATTTATTTGCTTAATCCTTTAAACTCCTCACGAGAGACAGAAGTAGGACTAGACTGGCCAAATGAAGCCATAATTGGTTGTAGGCTTGTTGCCTTTTTGTACTTTGAACGGGTAACAGGCCCAATTGTTTCACTACAAAAAACTTATGTAGTTTAGTCTTTAGAAAATGTATAAATGTTGCATGCTATATGATATGTCCGTTTTAGGAGTATTATCCTGCAAAACGGATGTTAGTTGTTTGTAATATAACATGTTATGTATATAAAAGGGAATGCATGTACACATATTCCTTCATACTTTCCATTAGATTGACATGGAATGAAATTACAAGTAATTGAATTTACAAGTAATTGAAATGGGAAAGTATGAAGAAACTTCCCTCCGCATTTGGTTTATTAGAGGCTGACCTATCCTAGGTTACTCTCGCGGTTTTTCGGCATGAAGGTACCCAGATCATCATAATTTACTTGACGGGAAGTTAATCCGGTCTTTCAACTGGAGCGAATCTGGGTGGTGCCTTTCTTGAGCCTGGTTGGAATTATTCTCCCTCTGAGTCCAGTAATCAAACACCAACAAGATAGCCTCCTAGTCGAAGGACCACACAATCATATATTCACATACAATGTGTCTCACCGTTACGGAAATGATGACATGTGTGAAGCACTTTAATATCACAAGTAGATATAGTGCAAAGCACTAAGTGCAGTAAGTAAATGCATTCATACACATCCGTTCAAATGTAAATGCAACATCCACACACAAGTATATAACAATTTTGAAAAGCTTGTAGTAGCGGCTTAAGCCCTCTTACTGGATGTCCCCAGTAGAGTCGCCAACTGTCGATTTCATGATTTTTATTGTCCCTTTGCTGTTCTTGTCTTTTGGTGTTCTCGTGTTAGGTGAGATTTGTTTGAAAAAATAAGTTGTGAAAAGGTTCGACATGAATATGTCAACGATTGGACTGTATGAGTCGCCAATTGGTATTTTTAAATGGTTGCACCAATTCAACCGAGAAAGGTTTGCACATTGACCCAGTGATATGACATTGCTTAACAGGTCTGTGAAACCGAGATTTGTTAGGGTCTGGGGGCTTGATTATGCGGAGGGAAGGTGTCGGTCACTTCCCCAAACATCCGTGTTACCACGGTGACCGCCACTTTTCAATTAAACTGTTATATGAATGTGTGTGTATGGGTCAATGTGCAATTATCTGGAAGTAGTGTTATGCCTCATTTGCACCTATATACAAAGGGTTTGAATTTTGTATAAAAGTTTAGTTTTGACAAGATATAGCAGTGACGTTTTGTAAAAGAGGTTTTTCAAACCCTTATGCTCAATAGTAATTAAGGCCTTTGATACTTCCATTTTATTATATGTTCGGCTTGATTACTTTTATTTTCGAGATGCGAGACATCCTCGAGAAAATAATATACATAGCAGTGCCGAACTCCTTGCGGGAATGAGAGTCATCTAAGGAAATTCAAACACAAGTAAATAATGTACTGGTGATTTTAGTAGAAAATATCCATCACGGAACCAAGAATCTAGATTCAAGAGATCGAATCTGTGATCACATGATTCTAGGCTCACATGATGTAGCATTTGTATGAAAGTTGTGAAAGTTTATATATATATATATATATATATATATATATATATATATATATATATATAAGCGATCAACCACCATGAAGCAACTCCATGGGGGATTGGAAATGTAAACATATAAAAGCTGTAAATATATATATAGAAACGATCAACCGCCACGAAGTAAACTCCGGGCGGGACGAAATGTAAATAAAGCAGTAAAAGCGACCAACCACCACGAAATAAACTTCAGGCGGAAATAAATGTAAAGAAAGCAGTAAAAGGCCACGAAGTAAACTCCAGGCCTGACATAAATGTAAATATATATATATAAGAAATAAACGCTCCGGATGTAAATCCAGGCTCATCGAACAGAGTTCGATAATAGTTTATATATAAAAATATATATACAAAAGCAATAAACCACTACTACAACACAGTAAATAGATAACGCGGAAAAAACGTTATGGTTTCAATCAAAAAAACGTTGTGGTTAAGGGTGTCATCTATTTGACACCCTTACACAATGTTTTTAAAATGTTGTAGTTAGACACATTATACAACGTTCTTTAAGAAAAAAACATTATAGATTTGTTTTCCATAAATTAGTAGATGCTTGAAAACGTTGTAGAAGGTATGATTCCACAATGTTTTCTAGATAAAAATGTTGTAGTTTAATATATCAGACAATGTTTAGACACATTTACAGAATGTTTATAATGTATCATCTATTTAGACAAATTTATATAACGTGTTATTTATTTATACAAATATACAACATTTTTAAAATGTTGTAAATAAAAAAAAGAAAAAAAAGGTTGTAATTCACCTATATTACCAATGCACCTGCAATAGCTAATGCCATGACATATGGCTAAAAGGTCTAAATTCTGTTTAAATTTAAAGCCAAAATGTATCAACCATTCAAAATACATCCCAATAATACCATTCGTTTACAGTTTCAAATTACTATATCCACAAAATATATACCAAACTATCCATATATACATATCAAATTCACTTTTCAATCCACAAAATAAACCAAACTATTCATAAAATTAAGCTACTACCTAAGCATGTGCAAAAAAGCCTAGGTTCTCCCAAAATACACTAGTAACTTTTGTTCTCGCACTAGCCATGGATGGCAGTAACTTTTGCTCTAGCACTAGCCATGGATGGTAGTCGAGAACCCAGTACTGATGCAGAACGATATACAGTACTAAGAATTTTGGTATGATCAATCTGATTCCTCAGGTCATTAACCCAAGCAGATGCTGTCACCTACAAAAGTAGATATTTTTCAGTCTTCACTGTGTAGAATATAATATGAAAGCATATGCTAAAACAGAAGAATTGCCTTAAAAAATTGTCCAGGCCAAGCATACAAGTTCTGTCGGATATCAGGGAATCAGCATTGCAATATATTGTGTGCAATTCTAGCAGCTGACTAATCCTTCGCAGACTACATATATACTCATAAGGGTCCCCACCCTACCCAAACCAAAATAAATAAAATAAAATAAACAACAAAAAAAAGTAAGTAAAAAAATCGGACTTAATTAGCACCGTGGCAGACTCCTCTTTACCACCTTATGCAAGACAAAACATTGAGCTGGCAGACTGCTCTGTACCACCTTATACAAGACAACACATTGAGCCACGCAATGAATCAAATTAATCTCAGGACTAAGAATTTAATAGCGCAAAATACACCAACGTGCTCAGGACAATAAGTATAAATGTTGTTGAATTGATCCCAGTTTGGTTTGCAATGACAGAGTATTTCACCTCACCCCATTGTTAAATAATGTGTTTAAACAAACATGACTCGGGAATTATGTAATCGTTCTAAAGAGAACTAATTGTTAAGAATTTACAAGTGATTAATGATGCTACTTATAACTTTCCCAAGGGGAAACTAATGATATTATTAGCTTCCCTTCCTACAAAGTACAAATAGTGGACTTTAATTTTTAGATCCAATGAAATGTGATCCTTAACATACGAAATACCTGGACGGAAATATTTAAGGATTTGAGTAAATACCCCAAGAGAACTGAGTCATGGTTGTCGTCATTGTTGTCATTATCGTCGTCACCTGGGTCTGGTGATGTATCAGAAGTTGAATCTAACTCTGCGTCAAGAAATGCCGCAAAGTCATCACTGCTTGACAAATTTATGGGAGAATCGATGACAAGACTCATCTGAAAAAATCATTGGAAGTCAGGTAAAGGAAAAGAAACTAGAACTAGTATGATGAAATATTCATGCTAAAAAAATATAATGTCCCAAAGATATTCCTTATTAAAATGCAGCGAGAAACAAAATCACTGCAAGTACAAGATAAAGAAAGTAAAAGACAAGGTAATACTTTTTAAAAAAAAAATAGTACTTGATATAATTTATAAGACTTCTTTCTATGAGGCAATGTAGCACGTATTGGAGGCAAAACATTGTGGGTCATGACACAATATTGGTTGGTGCACATATAGTTTGAGTTTTGATTATCCACTCAGGTAGGGGAACTGGTCATATATGAAATTGGCTTAGTCAGCTACTAGGACACAAAAAAATGATTTCTAGACTAAGCATCAATGTCAATAAAGGGAAGAATAACTGAAGGACAAAGTAGAAAGAAATGCAAATATTCTGTGCATTTCTAGATACACTTTCTTATAACAATCTTTTTTATATTTAAAAACCAAGTATAGAAATCTTTCTAATGGAGAAGGTAATGAGATTATACTTTATTTGAAAAGGAAGCAAAGAAGAAATTTAGGCTTATTTTTTGGCAAGGCAATTAAATAGAAACAGTCCACGATTTGAACCTCAACACGCAAGTCATCCACAGAAGCTTCTAAGAATGTAGGGACTAAATCGACTCCATTAATAATAGATGTAATGAATTCATTGCCTGAGTCCGCTAATTCCCATGTCATACAAGCAGCTGCATCAAGTATTCAGTCAGAACTTAACCATGCTCAACAACCAAAATCAAGAGGAAATATTAGTGCACTACAAATAAATAATATATAACATGGGCTTTAGATAAGTTATATAGAACGACCAGTATTATCAAATAACAGCAAATGGAATTAAGAAAACCACTAGTATTCATTCTAATTTTTGTTTTTTATTTTTGGTTGGTATATTCTTGAGAGAAGGTTTAATATAAATGGCATAGATTCAGATTAGAGATTCTTTGTCAATATATGTCTACTCCTAAGATGATGAACACCATAAGCCGCGGTGGAAGCCACAGTTGTTGAAGCCACTAACCATCTGCACCAATTCAAATAGAGTTATTTCTTGTTATTGAAATCTATTAGCAGCACGTTAATAATATTGCATTAAGAGGAGTATAAACTACCTCATGTATGTGATGTATGATCGAGTATCCTGGATTTGTCTAATTAGAAAATTAGAGATTTCAACAACCCCCCTTGAAGCTGGAGAGTTGTCTTGTTGGTTGTAATTATTATTAATATAAGAAGTCAAGTGACTCAAGTCTGTAACCTTAGATTTCCCAGAAGAATCCATCGAAGCAGATTTTTAGAGACCTATTGATGCTCATATGTTTGGGACAGGTTCCTTAATTGCATAGCTGTCAGAAAACAAAGCACCAGGAACACATCCAAGTTGCTGAACTAGAGTCTTCACTTCATTCACGAATCTTGTATTCTCCATGATCTGAGCCAGTTAAGATGCCCATAGAAATATTTAGAGAAAGTTGAGGCGATAAAGCAATGAACTAAGCAGAAATCCATTAAATTACAAGAATCAATAGAACTACTGTTTTACTTGTGAACTTTAATGTAGAATATAGCACAAACTGAATACTGTTAACTTCATCTCTGTCCAGTGTCAGTGAATCAAAGTATTGAGGATCTATCATTAGGCTGGTTAAATAGAGATCCCTTAATTCTTTATCCTAGTCAGAGGTGAATCTTATTGACTCAAAATTGTACATGCAAAGAGATTAATTTATATGTCATCAATACTGAAAACTACATTGACACTGAATAAAATCCTAACAAGAACGGTAACAAAATCATTAACATTTGACAAGTTGCAAAAAGTACAGACAATACATGGAATGTACACACTCATGCGTGCATTTCAAAAATTTTGGGGGAGAGATTCCAGTGCTTACAACTAATGATGAACCAAGCTGGAGAACACCATGAGGAAGAATAGGAATGATTGCAATTATCTGCAAATGAAGAGTAGATCCTGTGACTGAGCAGATAACGAGGTCATATTTGACATAGAAACAGCTAGAAACTATCATACCTGCATTCCAGCTGAAACTTGTTGACGCAATTCATTTAATACCTAAGAGCATCCACAATATAAAAAAATATCTTAGTAAGGTAAGGTTTTTAACATCAAAAAACCAAGTACATATTATATATGTTTATTTGATAAGTCATCAAGAAACCATATATCGTAGTAGGATCTAAAAAGATATTAGAAATTTGTACAGATCTCTATTACTGATTTTATTTTTCTCAAGAAAATTTTAAACCAGCTAGACACTGTTATAAACTTGTCAGGTACCAATTGTAGTTGCAATTGAATCTAACTTGTTAAATCTCCTTACTTACCACAGGAATGATCAAGAACATCAGGTAAAGCCTGCAACTTGTCATGTGTATATCCCTGGTCATCCCTCTGAACCCAAAACGTGTAATCATCATATTCATTGAGGTTCTCAGACAGATAGAAAATTTCAAAGCTGATGTCTTTTCCTTCAAGCTAAAAGAAGAGTAAAAGCCAAAAATAATACTCAACAAACCACATACTGTTATATAATCCCGGAAACACAATGAAAATAGTCACAGATAGCAAAACATAATAAACACATAAAAATTTCAGAAATGTGTACATATATGAATAAGTTATATATCTATCACTGACTTTCAAATTCTGTCAACCATAACAGCTGAATCTAAAAAATTAAGATTAAAATTTAAAATTCTAAAATTAATTTTAAAGGCTAACTACAGTCCATTAAACCACGTTCAAGCAAATAGCACAACTTCAAACCCTAGATAGAGTATCAGAACAAACACAAATACACATATATAGAGATATAGGGACAGAAATTGGTACCAGTAAGAGAGAGAAGGCCATAGAAGGGTTGTGATTCGTCAGCCAATCATACAGAACGGGGAAGAGATTCTTCCACTGCGTGTACTTCTCGTCTACCGAAACCTTTTTATCACCAGCGCCACCGCCTCTCATCTTCACTGCTACTCCTTTTGTGCCGCTTTCTCTATCCTCCTTGGTTTTCGAACCCTTTGGCCTCCCTCTCTTCTTCGGCTGCGAAGATGGAGATGCTGAATCCATGGAGATTTTCGAGTTAAACTCTCTTTTCACAGGACCTACCAGTCTACCAGTAGTGAGTAGTGTTGAATCCATGGAGATTTCCTTACTTAGTCGCCGATTACCTGGACGTACGTAGACGTCGACGACTTAAGATTGGTCAAACTTTGGCGGTATTGTAGCAGAGATCCATATCTAGGGTTTTGGTTTTGGTTTTGGTTTTGGTTTTGTGAGCGAAAGAGAGCAGAGAAACACATAACTATGCTCCGCTCCGTGTTTTAATTTTAAGTTTTCATTTAACATGGTTTTTTGCTCAGTTTTTTTTACATAGATAATATTTTTTTAAAAAAAATATTATCTATTTAAAATTAAAAATTACCCTTATAAATAGATAACATTTTTTTCATATGTATCTACAACGTTTTTTTTAAAAATATTGTGAAAAAATACAATAACGTTTTTTATAAAAACGTCATCTTTTAAGTGTTGTGTTTTTATAGTTTTGTACTAGTGAACTCTCCGGACGTGAGTCCAGGCTTAATCGAGGCATAACTCGATAATGTTAGTACAAATATATATATATATATATATATATATACAAAAATAAAAAGCCACAGACCGAAGTCCGGGGATACGCACACAACACGACTCTCAACGTGAACAACTATGTGTGTCGAATGTGGAGAAAAGGCTTTAAGAAATGTAAGAAGTATTATAGTGGGCTGCCAAGAAGACTTCATTTAGCTTTAATTGAATGAACACTCAGTTTTCACCGGTAAAATATAGCAGAGTAAAAGCTCATAAGTGTTTAAAATGAGAAAACACTCAGTTTATAGTGTGTACATAGCAAATTGGATAGAGCATCCTCGCATTTTCTCTATGCAAAATGGCCACCCCAAGCCCTCTATTTATAGAGGGGGGAGCCACAGGTGTACTTGTGGAAGCAATGAGATGCACTTGTTTTGCAGAAGTGCCGTGCTTAAATGGGTGCCATTATCTCGAAGTACGTGCACGCATGCAATACAATGTTCGTTCGAACTTTCAGAACTTCAGTTTGGTCATCCGATTGAGATGTATAAGACCTTTTTCGAAATGTTGTTGTCAAGAGCTACACAATGACATGAGATTAGAGATTATACGAAGTTAGGAAGATGGGATCATGCCCAAGTCTTCAGTCTTCAAATTCTATTCGGTGTGCTGTCTTGTGTAGTAGTCACTCGGGATTAGAGCTATGGTTCTTGTAGGACACTTTTGTGTGTAATGTATATTGAAATTTTGTAGAGACGGCGCAAAGTGGGATCGAGGTGGCAAAATGATGATTTTAACCCTCACTGGGGTTATCTTCGTGTTGGGCTGATGTAGCAGTCGTTGCTCAGGGTTATCTCTGAGATTGGGCTATTGTGAGTACTAAAGTTCCTCAGGGTTATCTCTGAGGTGTGTTTGACCTCCCGAGGCTATCTCCGGGGTTGGAACTGAGTGCCTCGGGGTTATCTCCGAGGTTAAAGCTGACTGCAAGGGTTGAAATGAGCTTTTCTGGTGTTATCTCCGGAACTACAACTGCAGTCCTCGGGGTTATCTCCGAGGTTGGAACTGGAACTCATGGGGTTGTCTCCGAGACTGACTATCTTGGGGTTGTCTCCGAGATGGTAAGACTGATAATTCTGGGGTTGTATTTGGAACTGGAACTGCATTCCTCAGGATTGTCTTTGAAGTTGAAACTGAAACTCCCAAGGTTGTCTCCGGGACTGAATATCTCGGGGTTGTCTCTGAGATGGTAAGATTGATAATTTTGGGGTTATCTTCGGAACTGGAACTGATTTGTCTTCCAGGGTTATCTCTGAAAGACGATTCTGCCCTCCTACAATGTTAGTAACAGGAATGAGAAAAATTTTGAGTGTCTACACCAAATATTCATCTTTGCACTACAGACCAAAGATATTCATTTGTATCACCAGTTAGTTATGTTCATCTCAACACCTGTCCATCTTCGCACTACGGGCCAAAGATATTCATCAGGTAATCATTCATCTTTGCACTACAAACCAAAGATATTCAGTTATATCACCATTTAGGACTGAGAATGATGAAAATATTTTTAAGAAAATGAATCTAGTGATATAATAGGACAAAGATTAGGGATTCGTACTTTAGTTTATCCAAGATCAAAAATACTTCATAATAAACAATTGTGAAGAAAAATTCAAGAATGAAGATCAAAACATGAATACAATCAAAGATAGTAACCATAATGGACATCTTGGACAAAGAAAAGAAAATTTAATTTTTCTGTGAATAGTGTCGTATTCGTGAATAGTGCCGTATATGTGAATAGTGTTGTATACGTGAATAGTAACCCCTACACGAAAAGGTAAAAATTTCACAATAAAATTCATATCAATATTTCGGTATAATGATATTAAAAGAAATAATATCATTTATAAAAAAATAATATCCCTTACCTCAAAAGAATAGTACTTTTGGCTGAAATATCAGATATAATGCTGAAGGAAACTTGCACTATATAACAACACTCAAGATATCTAAATACTCAGAAAAATACACTCGATATTATAGAGAGAAAAAACTTCTGATTATGGTGTGATTTTCAATTCTAACCTAAGCACCCTATTTATAGAAAAATGCTGACAACGCCAAAGTAGAAAATTTAATAAAATAATATTTTATGAAAAAAATTCAAGCCCACCCTTGTCCAAATTCATCAGCACACCAATGGGGCCCACCAACACAAAAAAACATTTTTTGTGAAAAAAATATTTATAACCCCAAAAATCAATTATTCCAGAACTTCAATAATTAACAATAAATAGACCTTTAATCAAAAAAATATGAATATTATGTCCATTTCATAGGAAATTTAATTCTCTACAACTTTGTAGAAGAAAGTTTTTCCAAATTCTAAACGAAAAATGACCGAAATCTACATATAGATGATTTTCAACACCTCCATTCCGACAAAACACTGATAAAACATCTCAGTATTAATTCCTACATAAAATAAATATTTTCTTATGATTTTTATTAATAATTAATTATTCACAAATAATATTACAGAATCACAAGAATGACAATCAGGTCGTTCCCAGGAAAGAGGGGGCTTTCCGACACGGATTTCTCCTTACTAGCGTGTAATTAGGTAACCAAACCCCTTTCCTAGACAGAACTTCCTTAGACATTGCCAATAATCCTATGTAATAATATTATTCAAATAATATGAATTATCGATCTGATAATGAGAAATACTGTGCAGTGACAATTATTGAATCAATAATATAAAATATCAACGTAGCAATTATTGAATTAATAAAATAAAATATTGAACAGTAATTACAATAACAATTATTGGGTAGTGACTTCTTACGTAAGAATCAATAATTAGAATTATTATGCAATACTATGTGCTACTGTGAAACACCGCGTATTACTTTACTTTACCCACCGGGTATTTCAACAATTTTAATGGTAACCATTACGTCGTTATTATTAAAAAAAAACTCATTCGTGTCCTTTTCTTCATCCGATTATTTTCCGTTATGGGGCCCATAAATTGTTACGCTGTCATACGAATATTCCCTCATTCGTACGAATATTCCCCGACAACAACGAATATTTTACAATCACTTGCTTATTTAAAATATTTACGCATTTTACCCATAACTAACCACATTAATCGAATCAACCCCTTACTATTTCAAAATAATAAATAGAGGAAATTCCATTTTATTAAAAAAAAAAATTGGGGTCTTACAACCTCCCCTCCTTATGAAATTTCGTCCTCGAAATTGACGTACGTAGCTGGTGTTTCAAAAAGGTGAGAATATTTTGTGTTCATATCATATTCTAACTCTCATATCATTACTTCAATAGCATGGTTCCTCCACAAAACTTTAACTTGTGGTATAACCTTTGTGCGTAGGACATACTCCTTCCTATCCAAGATCTTGACAGGTACCTCCTCGTACGTTAAATTTTCGGCTATCTCAATAAAGTGGTTTGGGTCTTTCACATATTTATGTAGCATGGATATATGGAAAATATTATGAACACGAGACATACTTGACGGTAAAGCGAGTCTATAAGCTACAGTTCCTACTCGATCGAGGAAAATAAACCAATAAATCAAAGGTTGAGATTTCCTCTCTTCATCGATTTTTGCTTCTATAATAACGCCTTCTTTCACCTTCTTCTTCATATTCATCAGCTTTGGGTCTGTAGCTTGATCGACTTTAATTTATCAATTAAAGTTCATTCTACTCGTACATTTGACATTATCACTAGGGTCACTAGTGTGACGCCCCCAAAATAGGTCCAATCCATCCAACCTATTCTGAGTCGCCAAATACATGGTACAGAAAACAACTACAACTTTATTACTACAATTGTCGTGCAAAATACAACAACACATATGTTGTGAGTTTTGATACAAATATATATACCAACTGTGACTCTTGACAACAACTTGGATAGCACGTCACAATGGCACCTTACATAAAGGTACAGTCAAAAACTGTTTTAGAAATTAAAATCTTTGGGAAGTGCTCGAGAAAACCTTCGTACATGGGAGGCCATGTGTCTAGGTTATGATAGATATCATATGTCCAAAGAATTATCATTGGCTAACCCAATAGACCCCAAAGAAAAATGAGAAGATTACTATCATGTTCTTTCCAATGGCGAGTCTTCTCTTGACATATAACTATCTCCACTGTCTACAATTGAAAATTATATTTCAAACAAACTCCAAGATAATATAGGTAGTGCTCGTAGATATACTCAATAAGTGGATGTGTACAACCCTGTCTTATGATAACACGAGGTTGTATATCATTAGACATCTTGTATGATAGTGTCAAAACACCCTTCCAAAGTTAGGTTCACCTCACCCTATTCGATTCACCAAAATTAAATATCAAATGACGTATACAATACGACATACTTATCTAAAGTTCTCAATAAAATTATTTCCATACTATTTAGGGAGAACCTCAACAGCTATAGACCAGCATTCTATTCCCCTGTTATCCCTGCTCGACCCGGCAACACTCTTATTACCATAGTTACAGCAGAATGAGCAATCAATTAAAAGAGTCAAATAGACCATAAAGTCTATTTTCTTCTACATGTTAAAAGTCCACCAACAATGTTTTATCCCTGTAACATCAATCAACAGTTCCTGTCCACATTCATGTGAATAACTCATAATCATAATTGTGGTTCTAAATTCCTCTTCTCATTCAGGACAAAGATAATTTTCATCACTTGTCTTTACCTGAAACATCAAAGATCATGGTTATACCAAATCACAGTTCCTATTCATAATCATACTAATAAATTCAACTTTGCACTACGGGCCAAAGATATTCATCAACAAGTCATCTTTGCACTACGTGCCAAAGATATTCAAAAACAGATCATCTTTGCACTACAGGCCAAAGATATTCAACAACAGGTCATCTTTGCACTGCAGGCCAAAGATATTTAACAACATATCATCTTTGCACTAAAGGCCAAAGATATTCAATAACAGGTCATCTTTGCACTACGGGCCAAAGATATTAATATCTCAAAGAAATACATAATCATTTCAGAATTTATATAAACCATAATTATATCCATGTTGATCAATTCACCTTTGCACTTAATCTAAAAATATTCAATTATAAATTCAATGGTCATGATCATACCAATCAACGATTTAACTTCGCACTACTGGCCAAAGAGAACCTATAGCCACGATCATACCAATAATCTACCCATCTTTACACTCAAGTCAAAGAGAAATTTCTTCACCAAGGTTATAAAAATGTTATATATGATAATAAAAATAATATGATCAAAACATGGATTTAATTTCAAGAGTAAGATTCATAAATCAACAATAATTTGGTCAGAAAAAGAAACCAATTTTGTCATGAATAGTACCTTGTGAATAGTAACTTGTATCCGCACATAGTACAGTATACGCGAATAGTAAACCCGACACGAAAAGATAAAGTTTCACAATAAAATTCATATCAATATTTATAACACCTTAATCCAAATGTTATAAATCACTTAATAATCTCATAATCTAATATTATTAATATTACAATAATATTTTAATCATTTCTTAAACTTATAAACAATTTATTTTAATTATTTACACTTTACTAATTAATGCATTTAATCATCCCAAAATGCCAAACCCATAAGATTTCATCACCAATAACCAAAACCCTCATAAAAAATCTGCATATACCTCATATAGGATTCTCAAGCCATAAAATCATATTTTCCAATTTTCTTACTTCACATAACATATTTAATTCATTTACTCATAACTAGTCTATTTTCATGAAAAATACCAAATCAGTACAAACATATTTTCTTTTCGGGGATTTAGCAGAATATAACCCCATATTGAACATATATTTTTCCTAGAATTTTTAAAATTCATTTACTATTTTTCATATGGCCAAAACTGCCGAATATTTAGACATTTATCATAAACTGTACATTTGTCCAAAAATTCCAAAATTTACAGAGTATACTTCTGTTACATACATGTACTCTCAATAAAAATTTCTCTAATTTTGGAGTTAACCACAAGGAGTTATAATGGTTTACTTTTAAAATAGTCTTTTCCCATAAAATTCATAACTCCTAATCCATACATCCAAAAATCGCAATTTTTGGACAAAATCTAGAAAACTCATCAAATTATCATTTCAAAATTTTCCATAATTTTATAGGGTCGGAAAAATTACGAAACTGAAAAACATAATAACCCTTACAATCCCTTACCTCAAAAGAGCAGTACTTCTGACTGGAATATCCGATATAATGCTGAAGGAAACTTGCACTGAATAACAACTCTAAAAGTATCTAAATACTCATAAAAATACGCTCGACAATATATAGAGAGAAAACTTATGTTTCTAGTGTGATTTTCAATTCTAACTTAAGCGCCTATTTATAGGAAAATGCTAGAACGCCAAAGGAGACTAAATTAATAAAATAATATATTAATTATTCTAAGCATGCTAGTTGGAAAAATCAGCAGCCACCCATCTTGGAACAACAAAATAGCAGCCCACATGTTTTAAAAACAAAAGTGGGTCCCACCTAATTTTAATAAAAATTATTTTATTTTCTAAAACTTCAGTAATTCATAATAAATAGCCTTTTATCAGAAAAATACGAATTTTATGTCCATTCCACACGAAATCGAATTCTCTACAACTTTGTAGCTTTAATTTTTTCCAAATTCCAGACAAAAAATATCTGAAATCCACAAATGGATGATTTTCAACACCTCTTAAAATTCATAACAAATCATACGTTAATTTTTAACGGTTCAAAATTTGTGGACATATACTCAACTTATATATGTATAATATATCCAAAAATCACAAAGATCCAGCTATTCGGATTAAAATTATATCTCACGCAATGATAGAGCTTTAAGAACACCAATTTGATCTTTTAATACCTCCAATCCGGACAAAATCTTGACAAAACACCTCAACATTAATTCCTTCATTTATAACCACATAAATAAATCCATCATTTTATATAAGCATCAAATAAATATTTTCTTATCATATAAATCAATAATTAATTATTCACAAATAATATTATGAGAATCACAATAATGACAATGAGACGGTTCGGGAAAGAGGGCTTTCCGATAAGGATTTCTCTCCTTAAAACAAGCAATTAGGTGACCAAACCTCTCCTTGATAGAACTTTCTAGACATTGCCAATAATGCTATCTAATAATATTATTCAAATAATATGAATTATTGATCTGATAATGGGAAATACTGTGAAATGACAATTATTGAAATAACAATAATATAAAATATCAACGCAGCAATTATTGAACCAATAAAATAAAATATTGAACAATAATTACTGTAACAATTATTGAGTAGTGCCTTCTTACGTAAGAATCAATAATTCAAAAATACTGTGCAATACCGTGTGCTACTGTGCAACCACGCCTATTACTGTATTTTAACCACCAGGTATTCCAATAGTGTTAACCGTAACAACTACGCCGTTATTTATAAAAACTTAAACTTGTCGTTTTCTTCATCCGACAGTTATTCTGTTATGGGGCCCACAAATGGCTGCACCGTCGTATGAATATTCCCCGATAACAAGAATATTCCACCACCAAACGAATATTCCCCGACAGAAATGAGTATTTTATAACCACTTGCGTATTTTGAAAATTTTATATATATATCACCCTTAACTTTAAACTTTTTATCAATTTAACCATTTACTGAATAATAATTATAAGAAAAATTGAATACTTTTATTTCATAAAATTCGGGGTCTTACAACTAGAGTCTTTAACTCTATCTCCATCATTTGTAAGTCATACGAAATGTGTCTTTTTGTTCGACCATATCGCACTCGTACCCGCATACGATCTTCAACGTGTCAGCTACCACGTTTGCTTTTCCAAGATGGTATTAAATGGTATGATCGTAATCTTTCAACAGCTCGAGCCAACGTCTTTGGCACATGTTACGCTCGTTTTGGGTGAAGAAATATTTGAGGGTTTTGTATCGGGTTCAAGGTCAATACAAAATTTGATTTCATGCTCTGGGGTAGGCTAGGAAGTTCTTCAGAAAATACGTCAGGAAATTCATTAAAAACAAAAATATTATTCAAATCTGACGTATTTTTGTTCAAGTCCATGACATGGGCTAAGAAAGCTTGACATCCATTTTTCAATAAAACGAATGACTTTATGGCTTGATATGAAAGTGTTTGACTTTAGTGGTTTGGTTGCTTAAATTCACATAATAGGCTAGTTAGGAATATGAAAACTAATAACCTTACAAACATAATCAATTTTAACATGATGAATAGTTAACCAATCAATCCCTAAAATCACATCAAATGCAAGTATCTTTAAAGAGATAAGATCAACAGGTAATGTGATGGTGCCAACTTGAATCAAGCAAGATTTATAAACTATAGATGTAACGAAGGTTTCACCCAACAGAGTTTCAACATATAAGTCAAAGTCTAATTTCTCGGGGGTCAAGTTCAAATGTTGAGCACAAGCATGAGAAATAAAAGAATGGGTAGAACCGGTATCTAATAAGGTATAGACTTTGCAAGAATTTATGATTAACTAACCCATGATAACTTCGTTTGGGTTCCTCATATTTTGAGAAGTCACAAAAAACGCTCTTCCTGAAACTACGGACTTTGTTTTGTCCGTATCTGCCTTTAGTGCCACCATCCTAGCTAGACTTAACTTCGCTATAGAGTACATTCCACCCTCAATTGCTTCGTCGCATTCCTGATCAATGATTTAAATCTTTACTCTCTGATCCATATCGAATTGGAGTTAACCGCTCTGCACAGGGTAATTTCGAACTCGATGTTGGATTCTCCCAATTGCTGTCCAAAAAGCGAAATCCATTTCATCTATTTTGGCCATCTCGGATCGGACGTCTTTTTCTACAATATCAACGCGTCGCGCGTCTTTTATCCATGCATCCTCCATTTTCATTCGTTTAGTTGTTTCTTCTTTCATCAGAACTTTGATCATAGCATTCTCAGATTCCAGCTTTAATATCTTATATTCTACCAAAGAGTGCTTCTATTCAAACATCGCACATTGGGTAACACAATTTTGAATTATTGCATCCCTTTGCTCCACGACTGCCTTCCGTTCTTCAGCCTGCTCTTCTAACTCATGAATACGATTTTGCAATTCTGTATTTCGATCATAAAGTTCTCCTAATAAATCCTCCTCAGGTTCCTCTTCTTCCTCACTCTCAGCTGCTACCTCTACGACTAGCTCAGGTGCAACTATTAATTCTTCACTCACCACATGGATATCTCTAATTTCTTCTTCGCTTGACATCGCATTATCCTGGTTGGTGATTAGAGGTGTCTCAATGGTCTCATTCACTCTATTGTTAACATTTTCAGCTATCATTCTCAAATACTACTATAAAACAAGGGTTAATTAAACAAATTAACATATCACTTTATTAACCCTATGCTCCGACTGACCCATAAAATACCAAATAAGCTTAGGTAGGATAAACTAGCGAAAGATTTACTCGTCTCTCCCCTCCTAGTTCTATTCCCTGATCTCCACCAGAGACCATATCCTTAAGCTCTAATACCAACTATGACGCCCCCAAAATAGGTCCACACAACCCATTCTAAGTCGCCAAATACATGGTACAGAAACAACTACAAACTTTATTATTACAATTGTCGTGCAAAATATGACAACACATATACTATGAGTTTTAATACAAATATTGTCTTCTAGACAATATTCAAACTCAAATAAAGTCCTAATTATAATTATTGATACACTATTTTACAAAATAGTTAAGACTGCTAAAACAACTGTCTTGAACCATCACTCGATACCCCGACTAGTTCCCGCTATATTCTCGCCTCCTAAGAAGAAAAATGGAACAAAAAGGAAAAGGATGAGCTCAACTAGCCCAGTAAAGAATATTATGACTTAAATAATGAAAAACAAATTATCGTTAGCCTTCAATAAATCATATAAAATATAATGGATAGCAAGTCTAAATCAATATTCGCAGCGGAAATAACAATTCATTAGAAGAGTTAAGTAGAGAATGAAGTCAACTATCTTCTATGATTTAAAAGTCCATCATCAATATTTTTTCCATGTGACATCAATCAATATACATCTTGAACCAAATATTCTTCTTTGCACTACAGGCCAAAGATATTCATTTGTATCACCAGTTGGTCATGTTCATCTCAACACCTGTCCATCTTTGCACTTTGGGCCAAAGATATTCATCAAGTAATCATTCATCTTTTCACTACAGGCCAAAGATTTTCAGTTATATCACCATTTAGGATAATATTTTAAAGAAAATGAATCCAGTGATATAAAAGGATAAAGATTAGGGATTCGTACTTTTGTTTATCCAAGATCAAAAATACAACATAATAAACAATTGTGGAGCAAAATTCAAGAATGAAGATCAAAACATGGATACAACCAAAGATAGTAACCATAATAGACATCTTGGACAAAGAAAAGAAAATTTAATTTTTCTGTGAATAATGTCGTATACGTGAATAGTAACTCCGACACGAAAAGGTAAAAATTTCACAATAAAACTTATAACAATATTTCGATATAATGATATTAAAAGAACTAATATCATTTATGAAAAATAGCATCCCTTACCTCAAAAGAATAGTACTTTTGGCTGAAATATCAGATATAATATTGAAGAAAACTTGCACTGTATAGCAACACTCAAGATATCTAAATATTAACAAAAATACGCTCGATATTATAGATAGAGAAAACTTATGATTCTGGTTTGATTTTCAATTATAACCTAAGTACCCTATTTATAGGAAAATGCTTAGAACGCCAAAGCAGAAAATTTAATAAAATAATATTTTATAAAAAAAAATTAAAGCCCACCCTTGACCAAATTCATCAGCACACCAGTGGGGCCCAGCAACAAAAAAAAATATTTTATTAAAAAAAATATTTATAACCCCAAAAATTAATTATTCTAGAATTTCAATAATTCATAATAAATAGTCATTTTATCAGAAAAATAAGAATCTTATGTCTATTCCATAGGAAAGTTAATTCTTTACAACTTTGTAGAATAAAGTTTTTCCAAATTCTAAGCGAAAAATGACCAAATTACATATACGGATAATTTTCAACACCTCCATTATGACAAAACACTGATAAAACACCTCAGCATTAATTCCTACATAAAATAAATATTTTCTTATTATTTTTATCAATAATTAATTATTCATAAATAATATTACACAATCACAATAATGACAACCAGGTCATTCCCAGGAAAGAGGGGGCTTTCCGATAAGAATTTCTCTTTACTGGTGTGCAATTGGCTGACCAAACCCCTTTCCTAGACATAACTTCGTTAGACATTGCCAATAATGTTATCTAATAATATTATTCAAATAATATGAATTATTGATTTGATAATAGAAAATACTGTTCAGTGACAATTATTTAATCAATAATATAAAATATCAACGTAGCAATTATTGAATCAATAAAATAAAATATTAAACAGTAAAATATCAACCACAAATGGTTGCGCCGTCGTACGAATATTTCATGACCAAATGAATATTTTCCGACAACAATAAATATTTTATAACCACTTGCTTATTTAAAATATTTGCGCATTTTACCCATAACTAATCACATTAATCGAATCAACCCCTTACTATTTCAAAATAATAAATAGAGAAAATTCCATTTTATTAAAAAAAAATTGGGGTCTTACACCCAGGCTCAATCGAACAGAGTTCGATAACAGTATATATATATATATATATATATATATATATATATATACACACACACACACACACACACACACACAACACGACTCTCAACGTGAATAAGTATGTGTGGATGGAAGTGAGGAAAGGCTTAAAGAAATCTGAGATGTCTTACAGTGGGCTGCCAAGAAGACTTCAGATAGCTTTAAATGAATGAATACTCGATTTCCACCGGTAAAATATAGCAAAACACGAGCTCACAAGTGTTTGGAAAAAGAAAGCACTTAGTTTAAAGTGTGTACAAAGCAAAATGAACAAGGCTTCCTCGCCTTTTCTCTTCTTAAAATGGCCACCCCAAGCCCTCTATTTATAGAAGGGGAGCCGTAAGTCTACCTGCGGTAGCCGCAGGTCCACCTGGGGCTACCCGGGGTGCTCTGGGCTCTGTGAGTCCTGCCATCTCAAAGTACGTGCAGTCGTGCAACGTGTTGTCCGCTCGAACCTTCATAACTTTTAATCCGGGCATCTGATTGAGGCGTATAATACCTTTCTAGAATGCTATTATCGAGAGCTACACAATGACATGGGATAAGAGGTTGTATGAAGCCAAAAAGATGGGTCCATGACCAGATCTTCAAGTCTTCAAATTATATCCGGTGTACTATCTTGTGTAGTAGTCACTCGGGATTTGAGCTATGGTTCTTGTGGGACACTTCTGTGTAGAATGTGGTATGAAATGATGTTGAGACAACGTGAATGTAGCATCGAGGTGGAAAAATGATGATTTTCCCCTAACCAAGGTTATCTTTGGCTCTAGGCTGATGTTCCTCAGGGTTGTGTAATGACCGAAAATTTTTGTAATTAATTAAAATATTTATTGAATTGAATAAATGTTTTAAATAATTTATTTATTGAAAAAATAAATAATTGATGAAATTGTGGTGCATTACTTTAGTAACTAAATTGATTAATGTTAATTAAATTGAATAATGGTAATTTTTATTTGAAGATTTAATTTAATGAAATAATGAAATTAAATGAATTGTTTTATATTAAAGAAACTAAGTAAATCAAATAAAGTGATGTTTAAGTTTAATTTATTAATTAAATTAGATATATAACTATTTATTAATCATAAGTATAATTATAATAAAAAATTATAATTTTTATAACTATAATTGCAAGCTATTTTAAATGGGTTACATGTGTGACAAATAAAAATTATATAATATAATATTATTAAAATAATCTAATAGAGGGGAGTTGTGGTTAGCCAAACAAGGCCTTATGGCCTTTGGCATATTCTAACTGACGCAGACTGTGAGATCCCAAAATTATGAAATGAAAGCATTCAATTTTCTTATAATTATTATTTTATTTAGTAAATGGTTAAATTGAGAAAGGGTTAAACTTAAGGGTAATATGTGAAAATTTTGCAAAGTATGCAAGTTGATATAAAATATTCATTGTGTCGGGGAATATTCGATTAGTTAAGGAATATTCTTACGACGACATAATCATTAGTGGACCCCACAACGGAAGTATTGTCGTAGTTAGAAAACGACAGAATTATCATTATATAAATTAACGGCGAAAGTTTTACCGTTAAACTATTAAACTACCCGGTAGTAAAAGTACAGTAATACGCGTGGTTGCATAGTAGCACACAGTATTTATTATTGATGCTTACATAAGAAGTCACTCAGTTATACTCAATTATTGCTACAGTAATTGCTGCATCATATCTCTTATATTATTGATTCAATTATTGTCAAAGTATCATCTGCATAATATGTATTATTAAATCAATAATTGAGACGACAAAGTTATTCATATTATTATGTGCAATATTGATAATGTCTAGAAGTTCTATTAAGGAGAGGTTTGGTCACCTAATTGCGCGCCAATAAGGAGAAATCCTTATCGGAAAGCCCCCTCTATCCTGGGAACGGACCTAGTTGTTAAATATTATGAGTTATAATATTAATGATGAATAAGTTAATGTTGATTAAAGATGAAATTGATAGTTTCATTGTGTTGGGATTATTAGTGTTAGTGGAAATCGACATCTATTTTGATAATAATTGATGTCTGGAGGTTATATTGACCAATCGGGTAATTAAGCGGATAAATGAGCAATGAATTGCTATTAATTCACATGTTTATAACTATGTGTTCATATGTGTGTACTATTAATTTACATGATTTACTATTAGGGGAGGTGGTGCAAGTTTGATAATACTTGCAGGACTAAATTAAAAATAAAGAAAAAGAGGAAGGTATTATACTGTAATATTTTGAGCCCCAAAATGTGTAATTATTTAAACTATATTTTCCTATAAATAAAAGCTCATTCCTTCATTATTTTTTACCAATTCACTAAAGCTATGGAGTAATTATTATAGAGAGAAGCTATAGAAAGAAAGAAGAAGCGAAGTCTGCTACTTTACTATTCAAGTATCCAGTTTTCTTCTGAGGTAAGGAATATTATTATTATAGTAAGGGGTATTATTTCTTTCGTATTCATGAAGAGAGTTATTTCTTTCAATATTCGTAAGGGTTGTTATACCATTCTTTATTATTTTGTAGGAATAACTTGTCTGCATGCGATCATCGCGCACGGTGAATTCTTCTGTTATTCCATTCTTTATTATTCTGTTGGAATAACTCGTCTGCGTGCGATCTATCGCATGCCTAGTGAATTCTTACATTATTCCATTCTTTAATATTCTATTAGAATAACACATGCATGCGATTATCATCGTATGCACGGTGAATTCTTACATTATTCCATTCTTTATTATTCTATTGGAATAACTCATCTCTGCGGACTACCGCATGCATGGTGAATTCTTACATTATTCCATTCTTTATTATTACGTTGGAATAAACTCGCTCACGCGGATCAGCATGCATGGTGAATGACCCTTCAGTATTCATTCTTTATTAAATTGAGGAAATGATCCGTCTACGTTGATTACCGCATGGCGGGTGAAAATCCATTTGCAGTTTCGTATATTCTATTATACTCGTATGAGATATCATTTCTTTTGAACTCGTCATGGAATATCATTTTCTTTGGTATTTTTCTTTTTATGAGTTACTATTCATGAGTTACTATTTACCCGGTTACTATTCACTCTAGTACTATTCACTCGGGTATTCGGGGCACTTTTCATGCCAGAGTACTATTCATAAGTTAAAATTCACGGGTTACTATTCACCCAATTACTATTCACCCAAATATTATTTACTCCTGTATTATTTGGTACTTTTCATATTGGGTATTATTCACGAGGTACTATTCTCAAGTACTATTCATAGGAGGTATTATTCACGGGTACTATTTTACCCGAAAAATATATTTCTTTTCATTCAAATTAATTTTGGTACATGAATATTATTCTTGAATTTTACTCTCACAAAGCAAAGATTATCGTTGACAATTTGGATATTTTTAAACTCTGGATAAATTTAAAGTCTTTAATATTTATCCTTGATTTCGTTTGATTTTATTTCGTTTGATTATTGCTTATATCATTGTCATCATCCTCATGCTTATATTGTGATGAAAGTCATCTTTGGCTTACGTGCATATATGGACTTGGTATGATTATGACCAGGGATTATTCGGTATAATCATGACCGTAATGTAACGAATGATGTGGTAAAAGTCCTCATTGGCCTGTAGTTCATTGATGGACAGTTGTTGGTATGATTATAACAAAGGATTATTCGGTATAATTATGAATTATCATTGTTGAAAATCTGAATATCCTTGGCCGTAGGTCGCATAGATAATTCGTGGTCATAATACTAATGAATATCCTTGGTAGTAAATGCGAGGATGATTCGATGATGTGAATTATTTATTAAGCTGAGTCTTAGCGATAAAATATTGATTATACACTTTTAATTCGTAGAAGATAGAAGATATCATGCTCTACTTGACTCTTCTAAAATATAGTTGTATGTCTTTCGCCTGTAGTGCAAAGATGAATTGTTAATGAATATCTTTGGCCTGTAGTGGAAAGATGAATTTATTAGTATGATTATGGACAGGAATTGTGATTTGGTATAAACATGGTCTTTGATGTTTCGTAAAAGACGGTGATGAAAATTATCTTCGGCCCCAGTGCGAAGAGGAATTTAGAACCACAATTATGATTATGTTATTATTCACGATTATGGATAGGAATTATTGAGTGATGTTATAGGTATAAAACATTGTTGGTAGATTTTTAACGTGGAGAAGATAATAGACTTTATGGTCTATTTTACTCTTCTTATGGATTGCTTCGTTCATTTATGACTATGGTTGAAAAGTTTTATCACCTACCATATGTTCTAAATCTCGATTTATCACGGCGAATGCTATTGATGATGTAAATTATCTTTAGTCATAATATTCTTTACTAGGTTATTTGTGCTCACCCTTTGCTTTCACAATTCCTTTCGTGTATTAAGAGTGTAGTCGGGTGGAATTGAGCGGAGAAATGAGGATTAGAACGGTGGTCTATAGCTGTTGAGGTTTCCCTTAAAATAGTATGGAAATAATTTTATTGAGAATTATAGATAAGTATGTCGTATTTTATACGTCATTTTAACTGTTGATTTTGGTGATCCAAATAGGGTGAGGTGAACCCAACTTTGGAAGGGCATTTTTTCCACTATCATACAAGATGTCTAATGACAGACGACTTCGTGTTATCATAAAACAGTGTTGTGCACATCCAGTTGCTGAGTATATCTACGAGCACTACCTATATAATCTTGGAGTTTGTTTGAAATATAATTCTCAATTGGAGACAATGGAGATAATTATATGTCAAGAGAAGACTCACCATTGGAAAGAAGATGATAGCAATCTTTTTGTTTTTCTTTGGGGACTATTGGGTCAACCAAGGATAATTCTGTGGACATATGATATCTATCATAACCTAGACGCATGGCTTCCCATGTATGAAGGTTTCCTTGAGTATTTTCCAAAGATTTTAATTTTTAAAATAGTTATTGACTGTACCTTTATGTAAGGTACCATTGTAAGGTCTTGTGGTCAAGGCACCACGAGAGTTATATATATTTGTATTAAAACTCACAGTTTAACTGTGGTCATTTTCTGCATGACAGTTGTATAGATGAAGTTATCGGTAGTGTATTTTCTGGCGACTCAAGATGGGTCGTGTGGAACTATTTTGGGATTATCACATTTGGTATCAGAACTTAGGGATATGGTCGCTGGCGGAGATATGAGTCTAGAACTAGGAAGGGAGAGACGATTAATATACTTCGCTAGTGTGTGACTTACCTAAGCTGAAATTGTTTACTTCATAAGTTGACAAATTGTGATATGTCAATTAACATTTGTTTTGAAGATATATTCTAGAATGATATCTGAAATACAGGAGATGAGCAATGGGAAAATTATGATACAGAGGAAATAACCGGGAAGGTACAATCCGAAAAGAAAATAAGGCATTCTCATCTCTTCGAACTATCAGGTACGTAAATTTCGAGGGCGAAATTTCATAAGTAGGGGAGATTGTGAGATCCCAAAATTATGAAATGAAAGCATTCAATTTTCTTATAATTATTATTTTATTTAGTAAATGGTTAAATTGAGAAAGGGTTAAAGTTAAGGGTAATATGTGAAAATTTTGCAAAGTAAGCAAGTTGATATAAAATATTCGTTGTGTCGGGGAATATTTGATTAGTCAGGGAATATTCGTACGATGGTATAATCATTGGTGGACCCCACAACGGAAGTATTGTCGTAGTTAGAAAATGACGGAATTATCATTTTATAAAAATAACGGCAGAAGTTTTACTATTAAACTATTGAACTACCCTAGTAAAAAAAGTACGATGTCTGGCGTGGTTGCATAAGAGTAGCACACGATATTGATTATTGATGCTTACGTAAGAAGTTACTCGGTTATACTCAATTATTGCTATGAAGAATTGTCGCATCATATCTCTCATATTATTGATTCAATTATTGTCACAGTATCATCTGCATAATATATATTATTAAACCAATAATTGAGATGGCAAAGTTATTCATATTATTATTTACAATATTGACAATGTCTAGAAGTTCTGTCAAGGAGAGGATTGGTCATCTAATTGGGCGCCAATAAGGAGAAATCCTTATCGGAAAGCCCCCTCTTTCTTGGGAACGACCTGGTTGTTAAATATTGTGAGTTATAAAATTAATGATGAATAATTTCATGTTGATTAAAGATGAAATTGATAGTTCCATTGTGTTGGGATTATTAGTGTTAGTGGAAATCGACATCTATTTTGATAATAATTGATGTCTGGAGGTTATATTGACAAATCAGGTAATTAGGCAGATAAATGAGCAATTAATTGCTATTAATTCACATGCTTATAACTATGTGTTCACATGTGTGTACTATTGATTCACATGATTTACTATTAGGGGAGGTGGTGCAAGTTTGATAATACTTGCAGGACTAAATTAAAAATAAAGAAAAAGAGGAAGGTATTATACTGTAATATTTTGAGCCCTAAAATATGCAATTATTGAAACTATATTTTCCTATAAATAGAAGCTCATTCCTTCATTATTTTTCACCAAACTAAAGCTATAGAGCAATTATTATAGAGAGAAGCTATAGAGAGAAAGAAGAAGCAAAGTCTGCTACTTCACTATTTCAGTATCTAGTTTTCTTCTGAGGTGAGGGATATTATTATTATAGTAAGGGGTATTATTTCTTTCGTATTCATGAAGAGAGTTATTTCTTTCAATATTCGTAAGGGTTGTTATACCATTCTTTATTATTCTATTGGAATAACCTGTCTGTGCGGAATATCGCATGCTTGGTGAATTCTTCTGTTATTCCATTCTTTATTATTACATTGGAATAACTTTCTGCATCGCGGTTTATCGCATGCCTGGTGAATTCTTCTGTTATTCCATTCTTTATTATTCAGTTAGAATAACCTGTCTATGAGGTCTATCGCATGCCTGGTGAATTCTTCTGTTATTCCATTGTTTATTATTCTGTTGGAATAACCTGTCTACGCGGACTACCGCATGCATGGTGAATTATTCTGTTATTCCATTCTTTATTATTCTGTTGGAATAACCTATCTACGCGGACTACCGCATGCATGATTAATGACCCGTCGTATTCATTCTTTATTAAATTGAGGAAATGATCTGTCTACGTGGATTACCGCATAGCGGGTGAAAATCCATTTGCAGTTTCGTATATTTTATTATACTCGTATGAGATATCATTTCTTTTGTACTCGTCATGGAATATCATTTTCTTTGGTATTTTTCTTTTATGAGTTACTATTCACTCGGTTATTATTCACTCTAGTATTATTCACTCGGCTATTCGGGGCACTTTTCATGCCAGAGTACTATTCATGAGTTACTATTCATGGATAGTATTCACCCAATTACTATTAACCCTAATATTATTCACTCGGGTATTTGGGGTACTTTTCATATCGGGGTACTATTCACGAGGTACTATTCCTGAAGTACTATTCATTGTGGTACTATTAATCTGGTACTATTTTACGAAAAAATATATTTCTACGTTGTCAAATTATTTTTGGTACATGAATATTATTCTTGAATTTTACTCTACAAAGCAGTATCATGTTGACAATTTGGATATTTTTAAATTCTGGATAAATTTAAAGTCTTTAATATTTATCCTTGATTTCGTTTAATTTTATTTCGTTTGATTATTGCCTATATCATTGTCATCATCTTCATGCTTATATTGTGATGAAAGTCATCTTTGGCTTACGTGTATAGATGAACTTGGTATAATTATGACCAGGGATTATTCGGTATAATCATAACCGTAATGTAACGAATGATGTGGTAAAAGTCCTCATTGGCATGTAGTTCATTGATGGACAGTTGTTGGTATGATTATAACTAGGGATTATTCGGTATAATTATGACCATTATTGAAAACATAAATATCCTTGGCCCGTAGTGCATGGATAATTCGTGGTCATAATACTAACGAATATCCTTGGCCGTAGTGTAGGGATGATTCGATGATGTGAATTATTTATTAAGCTGAGTCTTAGTGATAAAATATTGATTATACACTTTTAATTCGTAGAAGATAGAAGATATCATGCTCTACTTGACTCTTCTAAAATACAGTTGTATGTCTTTGGCCTGTAGTGCAAAGATGAATTGTTAATGAATATCTTTGGCCCGTAGTGGAAAGATGAATTTATTAGTATGATTATGGACATGAATTGTGATTTGGTATAACCATGGTCTTTGATGTTTCACGTAAAGACAGGTGATAAAAATTATCTTCGTCCTTGGTGCGAAGAGGAATTTAGAACCACAATTATTATTATGAGTTATTCACCTGATTATGGACAGGAATTGTTGACTGATGTTATAGGTATAAAACATTGTTGATGGATTTTTAACGTGGAGAAGATAATAGACTTTGTGGTCTATTTGACTCTTCTTATGGATTGCTCGTTCCGCTGTGACTATAGTTGAAAAGTTTTATCACCTACCATATGTTCTAAATCTCTGATTTATCACTGACGAATGCTATTGATGTTGTAAATTATCTTTAGTCATAATATTCTTTACTGAGCTATTTGTGCTCACTCTTTTGCTTCACAATTCCTTTCAGGTATTAAGAGTGTAGCTGGGTCGAGCGGGGGTAACAAGGGATTAGAACGGTGGTCTATAGCTGTTTAGGTTTCCCTTAAAACAGTATGAAAATAATTTTATTGAGAATTATAGATAAGTATGTTGTATTTTATACGTCATTTTAACCGTTGATTTTGGTGATCCAAATAGGGTGAGGTGAACCCAACTTTGGAAGGGCATTTTTTCCACTATCATACAAGATGTCTAATGACAGACGACTTCATATTATCATAAGACAGGGTTGTGCACATCCAGTTGCTGAGTATATCTACGAGCACTACCTATATAATCTTAGAGTTTGTTTGAAATATAATTCTCAATTGGAGACAATGGAGATAATTATATGTCAAGAGAAGACTCACCATTGGAAAGTAGATGATAGCAATCTTCTTGTTTTTTTTGGGGACTATTGGGTCAACCAAGGATAATTCTATGAACATATGATATCTATCATAACCTAGACGTATGGCCTCCTATGTACGAAGGTTTCCTTGAGTATTTTTCAAAGATTTTAATTTCTAAAACAGTTATTGATTGTACCTTTATGTAAGGTACCATTGTAAGGTCTTTTGGTCAAGGCAGCACGAGAGTTATATATATTTGTATTAAAACTTTCAGTTTAACTGTGGTCATTTTCTGCACGACAGTTGTATAAATGAAGTTGTCAGTAGTGTATTTTCTGGCGACTCAAGATGGGTCGTGTGGACCTATTTTGGGGGCGTCACACAGGCGTATTTTTTTTTAACTGATGAACGTGGGGACGCTTATATCTGTTATCCTATACGTATTAGTTTTTTTTCCTAAGGCTATAGTCAGAGAGTAGAAAAAGAGAGAAAAACACAGTGAGAAATTGAGAGAGTAATCTCTGTGATTTTGCCAAGAGGAAGGATAGTTTCACCATCTTTTGCTAGCATATAATCAAGAGGATTAAAGGCATAATTTATCTTAATTTTATTTGCAATACCTATTTTTTGTTAATTGGAATTTCGTTGGATAGGGTTAAGATGTTGATTATATGTATGTATACTCTTGATAAACCTGTTAGTGTCATCTATAATCCTATGTTGGTGTTTAAATTCATGTAAATTGGATTGTAGGAAGAAAAGTAAATATCAGTGTATATTCATGTTATATGGCTTAGTAAGTCCAAAATTTGATGTTCAATACTTGCTATAATATGCAAATTTATGTTAGATTGTGTTAGTACATCAAGAAACGAAAATAATTCATGTATAATGGCGTAATTTGGTTATGAAACAAGGATTTGGCGAATCAATTCGCTAAATGTGTTAAAAATGAAGAAAACAATAAAAATATTGTTTTAATCCTTAAAATTTTGGTTGTTTTGTTATTAGAAGTGTTATGTATATGCTTAGCAATGTTGTAGTAAGTTTGTAGCTATTGGGTTTAATGAATTACTGTGGAATTGGGAGAAATTAGAACTTTTGGTTAGAGCAGAGCTTCAATTCACGTTGCTATAAAACCGATTACGGTGTTACAGGGCGGTAGTTGCTTAAAATGGGCGGCGCCGGACTCTAAGCTAACCATGGCGCGGCCGCGCCAGTGGTCTAGTAGACCTAGAATTGAACTGTTAACAACATAACTTTGGGAATGCTAACTTAACTTATTCTAATGATTGTTGAGGAACCTAAAACATGTTATAAGATGAAATAACATATTGTAATCACAGAGTTGAGACTATGGATTATGAATTAGTAAGTTATGAGAGTTTGTAATGTGATGTTATTAGAATTAGTGTTGTTCTATAACCACCATGTTGGATACTATAATATAATTGAGAATTCAGTTTAGTGTTAGGTGAATGAGTGGGATAATCACGTCTTAAGTTAAAAATTATAGACTTGACTAAAATGAGAAGTGAACCCATGAAGTTAATGTTAATATAAGCAATTGGTATTTTAGTTCTAATGGTATATGTAGGGTAATTGGCGAACGTTTATTATATTTGTGTAGCTTACGCACGAGGCAAGTTCCCAAACTTTATTCTCTTTATAATGAATGCAAGTTCCATAATTCTGTTATTTTGTTATTGTCAATCAAGTTTTCTAGTCCTAAATTATCATTATGCAAATCCTATATTAAAGTTGAGAAAGCCTATTGATTCTATCTTGTGTATGATTGTATAAGCTCTTGTAACCTAGTTCGTTACATCGAGCGAGTTTCACTTTCCTATTTCTTGTTATTGCTATTCAAAGCATATACTGTTTAAATTCATTGATTCAAATGGGATTGTTCTAACTCTTTTGAATGTACTACCTTGTATATATATACCATGCCTATCCAAATGTATATTGTTGTTATTCAATCTTGGACTTAAATAACCTTGTTCAATTCTATATTATCGTGTTAAACCTTCAAATAGCAAGCACACTCTTATTGAATGAACTAATCTATAATTGAATAGTGTTCTAAAATTTTAGAACCACTGATAAGCTAGTTCCAAACAAACTTTCTTTAGTGCAGAAATCCTAAAGTCAAACTGAGATGAACAACCCTAACATAGGGGATTTTTGTACGTGTAACGTTTAGATGTTTGTACACAATACATGGTACAAAGGGCTGATCCTCCTAAGTACCTAAAGAAGGGTTTGTATAGTTTAAATGACTGTTAAAGTTGAGATAATAATACCTAATTATCGAGGATATAGTTCGTGGTCTTAAGACCCTCAGATATTAAATTCGAACTTGTTTTCTATTTTTGAATCGTAGAACAAGTTCACCATTGTTCAACATTCGTTGTTTATTCTCATGTTGTTATCATTATTACTCTCTATATCAGTGAGCAATTGTTTGCCCACTCTTGCATTTAACACTGCAGCTAAAGTTAAGAAAGTCGATTAGCCATCTACTAGTAAAGGAAAGGGCAAGATGTCCAAATGTTGAAGATTTATGAGAATTTATTTAAGTGAATTATGTTATAAGACTTATTTTATTTTGTGATGTATTCCGCAGACTTGTGTAATAATTTAAGGTTAGATTACCTGGGATTGTTTTTAAGATAATGTAACCCTTTAAGGGGGAAAGATTATTGTTTAAGTTATTTTATGTCTTTATCCTTTATTATGGGTAGTTAGATGTAATTATTTTTGATAGTGAGCACCAAATCCTGTGGGTATGAAGTACCGAATTTAGGGGTGTCACATGTTGGTATCAAAGCTTTAGGTTATGAACCTTAGGTGGGGAAACCTTAGGAAGTAACCTTTAAGGAAACAAAAAACATAGTGGTGTCTAACTCTTATCGAGTTTGAAGGAATGGATTAAGGTATCCATTGAAGCTAAACAATAAAAGACATTATATGTTATGTGTTAATAACTTATGTGCTCGCGAGTATCGAAGAATGTTAAATAAAACTTAAAATATTTTGTTGTCAGGATGTCTAATGATGGAGGATCCAGTTCAGCTAGGGAAGTGATACCTCTGGTACCTAGAGATGACAAACCCCGAGATATTCACGTAGTGCGGGAACAGTTGATACAGGAGGATGAGCCTGTGTCTGAGCCCGAGGAGGATAGTTCTGAGGGGATAGAGGAGGATGATGAGGAAGAGGATCCTGTGGAGTTTCCACCAAACTCCATATCAGCTGAGATGTATGATGCACTGTACGACCGTAACATAGAATTACAGGACAAGGTTGAGGAGCTGAAGGAGTTGGCTGAGATGCATCAAGCTACGATAGAGCAGAAAAATGTGGAGATTTAGGAACTCGACTCACACCTTGGAAACACGAAGTGGGACCTAGTTCATACCAAGGGTCAGCATGAAGATTTATTGGTGGTGAACGAGAAGATGAAGACTGATGTGGAGATGTTAAAAGAAAACTTGAAAGAGGAATCAGCTAAGCGTGCAAGAGCAGAGGACGCTTGGATGAAGGCGACTCAACATGCAGACCGTGCTGAGGCTAAAGTCCAAATGAAGAAGGCCAAGATGAATGAGATGGATTACGCCTTTAATTCTGCGATTGATGGAGCCCAGGACCTAGTCTTTTATTACCCGCCTCAGTTTGAAGATTCGTCGTGGTTCATGATGGATCTTAGGACAACGTATCGTATCATGGAGGAAGAGCGTAGAAAAGCCTCTCGATGTCTTAATATGCCCAGATAAAAAGAATAAGAATAATAATGATATGTGTGGTTAAGAATGTGAATGAATAAACTGTAAATCCCTTATTTTGAGAAGAATAAAGTGGTAGTATGAATATGTAATCCTGAAACTTGTCTAGTTCAGGAAAGTGGATGTTAATAGCAGTTATGTTATTCTTATTATGTTTTAAAATATTATGGATGAATAAAAATCTCAAAGTTTATTGAAATGTTATGTGTTATAGCTTTAATCTTAGAATATTTAAGTTAAACTTCAAATACTCAAGAAGTTGAGTAATGAACTAATAAGCGTATATTTTAACAGAAAATGCCTCCTAGAAGAAGACAACCACGTCAACAACCACCTCCTGAGGGGTCTATTAACAATAATAATGAGGTCAACACTAACTCGATTCAGCAGTTGTTAACTTTGTTAACAGGAGCACTTGCGAATCAACCGCAAGCTCAAGTCATGACCTTCATGGAATTCAAAGCGGTTGGACAACCAAAGTTTCAAGGGTCCATGAATCCAATTGAAGCTCAAACCTGGATCATGGAAATGGAGAAGGTGTTCGATGTTGCTAGAGTTAATGAAGACCAGAAGACTGCGTTCGCAATGTTCATGCTGAAGTCTGAAGCTAGCTACTGGTGGCAGACAAATAAGGTTCGTGGGGGACAAGGAGTGATAGCGTGGGATAAATTTAAGGATATGTTTTTTGAAATGTACTTTCCAGCGAGTTCTCGAAATTAGTTGGAGGTGCAATTTCTGGAGCTGAAACAAGGATCCATGACGGTGCCAGAATATGCTGCGAAGTTTAACGAGTTGTCAAGGTTTTCCACTTATCAAGTCAATACCGACGAGCGTAAGGTAAAAAAGTTTGAACAATGTTTGAAGCCTTGGCTTTATAGCAAGGTTTCAATGTTCCAGTTAAATACATTTGTAGCTGTATTGGAAAAGGCAATTATCGTGGAAGGTGGAACCGATGCCTTGACCAAGTACAATCAAGAACATAAGAAGAGGAAGAATGAAAATAAAAATAAGGCTGGTGGAAGTAATGTTAGAAGTAACAATCAGAAGAGGAAGTGGAGCAAGAATTTAACTACGGGAGGACAACAAGGAAGTCAGCAAAAGAAAAAGTTTGGATCTTGTGCGATGTGCGGGAAGAACCATACTGGGGTATATTTGAAGGGAAAACGGGTGTGTTTCAACTATGGTCAGGAGGGACACATTGCACCGAACTATTTTCGTCCAAAGAAAGGAACATGTTTTACCTACGGTTCAAAGGATCACATGGCTCGTGATTGCCCTAAGAAGCTAGCGAGAAGTGCTAGTGTAGGAAAATGAAACAACAACGGTGGTGGTGCATTGACTATCATTGGACCAGCACAGTCAAGCCGACCTACTGCAAGGACTTTCAATATGACCATGTACGATGCTGTATAGTCTAAGGATGTGGTGTCAGGTATCATTCCGATTAATGGTATTACTGCTTATGTGCTATTTGATTCGGGTGCGACTTGTTCATTTATATCCAATGAATTTGCTCAGAACTTAGAATTGCCTCAGGAAGAATTAGAATATCCTTTGAGCATAGAGATTGCGAATAGGGAAGTGATTCCTGTTAGATACATATATAGGAATTGTAGAGTGGTTATAAAGGGTCACGAGATGATGGTAGATTTGATACCAATTAAACTTGGGGAATTTGTTATTATACTGGGAATGGATTGGTTATTCAATCACGAGGTAAAAATTGATTGCCAAAAGAAATGTGTTAACCTTATGACTGCGTCAAATGTTGTGTTTTATGGCAGAAAGTCACCTCGACAAGCAAATTGTCTGACGGTGATGCAAGCCAAGAGGTTGTTGAGACAAGGATGTGTTGGATACTTAGCCTACATAGTCGATACATAGAAGAAGAGTGCGAAGTTAGAAGAAATATCGATCATAAGAGATTTTGCAGACGTATTTCCAGACGATTTGTCAGGTCTTGCACCAGATTGAGAAATCGAGTTTGTGATTGACTTACTACCAGGAATGGCCCCGATATCTAAGGCACCATACAGGATGGCCCCAGTAGAAATGAAAGAGTTGATGGTGCAGTAGCAAGAACTACTCGACAAAAAGTATATCCAACCAAGTGTATCGCCATAGGGAGCATCCGTGTTGTTTGTTAAGATGAAAGATAAATCGATGCGGTTCTGCATTGACTACCGAGAATTGAATAAGGTCATGATTAAAAATAAGTATCCATTACCAAGAATCGATGACTTGTTCGATCAATTGAAGGGAACGAGATATTTCTCAAAGACAGACTTGAGAAGTGGTTATCATTAGCTGAAGGTGAGGCCAGAAGATGTACCGAAGATGACATTTAGAACCCGGTATGATCATTACGAGTTTTTAGTTATGTCTTTTGGTTTAACGAATGCACCTACAACGTTCATGGATTTGATGAACAGGGTGTTTAAACCATTCTTAGACAAATTTGTTGTGGTGTTTATCGATGATATATTGGCGTATTCCAAAACCAAGGAGGAACATGTGGAACACTTAAGAGTGACGTTGGAGACATTGACAAAAGAGAATTTATATGCTAAATTTTCAAAATGTGAGTTTTGGTTGGAACGTATACAGTTTCTTGGGCACGTTATTGATAAAGACGGAATTTTGGTAGATCCATCAAAGGTTAAAGCTGTAATAAACTGGGATCAGCCGAAGACACCGTCAGAAGTAAGGAGTTTCTTAGGATTGGCAGGTTACTACAGGCGTTTTATACAAGACTTTTCCAAAATCGCAACTCCGTTGATGAATTTAACTAGGAAAGCGGTTAAGTTTGTTTGGACGGAGAAGTGTGAGTAAAGTTTTCAAGAATTAAAGAAGAGGTTGAGTTCAGCACATGTGTTGTCATTACCTGATGATACAGGGAACTTTGTGGTGTATAGTGACGCATCGCATAAAGGACTAAAATGTGTGCTTATGCAGAACGTTAGAGTTATTACGTATGTATCACGTCAATTGAAAGATTACGAGAAAGGGTATCCGACTCATGACTTAGAGTTGGCTGCGGTGGTGTTTACCTTGAAGATTTGGATACATAATCTTTATGGAGAGAGGTGTGAGATATATACCGACCATAAAAGTCTGAAGTATATCTTTACACAAAAAGACTTGAATATGAGGCAAAAAAGATGGTTAGAGTTGATCAAAGACTATGACTGCGAGATTTTCTACCATCCTAGAAAGGCGAATGTTGTTGCTGATGCTTTAAGTAGGAAGGGACGGGAGAAGTTAATGATGTTGACTGCTCAAGAGAAGCTAGTGTCGGAAATGGCTAAGATGGAGTTGGAAATTAAGTATCCGAAAGAATCAGACGAAAAGTTGTTCCAGATGGGAAACGGTTCAACGTTGGTAGGTAAGGTGAAGAATGCACAACTTTAGGATGAAGACTGTGAAAAGATAAAAAAGAAAGTATTGGAAGGTGAGGAAAAAAAATTTAAAATCGATCTGGAAGGGTTACTTCAATTCAAAGGGAGAATTTGGGTTCTGCCAGTACCAAAAATTAAAGAGGAAATTCTGAGTGAAGCTCACAACTCAAGATATTCGATTCACCTTGGGAGTACAAAGATGTACCAGGATCTTAGACATCATTTTTGGTGGCCGAATATGAAAAAGGATGTGGCTAAATGTGTGGCGAAATGCTTAACGTGTTAGAAAGTTAAAGCTAAACATCAAAGGCCTAGCGAATTATTGCAACCATTGGAGATACCAGAATGGAAATGGGAGCATATCACAATGGATTTTATGGTAAGTCTTCCAATGACTCAACAAGGTTGCGACGCCATTTGGGTGATTGTCGATTAACTGATGAAGTTGACACACTTTTTGCCAATCAAGATTAGATTTAACCTAGATCGGTTGGCAAAACTATACATGAAGGAAATTGTTTCAAGACACGATGAACATGTGTCCATTGTATCAGACAGATATTCACATTTCACATCTAATTTCTTGAAACGATTACAAGAATGTTTGGGAACACATCTAAGAATGAGCACAGCGTACCATCCTCAGACTGACGGATAAAGTGAGAGAACCATCCAAACACTAGAAGATATGCTTAGAGCATGTATTATACATTTCAAGAGAAATTGGGATGACCATCTACCATTGGCTAAATTTGCTTATAATAATAGCTATCACGCGAGTATTGGCATGCCGCCTTACGAAGCGTTATATGGCAGGAAATGCAGAACTCCGTTATGCTGGGATGAGGTAGATGAACGTCAGCTATTGGGTCCAGAGTTGGTACAACAAACTATCGAGATCATCAAGATTATTCAAGAAAGATTGATAGCCGCACAGGATAGACAGAAGAAATATGCCGACTAACATCGATAAAATCAAAAATTCGATGTCGGTAGTTTTGTTTTCTTGAAAGTGTCTCCCTAGAAGGGGAAAATTCGGTTTGGCAAGAAGGAAAAATTAAGCCCTAGGTTTATAGGACCTTTTGAAGTACTTCGACAAGTTAGTGAAGTGGCATACGAGGTAGCTTTACCTCCGGAATTGGAGCATATTCATGACATTTTCCATGTCTTGGTATTGAGGCCATATAAGCTTGATTATAAACATGTAATAGAATATGAGCCCTTATAGTTTGAGAAAGACTTAACATATGAAGAAGTTCATGTTCAAATTATTAACAGAAAAGAGCAAGTACTGAGGAATAAAGTGATACCTTCTGTTAAGGTAGTCTGGAGAAACCACAATGCTGAAGAAGCTACAGATAAGATCATCTTAGGATTACTGTTTATATATTTATTGTAACCTTTTACTACCAGTAATGAAGGATTAAGTTGTAAACATTTAGGAAAGAGAATAACATTTAAATTTCTAATCAAACCTAAAGAAAGAGATTTAAGATTTATCCAGGATGAATCCATTTCTAATTCTTTGAATTTATTAAATTGCAAATCCATCCATTTAAACTTCTTAAAAGAAGAAATTAGATATAAACATATTGAAGAACAGCTTAAAAATAAAGGGGTTCAAGAAAAGGTTGAAGAGTTAAAAACTTATTTAAAGGAAAACATTTGTTCTGACTCTCCTAATGCCTTTTGGCATCGAAAGAAACATGTTGTAAGGCTTCCTTATGCTAAGGAATTCAAAGAACATTTGATCCCTACTAAGGCTAGGCCAATACAAATGAATCACGAACAAATAGAGTTATGTAAAAAGGAAATTAATGATCTCCTTAGTAAAGGGTTAATTAAACCTAGTAAATCTCCCTGGTCTTGTCCTGCGTTTTATGTCAACAATGAAGCAGAGAAGGAGAGAGGTGTTCTCCGTCTAGTTATCAATTACAAACCATTAAACAAAGTTTTAGAATGGATTAGGTATCTTTACCTAATAAGGAAGACCTCATTAATAGATTAAGCAATGCCACTATCTTTAGTAAGTTTAACCTCAAATCTGGATTCTGGCAAGTTGCCATTCATCCCGAAGATAGGTACAAAATAACCTTTACCACCCCATTTGGTCATTACGAATGGAATGTTCAAGCATTCGATTTAAAAAATGCCCCTAGTGAATTTTAAAATATTCTCAATGACATTTTGAATCCTTTCAGTCATTTTGTCGTCGTTTACATTGATGATATTCTCATTTTCTCCAAATCCATTAAAGAACACATTAAACATTTGAAATCGTTCTTCAAAATAGTTAAGGATAATGGACTTCTTCTATCTCTTTCCAAATGCAGTTTATTTCAGACTAAAGTTCGGTTTCTTGGTCTCAATATTTATCAAGGACTTATTTAGCCTATTGATAGAGCTATTCAATTCGCTGACAGATTTCTTCATAAGATTACCAATAAAACCTAACTCCAGAGATTTCTAGGTTCGCTTAATTATATTGGCAAGTTCTGTGAAAATCTCAGAAAGATTTACAAACCTCTCTTTCAGCGTTTGCAAAGTAATCCTCCCCATTGGACTGACATTCACATTTTAGTCATCCAGCAAGTCAAAAAATATGTTAAGGCCTTGCCTTGCCTTGGTATATCTAATGATTCTACCTTTAAAATTATTGAAACTGATGCCTCGGATATTGGATTCGGTGGTGTCCTCAAACAAAAATTTACCCCAAATTCATTCGAACAAATTGTTTAATTTCATTCAGGTTGGAATCCTACATAGTTAAATTATATCACTATTAAAAAAGAAATACTTTCTTTAGTATTATGTATTAATAAATTTCAAAGTGACTTATTAAATCAAAAGTTTTTGGTTCGAATTGATTGCAAATCTGCAAAATATATTTTAGAGAAAGATGTTGAAAATATCGCCTCTAAACATTCTTTTGCGAGATGGCAAGCCCTTTTAAGCATTTTTTATTTTGAAATTGAATATATCAAAGGCAGTAAGAATTCCATTCCTGACTTTCTCACTCGGGAATTCATTAATACAGGTACTATACAGTCAAATTGAGTGTCCGAGGAGGATCAAATTCTCGTGGTTCGGGTCACCCTTCAGGCCAAAGTAATAAACACAAAGGAACTTTGGTTCTTCACCCAGTTAACCAAGTCCCTTCAGTTAACCCAGTTAATAAATTCCAGGTTCTTAGAACTGTTCCTAGGCACTTTAGTTCAGTTCTTGCAAGTAATCCCAAACCCTATGATCCATTATGTAACCCTTCTAAAGTAGCAGCCTCAACTATAGCTACCGATCCTTCTTCCCAATACAAACTTAATTGGGAAAATAACCTATTTCATATTGAACCCCATATGAAACCCAGAGATAATCCCATTAAACTTGCTTCCTAGTTTTTTCCTCCGGGATGGCATTTCATTCCCTTTTCTCCTTATAAATCCCTTACGTATTATAAGGATATCATATTTGAAACCGAGTTAGTTTTCATGAAGCCCATTTATGCTAGGGATGATGAAACTAAAGTCTTTTATAACTCTTTATACATTAAACAAATTATCCCGATAACTGATTAGGGTAATCATTCATCCGATCTTTAACAGCTTTCTAATCAAAATAACTCATTTTGTTATTATGATTATATGGAAGCATGGAACAAGATCTTCCTCTATCAAAACTAGTCACATAATCATTCGTGGTTTGTACAATTTGACCACAAATTCAAAACTCAATTTCCTATTTGGTTTCTTCTTTGGGGGTCAAGGTTTGGTTCCTCTTTCGACCTCCTTCCCTCTCCATTAAGAGCTCAACTTAGTCATTTCTGTAACCAAAGTAAATATCAGCAAAGGTATGAAGGTATCCCAGTACTGTTATAATTTGTTAGTAAATATAAGATTCCTTGGATTCTTAAATGGCAGTACGACCTTCTCACTCCAGTCAAAGAAATAATCCATCAATCTCCTGCTTATAGTCATCTTGTTACAACTACTGAAATTTTTCCAGTAACCATGGTTGTCCGCCAATTCTTTGTTGAGTGGTGGGATAAATTTGACGTTAATAGGATTGTAGGTAAAGTTCAAAAAGAATTTCCTTCTGTCCCTCTTCCTGTTGTGCCAGTTAAATCAATCCCAGCCATAGGATCTTCCAGTAAAACAAAAGAGTCAAGAGTCAGTCCAACAGGTTCTACAAGCTCTCTTGATAACTCTAATATCAAAAATTCCAAAGTTAAAGATTTGAAGCTCATGGCTCAGGCCATTTAAGACAGAATTTCTCAGTTACATGAAGAGGTATAAGCATCAGAGTGTTCTTCTTCTTCTCATGGTTCCACTGCTAGTAATGGCGAGGAGGATGATAATGACCCATATGGCACCATCAACCTGGAAGATGCTCAGGACCCATTTGTCTAACGTTTTAGTTAATTATTGTTCCTACTTTTCACCAAAAACAGCCTTCTAGTCAAAAGAAGCTCTTCCACCAAAAGCATCTCCCAGTCACATACGCGTGCTCTAGCTTTTCCATCAAAAGCATCCACTAAGTCAAAAGATTCGACCATTTCGTTAAAAGTTGTCAAAAGCGTCTATGCATTTCGTCAAAAGTCAGCATTGTTTTACTGTTCATCAATAGTAAAAATTGCCTGTAATCATTCACTTTTTGTAATAGTAAAGTTGTAATAGTTCTTTCATTATTCTATAAAAGGAATTCGAACTCAGTTAGTAAGGCAGACTTAAAAAGACTCAGAGTTCCTTCTCTGACGAATTTTTAGCCTCTGTTCTCTCTTCTCTTCATCTACCATTCTAATGTTCTAAGTAAACTTGTAAGTCACTTTTATTTTCAGTATAGTTTGTAAATATTTTATCAATAAAATTAATAATATTTTAGTAATTAAATTGTGTTGTTTATATGCGCCACTCAGTTCTTCTTTCCTATATATATATATATATATATATATATATATATAAGTAGTAAACGCACCGGATGTAAATCCAGGCTCAATCGAACAGAATTCGATAATAATAGTATATATAAGTATTTATATATATATATATATATATATATATATATATATATATAAGAAATAAAAGTCACGGATCGACGATCCGGGCATACACACACAACACGACTCTCAACGTGAATAAGTATGTGTGGATGGAAGTGAGGAAATGCTTAAAGAAATCTGAGATGTCTTACAGTGGGCTGCCAAGAAGACTTCAGATAGCTTTAAATGAATGAATATTCGGTTTCCACTGGTAAAATATAGCAAAACACGAGCTCACAAGTGTTTGGAAAAAGAATGCACTCAGTTTAAAGTGTGTACAAAGAAAAATGGATAGGGCTTCCTTGCCTTTTCTTTTCTTAAAATGGCCACCCAAGCCCTCTATTTATAGGGGGAGCCGCAGGTCCACCTGCGGCTACCTGGGGTGCCCCTGGCTCTGCGAGTCCCACCGTCTCAAAGTACATGCACTCGTGCAACGCGTTATCCGCTCAAACCTTCATAACTTTCAATCCGGGCATCCGATTGAGGTGCATAATACCTTTCCGGAATGTTGTTGTTGAGATCTACACAATGACATGGGATAAGAGGTTGTACGAAGCCAGAAAGATGGGTCAATGACCAGATCTTCAAGTCTTCAAATTCTATCCGATGTACTGTCTTGTGTAGTAGTCACTCGGGATTTGAGTTATGGTTCTTGTGGGATACTTCTGTGTAGAATGTGGTATGAAATGATGTTGAGATAGGGTGAATGTAGCATCGAGGTGGAAAAATGATGATTTTGCCCCACACCAGGGTTATTTCTGGCTTTGGGCTGATGTAGCAGTTGTTGCTCAGGGTTATCTCTAAGATTGGGCTGATGTGAGTACTAAATGTCCTCAAGGTTGTCTCTGAGGTGTGCCTGACCTCCTGGGGTTATCTTTGGGGTTGGAACTGAGTGCCTCAGGGTTGTCTCCAAGTTTGGAACTGACTTCTCATGGGTTATCTCTGGAACTGGAACTGCATTCCTCGGGGTTGTCTCCGAGGTTGGAACTGAATCTCCTGGGGTTGTCTTCGGGATTCGAGATGAGTATCTTGAGGTTATCCCCGAGGTCTGTATTGACTTCTCCAGGGTTATCTCTGGAACTGGAACTGCATTCCTCAGGGTTGTCTCTGAGGTTGGAACTAAATCTCCTGGGGTCATCTCCAATATTGGAGTTAAGTATCTCGGGGTTGTCTCCGAGATGGCAAACTGAGTATCCCGGGGTTATCTCCGCGATTGAGCTGATTTGACCTCCAGGGTTATCTCTAGAAGATAATTTTTCCCTCCTGCAAGGTTAGTAATAGGAATACAAAATTTTGAGTGTCTACACTAGCCGTGTGGGATCTAAGTGCAATACTATCAATAGTGGAAGCATCTCGGGTAGCTTAAGCCTCATCCCACTCAACAAAAGCAGCATCCTGAACCGCTCGAGCCTCATCCCGCTCAACAAAAGCAGCATCCTGAGCCGCTCGAGCCTCATCCCGCTCAACAAAAGCAGTATCCCGACTAGCTCAAGCATAATCCTTCTTATTAAAAGCAGCATCTCTACCAGAAAGAGCTGTCAACATCAGAGCCCTATCCTGATCCCTCTCAAATGTCATCAGATGTAACCTCTGCTCCAAATTCTCTACAGAAGGTGGAGCTGTAGCAGTGGGAATATTGGGGGAATCATTGACCAGAGCTGCTGTCAAACTAGCAAATAGCTCGTCCTCGGTAGAAGAATCAGGGTCCTCTATAGGCTCCTCATCATCGAAATCAATACTCGTCTCTGAGTGAACAACCATAGCTGATGCAATATCTGCGTCCAGCCATGCAGAATACTCTGAAGAGTGACTTGGATGACTAGTCGAAAAATCAGCCCTCTCTCGACGAGTCCAATAATCATAAATCCTGGTCAAGTCATATGCTGACAAAAGCTGAGCTTATAGTCGCTGACCCAATGCCCCGTCAAAGGGATGAATATCCTAAAACTGATCAAACTATCCCATAATAGCCAGTAGATGATACGTGGTCACCCCTCTCAAACCAGCTAGGGGTAGATTGTTCATGCCGACAACATGAGTAATAAAGCTATAAAGAGAGCTGAGTCCTGAATAAGGTAAGATAGGAAATGGATCCTCAATCCCTGTTAGAAAAGCTAACCAGGATGCTGTATCTGTACACTCAGCTGGCTAAAAGAAGTAAGACATGGCTATCTCATGAGTAAAACAGTACCCATGATGTCTAAAGGTGTCAATCGATCTCAAATGTGTTATGAACCAAACTTACAACAAGACGACACTGCCTCTGAAAAACCCCACAGGATGGGTATGGAAAAATGTGGTCGACCTCAAGGTCTCCGCCAATATCATGGGAAAGATGGTGCAACCCCCCCTAAGAGTACAGACTACCGTAATCAGGCCAATATCTAGACGGTCCATATTTAGTGGCATGTACAAATAGGCCACATTGCACATCAATAGGATATCTACGCGGGCAACCTGCCACTTACCCTTAGTAATGGTGAAATCCCCTGAATATCGTACAGAGTTGTCTAGTGACCCAAATCAGTTAATCAAGAAATCCATGGACACCGCATGCCCTAAGGTAATCTCGTCCATGGTAACTCTGTGTCATAAGCCCATCAGGGTCATAAACTACCGGCTCATATCACCGATAGCCATCCTAGCGCAAGGCCCGTCCAAAGGCAAATTAGTGAGACACTCATACTTCTCCAATGTAGGAGTCAGCTCATGGATATCGAATCTGAAGACATGCCTCTCTGGTATCCAACAAGATATCATGTCCTCTATAAAGCCCAACAGTACCTGAAATGTCAAGAGGGTCATAGAATGCCTCAATAGCTGATCAACTGTCACCCAATCTATGGGAGACAAACTGTCATACCAGGATCTCAGAGAAGAGGATACCAATATGGGTGGGGTATGCTTAATCCGGCTAATGGTGGATGAAGACATCTGTAGAACTGTATCATAAGAGCATCTAGGGGTCATTGCTAAACTCACCTCTGGGAATTCATATCCGTGACATAATGCATAGATCATGATAAATAATAATGATAAATAACAATATGATGTAGGGAATAAAAATCATTATACATACATTCCTAAATACATCATCATCTAATACATCATCTCTGTATACAACTAAAAATAAAAAGTACAAAGAAATGGGGCACAGCCGCCCAATATCTAACAGAGGCCTATCGAAAGAGATAACAAGAAATCTATCAGAAGAAATCAATGATGTCCACATCAGCTCATCGATCCTACTGATGTAACTCCTCCTGAGTCACTGAATCTCTTCCAAAAGGATGTCAGGTTCAGTAGAGAGAGGAATTTGCACTGGTAAAACTATCATAATCTGGGCCACCTGAAGGACCAGCAACAAAGCTGGATGGATCAAAAGAATTTGCCTCAAATGGATCTCTGCCCAAATTTTGGATGAAAAAATGTGCCTGGATGAACCTTTAGGTCAAACTATCAATCTGCGCCAAATGAGTGGGCTCTTAGACGCAGGCAATCCAGTCTGTGATCATAACAGACCCAGGAACCATATACCCCATAAACTGTGTGGCATGGGTCTGAGCTCCAATGGTGCGAGGGAACCACCAACGGTAGAAAGCTTCTTGAGTAAAAGGGACCTCTAATAAAGTGAAGCCATCTAAACCCATCAGGGGAATCTAGGTGATCGACTAAGATAAAGGCCAATGTCACCGGGCAAGGGGAAAGAACGGAATGCAAATCTCCCCTATGATGTTCCTGATAGCACGCTCTCCTAAATAGAGCTCCCAGCCTCCATTAGTCAGGAGAGGAATCTAACGAGTGGATGATACATACTCGACCCCAGTCGGAAAGCCACCCTCAAAGCCTACTATCAACTGTTCCTCGGAGTAAGCAACCCATGTGATGACATCGGCTGTCAACAAATCTAACTTTAAACGAGAATGGATAAACATCTCAGCTATAGGAAACTCTGCAAGAGTTGAGTGATGCCATCATCATCCCCGTGGATAGGTCTCTAGACCTAATTTAGTAATAGGACGAAGACAGGGAAGCCTCTCATAGGCCCAAAACTAAAAATGCAAAGATCAAATATCTTCAGTTATGAAAACTGACAACCCGAGCGGGGGGAAATCGAAAGATAAAGAGAAAATACTCATCAGCAAAAATGGGTAAAAGCCTAGCCAATCCTCTATCACGCCCTCTGAGCGTAGGCTCATCTGTCTAATGAAGTAGGCAAAGGTGTATGAGCCCTAGTTAATGTTTCTGATGCGGTCCAAATCATGAGTGGCACTGACTAAAGCAAAAGAAACCATTGGGGAGTTATCCACTAGGAAACAACCCTTGATGATGATCAGGAAAAATTGCCAAAGAATGCGATCTCTAACCCTCGGATCATCGGGCAAAGGCTCAGTCAAAGCCCCACTCATGGCATCTACACTCAAGGGCCTAGAACAGATGGTCTTATCCTTGGCAGTCAAGGAAATGTCACCCACCAAAGGCACTGACGCCCTTGTAAACTCCAACCCAGTGATGAATCGTTAGTCCATCGGTGTCATCCTCACCTCACAATCCAGCAAATTGAGAGACTAAGTCTGGTGGAAACAGCGCTCAGACAAAGCCCTCAGATAACCTCAGGGGCAACGATGGGGAGGAATAGAAAAGAAAACCTAAAATCCCCATGAATGGATGATCTCCTGGTACTCTGAATGATGGGTTTGGTACAAAGAGTGAATGCTAAACTAGTTCCCCCTGGGTTGAGTAAAGCCAGGAACCTGCATCAAATGGCAACTCAAGATCAAAACCCTTGCCCAAAAAGTAGGAAAAGAAATATGGAAACGGCTACTACCTCGTTCGCATGAAGATAGATCAAGGGATGATGACTCAAATCATCAAGAAGATCTGGAATCATCATGTTAATAGCTGGAAGCTCCTAGCGGGGAATGGAAGAAGAAGGAGCAGGATCCGCAATAAGAACATCCTTGTCCGCGACATCCGTCCTCTCAACCCAGATAGGGTGAATAACTAACTCAGTCAACCGGCGAGGTTGCCGGGTTGGACAAGACTGAGGAACATCATAAGCTCTCCTCCTCACACCTGGGAAGGCCCTACGAGAGCTACTCGGTTGGTCTAGATCCATAATCTGGACAAAGTTCAAATCACCTCAGAATGGGTGGGGTAATTTCTAAACTTAAAGCTCATTAAATTCAAATCATTACTTTATGCATAATCTAAATTCTGATACATGCATTGATTTAACATACATCCACAGTAGAGTTAAAATTGCATGTTCATTAAATGCTCAGACTCGCGAAAAAATTTCGCGAAAGTCTCCTTTGTAAAATAGACTCTCCACGTGCACATAGGTATGACTAGGTGGCCATTCAATAACACACCAACCCAAAATCATGAACATCTCATATGCATGACAAACATCAAAATTAAATCCACCATGGTAACCAAATTACCATGTGTGCTTTATTTGAAAACCCATGATCATTTGTCCTCAAATAGGATGAATAAACTAGTAAAAAAGGGTGCCAAATGACTGTCTCAAAAGATAGTTTTTCACATCAATACATTCAGCATGGTAAAATATAAGCATTTACTAAGTTGAGTACTTTTTATCAAGTCATATGAGCATTCATATTCACTATATTGTGTTTAGAAACATTTTATATGAAATCTAACGTTCTAACGGTCAAAACTTGAAAAGAAAACATGTAAACATTACCGAAATAGTGCAGAACGTTTATACGGTAACATATTTTGCAAAAAGAAGCCTGAACTCAGTAGATCTAAAGAAGAAATTTTGGATTTTCTATTGTGTTCAACTTGAAAATAACTTATGAAAGAGAAGGGAGGGAGAAAATATACCTGATGGGAGCCACGGGTCTACCTACAGCCACCCAGGGTGGTCCCTATCCCCTCCGGCTCGATCAAATTTAAGTTACAACAGATTTTCTGGAAGTTAAAAAGTCAAATCAGGGAAAAAGTTGCTACGCGATTGAGCGGAAAGGGCCTAAAACCCTGAATTCAGATACCAAACTTATGATATACATCTAAGTCATTGGTATAAACCCGGATGTGGGGTTCCGAAAGTTGATGATAGAGGTTATTGAAAATGTCCCTTGTCAAAACATTGGAAAGGTCCGGTGTTATGAGCCATGGGTGTTGAATGCATCAAAACATCTAAGTTCATTCCGGGGTATAATTCATCAAAAAGATATCCCCAGCAGAGATATCAGACATGTTTGATAGTGTAAACCATTGGCAATAATTCCAGCACAGCACCGAGAATGATTTGATAATGTAAGTCATTAAAAATTACTTCAACGAAGGTCAAAATGATTGAAAGTGTAAGTCGTTGGCGACAACTCCAGCGTAGCATCGGGAATGATCAGGTGATGTAAGCCGTTAAAAATTACTTCAGTGAAGGTCAGAATAAATGATATTGTAAACTGTTGGCGACAACTCCAACGTAACATCGGGAATGATTCAGTGATGTAAGCCATTGAAAACTACTTCAACGAAGGTCAGAATGATTGACAGTGTAAACCGTTGGTGAAAACTCTAGCATAGCATCAAAAATGATCCGGTGATGTAATCCATTGAAAACTACTTTAACGAAGGTCAGAATGATTAAAAGTATAAACCTTTGGCGATAACTCTAGCGTAGCATTGGGAATGGTCCGGTGATGTAAGCCATTCAGAACTACTTCAACGAAGACCAGAGTATCTGACATTGTAAACCATTGGCGACAACTCCAGCGTAGCATCGAGAATGGTTCGATGATGTAAGCCATTGAGAAATACTTTAACGAAGATCAGAGTATCTAATATTGTAAACCATTAGCGAAAACTCCAGCTTAGCATTAGGAGAGATTCAGTGATGTAAGTCGTTGAAAACTGCTTCAACAAAGGTCAGAGTATCTGATATTACAAACCGTTGGCGACAACTCTAGCGTAACATTGTGGAGGACCGATGATGGAATCTATTATATAAATCCCCAACCGAGGCACCACGAAGGTTCGTGATTTCCAGACCATTGTAAATTACTATTCAAGTAGGCACCGAGGAAAGTCAATGATGTTCAACCTTCACAAAACTACCGTTCGAGTAAGTATTGTGAGGATGCCGTGAAAGCAAGCAGAAAAATTTCTATCTCTAGCATAGCTATCAGCATCGACCTGATAAAAAGCATGGGCGGTGGTGACAATCCCAGTGTTACGACATGAAGAATCCGGTGATGGAAACCAAGCCAAGCTATCATCAAGACAAACATCAATAATCCCTAGAGAGACACTCATAAAAGAGAGGAACATCTTCGACGGAAATAAAGTCAGAAAGCACGAGAACGTTGGTGACAACCTCAACGCCAAAATCCAATCGTCTCAGCCATAGGAAAACCTCCACGACAAGGATCTTAAAAACATCTCTACAATATGTCGTCAAATTAGTCTCAATAGCACTGATGGATATTTTAGGCCATTAGAGACAACCCCAGCGTAGCATCAGGAAAGATTCGATGATAAAAGCTTTGTAAACTACCGTTTGAGTAGACATTAATGTGGTTCAATGGAGACCATCATTTGATAACTCCATCCCCAACAGAAATGGCGGGAGCAATCAGTGATAGATATCATTGGAAATAATTCCAACAAAAACATTCAGCATCCAAAACATCATGTTGCATTACATGGAATCATTTAATCTTGTCATATTTCAAGTGTCTAGTAATCTTTATCATGTTCATGGCATTACATTGCATAAATATGATAAAGAGAGACATCTGTAGACACTCAAAATTTTGCATTCTTGTTCCTAACCATGCAGGGGCAGAATCATCTTTTGTCTTTCGTCTTTCGAAAATAACCCCGGGAGATCAAGTCAAACCCTGGAGAAAGTCTGGGAGATTAAATCAAACCCCGGAGACAACCCCGGGAGATCTAGTTAAGCCCCGGTGAAAATCTCGGGAAATCAAATCCAACCCCAGAGACAACCCCGGGAGATCAAGTCCAAGCCCCGCAGATAACCTCAGAAGATCAAATTAAACCCCGGAGACAATCCCAGTAGATCTAGTTAGGCCCCAGTGACAACCCCGGGAGATCAAATCAAGCCTCGACAACAACCCCAGGAGTTCAAATCTAACTTTGAAGACAACCCCAGGACATCAAATCCAGCCCCGAAGACAACCCCGAGAGATCAAGTTCAAAGCCCGGAGACAACCCCGGGATATAAAACTAACCTCAATCACAACCCTAAGGACTGACAAAAGTTAACATCAAACCAACCTCAGAGACAACCTTAAGGACTAACAAAAGTCAACATCAAACCAACCTCAGGGACAACCCTGAAGACTGTCAAAAGTCAACGGCAGTCCAATCTCGAAGACAACCTTGAGTAAAGACGGCTACAACTACATTAAGCCTGGAACCAACCCAGGAGGGGAAAAATATTAATTTTGCAACCTAAACATTAATTCAGTCCAAAAAACTACAAAAGAAGTCATGCAGAACCATAACATCAATTCCAAGTGAAAACAACACAAGATAGCTTAACGGATGGACTGTGAACTCTTGAAGATCTAGTCATAGACCCATCTTACTGAATTTGGAAAATGTCAAATCTCACATCATTGTGTAGCTCTAGTCAAGGGTTTTCTGGAAAGGTATAGCATGCCTCCATCGGATTCCCGGATTAAAAGTTATAAAGGTTCGCGCGGACAACGCGTTGGCCTAATTGCACATACTTTGAGACAATGGGACCCGCGGGGCCCGGGCCCACCCAGGAAGTCGGAGGTAAACCCGCGGCTGCCGCGGGTAGACCCATGGCTAAGTCTATAAATAAAACTCCCCCATCAGCCAAAAAGAAAAAGAAAAAAAAGAAAAAAAAAGAAAACTATGTCCATTTGTAGCTCTTAACCCCTCCTATAGTGTTTCAAACTTCAATATTCTTCTTTCTAAACACTTGTATACATATATACTACAACATATCAAATTTTAACCAGTGAAAACTGAGTTTTCAAGCTCCAAAAACAGTCTGAAGCCTTCTTTGCAGGACACTGTAAGATTTTTTCAGATTTGAAGCTTTTTAATGCTTTAATATATAAATATATATATATATATATATATATATATATATATTAAAAAGAAAAGACACAAATTATATATATATATATATATATATATATATATATATATATATATATATGTGTGTGTGTGTGTGTGTGTGTGTGTGTGTGTGTGCCTGCAGATTCTAAATTGTGTGTTTTTTATCGCTTTATATATATATATATATATATATATATAATTACATTTACCTGCCTGGCCTGGATTGCTAAATTTGTGGCCTTATACTGCTTTAATATATATATATATATAATCATATATATTTATTTTTACCAATCTGGCCTTGATGTTAATTCTTGGCCTTTTTACTGCTATATATATATAAAATAGTTTATTGTGTTTAAATATCTGTTTTAATTGTTCATTCAATTTAAATTCATAGTATTTGAATCTGTGGACTAGATTTATCTAAATCTAGCCATATCTAACTTTTAACCAGTTCAAAAGTTGCAAAACAGGAACTGTTAAGCTAGAATAGCTAAATTTTATTTAAATCTAGTTTTCTTTCTAGTTTTTGTGTGAGCCTAGGAATATATATATATATATATATATATGTATATATATATATATATATATATATAAACATTTAACTATGTTTATATATCTGTTTTAACTATTCATTCAATGTAAATTCATAATATTTTAATCTGTGAACTAGATTTATCCAAATCTAGCTATATCTAACTTTTAACAGTTTCAAAAGTTACAAAACAGGAACCGTTAAGCTAGAATAGCTAAGATTTATTTAATTCTAGTTTTCTTTCTAGTTTTTGTGTGAGCCTAGAAGCCACAGGATTTAAGATCCAGCTAATTGATCTAGGTCTGGTTCCCATGATGGACCTTTTTTAGCTGTACAACTAGCCTATAAATTATTTATGGTATTTGGACATCCTTCGATGGCTTTTATGCCCATACAGAGCCCGACACTTATATGTATATTATTTTGTCGAAGATGCTTCGTATCTCGAGAATAAAATCAAATAAATTCGAATACAAAATAAAATGGAAGTATCAAAGGCCTCAATTACTATGTGAGCATAAGGGTTTGAAAACCATTTCAAAAACATCATTTCTATATATATTGATTAAAATTAAACTTTTATACAAATCAAACCCTATGTATATAGGTGCAAACGAGGCATATCATTACTTCCAAATAATGTACTTAAGCCTAATTAACACACACACATACACACACATCAGTAAATTCAGAAATTGAAAAGACACGGTAATCGTGTTTTCACGGAAGTCAGGGGGTGCCTAACACCTTTCCCCCGCTTAATCAAGCCCCCGAACTCTATGAATCTCGGTTTTCAAGGCTTGGTAAACACAGTCCAACAATTGGGCATTTGTGTAAACCTTTTTAAATTTGGTTGAGTTGGTACAACCATTTCAAAACTACCAACTGGCGACTTTAAATTTGCAAATCTTCGACATTTTGTGTCAGATTCTTTTCAAACTCGCCCTTTCAAACAAAACTCAACATATAGAGAACATAATCACGGGTATGGACTCTTTTCAAACTAGCACTTTCTATCCAAGTCATATTATTATGGTTGGACTCATGATATAAGACTGAAATGAAAAACCCTTATAAAAAAAGGGGAACTTTATTGTCGGAAAATGAAACGCGCGGCACATGTGAGTATTATGCATAATCACGGGTACAATGAGGCTGATCCTCATATGTACTTGTAGGGGAGTATGATTTAATCTTTACAGTTAACTTATACTCTTGAGGTATCCGATCAGTAAATGAACTGATAATTCATCGGGAATTTTTAGATCCATTTTTATTCACTCATCATGAAATATGGGGAATAACCTTATTTATTGAATATTATTGCAGTATTGCTAATTCTTTAAAATCAATTGAATATTGTTGAACCCTCGAAAGAATTTAACTTTTTCATTATTTATATGTTATTCAGCGTGAAATTTAAGAAAATCCTTGATTTGGATATGATTCATTGTTTTAGCTACTTCTTAATCCTTTGAATATTGTTGAAGTTCTAAAAAGTTAATGTGACGCCCCCAAAATAGGTATACATCACCCATTCTGAGTTGTCAATACATGGTACAGAAACAACTACAACTTTATTATTACAACAGTAAAACTGTGAGTTTAAATACAAATATTATCTTCTAGACAATATCTATACTCAAATAAATCCTCATCACATTTATTGATACATTATTTTACAAAAATGGTGAGGACTACTAAACAACTCTCTCTAGAACCTTCATTCCATACCCCGAATCGTACTCGCTATATTCTCGCCTCCTGAGAAAAATGGAATAAAAAGGAAAAGGGTGAGCTCAACTAGCTCAGTAAAGAATATTATGACTAAGATAATATACAACAAATTACCGTTAGTCTTCAACAAGGAAAAATCTAATAGAATACAATAGACAACAAATTTTAAATCAATATTCATATTGAAATAATAATTCATTAGAAGAGTTAAGTAGAGAATGCAAACTACTATCTTCCATGTATGAATTTAAAAGTTCATCGCTCATCTTTTATCCCGTAACATCAATCAATATATATCGGAATCACATATTCATCTTTGCGCTAAAGCCAAAGATATTCATCATTGGTCATGTTCATCTAAACACCGCTCATCTTTGCACCATGTGCCAAAGATATTCTTTAGAAATCATTCATCTTTGCACTACATGTGCCAAAGATATTCCATAATATCATCATTTAAGATAAGATGATGAAAAATATTTTTAAAGAAACGAATCCAAATTGAAACAAAATGACAAGGATTAAGGATTAAGGATTCGTACTTTGTTTTATTCACGCCCAAAAATACCTCAAAAATAATCGCAGTGGTGTAAAATTCAAGAATGATCAAAACATGGATACAATCAAAGCTAGTATCCGTAATAAATATTTTTGACTAAAAGAAAAATTTTCATTTTTGATGAATAGTGCCGTATTCGTGAATAGTGTCGTATACGTGAATAGTGCCGAATACGTGAATAGTAACTCGACAACACCAAAAGTTCCAAATTTGATAAAACTTCAGATTAATATTTCAACATAATGATATTGAAGAAATAATATCATTACGAAAAAAAATAATATCCCTTACCTCGAAAGATCAAGATTTCTAAATAAAACAACAGGATATAAAGGCTATGACTTGAACTTGCACAGAATAACAATACTCAAATTATACTCAAAATACTCACAAGAATACATTTCGATAATATAGAGAGAGAAAACTTTAGTTTCGGTGTGATTTTCAATTCTAACCTAAAGACCCTATTTATAGAAATCGCTTAGAACACTAAAGCGTAAAAATTTAATATAATATTAATATATTATATATAAATTCCTACGCACACAATCTATGATCTGAATTCAGCCATGCTTGAAAACAAATAAGTCTACTAAACAAATCAAAAACGTTTTTATTATTTAAAATAATTAAAACTTCCAAAAATCAATTATTCAGAATTTTTAACATCAATAATTCATAATAAATAGCCCTTTTATCAGAAAATTCGAATCTCGCGAGTTTTTATAGGAAATTCAATTCTCTACAACTTTTCGTAAGAAAGTTTTTCCAAATTCCAAACAGAAATTGACCAAAATCCACAAACGGGCAATTTTACTGTAAAGTTATAATCAAATTTCACTAATAAATGGGGTCCAACCGACATGTTTAACATGTTTTAAACATTTATTGCAACAAAAATACTCTTCCTCCTCAGATACTCATATATCCCACATTCGTTGTAAAATATCACCATTATTATATTATTAAAATATAATAATACATTATCTTATCGAGAAAAAGATAAAATTTCAATTTTCAACAATTGTCACATTAAAATTTTTCTCCATCTATATCCACATAAAATCAATATTTTCCTCATCATATGAATCAATAATTAATTATTCACAAATAATATTACTGTAATCACAATATTGACAACCGTGCAGTTCCCAAGAAAGAGGGGCTTTCCAATAAGAATTTCTCCTCACTTTGGAGCGCAATTAGGTGACCAAACTCTCCTTAGTACGTAACTTTCTAGACATTGCCAATAATGTTATCTAATAATATTATTCAGATAATATGAATTATTGCTTCGATAATGAAAAATATTGTGTAATGACAATTATTGAAACAACAAAGAATATAAAATATCAACGCAAAGAATTATTGAATCAATAAAATATCGAACAATAATTATCGTAACCATTATCGAGTAGTGCTTTCACGTAAGAATCAATAATTGGTGCAATACTGCAGTGCTCTTCTTGTGTTTTAACCACCGAGTATTTTAACAAGATTAATGGTAACAACTACGCCTGCTATTTTTAACCAACTTATATTTGTCGTTTTTCTTCATCCAATCTTTCAGTTATGGGGCCCACACACGGTCGCTGTGGTCGCATTAATAATATTCCCGACAAGATTTAATATTCCACGACCAAACGAATATTCCCAAACAACAATGAATATTTTATAACCACTTGCTTATTTTGAAATATTTGCGTATTTTACCCCTAACTATCCACATTAATCACATCAACCCATACTATTTCAAAATAATAAATAGAGAAAATTAAATTTCATTAATAATAAGTTGGGGTCTTACAACCTCCCTCCTTATGAAATTTCGTCCTCTAAATTGACGACGACGTTCAGTGTTTCAAAAGGTGAGGATACCTCGCTTTCATTTTCGCTTTCCAATTCCTGTGTCATTTCCTCTATAGCATGATTCCTCCACAAAACTTTAACTTGTGGTATGACTTTCATGCGTGTAGGACATGCTCCTTCCTATCCAAGATCTTTGACAGTACCTCCTCATACGTTAAGTCTCTATTATTTTCGTGGGGTTCTAATTCTATAACGTGGTTCGGGTCTTTCACATATTTATTTAAGCATGATATATGAAACACATTATGAAACACGAGACATACTTGGAGGTAACGCAAGTCTATAGGCTACATTTCCTACTCGATCAAGAATTTGAAATGGACCAATAAATCGTGGATTGAGCTTTCCTCTCTTCCCAAATCTTGTAACTCCCTTCCATGGAGCAACTCGCAACAATACATGATCCCCTACACTAAATTCCACGCCCTTTCGATGAAGATCCGCATAACTCTTTTGTCGATCTTGTGCCGCTTGGTTTATATACGTTGTCGAATCATTTGAATCTTTTCTGGTAGTCATACGATTTAACTCGGGTCCCAACAATGTTGCTTCACCCACCTCATCCCAACATATTGGAGAACGACATTTTCGCCCATATAATGCTTCGAATGGAGCCACACCTATACTTGCCTGATAACTGTTGTTGTAGGAGAATTCCACCAATGGTAAATACTTATCCCAACCGCCTTGAAGTCTAGGACACGTAGTCTTAATAAATCTTCAAGAGTTTGAATAGTCCTCTCGATTGTCTCGTCTGTTTGGGGATGGTATGTAGAACTAAATCGCAAACTGCGCCCATAGCTTTTTGCAAGCTAACCCAAAATCTTGAAGTGAATCTTGGGTCACGATCCAAACTATGGATACAGCATGCCATGTAACCTCACAATTTCATTCACGTACATACTAGCAAGACGCTCAAGGAATAAGTCTCCGTGATCGGCAAGAAATGAGCGACTTGGTTAATCTATCAACAATAACCCAAATAACATTGATGCCTTGAGAAACAATAGGAAGACCCAGAACTAAATCCATGGTAATGTGTTCCCACTTCCATTTCGAATCTCAAGTGGTTGCAACGGACCCTTAGGTACTAGATGCTCCGCCTTTACACGTTGGCAAGTTAAACACATCGAGATAAACTTTGCAATCTCTCTCTTCATATTGTTCCACCAAAATGTATGTCGAAGATCACGATACATTTTAGTACTTCCGTGATGGATTGCAAATGGTGTATTGTGTGCCTCCATCATAATCTTGTACTTCAAATCGTAGTCGTTAGGAACACAAAGTCTAGAGTGGACTCAAGTATTCCTTCTTCATCAATTCTCGCCTCCTAATAGCTCCTTCTTGTACTTTTCTTCTTCATACGATTAGCTCAGAAGTCGGTGGCTCGAGCAACCTTAACTTTTTCTATTAAAGTTGGCTCTCTACAGATACTTGACATCATCGCACTCATTCCCAAGATATGATCTTCTACTCAACGCGTACGTCCTACCACGCTCGCTTTTCCGGGATGGTATTGAATAGTGTGGTCGTAGTCTTTCAATAGCTCGAGCCAACGTCGCCGCCGCGATGTTGAGTTCTTTTTGAGTGAAGAAATATTTAAGGCTTTTATGGTCCGAATATATCTCCACTTTCTCCCCATATAGATAGTGCCTCCATATCTTTAAATGAAACGATCGGGCCGCTAACTCTAGATCATGAGTAGGATAATTCCTCTCATACTCTTTAAGTTGTCGCGAGGCATAGGCTATAACTTTCCCACGTTGCATGAGAACACATCCTAACCCTTTGCCCGAAGCATCATTTCAGAGATAACAAATCCATCCGAACCAGATGGTATTGTTAGAACAAAGCCAAATAAGTCTCCTCTTAAGCTCTTGGAAACTCTTCTCGCATTCTTCACTCCAAACGAATTTTGTATCCTTTCGAGTTAGTTTGGGTTAATGGAGTAACGATTCGAGAAAACCCTTCCACTTAATCTCCGATAATAACCACCTAAGCCCAAAAACTACGACTTCAACATCATCGACTTCGGTTGCTTCCCAACTTCAGATTGCTTCAATCTTCGCTTCGGATCAACAGATACTCCATGTTTTGACACTGACGTGCCCAAGAAATGCTACTTCCTCAAGCCGTAACTCGCATTTCTTCAATTTGGCATATAGTTGGTTTTCACGAAGCCTTTCGAGTACCAAATTTCAAATGGTGCTCATGATCTTCACGGCTTTTGGAATATATGAGGATGTCATCAATAAAGACAACAACGAATTGATCCAAATATTCCTTGAATACTCGGTTCATCATATCCATGAAAGTCGCAGGAGCATTAGTTAGTCCGAAAGACATGACTAAGAATTCATAATGCCCATACCGAGTTCTCAAGGCGCTTTTGAATATCCTCGATTCTAATCTTCAATTGATGATATCCGTAAGCTAAGATCGATTTTGAAGAGAATTGTGCCCCTTGCAATCGGTCAAACAAGTCATCAATACGAGGTAGAGGATACCTATTCTTGATGGTGACATGGTTCAATTCCCGATAGTCAATAAAGTCGCATACTCCGTCTTTCTTCTTTACTTAATAAAACAGAGCACCCCAAGGAGATGTACTAGATTTAATGAAACCGATGTCCAACAATTCTTGTAGTTGGACCTTTAACTCCTCAAGTTCAATAGGAGCCATTCGATATGGGGTTTTAGAAATGGGCTTTGTACAGTTCAAGATCAATAAAGAATTCAACTTCACGCTCGGGGTAGACCGGAAGTTCTTCAGAAATACGTCAGAAAGTCAATAACAACAGAATATTATTCAAATTTGACGTGTCTTTATTCAAATCCATAACATGGGCTAAGAAAGCTTGACATCCGCTTTTTTTCAATAAACGAATAGCTTTATGATTAGATATGATAGTGATTGATTTTAATGGTTTAGTTGCTTGAATTAATTGCATAACAAAGTGGTTGGTTAGAATATGAAAACTAACAACCTTATTTAAAATAATCAATTTTGGCATGATGAGTAGTTAACCAATCAATCCCTAAAATCACATCAAAAGCAAGTATCTTTAAAGAGATAAGGTCAATGTAAGGTGATGGTGCCAACTTGAATCAAACAAGATTTATAAAAAAGTGGATGTGATGAAAGTTTCTCCTAACGGAGTTTCCACAGATAGGTCAAAGTCTAATTTCTTCTTGAGTTAAGTTTTAACGTTGAGCACATGCAGGAGAGATAAATGAATGGGTAGCACCCAGATTCAAGTAAGGTATAAACTTCGCAAGAATTTATAAATAGCTTACCCGTGATCACCTCGTTTGGGTTTCTAGCATTTTGACCAATCACAACAAACGCTTCTTCCGGAATCGTTGACTTTGACTTTTTCGGGATAGTCTTTTGAGTCACCGTCCTCATTGAACTAGGTTTCACTACCGCATAATCTCGAAGCGATATGTCCTTCCTTTCCACAATTATAGCATACCTTGAACTGTTGTAGGGCGCTTTGACCGATATGTCCCTCTTTTCCGTGATTTGTAGTATATGACCGGTGGTCGTTCTCCTCCCTTAGAACCGATTCTTTGCAAGACCGCTGCCTTCACATGGTCGTTGTTAAATCTCCTCTTTTTAAAATCTCCTCCCGACTCGCTTCTTCTATTTTCATGGCCATGATTACCACCAGTAGTGGTTACCATTTTTGTCCGTCTGTTTTTTTCCATTTGGTTATCATTATTCTATTGACTACTATCTCCGGTACGATCCTCGGTTATGGTCCTCGTTGAATATACAAGTTATCTCGCTCTAACAATCGATTGTTAACAACATCCGAATAGAGAGAAAATTTATGGGAAATAAGATATTGTCGACGCCGGGTTTCAAACCTCTCGTAAACATCCGCGTCATACGTGCCTCATTCTCCACCAAATGAGGTGCAAACCTCGATAACTCGCAAACTTTGCCTCATCATCGAGACACCGCCATGTTGTTTTGTTCCAATCGATGAACTCCACTTCCTTCATACGACGAACACTTTCGTGAAAGTATTTGTCATTAAATAGCTTCAAACGTCTCCCAAGACATGCCGAAAAGCGGTGGATGGGTACGCTTCACGCACTCTCCCACCGAAGAGTCACGCCTCGCCACGGAACATAAAGGTGGCGAATGGAACCTTCTGTTCTCCGCATCATCCAAGACATCGAATATCTTGGTAATTTGCTTGACCCATGTTTCGCCATGATCGGATCCGGCTTTCCCTTAAATTCGTGGTCCCAACTCTTTGAATCGCTTGCAATGTGACAACCCGTGAATTACTATCATTTCCTCCCGTATTTTGAACACGAAGTCTCTCTTCCGATTTTGCATGAACCGCAAAAACTTCTAAACATCCCCTCGCTCATCATCTCGCTCAATGGTGTTGTTCACGGGAGGAACATTGCCACTGTTGCACGCTCTCCTCGTTGGTGAGTACAGCATCTCCACGGGCCTCATTTCCATTGTTAATATTCTCATTCGACATTCTCAAAATACCGCCATAAAACAAGGGTTAATTAAGGGAATCAATATATCACATAATATCCCTATATATTCGACCAACTAACAAATAAGCTTAGGTAGGACACACTAGCGAAGGATTTACTCTCTCCCCTCCTAGTTCTATTCCCCGATCTCCGCCTTGTAAATCATATCCCTAAGCTCGATACCAACTGTGACGCCCCCAAAATAGGTATACATCACCCATTTCGAAAGTTGTCAATACATGGTATGTAAACAACTACAACTTTATTATTACAACAAGAAATCGTGAGTTTAAATACAAATATTATCTTCTAGACAATATCTATACTCAAATAAATCCTCATCACATTTATTGATACATTATTTTACAAAAATGGTGAGGACTACTAAACAACTCTCTCTAGAACCTTCATTCCATACCCCAACTCGTATTTCGCTATATTCTCGCCTCACGAGAAAAATGGAACAAAAGGAAAAGGGTGAGCTCAACTAGCTCAAGAAAGAATATTATGACTAAGATAATATACAACAAATTACCGTTAGTCTTCAACAGGAAAAATCTAATAGAATACAATAGACAACAAATTTTAAATCAATATTCGCAATGAAATAATAATTCATTAGAAGAGTTAAGTAGAGAATGCAAACTACTATCTTCCATGTATGAATTTAAAAGTTCATCGCTCATCTTTTATCCCCGTAACATCAATCAATATATATCTCGAATCACATATTCATCTTTGCGCCATGTGCCAAAGATATTCATCGATTAGTCATGTTCATCTAAACACACCTCATCTTTGCACTACAAAGCCAAAGATATTCTTTAGAAATCATTCATCTTTGCACTATGTGCCAAAGATATTCCATAATATCATCATTTAAGATGAAGATGATGAAAAATATTTTTAAAGAAACGAATTCAAAGGAAACAAAATGACAAGGATTAAGGATTAAGGATTCGTACTTTGTTTTATTCACGCCCAAAAATACCTCAAAAATAATCGTAGTGGTGTAAAATTCAAGAATGATCAAAACATGGATACAATCAAAGCTAGTATCCGTAATAGATATTTTGGACTAAAAAAGAAAAATTTTCATTTTCGATGAATAGTGCCAGATTCGTGAATAAGTGTCAGATACGTGAATAGGTAGTATACGTGAATAGTAACTCGACACCAAAAGTTCCAAATTTGATAAAAACTTGATTAATATTTCAACATAATGATATTGAAGAAATAATATTATTACGAAAAAAAAATAATATCCCTTACCTCGAAAAGATCAAGATTTCTAAATTTGAAACACCTGGATAAAGGCTATGACTTGAACTTGCACCGAATAACAATACTCAAATTATACTCAAAATACTCACAAGAATACGCCGATAATATAGAGAGAAAACTTGGGGCCGTGTGTGATTTTCAATTCTAACCTAAGCACCCTATTTATGAAAATCGCTTAGAACACTAAAGGTAAAATTTAATATAATATTAATATATTATATATAAATTCCTACGCACACAATCTATGATCTGAATTCAGCCATGCTTGAAAACAAATAAGTCTACCAAACAAATCAAAAACGTTTTTATTATTTAAAATAATTAAAACTTCCAAAATCAATTATTCAGAATTTCGTAACATCAATAATTCATAATAAATAGCCCTTTTATCAGAAAATTCGAATCTCGCGAGTTTTTATAGGAAATTCAATTCTCTATAACTTTGCAGAAGAAAGTTTTTCCAAATTCCAAACAGAAATTGACCGAAATCCACAAATGGGCGATTTTACAAGTTATAATCAAATTTCAGTCAATAAATGGGGTCCACCGACATGTTTAACATGTTTTAAACATTTATTGTAACAAAAATACTCTTCCTCCTCGTATACTCATATATCCCACATTCGTTGTAAAAATATCACCATTATTATATTATTAAAATATAATAATACATTATCTTATCAGAAAAAGATAAAATTTCAATTTTCAACAATTGTCACATTAAAATTTTTCTCCATCTATATCCACATAAAATCAATATTTTCCTCATCATATGAATCAATAATTAATTATTCACAAATAATATTACGAGAATCACAATATTGACAACTGTGCGGTTCTCAGGTGAGCAGGGGCTTTCAATAAGAATTTCTCCTTATCTTGCAAGCAATTAGTGTGACAAACCTCTCCTTAGATGTAACTTTCTAGACATTGCCAATAATGTTATCTAATAATATTATTCAGAGATAATATGAATTATTGCTTCGATAATGAAAAATATTGTGTAATGACAATTATGAAACAACAAAGAATATAAAATATCAACGCAAAGAATTATTGAATCAATAAAATATCGAAACAAGAATTATCGTAACCATTATTGAGTAGTGCCTTCTTACGTAAGAATCAATAATTGGTGCAATACCGTGTGCTACTGTGTTTTAACCACCGAGTATTTTAACAGTATTAATGGTAACAACTACACCGTTATTTTTAACCAACTTATATTTGTCGTTTTCTTCATCCAATCGCTTTCCGTTATGGGACCCACACATGGCTGCGCCGTCGTACGAATATTCCCCGATAGTACGAATATTCCACGACAAAACGAATATTCCCCGACAACAATGAATATTTTATAACCACTTACTTATTTTGAAATATTTGCGTATTTTACCCCTAACTATCCACATTAATCACATCAACCCATACTATTTCAAAATAATAAATAGAGAAAATTAAATTTCATTAATAATAATTTGGGGTCTTACAGTTAAACTCTTCGAATCATGATATATCATTCTTGTATTTAAACTTGCTGAGCGAATTAGTTGTTCAGCCTTGCTATATCATGATATTATTTCAGTTAAACCCGAATGTTTGAAGAAGGATAAAGGAAAAAAGAAGGCGACCGGATAGTGTCTTTTTGTAATGATTATTATGTTAAACAATGATATAAATCTTTTGTATTATTAAGTCATGTAATGTTAAGGTTAGTGAAACATGGGATATTGAGATATTTTGTATTAAGAAATTGTATGAATGATGTAATTCATAAGGAATGGGTAGATAGATGTAATGTGTATGTTGTATCGTGAGCATAGAATCTGAGGTTCAAGGGACCCGGATTTGGGGACGTCACATAAAGTGGCTAGACAAATGTTTCGATTGGTGTTTGAATTATTGGTAAAGTCTTAAGCTATTCGATTCAGTTAGACAAATGTTTATGAAATTCAAGTATTTCTTTGAGAATTTATGTCAAGCCAAATTATTTTGGTACGGAATCTTATGCTAAGTCTGAGATGAACAACCCCCAAAAAAAGGGATATATCGATTGGATAATATCTTCCAATCTATGAACGCATATAGTCGTTATGTACGGTAGACTGATCACCTAACGTACTTGCAGAAGTAGTTTACCTTTTTTGTGATTGTAAACATACTTATCGTTTTACGATGTGAATACCATTAAAATTAAGAGTTCATGGTATGTATGTATGACCCCTCAACATGATATGAAAAATTTTCTTGAATAAAACTTTTTGAATTATTTATATTGCTTCACAAATATTGAATAATTGTGAATACTTCTGAATTTTTAAAAGGTGTAAACTCCTACAGAGTAGCCATAGTAGTATGTGATGATAGAAGATATCCTCATAGAAGGAAATAACATGAACTCATTAATTGTGAGTGTAATCCGATGTGATTAGATAAAGGATTAAATTAAAAACCTATTTTTGGTGAATAGAAGGAATAGAGATTAGTAGGCTATAATTTCGAGGATGAAATTCTTAGAAGATGGGGTGAATGTGACAACCTGAAAATTTATAAGATTTATAAATAAAATCTTGAATGATTATAAAAGTTAAAGAATAAAACCTAGATTGGAAATAGAGGACTGATTAAAATTTGTAAAGAACCTATATGGTTTGATTTTTGAATTAATGTAAAGAAAATTAATTGTGAATGATAGAAATTTGGAAGAGTGAGAAATGAGAAGATAAAGAATAGAACTGAGAAAATATGGGTTACAAAAATCCAAAACCCTAGAATGGATTTATATGTACACTTGAAGGTCTATTAAGGATAAGGTATTAGGATACCTTTAAATTTACATGAATTAATCGATGAAAGAGATTATGTAAGAAATTTTATAATAATATATGTGGAAATTTTATTAAGAAAATAAATTTCATGAATAGATATTATAAGGTTAAAGAGAATGTGTATATGTGTGTGTGTGTGTGTGTATATATATATATGTATACTTAAGAATGTGCTATTTATATTTTTAGCCAAATAAGAGTAATGATTAATTAAAATTAATCATACAAGAATAAATGAAAAGCTTACGTATACAAGCTTGTGGAAATTAAGCATAACCCGGTAGTCAATTGTTAAAAACTTAATAAAAGTTCAAAAAGGATTAAGATTATGGCAAGTCAAATTAAAATAAATAATAAACCATATGAATATAGTAAACATGCATAGATATTTAATTATTAAAGGACTTGTAAGATTGACACAAGTTATTATTCGATATTTCATATTAAAAAAATTAGGTCACATTGTAAATGAAAATATTAATTATTTATAAATGAAGTAAATATTTGTGACTTATGTAGAATATATATATGATTAAATGAATATATATATATACATATATATATATATATATATATTATTAATCATATAATGAACAATAGAAAAGAGAAATGTTGTAGCCTAATTATATATATTAGGTATGAGAATTAAATAACCTAAATGTTATATTTATTGAAGAATTCTAGTATTTAAATTATATACTAGTGAACTAACCTAAGAGATTTATTTTTATTATCTCAATCTATTATTATTTTAAACCTATTTAAGTCAAGTCTAATTGAGTTAACTATTTAAATTTATATAAGTAATTGTTTAAAGTCCAATATAAGTGGACTAGAAACCCTAATTAAATAATGGGTTAATTACATGTTTTAGTACATTTTTATAAATAATTACAATAATGGTGCATAGATAAAATAATTACAAAAGTAATATATTTTTCCATATTTATTTACAAAATTAATATATTTGGGTATCCTTTAATCATGGCCCACGATTATCTCCCTTATCTCTTCCCATTAATTATTTTCTTCTTATTCAAACACATTGAAACACAACAGACCCATATTTGATCTTTGTTCCCGTGTCTCTCTCTTTTTTCTTCATCCCCTTTTTTCCTACTATAAACCAAAGTGATGGATTACCTAATACAATTCGCTTCAGCAAGGGAAAACGTTAGGGATATGGATGGCATATGAAGTAAACCAATTGTAAGTATTGTTCATCTTTTTTATTCTCGCCAAAGCTGAATACCACCCCCACCCCAGTGAAACCCTTTCCCCATCATCCCCATGTGCGACCCCTAAACATAACCCCAAGGCAGCATCAATTTGTTATTTTTACATCTTTAGTTTTAAGGGATGATCCTCAGAGCGGGAAAGATACAAACGTTGTAAGACCCCGATTTTTTTTTAAATAAAATGGAATTTCCTTTATTTATTATTTTGAAATAGTAAGGGTTTATTTGATTAATGTGGTTAGTTGTGGGTAAAATGCGCAAATATTTTATATAAGCAAGTGGTTATAAAATATTCATTGTTGTTGGGAAATATTTATTTGGTCATGGAATATTCTTGCTGTCGAGGAATATTCGTACGACGGCGCAGCCTTGTGTGGGCCCCATAACAGAAAGCGATTGGATGAAGAAAATGACAAGTATAAGTTGTTTATAAGTAACGACGTAGTTGTTACCGTCAATACTGTTGGAATACCTGGTGGTTAAAACACAGTAGCACACGATATTGCACCAATTATTGATTCTTACGTAAGAAGGCACTACTCAATTATTGTTACAGTAATTATTGTTCAATATTTTATTTTATTGATTCAATAATTGCTACGTTGATATTTTATATTATTGTTGTTTCAATAATTATCACTGCACAATATTTTTTATTATCAGATCAATAATTCATATTATTGGAATAATATTATTAGATAACATTATTGGCAATGTCTAGAAAGTTCTGTCTAAGGAGAGGTTTGGTCACCTAATTGCTACCAAGAAGGAGAAATCCTTATTGGAAAGCCCCTCTTCTCGGAAACTTGACACGGTTGTCGATGATTGTGATTACGTAATATTATTTGTGAATAATTAATTATTGATTTATATGATAAGGAAAATATTCATTTTATGTGGATATAGATGGAGAAAATTTTAATGTGACAATTGTTGAAAATTGATATTTTATCTTGTTTGATAAAATAATTCATTTAAATATATTATTATATTAATATAATAATGGTGATATTTTTACATTGAATGTGTGATATATGAATAAATGAGGAGTATTTTTGTTACAAAAAATGTTTAACACATGTTTTGTGTGTTGATGGACCCCATTTTTGACTGAAATTTGATTATAGCCTGTAAAATCATCCGTATGTGAATTTCGGTCAATTTCTGTTTGGAATTTGGAAAAACTTTCTTCTGCAAAGTTGTAGAGAATTAAATTTCCTATGGAATGAACATAAGATTTGAATTTTTCAGATAAAATGGTTATTTATTATGAATTATTGAAGTTCCGAAATATTGGGTCTGAATTGATTTTGTTGCATTAAATGATAAAAACATGTTTTGTGTGATTGGTGAGCCCCACATGTGTTGCAAAATATGCTGAAATTCAGATTTCAAATTGTTCGTATAATATTTTTATAAATATTATTATTTTATTAAATTTTCTACTTTGGTGTTCTAAGCATTTTCCTATAAATAGGGTGCTTAGGTTAGAATTGAAAATCACACCAGAAACTGAAGTTTTCTCTCTCTATATTATCGAGCGTATTTTTGTGAGTATTTAGATATCTTGAGTGTTGCTATACGGTGCAAGTTCCTTCAACACTATATCTAGTATTCCAGTCAGAAGTACTGTCTTTTCGAGGTATGGGATGTTATATTTTTTTAAAAATGATATTATTTCTTTCAATATCATTATGCCGAAATATTGGTAAGATTTTTCTTGTGAAATTCTTATCTTTTCATGTCAGGGTTACTATTCATGAGTTACTATTCATGAATTACTATTCACGAGTTACTATTTACGAGTACTATTCACGAAGCATGATGATTTTTCTTATAAAATTTCTACCTTTTAGTGTCGAGGTTACTATTCACGTATACGGCACTATTCACGAATACGACACTATTCACAAAAAAAATAAATTTTTTTTTTGTGTCCAAGATTGTCTATTATGGTTCCTATCTTTGATTGGATCTATGTTTTGATCTTCATTTTTGAATTCTGCTCCATAATAGTTTATTATGGAGTATTTTTGAACTTGGATTTTCTAAAGTACGAATCCTTAATATTTGTTCTTTTGTCTCACTGGATTCGTTTTCTTTAAAATATATTTTTCATCATCCTCGGTTCTAAATGATGATATTACTAAATATCTTTGGCCTGTAGTGCAAAGATTAATGATTTTATGATGAATATTTTTGGCCTGTAGTGCAAAGATGAACAGCTGTTGAGATGAACATGACCAACTGATTAATATCTTTGGCCTGTAGTGCAAAGATGACTATTTGATTAAAGATGTATATTGATTGATGTTACAGGGATAAAATATCGATGATGGACTTTTAAATTTATAGATGATAGTAGATTTCATTCTCTACTTAACTCTTCTAATGAATTATTATTTCCGCTGCAGTTGTTGATCTAAAACTTGTTGTCTATTGTATTCTATCAGTTTTTTCCCTGTTGAAGACTAACGATAATTTGTTCTATATTATCTTAGTTATAATGTTCTTTACTGGGCTAGTTGAGCTCACCATTTTCATTTTTGTTCCATTTTTCTTCTCAGGAGGCGAGAATATAGCGGGAACTAGTCGGGGTGTAGAGTGATGGTTCAAGATAGTTGTTTTAGTAGTCCTCATTATTTTGTAAAATAGTGTATCAATAATTGTAATGAGGACTTTATTTAAGTGTTGATATTGTCTAGATGATAATATTTGTATTTAAACTCACAGTGTATGTGTTGTCGTATTTTGCACGATAATTGTAATAATGAGGTTGTAGTTGTTTTTGTACCATGTATTTGGCGACTCAGAATGGGTTGGATGGAATGAACCTATTTTGGGGGCGTCACAGTTGGTATCAGAGCTTAGGGATATGATCTCTAGCGGAGATCGGGGAATAGAACTATGAGGGGAGAGATGAGTAAATCCTTCGCTAGTGTGTCCTACCTAAGCTTAGTTATTGGTCGGTCAGAATATAGGGTTAACATGTGATATGTTAATTTGTTTAATTAACCCTTGTTTTGTGACAGTATTTAAGAATGGCAGCTGTAAATATTAACGATAGAGTGAATGAGACCGTGGAAATACCTTTAGTCAACAACCAGGAGAACGTGCAACAGGGTGGCAATATTTCTCCTGTAAATAACACTACCGAGGAAACGATGAATGATGGAATGTTTAGGAACTTTTTGCATTTTATGCAAAATCAGACAAGGGAGGCTCGTGTATAAAATACGGGTGGAAATGATAGTAACGCACGGTTTGTCACAGCCAAGCAGTTCAAAGAGTTGGGACCACCAGAATTCTGGGGAAAGCCAAATCCGATTAAGGCAGAGACGCGGGTCAAGCAAATTACCAAAATATTCGATGTCTTGGGATGCACGGAGGAACAAAAGGTTCCATTCACCACCTTTATGTTCCATAATGAGGCAGATTATTGGTGGAAATCTGTGAAGCGTACCCAGCTTGTCGCACTCATTATGTCTTAGGAAACATTTCAGAAACTGTTCAATGACAAGTACTTTCCCGAAAGTATTCGGGCTATATGAAGGAGGTAGAGTTTATTAGACTAGAAACGTAACAACATGATCGTGTGTCCTAGTACGAGGCGTAAGTTCATGAGTTATCCGAGTTCAGACCTCATTTGGTGGAGAATGAGGAACGTATGACGCGAATGTTTCTGAGAGGTTTGAAACCCGACATACATCAATATCTCATTTCTCATAAATTTTCTTTATATTCAGATGTTGTGAATAGGGCTCAGTTATTGGAGCGCGATAATGAGTCAGTTCAATCGAAGAATAATGACCTACAACTCGATGATAATCGTACCGATGGCAACAGTCATTGGAACAATGATAACCATCGTGGAGGAAATTATCATGCCAGAAATGGTAACCACTTCGGTGGTAATCATGGCCAAGATAATAGAAGAAATAATTTAGGTGGAAATTTCAAGAAGAGAAGATTTAACGATAACGGGAAGACGTTGGCAGCAGCAGCAGCACCAACAACAAATTCTAGGGGAGGAGAACGACTGTTAGTTAAATGCTACAAATGCGGAAAGGAGGGACATATAAGTCCAAACTGTTCACAGCCTTCCAAGGTATGTTTTAGTTGTGGAAAAGATGGTCATATAGCCAGATTTTGTCCTGTAGAGAAATCAAGTCCAGCTGGGACAGTGACACCAAAGGCGGATACGGACAAAACAAAGTCGGCGGTTCCTGGAAGAGCGTTTGTCGTGACTGGCCAAAAAGCGAGTAAATCGAATGAAGTTAGCACGGGTTAGTTAATAATAAATTCTTGCAAAATCTATACCTTAATAGATACCGATTCTACCCATTCTTTTATCTCTCCTACTTGTGCTCAATGTTTAAACTTGACTGCGGAGAAATTAGACTTTAACTTATCTGGGGAGACTCCGTTAGGAGAAACTTTCATTACATCCACTGTTTATAAATCTTGTTTGATCCAAGTTGGCACCATCACATTACCTGTTGATCTTATTTCTTTAAAGATACTTGCTTTTGATGTGATTTTAGGGATTGATTGGTTAACTACTCATCATACCAAAATTGATATCTTTTGTAAGGTTGTTAGTTTTTATATTCCTAAGCAACCTATTATTCAAATTCAAGCAACCAAACCATTGAAGTCAAACTCTTTCATATCAAGCCATAAAGCCATTCATTTATTGAAAAACGGATGTCAAGTTTTCTTAGCCCATGTTATGGACTTGAACAAAAATATGTCAGATTTGAATGATATTTCATTGTTAGTGAATTTCCGACGATTTCTGAAGAATTTCGCCTACTCCCGAGGCGTGATATTGAATTTTGTATCGACTTTGAACCCAAAGACAAAACCCATTTCTAAAATCTCATATTGAATGACTCCTATTGAACTTGTGAGTTAAAACCTAATCAGTAGAAGTTGGTACCGAGCCTCTATCTGGTGACTTCCTTTGTGGAATGCACTAAAGCCGGACTCTTCGTAGGTACGCCATATATTCATCATAGTAGTAAATCGATAGGTGCCATTGTGACGTCTTATCCAAGATTGGGATATGAGTGTGCGGTTGAGAGCAACCTAAGTCGAAGAATCGAAATATGTAGCTTTCAGGCTTAGTCAAGTTACTATCAGGGATTCGTGGAAGGATTTTCTCGAATCGCTACTTCGTTAACTTAGCTGACTCGAAAAGATACAAAGTTTGAATGGAGCAAAGAATGTGGGAAGAACTTCGAAGAACTCAAGAGAAGACACATTTCGGCACATGTTCTGACCATACTATCTTAGAAAAGCGAACGTGGTAGCTAATGTGTTGAGTAGAAGATCGTGTACAAGTATGAGTGCGATATTGTCAAAGCCCATTTCGTATAACTTACAACTGATAGAGATAGAGTCAAAGATTCTAGGAACCTACATGATGATATACGAGTAGAATCGACCTTAATCGATAAAGTTAAAGATGTTCAAGCTACAGACCTGGAGCTGATGAATATGAAGAAGAAGATGCAAGAAGTTGTTATTCCAAAAGCGAGAATCGGCTTTGTGAGGAAAGCCAAAACCTTCGATTTATTGGTCCATTTGAAATCCTCGATCAAGTAAGAACTGTGGCCTATAGACTCATTTTACCGCCAAGTGTGTCGCGTGTTAATAACATTTTTCGCGTATCTATGTTACGTAAATATGTGGACGACCCAAACCACATTATTGAGTTAGAACTGCATTTAGATAAGAAGATTTAACGTGACGAGGAAGTACGGTCAAGATCTTGGATAGGAAGGAGCATGTCCTACGCATAAAAGTCATACCACAAGTCAAAGTTTTGTGCAGAAACCATGCTATTAAAGAAATGACCTGGGAATTGGAAATAGAAATGAAAGCGAGGTATCCTCACCTTTTCGAAACACCAGGTACGTACGTCAATTTCGAGGACGAAATTTCATAAGGAAGGGAAGTTGTAAGACCCCGAATTTTTTTTAAATAATATGGAATTTTCTTTATTTATTATTTTGAAATAGTAAGGGTTTATTTGATTAATGTGGTTAGTTGTGGGTAAAATGCGCAAATATTTTAAATATGCAAGTGGTTATAAAATATTCATTGTTGTTGGGGAATATTCATTTGGTCGTGGAATATTCTTACTGTAAAGGAATATTCGTACGACAGCGCAGCCTTGTGTGGGCCCTGTAAAGTCCCCAAACTCGGGTACTTGAAACCCGAATTCAGTGCTTCACGATACCATTTCTATGACCGGAATAATACTAATAATAATAACAATAATATAAATACTAAACTTAACTTACATAACTATCAAAGTCTAGCTCCCAAGTACGTAACCTTTAATAATTCCTTACAATACATAATAATAAATATATAACATTGTCTTAATAATATTAAACTATTACATAAGATATCATTGAAATCATTCAGCAACCTTTCCCTTTCTCTTGTTTCTAGCAGAGCCTTCAGATTGTTTACACTTAGCTGAAAATATTTAAATTAAGCAAGGATGAGCATTTGAATGCCCATCAAGTAGTATATATATATATATATATATATATATATATATATATGAGCTGAAAGAATTTAAATATTTTCTTTATACTGCCCTTCTACAATAAATTAAAAGTTATGAAGTAATCTGAACCGATAATAATAACATAACAACTCTCTTCCAAAATTTTGAAACTACGTACTGACTATAAATTGGGTTAAACCGTCATAACTTACAGACGCACGGGGTGATCAAATTTTGTTGCACTCATATTGATCAATACTACATAATAAAACGATATTATTGTTCACTCGTCGCCTTGGGCACATAAAATTTTTCCATGAATCAGGATGTTCATACATGTCGGGTTCCAAACCAAAGGTTTTATCTTGTTCAACAATAATCTATAATTCAACGTATATATATATATATATATATATATATATATATATATATATATATATACGGGTAATTGACAATGGTGTATCAACATGTGAGTTAACATAATGATTATCCAAGTGGGGACACTTGTATAATCATCTTATAGAAATTAACGAACATAATATATATCTCTATTACCATATACTAACATGTTGATAATCAATGAGCATATATAACTTAGGGTTATTAATCCGCATAAGAATAATATAATTCAAACATTCTTACTCATGTCCATCGTGATAAAGGAAATGCAAAGGTACGATACTTCACCGATCTTACCGCTTACAATACACAACTTAGTTTTATCTTTTATGTAATCACCTATCATTAATCAGTCATTCGTTCGATTAGAACAATATACTATAATAACATATAAATCGCATTTCGCGATCAAGACATAACCTAATCACATTGTCACACATATTCAACAAATCGTTGGATCACAAACAAACATTAATACGAACCAAAATATCTAAGTTCAGAACAATTTCGAACTATGCTTGCAAAATTTAAGCGGCTTTATCGGGTAATTATCGAGTCTAAGACTCTATTCTCGTAACTCAATATCAGTAAATATCACCATATTATTTTAAATGACTCAATAAACAATTATTATAATTTTTTCAGAATTTTCAAATATGGAATCATTATTACATGATTTAAATATCAAATAATTATATTATCATTAATATTTAATTAATATTAAATTATTAATGAAACTATTGCCAAAATATTAAAGTTATTTATAATAACTTAGAATATTTTTAAAGTATTAATATTACCCTTTAAATGACTTTTAAAACATTTAAGATCATTTTAAATAATTACTATTAATATTAAAATATTAATGTACTATCTATCCAATATTAAAAGTCATTAATTATAACTTAAAATATTTTAATTCATTTATATCCTTTTAAATGATTTTTAAATCAATAAAACTATTTTTAAACTATTTATTTAATATCATTATTAAATAAATTTAATATCATTAATGTTAAATAAATATCATTAATATTAAATTATTAATGAAATTATCCTTTAAATATTAAAAGTTATATTTTATAACTTAAAATAACTTTAAATACCTTATTATTATTTAAAATGATTTTTAATATAATAAAATCATTTTTAATTTATTTATTTAATTCATTTATTAAATAACTAAAATATCATTAATATTAATTAATTAATGAAATTCCTCATAAAATATTAAAAGTCATTAAAGATAACTTCAAATATTTTCTTATATCATAATATAATTTTAAATAATTTTTCAAGTATTAAAATTATTTTTAATTAATTTATTTAATATAATTATTAAATAAATTAAATGCCTTTAACATTCCAAAAATATTAAATATTTGTGAAATATATCCAAAATAATTAAAATATAATTTTCGGACCTTAAAATAATTTTTAATAATTTATTATGTATTTTTAATAATTAAAACTAATTTTCTATAATTATTTAAAAAATATAATTTTTATAAATAAAGCTGTCATGAAAAGACCACCTATAGCGGCAGGTAACCGTCAGTCAGAGGTGTTCTTCGTGTTCCTCATGCAAACCCATATCTTCATACACAGTTTCGAGGAACCATGTTTGACCGTTAATCATTCATTACACAAGGTGTTTCTGGACTTGTTATTGATCAGATCATATAGTGCAAATGCACCACTACAAGACCCAACAACAACCATGATCAAAACATATTCCAAATGAAAGATCTAGAGGCCTAAATTAGCTGTCAGAGCTGTTCTTCATTTCTGGGTTTACCCAGAAATGAAGAACAGTTCGAGTGAGCACTTTTGATCGCCAATAACTTGCAACACATGAACTGATTTTGTGATCTAAGAGCTTTAGTGTGTAGACAACATACCAGTGTACAGATCTATATCATAACACCATCATAACAACAACATAATGAACAGAAAAGGTCCGGTCAAACCATGTCAGGGAACACATTCATACGTTTTCTAGGTTACCTAGAAAACAGAGAATATGTTCGTCTTGGCTTGTTTGACCGACTGCTATGTCCAATCAGTCTATCCTTTAAATGCTATTATGGTATGAACATATACTACACATATCCAACTACCATTTAGATACAACAACAACAACAATACAACAAACAGAAGCAAGATCTAGTCAGTTTAAAAAAATATTTGTCGGTAAAGTTCAAGGCGGTTTCGGGTTACCACCCGTAAACCGCTTAATCATGGCCGGTCAATGGCTTTTGACCTTGATTATCTTGCAGCCTGTTTAAGATATGAACTTGATTCTTGTTCCAGATCAAAGACCACATACCAGACTACACATAACAACTTAAAAACAACAAAAATCATAAACGACCAAAGATCTGTGGCCACTGACATTTGTTGTCAGACCACAGTTTGATTTTTTTCCAGATTGTGTAGATCTTCAAATTCGAGCTTCTAAATGTTATGGATCTAACATTTAGAAACCCAGATCCTCATTAGACACTATAACCAACATATTCTAACATTTAAACACAACATTAAACATAAGATTTATGGACAGAAATCAAGCTAGGGTTTTATACCTTTTATTTGATCTAACTTGATTCTAGCTTCTGAGTTGTTTATGGTAATGGTGGGGCTTTGTTTGGGACTGATATATCTTGGTATTTTCGAAGGTGAGAGCTTGAGAGAGTTAAAAATGAGTGTTGGGAAAAATGCTAGCAAAAATGAATTAGTTTCTCTCTCTAGTCTATTTATAGAAGTCTAGCAATGTATATGGGTTTTATCTATTATCCCCCATACTTGTGTTATCCATTAATCCAAACTCCTTATCTTGATCTTAAGCATGCTTAGTGAGATTTCCACCAATGAGATGTTGACAACATTGTACCTTTTTGTAAGAAATTAATAAAAGTAAGGTCATTAGTTATTTAAGGAAACTTGTTTAGCATCATTTGTTGCCTAAAAAGGCAAATTATGGCCAGCCATGTATATACTCTCTAATTCTTTATTTAGCTATTATTTTAATGCATAAATTAGGTAAATCAAAGGTCTAAAATACCCTTGGTTATGTGGGCTAAGCTTGGGCTTGAATTTGATTTCTTTTTGGGCTTCTCCAATAATTGATTTGGGCCATGCAATAATCATAGTCCAAAAATTTTAAAATATTATCCAAATTATTTATTTAGGCTTTAAAATAAAATATAATTAGTTTGTAAAATTTATAATTAGGGTTTTCTTAATTTGATTAGGGTTCTAATCATACATGGACATTAGGGTTCTAATCATACATGGACATTAGGGTTATTATATAATAATTATAATTATCCTTGCTAATTTAGCAATTAGGGTTTATAATTTTGGTAATTAGGTTTTCAAGAAATTAATAAATCTAAATGCTACTTAGGGTTAATCATAAATCATATAACACAGTTATATAACAGACTTAAACTCACAATTGAGTTTCAAATTAGGGTTTCCCACAGTAAACTAGGGTTTGACATAATACACCATATTAAAAATAAAATAAATAAATAAAAATTATACGCAAAATTTCTAATTTATTTGTATAGAAAATATTGGGTTGTTACATTCACCCTCCCTTATAAAGATTCCTACCTTTAATCATAGTTTTAAAACCTACACATACAAGTGTACGTAGCATATACAATCATTGCAAGTAGATCTTGATCATAAATGATTGTACTGATCTTTAACCTATTCACGTAAAGCTTGTTTATCTGATTAAACGGAAATTTGATTTCTAAAAGAACTCAAATTCCTTCTTCAAAATTTCTTTATAAAATAATTACTATATATAGGAAAATCGTGTATATAAAAATAAAGTTATACGAATAATACCTGGAATTGCACCACCAGCTGCTACGGTATCCTGGACCATCATGTTGTAGACCCATGAATGATGTGGTAAAAGTCCTCATTGGCCTGTAGTTCATTGATGGACAGTTGTTGGTATGATTATGACCAAGGATTATTCGGTATAATCATGACCATTGATGATTACATGAATATCCTTGGCCGTGGTGCAGGGATGATTCGATTTTATTTATTAAGCTGAGTCTCAGCGATAAAGTTGATGAAAATCTTTTTAAATCATAAAAGATAGTATATATCATGCTCTACTTGACTCTTCTAATGAATTGCTTATTCCGCAGCAGTTGTTGATCTAAAACTTGTTGTCTATTGTATTCTATCAGTTGTTATACTGTTAAAGGCTAAGGATAATTTATTGTGCATTATCTTAGTCATAATATTTCTTACTGGGCTAGTTGAGCTCACCATTTCTTTCATTGTTCTCTTCAGGAAATAAGAATATAGCCGAGACGAGTCGGGGAACGGATTGACGGTCCAGATGGTTGTTTTAGTAGTTCTCACTATTCTATAAAATAGTGTGACAATAAATGTAATGAGGACTCCATTGAGTGTGGATATTGTCTAGAAGACAATATTCATTTTAAAAACTCAGCTATGTTCTGTCGTATTTTTACATGACAGTTGTATTAAATAAGTTTGTATTTAATTTCTGTACCATGTATTTGGTGACTCAAGATGGGTAATGTATACCTGTTTTGGGAGCGTCACAGTTGGTATCAAAGCTTAGGGATATGATCCCTGGCTGAGATGTGAGACAAGAACTAGGAGGGGAGAGACGAGGAATTCCTTCGCTAGTATGACCTACCTAAGTTTATTTGGTATTTAATTGGTCGGTCAGAGTATAGGGATATTATGTGATATGTCAATTAACCCTTGTTTTGTGGTAGTGTTTGAAAATGGCATCTGAAAATGTCGAGATAAGCAATGAAGCACATGAGACCGTTGAGTCAACAACGATCAAAGCCCAGGATAATGTGCAACATGAAGACAATAATCCTCAGGTAAACAATAACACGGATCATATGATGAACGATGGGATGTTTAGAGGCTTTACGCAATTCATGCAACATCAGGCGAGAAAGACTCATGTTCAAAATGTAGGTAGAAACACTGGCAACTCTCGGATGGTCACTACTAAGCAGTTCAAGGAGCTGGAACCGCCGGAGTTTTTGGGAAAGCCAGAACCACTTAAGGCGGAGACGTGGTTAAAGCAGATCACCAAGATATTTGATGTCTTGGGATGCTCCGAGGAGCAAAAGGTTCCCTTCGCCACCTTTATATTGTGTGAAGAGGTAGATTACTGATGGGAATCTATAAAACGTACCCAGCCTGACGCACTCAAGATGTCTTGGGAGAAGTTCAAGAGCTGTTCAACGACAAGTACTTTCCCGAAAGTATTTGTCACATGAAGGAGGTGGAGTTTATCAAGTTGGAGCAAAACAATATGATCGTGTCGCAATACGAGGCTAAATTTTCGGAGTTATCCCGGTTTACATCCCATTTGGTCGATAATGAGGAGCGAATGACGCAAATGTTTCTAAGAGGTTTGAAATCCGATATACGTCAATACCTCATTTCTCACAAACTTTGTTTATATTCAGATGTTGTGAATAGGGCTCAGTTATTGGAGCGCGATAATGAGTCAGCACAACCAAAAGGTAATGACCAACAACACGATAATAATCATACCGGTGGCAACGGTCATCGAAACAATGATAACCATCGCGGGGGAAATTATCATGCCAAGAATGGTAACCACTTCGGTGGTAATCATGGCTATGATAATAGAAGTGGAAAATTCAAGAAGAGAAGATTTAACGATGATGGGAAGACGTCCGTTGCAGCACCAACACCAGCACTTGTTTTTAAGGAAGGAGAACAACCGCCGGTTGTATGTTACAAATGTGGAGGGGAAGGACACATCAGTCCAAACTGTACGCAGCAGTCCAAAGCATGTTTTAATTGCGGAAGAGAAGGTCATTTAGCCCGATTTTGTCGTCCACCAAAGTCAAGTCCAGCTGGGACGGTGGCACCAAAGGCGGATACTGTTGGGTAAAATCAAATTACGCACAACACGCAAGTATACGTGGTCAACAAGTAATAAAGTGATAAGTGAAGTATCGTTCCCTCAGAGACAACTAGCAAGAACTCAAGCTTACAACTATCAATCTTTAACTAATCCAAATTTTATTAAACTATATTGAATAAATGATGAGAAAATCTTAACAACTAATACTCTAGCTATCACTAATAACCCACAAAGATAAAACTCAATTTCCAAATAATACTTGGAGATTTAGGCTCATGATTTCACTCTAAGTTTCCCTCAAATTAATTCACTCATACCTCAGTTCAACTCAATATTCCAATTTATTAATTAAGAACACGATTGTAGCATTAACCACCTCTCAGTGCACTAATACCAAATTAACTCAAATCCACAATTAAGATAGAATTAAGTCAAACACTTCAATCAATTAACTCACAATATTTCTATGCAAATTAAATCAAAAGAAGTTAGATTAAGTTCTCTATCAATTATATGCGATGTTAAGCATATCTCTACCTTAACATTCATCACAATTCTGCTATTCACAGAATTCATGAACACATGCTATATCAATTAAGTCTAGATTTAAACATCTTCTCTCGAATCCATTCAAATCCACAAAGAATTGTTGATCAGGCAATTCACAAATTCAAGCTCGAATCAATATAGATAAACTGTTGAATATTTTATTAAACTGAGAATTAAAACTAATTAACCATTGTTCCACTTAAAGATCCATCAATCACCTAAAAAGATAATTAGTTCATAACAAATAAATTAACTACTGAATAAATAAAAGGAGACATCAACCCAATTACAGATAATAAAAATTAAAGAAGAACAATAAACACCACCCTTCTCTAAATTCAATTCCTGCAATTTTCGTGAAGTTATTCCTTCTTCTCTAGACCTCCCAGCTTGATCTCCAATGTTGTTCTTCTTTCCAAAGTGTGTATCTTTAATCCCTCTTTCTCTTTCTACTTGTAGACCATCACTTATCTAGATACTCTCCTAGCTGCCCTCCACTTCCTATCCAAAACAACTTAAAACAATCCCAATTCTTCCCAAATACTACCAGCTAACCTCTCTTTAAAAACCAACAAATTGCACACCAAAGCGTCCCGCTTCAAACCTAGTACTCAGTAAAGACTCCACGCCTAGAAAGCAAGAATGAGTGGATCAACCTCGGCGCGTTCAACACTAGCCCCCAAGGCAAATCGCGTTATCTCAACAAGAGGTCGCCATTTCCGGTAGCGTTCAAGTACGCTCCACACACAAGCGATCCACGCTAGCCCATCAGCAACTTCCATTATCGCTCAACACAGCCTCAAATGCCTCTACACGCGAGATGCCTCTGCTTTCCCTACATTAAACGAAAAACCCATCAACAAAAACATAAAAATGTATAAAAACAAACACAAAAACACTCCAAATGAACACGATTCATGGTTTAAAAACCTACTCATCAAAATCCCCCAAACTTAAACGTTGCTTATCCTCAAGTAAACACAATGTCATGCAATGCAATGCAACTAATCCTAATATTGAATCCAGTATTAAGTTGGTAACAATAGATCACTGACAAGGCCTCAGAGAAATCAAGTAAATATAGCAATACCTCATAACAAAACCAATCCACAATTTCTAGCCAACCATTGAATCTCAAACTGATATCACTACTATAGTGTGTGTGTGTGTACCAACATCATAGATTAACATACTATCAAATTTAAAACATAACACACCTCTTCTAAGGCATTAATAGAGTGAATATAAGAAATCCCAAAACAAGTTTGATCCAACCAAAGCTAGACACAAACCATCATAAAGGGTCAACCTGGGGTATTTATGCCTCACTTATCATTCACGGGGGCATTTTGCTCTTATTTCCCGTTTTATTCTTTTTTTATATATATTACCTATAGCTATGCACCGTCTTATTCCCTTAGGCTTTTCAATGCTACCTTAACGAGCTTTCGACCAATGACTCCCAGACCATTAAGAACTTAGGGCGCTAGGTGTAAATACAATCCCATCGGGCTTACTTACTCAAGTAACAAAGGCCACAAAACTAGACAGACATGCCACAGTGTTTAATCATATTTTTTTTAGATAATATTACAGGCTTATATACCCCAAATATTCCCCCAAACTTAGGTTTTTGTCTAACAATAGCCATCACTACTTATTTTTATCATTCTCACATTTAAACTAGTGATGCCTTTTAGAGCTTTATTATGAATCAATTTAACGCAATCAATCTACAAGTTGGTATGTCCGTGCAATCCTTTTATAATAGTTTCAAACAGTAGAAATATTCAACTTATAACTCAAAATTATTTCAAAGTTCCCTTACTAAGTATCGAACACTTTCACCAAATTCCAACCTCATCATTGGCCTTGAAAAACAGCAACATATTCCAACTAACTACTGGATGTATGCAAATTTTTTTTTTTTTAGATAACTACCAACTAACATGAAAACTACCAACTAACATGCAAATGAAGAAAACAAAACAACTTAATCCCCCAAACATAAATCAAGGAATGCCCTCATTACTTCAAATATGCTCAAAAATAATAAAAACTTGAGGACTTCCCTGAAAATGCGTTACTGTGCATCGTCATCCGAAGGAGGATATGTTGGCAGGATAGGAGGAGTAGGCATAACGATTGGCTGAGCATTAGGATTACAACGAGCAAACGCCTCAGCAAGCGTGTTGAATGCATTTGTATTGTACTGATGCATTAAATTTTGACGGTCAGCCAACCACATGAATTGATTCCTTGGGACCCGTGCTTGTTCCTTATGAGCGGGTTCCTCACGAACAGGTTCCTCATGAATGGGTTCTTCACTAGCCGAGGATGATGGTTGGCGGATCATGATGTAACCTTCACCACACGGGTGGGACTGTGCTCCATCCCAAGCTATATACCTCTGAATAGTTGCATGGTCAATTATGGCCGTTGGTTATTGAATTGGCTCATTAGGTTGCCACTGCACCCCAGCCTTTTTCGACATAAATCGGTAATTAGAACCCCGCAAGAGCTCCGCTTTGTGGTACTCCCCCGTAGTGCTCGGTTAATGGATTCTTGAATACATTCCCCCACATCAACATTGTAGAAAATAATTGAATTATTCACAAGATAGTGGTGGTGAACAATTCCATACAATAATCAGGCCCGTGCTTTAGTAACCTCAGTTAGATGGCGCGTGGGCATTAATCGAGCACAAATGAACGCATGCCATGCTTTTCCATATCGACTCAGTGCTGCGTGGGGAAAACTTATCTTTTCATTCGTTCCAGCTTGAATCGCCCATTTTGTTCCTGGTTTGCATAGTCAGGAAATCAACTCATCTAGCTCGGGCAACCCATCTTCATACCGGTCCTCTTGTGGCGTTTCTAACCCAAAATATTCGTTGATAGCTTCAGCATAAAACGCTACCAGTTTTCCCCGAACCATGACAACATGATTGACATGTTCAATTGCATTCACATAAAACTCCTTAACTATGTTGATTGCCGCTGGAAGTGGTTGCTCTACTAGGTGAAACCAGTTGCGTTCTATAATTTGCAACGCCATATCACCATCCAAATTTGCATTTGGTTTCATTCCTCGTTCTAGCACCAAATTTTTCTTGTCAATGGATGTAGTGAATCTCTCTGCTGCCTTCTCGCTAACAAATCTTGAATGGTCATATGTTGGGCGAGTTGAAGAGGTTGATACCCTTTGTCGTTTGTGTGAAGACATGTTGCTTCTAATTTGTTGGCACAAAAATCTGGTTCTGTATTTTTCTCAAACAGGTGGTGGGCGGAATGTGTGACTCCCCCAAACTTGTTTTGTTAATGATGCTTTGCTACCCAAACAATTCAAAACCCAGCACCTTTTACTCAATTCTCAGCTTTTCCACTCAATTTTTATGTCACAACAAGAGATTTTGTGAGGGATGAAGAGAATTGTCATACCTTTAATAAGTTGGGTTTACCTCTTTGAAGTGAAGTCCCAATTTGTAACAATTTGTGCAAGGGTAGTATTAGATTTAGGATTGGGTTGTGATTTTTGAGCTTTGAAGTATCAATATGACTAGGATGGAGGAGCTTCATATAGACAATAGAACACCAACGTGGGTGGGAGTTGGAACTTGCAAGGGGTAGTGGGTTTGGAATTTGGAAAGGAGAAGGAGTGTAAAGATGAATTAATGTGGAGTTATGGGGAAGAGGAAGTGCAATAGAATTACGAGAAGTGGAGAAGTGGTATTGATGTAATAGAGAGGTGGAAAGGTGGACTTATTCAATTAAACCACGCCTCTTTAGTTCTTGAGAAATTTGATGCTTGCGCATGTTGTCTGCTAGGTGCCTTCAAAGGCCAAGGCCATTGATTGGTTTAGTCGTAAGCACAAGATCGATTGAGGGAGAACTTTATGTCCTTCAGTAGTATGGCTCACATTGTTGGGGCACCCGTCATCTTGGTTGTGCAAGATATGTTGGCCTAGTATCACCGATCCGATAATGGTCGGTCACTGGCATGTGGCATGATCACTCTAGGTTCCGTCGTTGATGGCGCGGTCAACCGAGAGTGCTTTGAGGATCTCGCTCAGTAAGGCTTGATCATTCACCGGCTTCGGTCTGATCGTTATTTGGTTCTAATGCTCTTTGCGCCTTGTAATGTTGCTTCTTGACTATTCCTGCTCTGGGTTTCTGCAATTATAGAGATTTTGTTATTTTCCAAGTATACATTCTATTGACTAAGCTATAAACTAAAATTTAAATGTAAGTATGAGATAGAGTTTAGAGCTTGGGTTGCCTCCCAAGTAGCGCTTGGTTTAATATCACTAGCCCGACAGTCCCTCATGTCTTATTGTGTGTCTGTGAGGGTAATGTTGATGGTGTCCACATTTGCATCCTCACCCCAGTAGTGCTTCAATATTTGACCATTGACCTTGAAGGTTTCCAATGGGTTTCTGCTATACAGCTCCACGACGCCATGTGGGAAAACCGTTTTTATGGTGAATGGTCCTGACCATCGCGATTTAAGAATCGAAACAATCTCAGCTTTGAATTGAATAACAAAGATCGCTTGACCGGCATGAAAGTTCGGTGATTGATTTTCCGATCGTGCCATTTTTTTCACCTTTTCCTCAGATAATTGTGCATTCTCGTAAGCTTTGTAATCAATTCGTCAAGCTCATTTAGTCAGTAGTAATCTCTTTTCCCCCCCGCCGCTTGATCAAAGTTCAGTTTTTGAATAGCCCAGTAAGCCTTGTGTTGTAGTTCAACCTAAGGTGACATGCTTTTCCATACAACAACCGGTAGGGTGACATGCCGATTGAGTCTTGTCAGATGCATATCCCAGATGCCCAAAGTGCATCATCTAATCGGCGACCAATCCTTACGATTTGGGTTGACTACTTTTTCCAATATTTTCGACCTCCCTGCTTGACACCTCTCGCTTGTCCATTGGTTTGGGGATGATAAGCCGTCGCTATTTTGTGATTGACCCCTTATTTTGCCGTAAGAGATCAGTAAAAGCTTTGTTGCGTAAATGACTTCCCTCATCACTTATTATGGCCCCTGTTCCAAACCTTGTAAAGATATTTTCAGAAAACCTTAGGACCACTTTGGCATCCTTCGATGGGTAATACCGTGGCTTCCACCCATTTAGAGACATAATCCACCACGAGTAAAATGTATTGATTGCTAAGAGACGAGGGGAATGGTCCCATGAAGTCAATGCCCCATACATCGAAGATTTTGACCTCTAAAATTGCTTGTAACGGCATTTCATTTCTTTTTGATATGTTACCCACTCTTTGGCATCGATCGCATGTTTTGACAAATTGGTGAGCGCCTTTAAATAGCGCCGCCAATAATAAAACCTCGATCAAGCACCTTTGTCATTGTTCTTGTACTACCATAATGCCCGCCATATGCAGATGAGTGACATTCGTGCAAGATGTTCTTCACTTCGCTGTGTGGCACACATCTTTGGATCATCTTGTCGAAACATTGTTTGAACAAGTATGGCTCATCCCACATATACCATTTAACATCATGCAAAAACTTCTTTTTCTGCTGTCGTGTAAGATCAGGAGGTAGTATGTTACTGACTAGATAATTGACAAAGTCTGCATACCATGGTACTTCTGACTGAATCCCGAATAATTGCTCATCCGGGAATGTCTCGTTGATGACACACTTGTCCTCTTTCTCTTTGTCAAGATTTTCCAGCCTTGACAGATGATCAGCAACTTGGTTCTCTGTCCCCTTTCTATCCTTGATCTCTAAGTCAAATTCTTGTAGGAGGAGAATCCATTGGATAAGATGTGGTTTTGCATCTTTTTTCGCGATCAAATACCGAATGGCCGCATGATCCGTATAGACTATCACCCTTGTTCCGATCAAGTAGGCCCGAAATTTATCAAATGCGTACACCACTGCAAGTAATTCTTTTTCTGTTGTTGTGTAATTCAATTGAGTCTCTGTGAGTGTTTTACTTGCATAATAAATAACATGAAATATCTTGTCTTGTTGTTGGCCCAACACAGCCCCGACTGCATAATCACTTGCATCACACATTATTTCAAATGGCATGCTCCAATCCGGAGCGACGATAATGGGTGTTGTAGTTAGCTTTTTCTTTAACAACTCGAAGGCCAACTTACACTCCTCATCAAACTTGAATACTGAATCCTTCTCCAGGAGGCTACACAATGGTTTTGCTATTTTTGAAAAATCCTGTATGAACCTCCTATAGAACCCAGCGTGTCCCATGAAGCTTCTAATACCTTTGATTGAGCTGGGCGGAGGCAATTTCTCAATTGTTTCCAACTTCGCTTTATCAACCTCCAATCCTTGCGTTGAGACTTTGTGTCCCAAAATTATGCCTTCTTCCACCATAAAGTGGCATTTCTCCCAATTAAGCACCAGATTTGTGTCGGCACATCTTTGTAAGACCATTACTAGATTTTCCAAGCACGCATCAAAATTATCCCCATAGATAGAGAAATCGTCCATGAAGACTTCCACATTCTTTTCCACCATATCTGAGAAGATGGCCATCATGCACCGTTGGAAAGTGGCAGGTGCATTACACAGTCCGAATGACATTCTCCTGAATGCGAACGTACCATATGGGCACGTAAATGTTGTCTTCTCTTGATCCTCAGGAGCGATGACAATTTGATTATACCCCGAGTATCCATCCAATAAGTAATATATATGTGACATGACCGGCCCACCGTCCCAAAGATTTGATCGATGAAGGGTAGAGGGAAATGATCTTTGCGAGTTGCTTTATTCAATTTTCTGTATTCCATGCAAACTCTCCATCCAGACACTGTTCTTGTTGGAATCAGCTCATTGTTTTCGTTTTGAACCACAATCATACCTCCCTTTTTCGGCACACATTGAACTGGACTAACCCACTTGCTATTTGAAATTGGGTAGATGATACCTACGTCTAACCACTTTAGAATTTCCTTCTTGACTACCTCTTTCATGATCCGATTGAGCCGTCTCTATTGTTCCACGACCGATTTAGCATCATCCACCATCAAAATTTTGTACATGCAAAAGGATGGACTGATTCCTTTGATGTCCGTGATTGTCCATCCTATCGCCGATTTATGTTCCCGAAGCACTCGCAGCAGCTTTTCTTCCTGCAATTCGTTTAGTGCAGCAGAAATAATAACAGGTAAAGAATTTGAATTGCCTAAATATGCATACCTGAGGTGTTTAGGGAGTGGGTTTCAACTCAAGAATTGGTGGTTCCTCCAATAACGACTTCATTCTTGTCGTTGTTCGCTCTTCCACGTGTAACGGTTCGAATGGTGTTTTGAATTTGCTCACTCGTGGCAGAGAGTCCAATACTTGCAAATATTCTCCAATTTCTGGATCATCGAGTCCTTCATCTCCCAATAATGTTGTCACCAATGGATCGTTCTCCAAGCTCTTGTTCATGTCTTCGCCAATTATGTGGTCAATAAGATCCATCCTAAAACATTCTTCACCATCCGTTGGGAATTTTATGGCCTTAAACACATTGAATTTAATTTCCTGGTCTTGAACCCTCATAGTCAGTTCTCCTTTTTGTACATCGATGAGCGTCCTACCTGTAGCCAAGAAAGGCCTCCCTAGAATGATTGGGATGTTTTTGTCTTCCTCATAATCTAAGATAATGAAGTTTGCAGGGAATATGAATTTGTCCACCTTCACTAGGATGTCTTCCACAATGCCTCTTGGATATGTTACTGACCTATCTGCCAATTGCAAAGAAATGTTTGTAGGCTTGGGTGCAGGCAATCCCAACTCTATGTAGACCGATAGCGGCACAAGATTCACACTTGCTCCCAAGTCACACAGACATTTGTTGAACGCCGTATTCCCAATTGTGCATAGAATGGTGAAGCTACCTGGGTCTTTCAACTTTGGTGGCAATTTTCGCTGTAACACTGCACTACACTCTTCGGTTAATGCTACTGTCTCATAGTCGTCCAACTTCTTTTTCCTCGATAGAATCCCTTTCATGAATTTGGCATAACTAGGCATCTGCTCCAGGTCTTCTGCAAATGGGATATTAATTTGAAGTTTCTTAAAAAATTCCAAAAATTTTGTGAATTGTTTGTCTACTTTTCGCTGATTCTTTTTTTGAAATGGTGGGGAGGATAACTAATCGGTTCGCTTCATGGGATGCTCATTTTCACTGGTTTATCGTCCCCCTGCTTCACCTCAATCTCTGCATTTTCCATATCTGTTTCAACCTCTTTTACACCCGATGTTTTTGGTTCTTGCCCCTCAAGATGTCTTCCACTCCTCAACATAATAGCTTGACATTGCTCGTGATTACCTTTTGGGTTTCTTTTGGTATCACTTGGTAGTGTTCCTTGTGGTCTATTATTCAATGCCAATGCAATTTGTCCTATCTGGTTCTCTAAATTCTTGATTGCCAATTCTTGTGATTTCAAGGCCATTTCTTGTGCTTTCATAGCCATTGCTTGATTTTTCATGGCTACTTCATTGCTGGTTATGTACTTTGTCACCAACTCCTCCAAATCTGATTTCCTTTCTTGGTATTGGGTTGGTTGTTGATGGGTTAGAAATCCTAGGGGGTAGGATGACCTTGGAGCTTGTTGTTGATTATTACTCCACGACAAATTTGGATGGTTTCTATTCCTGGTCAGACGTATTCGATAAGTGTTTATGGAATTCTATCAGTAGCTACCCACAAATTGCATGAGAGGTCGGATTAATTGCACATTGGTCCGTAGAATGTTCTCCCACGCATAACTCACAAATAATTGCTACTTGTTGTACTGTTGTGTTTGTTGCAATTGCACCCTCGCCATGTAATCAAATTTCTTTGAGAGTGTGAAATCAGGTCAGATTGCCGCCATTCCATCAACTTCTAACACTCCGCAACCTTTTCTTGATTCATTCTCGCTGTGGGCCACATGTAATTGTTAGCTGCCATAGTCTCTATCAAATCATACGCTTCCTCATAGCTCTTTGCCATAAACGCTCCACCTGAAGCTGCATCAATGCTCGTTCTTATGTTCCCATTCAATCCATAATAAAATGTGTTCAATTGCAAACATTTTGGCAACCCATGATGTGGACATTTTTGAAGTAATTCTTTATATCTTTCCCATGCCTCATACAATGACTCCCTGTGTTGCTGTTCAAACATCATTATCTCGTTCCTCATTTTTGCTGTTTTTGTAGGTGGGAAAAATTTGGTGAGGAATTTCTGAGCTAGGTCTTCCCACGTAGTTATAGATTCGGATGGTAGAGAGTGTAGCCAACTCTTCGCCCTGTCCCATAGGGGTGAATGGGAACAAGCGAAGTCTTACTGCATCATCTGACACTCCATTATACCGAAAGGTGTCGCATATCTCTAGGAAACTGACCAAATGCTCGTTTGGATCGTCATTCGCCAATCCCCCAAATTGAACCGAATTCTGAATCATTTGAATTGTTCCCGGCTTAATTTCAAACGTATTTGCAACTAATGCGGGCCTCGTGATGCTTCGATCGCAGCTCACCACCTTAGGTGTGGCGTAAGTCCCTTAGTGCTTTGTGATCTTCTACGCCATTTCTCTTCTTTTTCGTGTGTTTCAAATTTCGCCTCATTTCCTTAATCCACTTACTCAATCTTTGAAATCTTTTCTCGATGTCGTCCTCCAAAGGAAGCAAGTCGATTTTTGGACCGAAGTTTGCATAAACCGCTTCAATCACCGAAATAAGAGACAAACAAAAAAAAAAAAAATTGTTTAAGTAAAACTGAATTAATTTAACTGATATTGTAATAAATTAAGATCTATGCTAGTATATCCCCGGAAACGACGCCAAAAACTTGTTGGGTAAAATCTAATTATGCACAACACGCAAGTATACGTGGTCAACAAGTAATAAAGTGATAAGTGAAGTATCGTTCCCTCAAAGACAACTAGCAAGAACTCAAGCTTACAACTATCAATCTTTAACTAATTCAAATTTTATAAAACTATATTGAATAAATGATGAGAAAATCTTAACAACTAATACTCTAGCTATCACTAATAACCCACAAAGATAAAACTCAATTTCCAAATAATACTTGGAGATTTAGGCTCATGATTTCACTCTAAGTTTCACTCAGATTAATTCACTCATACCTCAGTTCAACTCAATATTCTAGTTTATTAATCAAGAACATGATTGTAGCATTAACCACCTCTCAGTGCACTAATACCAAATTAACTCAAATCCACAATTAAGATAGAATTAAGTCAAACACTTCAATCAATTAACTCACAATATCTATATGCAAATTAAATCAAAAGAAGTTAAAGATTAAGTTCTCTATCAATTACATTCAATGTTAAGCATATCGCTACCTTAACATTCATCACAATTCTGCTATTCACAGAATTCATGAACACATGCTATATCAATTAAGTCTAGATTTAAACATCTTCTCTCGAATCCATTGAAATCCACAAAGAATTGTTGATCAGGCAATTCACAAATTCAAGCTCGAATCAATATAGATAAACTGTTGAATATTTTATTAAACTGAGAATTAAAACTAATTAACCATTGTTTCACTCAAAGATCCATCAATCACCTAAAAAGATAATTAGTTCATAATAAATAAATTAACTACTGAATAAATAAAAGGAGACATCAACCCAATTACAGATAATAAAAATTAAAGAAGAATAATAAACACCGCCCTTCTCTAAATTCAATTCCTGCAATTTTCATGAAGTTATTCCTTCTTCTCTAGACCTCCCAGCTTGATCTCCAATGTTGTTCTTCTTTCCAAAGTGTGTATCTTTAATCCCTCTTTCTCTTTCTACTTGTAGACCATCACTTATCTAGATACTCTCCTAGCTCCACTCCACTTCCTATCCCAAACAACATAAAATAATCCCAATTCTTCCCAAATACCGCCAGCTAACCTCTATTTAAAACCAACAATCGCATCAGTCACTGGCGGTCCGCCAACCTAGTACTCTCAAGCAGGTAGACTCAGGCTAGAGCGTAGAAGAATCGAATCAACCCGTGGCGTTCAACAGTAGCTCAGCAAGATAAATTGCGTGCTATCTCAACAAAAGAAGGTCGCCATTTCAGTAGCGTTTAGCGCTCCACATAAGCAAATGATCCACGCTTAGCCCATCAGAAACTTCCATTACCGCTCAACATAGCCTCAAATGCCTCTACACACGAGATGCCTCTGCTTTTCCTATATTAAACGAAAAACCCATCAACAGTAACATAAAAATGTATAAAAACAAACACAAAAACACTCCAAATGAACACGATTCATGGTTTAAAAACCTACTCATCAGATATGGACAAAATAAAGTCGGTGGTTTCAGGAAGAGCGTTTTTGTGACTTCTCAAACAGAGGGTAACCCAAACGAAGTTAGCACAGGTTAGTTAATTATGAATTCTTGCAAAGTCTATACCTTATTAGATACCAGTTCTACCCATTCTTTTATCTCTCTTGCTTGCGTTCAACATTTAAATTTAACTCTAGAGAAGTTAGACTTTGACATATCGATTGAAACTTTGTTAGCAGAAACCTTCGTTACCTCCACTGTTTATAAATCTTATTTGATTCAAATTGATACCCTCATGTACCTATCGATCTTATCTCTTTGAAAATACTTGCCTTTGATGTGATTTTAGGAATCGATTGGTTAACTACTTATCATGCTTTTCGTAAGGTTGTTAGCTTTCATATTCCTAACCAACCTGTTATGCGAATTTAAGCAACCAAACCACTAAAGTTAATCATTGTCATATCAAGCCATAAGTAAAGAGCCTCGATCCTTTCGTTGTTGACTTCCTTGTGTAGAATGCACCAAAGCTAGACTTTTTGTAGGCGACGTCGTGAATGACGATGGCAAGTTGATAGGTATCAATGTGACATACTATCCAAGTCTTGGATGAGAGTCATAGTTTTGAATGATATTTCTATTGTTAATAAATTTCTTGACGTATTCTTGAAGACTTCTTAGCCTAACCCTAAAGCGTGAAATCGAATTTTGTATTGACCCCAGTACAAAACCCATTTCTAAAACCCTCAAGTATTTCTTCACCCAAAACGAACGTAACATGCGCTAAAGATGTTGGCTCGAGCTGTTGAAGACTACGACTGTATTCAATATCATTGTGGAAGAGCGAACGTGGTAGCTGACGCGTTGAGTAGAAGATCGTATGCGTTTACGAGTGTGATGTTGTTAACACAAAAAAACCCATTTCGTATAAAATGATGAGGATAGAGTTAAAGACTCTAGGGACCCACGTGAAGATAATGAATATACGAGTAGAATCGACTTTAATCAATAAAGTTAAAACCGCTTAAGCTACACACCCGAAGCTGATGAATGTGAAGAAGAAGGTTCAAGAGGGCGTTATTCTAGAAGCAAGAATCGATGAAGAGAGGAAACCTCAACCCTCAATTTAATTGGCCCATTTGAAATCCTCGATGGAGTAGGAACTATGGCCTATAGACTCGTTTTACTGCCAAGTATGTCGCGTGTTCATAACATTTTTTTTACGTATCGATGTTACAAAAATATGTGGACGACCCAAACCACATTATTGAATTGAAATTAGATGAGATAGCAGAAGATTTAACGTATGAGGAGATACGTGTTAAAATCTTGGATAAGATGGATCATATTCGACACTCAAAGGTTATACCTCAAGAGTTGGAATCTGAAATGAAGTCAAGGTATCCTCACCTCTTCGGCATACCAGGTACGTACATAAATTTCGAGGACAAAATTTCATAAAGAGGGGAGATTGTGAGATCCCAAATTTTATGAAATGAAAGTATTCAATTTTCTTATAATTATTATTTTATTTCGTAAATGGTTAAATTGATAAAAGGTTAAAGTTAAGGGTGATATGTGAAAATTTTGCAAAGTATGCAAGTTGTTATAAAATATTCGATTAATCGGGAAATATTCGTTTTAACAGGGAATATTGGTACGACGGCATAATCATTGGTGGACCCAACAACGGAAGTATTGTCGTAGTTAGAAATGATGTAATTATCTTTTATAAAAATAACGGCGAAAGTGTTACCGTTAAAAGCTGTTGAACTACCCTAGAGTAAAAATACAAGAATACGCGTGTGGTTGCATAATAATAGCACAATCGTATTGATTATTGATGCTTACGTAAGGAGTCACTCGGTTATACTCAATTATTGCTACGAAGAATTGTTGCATCATATCTCTCATATTATTGATTCAATTATTGTCACAAGATCATCATCCGCATAATATGTTATATTATTAAATTAATAATTGAGACGACAAAGTTATTCATATTATTATTTGCAATATTGACAATGTCTAGAAGTTACATCAATGAGAGGTTTGGTCATCTAATTGTGCGCCAATAGGAAAAATCTTTATCGAAAGCCCTCTTTCACGGAGCGACTGGTTGTTAAATATTGTGAGTTATAATATTAATGATGAATAAGTTCGTGTTGATTAAAGATGAAATTGATAGTTCCATTGTGTTGGGATTATTAGTGTTAGTGGAAATCAACATTTTTTTCGATGATAATTGATGTCTGGAAGTTATATTGATCAATCGGGTAATTAACCGAATAAATGAGCAATTAATTGCTATTAATTCACATGATCATACTATTGAGTCACATGAATGAACTATTAATTCACATGATTTACTATTAGGGGAGGTGGTGCAAGTTTGATAATACTTGCAAGACTAAATTAAAAATGAAGAAAAAGAGGAAGGTATTATACTGTAATATTTTGAGCCCCAAAATATGTAATTATTGAAACTATATTTTTCTATAAATAGAAGCTCATTCTTCATTCATTTATCACCGATTCACTAAGTCTCACAAGAGCAATTATTATAGAGAGAAATTATAAAGAGAAAGAAGAAGAGAAGTCTGCTATCTCACTATTCCAGTTTTCTTCTAAGGTAAGGGGTATTATTTCTTTCGTATTCATGAAGAGAGTTAATTCTTTCAATATTCGTAAGGGTTGTTATTTCATTCTTTATTATTTTGTTGGAATAACCTGTCTGTGCGGTCTATCGCATGCCTGGTGAATTCTGCTATATTCAATTGTTTATTATTCTGTTGGAATAACCTGTCTACGTGGACTACCACGTGTATAGTGAATTCTTCTATTATTCCATTATTTATTATTCTGTTAGAATAACCTGTCTACGCGAACTACCGCATGCATGGTGAATGACCCTTCGTATTCATTCTTTATTAAATTATGGAAATGACATGTCTACATGGATTACCGCATAGCGGATGAAAATCTATTTGCAGTTTCGTATATTCTATTATACTCGTATGAGATATCATTTCTTTTGTACTCGTCATGAAATATCATTTTCTTTGGTATTTTTCTTTTATGAGTTACTATTCACAGGTTACTATTCTATGACACCCCCAAATCTAGGTACTTCATTCCCACAAGATTTGGTGCTCACTTTTCATACATTCATACTATCTACCCAAATAAGATAATATTTAAACCATAAATCCTCCCTTTAAATAGGGTTACATCATTAAATAAAATCTCCCCAGGTTGTCTAACCTTTAAACATCATTCAAGTGCGAAAATAAAATTATTACATTACATCATTATTAAAAAGTCTATCATATAATAGTAAAATAACATCACAAGTCTTCATCATTTTTACATTTTTCCCTTTCCTTTGCTAGATGAAAGCTCATCTACCTTCTCAACTTTAGCTGCAATGAGTATATAAATATGCAAGAGTGAGCAAAACAATTGCTCACTAGATATAGCAATGAATCAACAAGAGTGAAATATCTGCCAATAAATAGGCTCATCAATAATGAATAGTACTCTATCAATGGTAAACAAAACTGGAATCCAAATTATGGAGTATATATAACTGAGGGTCATAAGATCATGAACTATGTCCACAGTTGCAAGTAATCTTTCAACTTCAACTTTAATAGTCATAAGACTATAAGGACTCCTCGTACTTAGGGGGATCAGCCCTTCGTACAATGTATTGTGCACAAACATTTCAACGCTAAGCGTAAATTACCCCTAATAATAATAATAGGGTTGTTCATCTCAGTATTTAGAGTACAAGTCCGCACCAAAGAAAGTTTGGTTTGGATAAGCTTTCAAGGGTAATATGGAGTTTAACAATCATCAACTAGAGAACTAGTTGAATCAATAGTGTGAAATAACACAACAGATCAATAACTACATAATATGGAACAATGAATAAGTGTAAGCGAACTAACTATATATTGAACTCATACTTAGAACAACTACAACGCATGAGTATTGAATAACAATAAACTTTGCTGGAATAATGTTAAGCTGGGATTATCAATTATTGAATATATTTTAAATAATAGCAAGCTGAAAACAAAGCTTACTCATTGTGAGAATAGCTTATGTCAAGTAAATGAGATAAAATAGTTCAACATTAGAAATTAGAATTCAAGAAAACTACATTCATAATATCCGAATAACAATAAAGAAACTTGTCTCACAATAAACAAGCTAGAATGCATCAATAAATATTGGAATTCAACCTTGTTCGAATAAGGTTAAAGTCATAGCTAGCTTGCTCAAATAATGATTAAGAATACAAAAGTTCGCTTAATGAATGGTTAAAGTAAGAAACTTGCTTAACGTAAATGTAGAGTTAAAGAACTTGCTCAATGTAAAAAGAAAAGTTTAGAAACTTACCATGAGCATAAGTTATAATATTAAACTCACGGTCACCTACACATTGGTTTAGAACCATATTATCTCTTAGATATGCTAACATACCACAACATGTACATTTCTAGCTAAACTTATCATCTTAGCACTAGTCTTATGCTACCATATATATTTCAGAATTCAAGTGTTAATCTTCACCACACTAGTTTACTACTCATCGAGCACACTATGCCATAACATAACGCGTTCATAACTAACCAATCATTTTTACAAAGTTGAAATTATCAATGACATGACATGGTACTGAATTAATCACCTAGTTATATGTTTGACTCCTTAACACAACCTTAAACCAAGCTATAGTCCAACTTCAAAGTCTACAAAGAAGAAAGAAACTTCAAAGATCTCAAACTGAGGGTATGGCAGCATTGCGCCATATACAAAGGTTCGGGACAAGTAGCAATTCAATGGCAAGTACGTGACAGACGAGAGGCGGCATGAACAAAAGAAATTTAATTTTAGCCAAACAAGCACGAATTTCACCCACCAAACAGTAATATCAACATGTAAAAATGGTATAGAACTAACACAAACATCTTTATGAACATATTTAACCAATTAGAACAATTTAACATCAACTAAAACTAGTTTAATTTATCAAATTTCATGTTTTTCATATAAAACTCACTTTTTGATATTTTTCCCAAAAATTATCACTGTGAATTCAATACATGGCCAAATCACTCCATTCAAATTACGTTATGCTCGTTTCATAATAAACTAACATATACAAGACTCAATTTATAGTTTAACATACGAATTGACCATCAAAATTGGTACTTATATGAGCCATATGAAAAAATACATACAAACATACAATGTCAAAAATTTTCTTCTACTGTAAACCGAAATTAGCATGCAATTATTGTTTAAACATAATCTCTAATCATTATACACACATGTAATCATCATAACTAATTCGAGAACATCAATTCTAAACATATAAAATTTACAAAGAATGAAAATTATTGTCATAAAACTCATATATATATATATATATACACACACACAAAGGTTATATAAACATACCTTCAATTAGCGTGTAATTCTTGCTACGATCACTGGAATATGCTCACGTTCTCTCTCAAATTCTCTCAAGTAATTCTCTCTAAAACCTTTTCTTTTTTTTTTTCTCTGTAGTTTTTTCTTAGCTTGAAGCTTGTAACCATATAGATTATACGTAATGTTAAACTAAAACCAACGCTCACCTTTCAAACGTAAAACTAACATTATACTAATTGCCCTTAATGAATTATCAGTTACTAAAATTATATATATATATATATATATATTATTTATATTTTGTTTAAATAATTTATAACTCAAAATTCAAAAGAAATCTAAAAGTCATAGGGCTTTGTTTGGCAAATCATTTAAAATTAAAGAGTTTATATCCTTAAGCATTGTTTGGGTAAAAATAGATTGAAACTACTTTAATTTATTTTTAATAACTCCTTATACTATAGTTATTTGTCACACTTTATTTAATCAAGCTTTCATATTTAATTTAATTAATTCAAATAACAATTAATTAAATAAATTATTTAATCACATAACTCAATACAAATAATTAACCATCAAATTGAAATATCAACCTAATAATAATTTCCTTAACTCATTAATTATTTATTTAACAAATAATTAACCAAATAAAATCAAATCAATTAAACAAATATTTATTCAATGATAAACACATCCATTAAATATTTATATAACTCAATAAATATTTAATATTATAATTAAAATTCTGGAATGTTACATCATTCCCTCCTTACATGGATTCTGTCTTCAGAATCACAACTCAAACAATCAAATCGTCACATTCTTCCCTTCTTACAAATATTCTGTCCCCAGAATCGAAGACATAGATTAAACAAATAACTCAGGATGATTTTTCATCATTTCAGCTTCGAGTTCCCACGTTGCCTCTTTGACATTGTGGTTTCTCCAAATCACCTTCACAGAAAGTATCACCTTATTCCTGAGCACTTGTTCTTTCCTGTCAACTATTTGGATAGGAATTTCTTCATAAGATAAATCTTTACTGAACTGCAATGGTTCATACTCTATCACATGCTTGTAATCGGGTTTATACGGTCGCAACACCGACGCATGAAAAACATTGTGCACGTGCTCTAATTCTGGAGGTAAAGCTATTTTGTAAGCCACCTCTCCCACTCTTCGCAATATTTCGAAAGGTCCAATAAACCTTGGGCTGAGCTTGCCTTTCTTGCCGAAATGAATCTTCTCCTTCCAAGGAGAAACTTTCAAGAACACGAAATTTCCTGCTTCAAATTCATAACTCTGCCTATGTTGATCAGCATACTTTTTTTGTTGATCTTGAGCAGCTACCAGTCTTGCTCTGATGAGTTTGACAACTTCAGCGGTCTGCTGAACTAGTTCTGGGCCTAACAGTTGACGTTCTCCAACTTCATCTCAGCATAGTGGAGTTCTGCATTTCTTACCGTATAACGCCTCGTATGGCGGCATACCAATGCTTGCGTGGTAACTGTTGTTGTATGTAAATTCCACCAACGGTAGATGATCATCCCAGTTTCCTTTAAAATCCATGATGCACGCTATAAACATATCTTCTAGCGTCTGGATTGTTCGTTCGCTATTCCCATCAGTTTGCGGATGATATGTTATGCTCATCTTCAGTTGCGTTCCCATGCATTCTTGTAGTCTCTTCCAGAAATTTGATGTGAACCTCGGGTCTCGATCTGACACTATTGATACTGAAACTCCATGCCTGGAGACGATCTCCTTAACGTATAGTTTCGCCAGCTGATCAAGATTAAATCTTATCTTTATTGGCAAAAAGTGTGCAGATTTCGTCAATCTGTCCACTATCACCCATATCGCGTCGTATCCTTTCTGAGTCGTTGGAAGACGTACCACAAAATCCATTGTGATATACTCCAATTTCTATTTTGGTATTTCCAACGGTTGAAGTAATCCACTTGGTCTTTGATGCTCGGCCTTCACTTTTTGACATGTCAAGCACTTTGCAACGCATTCTGCAACGTCTCTTTTCATATTTGGCCACCAAAAATGTCACCGCAAATCTTGATACATCTTTGTACTTCCCGGATGAATCGAATATCTTGAGCTATGAGCTTCTGTCAAGATGTCTTCTTTAATATCCTGTACTGCTGGAACCCAAATTCGTCCCTCGAATCTTATCATTCCTTCAGTATCGACCTTGTACTTCACCTCTTTACCCTCGACCATACTTTCCTTTATTTTTCTGCATTCTTCATCCTGTAGTTGTGTGTTCTTCACTTTGTCTACCAAAGTTGGACTAGCTTCTATCTGGAACAATTTTTCATCAGATTCTTCTGGAAATTTGATTTCCAACTCTAGCCTTGCCATTGCTGAAATGAGCTCCTCCTTATTGGTTAACAACATCAACTTTTCCCTGCCTTTCCTACTCAAGGCATCCACAACCACATTAGCTTTGCTCGGATGATAAAAGATCTTGCAATCATAATCTTTTATCAGTTCCATCCACCTTCTTTGACGCATGTTCAGATCCTTCTGTGTGAAAATATACTTCAGACTTTTATGGTCTGTGTAGATCTCACATTTTTCTCCATAGAGATAGTGTCTCCATATCTTCAGTGCAAACACAATCGCCGCCAACTCTAAATCATGAGTCGGATACCCTTTCTCGTAGTCTTTCAGCTGCCTTGACGCATACGCAATAACCTTGTCGTTCTGTATAAGGACACAACCCAATCCCTTGTATGAAGCATCGCTATACACCACAAAATTTCCTGTATTATCTGGTAATGACAACACAGGTGCCATACTATGTTTCTTCTTTAATTCCGTAAAACTTTCTGCACATTTTTCCGTCCAAACAAATTTTATAGATTTTCTCGTCAAATTCGTCAACAGAGTGGCAATCTTGGGAAAATCCTGAATAAACTGTCTATAATAATTGGCCAATCCCAAGAAACTTCTCACCTCCGAAGGTGTTCTTGGTTGTTCCCAATTTATCACAACTTTGAATTTTGATGGATCCACTGAAATCCCATCCTTATCGATTACATGACCAAGAAATTGTACACGTTCCAGCCAAAATTCACATTTAGAAAATTTTGCGTACAACTTTTCTTTTCTTAACGTTTCCAACGTCAGACGCAAGTGTTCCATGTGTTCCTCTTGAGTTTTAGAGTACACCAGGATATCATCGATAAATACCACCACAAACTTGTCTAAAAATTGTTTAAACACCCTATTTATCAAATCCATGAACATTGCAGGGGCGTTTGTCAAACCAAAAGACATTACTAAAAATTTATAATGTCCATACCGAGTTCGGAATGCCGTCTTCGGTACATCCTCCTTCCTTACTTTCAATTGGTGATATCCACTTCTCAAATCTATTTTTGAGAAATATCTAGCACCCTTCAATTGATCAAACAAGTCATCTATTCTTGGCAACGGATATTTGTTTTTAATAGTGACTTTGTTTAATTCCCTATAATCAATGCAAAGATGCATTGACCCATCCTTCTTCTTCACGAATAACACTGGTGCTCCCCACGGTGATACACTCGGTTGAATGTACTTCTTATCTAGCAGATCTTGCAGTTGCACCATCAGTTCTTTTATTTCTACCAGAGCCATTCTGTACGGGGCCTTCGATATTGGAGCGGTTCCTGGCGCTAAGTCGATCACGAACTCGATTTCTCTGTCAGGCGGAAGTCCTGGCAAATCCTCCAGAAACACATCCATGAATTCCCTAACCACTGTTATTTCCTCCAGTTTCACACCCTTCTCCTTTTTAGTATCGACTATGTAAGCTAAGTACCCCACACAGCCCTGACCCAACAACTTCTTGTCCTGAATCATCGTCAGACATTTCATTTGTCTAGGCGATTTACTACCATGAAAAACTACCTTTGACAGAGTTATAAGGTTTACGCACTTCTTTTGGCAGTCAATTATCGCTCTATAATTGAATAGCCAATCCATTCCCAAAATAACATCAAACTCTCCGAGTTTTATCGTGATTAAATCCACTGTAATAATATTCCCCTTTATATTCACCCTACAGTTCTTGTATACGAACCTAACAGGAATTACTTCCCTATTCGCAATTTCTATGTTCAAAGGGAAATTCAACTCTTCACTTGGTATTTCTAACCTCTTAGCAAATTCATCAGTTATAAACGAGCAAGTAGCACCCAAATCAAATAATACATATGCATTTATATCATTGATTGGGATAATACCTGACACGACATCTTTTGATTGCACCACGTCCTGCACCGTCATGTTGAAGGTTCTTGCTGTGGGCTTATTTGTTGACATTGGTCCAACAATAGTCAGTGTACCTCCATTAGCATTTCCCTTGCTTCCATTTACCTCACCAGATCTCTTCATAGGGCATTCACGAGTAAAGTGATCCTTGGACCCGCACGTGAAGCAAACGTTCTTCTTAGGTTGAGTGCAATTTGGGGTGATGTGACCCTCCTGGCCACAGTTGAAGCATACTCATTTCCCCATCAAGCACACACCTTTGTGAAATTTCCCACATGTAGCACATGCTTTGAACTTCTTCTTTTGCTGGTTTCCTTGCTGATTTCCAGCTCCCACATTTGCAATCCACTTTCTCTTCAAACTGTTGTTGCCATTTCCACCATTACCACCACCACCATTCTTAACTTCACCTTCACTCTTCTTCTTCCTCTACTCTTGGTTATGTTTTGTTACAGCCTCACCTCCACTCTCAGCGAGAATTGCTTTCTCCATTCTGCCAGAACGTCTTGGTGGAACAAGGAGACCCTATTGTACAAACTGGGGCTTGGGTCCTTGTTCAAACCTCTTCGCCTTGCGTTCGTCTGTGCTAACTTGATATGGCACAAACCACGCCAACTCGTTGAATCTTGCGGCATATTCTGACACCGACATCGTTCCTTGCTTCAATTCCAAAAACTGCACTTCTAGCTGACTCTTTGAACTTTCTGGAAAATAGGTTTCAAAGAATATCTCTTTGAACCTTTCCTAAGTCATTACCTGTAACGATCCCAAAATTCATACAATATAATTCTCAACTTTGGTCGTTAATAACACATCTACCTTCTGATTTTACATCATTATTCGATGTTAAACTTTATAAAATGCAGAATAATTTAAACTTTTATGTCTTTCTACTTTAATTCCCTGAATCAAAACCTTTATCATCTACATGTCTTTGAATCAATCTTATTTTATGATTCACTTTATCACTGTTATTATATAAAATTTTACATTTTAATCCGATAACCTTTACATATCAGATAACTCTAACTTTATCTTTACAACTCAATATAAAACTATACATCATAAAACATTTAGTACATCTCATGAATCTTAATCATGGTATAAAGAAATAACAACTTTAGCTAAAATATTAATCTTCGTGTATTATTTTTGATCCACGTCATTCAAGTAGCACATAGTGTTACCTTCAATCCTTAACCTGTAAAAATGGTTATTTGCAAGGTTGAGCTCGACAGCCCAGCAAAATCTAACATTTTTCATACATCACGTAGCACATAATAACATGCTCAACATATATCTCATAAACATTAGACTAACATAACATACATGTTACAGTTCATACAACAAGTATAAAGATTGAGTTCCTTACTCAATCAGCATGCTTTACTCAATCAACGTAGTCATAAGTTGACTTTAACATTTCATACATTCAACATATATATAACACATCATGCTCTTTGCAATAAAGATTTAAAATAATTAAATTCACATAGCAAATAGGAACTGAAAGACTTGCCTTTACCGGTATTTTACCAACACGCTAATACTTCGCGTCCTTGCACAACCTACACTGTATATGAGATTGATAATAAACAAAATCAATACTTGATCTCATGGTCAAATATATTCTAAGACCTTACTTTATCTTATTATCCTTTATAATGTCTTTATATACATCTAACTGTGTTTTATATGCAACTCGGTTTTATTTTCATTTTCATCACCACACATGCTAGACTATCGCACTTGTAGTTTAATGTGCGTATATCACATCATTTTATTATACCACTTTGGTTTCAAAAATGCACATTCAACACATTGTTTACATGTTTAATTTTCCTTCAAAAATCAAAAATCGCCCTTTTTGATATCTTTCCATTATTATTCTTGTATTATCATCTTTTCATACTCAGAAGCACATAACAGCCAATATTAGCCATTAGTTAGACACTTTGTATACCAAAGTTTAGAAACACTATTATTCTTAGGCATTTTATCGAGCACGTTATGTGCATACATTAATTTATCTCAACTCTTGATCTTAAATGGTTAATTATGCGTAGAATGTGATAAAACATATCTATACTCATTACATATGTCAAAACATATTTTTAATCATCAAAATATATCATCACCCAAAATCTTAATTCAAACAGAATTATAAAACTCATCTTCACAATTTCTTTAACAAAACGTTATTTTCCTTTTTAACGTAACTCCTTCGTTACATTTCCATTTTTGTTCCTTCTTATATAGAATTAACCCTTAATCAGTGTACTACAACCTCATCTAGGCCTTAAAGTCAGACCCTTGTCCATCTAAAACAGATTCTTCAATTCATCAACTACTCTAGAAAATTTTATTTTCTGGACAGCTTTACTAAACAATTTATTTCAGACATGATCCGGTCCATAAAATGGCTCAATCTCGCAAGTCTAGCTAGTAAACTTACATATCTACAACCTTGCAGTTTAAAGTTTCTTCAGATTCAAAACACACGAATTTATATGATTTTTTCAAAGTCAGAAACCGTAACAGTTTTGATTTTCTGGGCAGATTGTTTTCCCTTCGGACCGTCCTTACTAAAACAGACACTACAAGAAATCTACAAGGAGTTTTCATGTGATTCTACTTTCAGAATATAGCTTACTTCCATAGCTTCGATTTGATATAAGGCTCACTTTCTAACTCATTATACCCAAAGATGTATGAATTTCACAAGATCTGTCCACAATTACTCAAAACTTACGAATTTTGTTCTTCAAATTTTCTTTCCATTTCATTTTCTTTCTTGAATCCTCTTGTTTGATTCTTGATAATCCAAGATTAAACCAACACAAACAAGATTAAGCATGATCTACTACCCTAGAACATAAATCTACCCAAAAAAATTAAAGATTAAACAAGGGTTTAGAAGTTACCTTCTTCTAGATCCTCTCAATTCCTCTATTTCTCTCTATCTCTCTCAATTTCTCTATTTCTCTATTTCTCTCTTCCACCAAGACTATTGCTCTAAAAAACTCTAGGATTTCTTCTTGTGTAACTCCTCATTTGGGTAATAGTTATGTTAATAATTAATATAATAGTAACCCCCACTAATAACATAAGGCTTATGTTACAAAACTATTACATGCATGGCCAATATCACATTAAGCCATCTTAATAGCATAACCTCACTTTTTCATCATTAGTTAAGCAACATAATGGTAAGGCTATTCATTATATACTATTATTACTTTACTATGACATATAACATATTTCTAATGTCACATTTAAATAATTTAAAGTTATTTTATTAGTAAAATCAATTAAACTTTAATAATAAAATGCACATCAATTATAAAATTATCTATCAAATTATAACGCTTAATTAAATTAAGCCGTAACAACCAACATCAAATATTTATTATTCAATAAATAAATCAACTAAAATATTTATCTAACTCAAATAAATATTTTAATTAATTATAAAAATCACATTCGTTACATTTTTTCCTTCTTATTAGGATTCCGTCCTCGGAATCACCGAAATCTCCCTTACCTAGTTTTCATCTCGTCTCTTTTAGAAGTCTATTGTAGAACAACTTTAACGCATTACCTTAACATAGGTTCTATATGTTCCTCTCAACAATTCTTGAAAGTTTTTATTTCATAACATTTACTTAGACTTAACTATATTCTAAGTATTATACATTCTTTTAACCCATCCATTATCTTTTATTCAACTTATAAACACTCGGGATATCACATACACCCCTTCTTCTAAGAATTTCGTCCTCGAAATTTTATTTATTAATATTCATTCATTCGATTTATCAAAATAGATTTTACATTACTCTTCATTTATTCATTGAGTTATATGACAAAAATCCCTCCTCTAAGGATCTTCCCATCATCACCATAATCTTCACATCTCATTCTTCGAAGAACTTCATATTCTCTATAGATAATTCATCTCTTTCTTTATTTAGTTCGTTTACGGATTTGTTATAGTTTTCTCAATTCTCCCATCACCACATGTCATATTCTCCAACTTTTCTTTTCTAAGGAATACTCTCCTTTTCACTTCCATCTTCCAGAATAACAAGAATCTTCAACAATTGTTCAATAATTGGGAAGTAGTATGAATAACTCAGGAATTTAATAGATTCTAAATCGTGTTGAGGGATCATAAGACCTTGAACTCTTCTCTAGGTTTAATAGTGCATCACCACTGTAACCATCTTTAATAGAATGTTTAGTAATCACACAGACTGAAAACACTCTCTACAAGTACTCTAAGTGATCAGCCTATCGTACCCCTACGTCATGCACAACGTATTACATTTTAACATCGTAACGACTATATGCGTTACTTTCAGAACCATTGTCTCCGATAACATGTCCCCTTTTATAGGGTTGTTCACCTCAGATTTTCAACATCTGAATCCGCACTAAAATAATTTGGTTTGGCATAACTTCTCAAGAAACGCTTGAATTTCATGAACATCTTTCAATATTCGTCTAGCTGAACCAAATAGCATAGACTTCTACAACAATCCGGACATCAATCGAAATATACATATACATATATATATATTCTCATATCTTAAAGAAATCTCAAAAATCTTTTTATGACGTCATGATACCGCACTGTATTTATAGTTAGTTTGAGTATTCCGTCATTTGGTGATTTTATCATACTACATCATACCATAGTGGGCTGATGATCTTTAGATGACATCCAACACTAAGTAATACTGCATTGATGACTCCATCATTTTTTTTATCTCTGCACCAGGTTCCATGATGCATTGATGATATAAAAAAATACATTTTGATATATTTCAAATCATTTTTTTTCTAGCCGAAGCAATTAGCATAGACATACGAATTACGGTATTGTTTTTAAAAACTCATTAGTTTCATCATTTGATCCAATGTTTTTAAAGAAAATAGAAGTGCAAACATCAGCACGAAGTCAATAAATTTCAAAAGTCTAGCGTAGCTTGTAGATTTAGAATATCTAGGTATCCATCAACTTCAATCATTACTCCATTACTTCATTACTTTACCATTCTATCAATCTTCAACTTCATCAATGCTCTCTATACTATAACCGTTTTTTACCCAATATAGTTCATCAAACTTACCGCACATTGGAAATCCAAAAACTTGCCACAATAATATGAGTTTAAGAACTTGTCCTAGTCAGACCATAGGCGTCCATTCATTGAGGGGTTCAAAACATACCATATTATTATGAGTCACGAACTTACCATATGCATTAGTTTTGAGAAGTGGTTATCATCAGCTAAAGGTGAGGCCGGAGGATGTACCAAAAATAGCGTTCAGGACTCGATATGGTCATTACGAGTTTCTAGTTAAGTCTTTTGGTTTAACCAATGCACCTGCAACGTTCATGGATTTGATGAAAATGGAGTTTAAACCATTTTTGGACAAATTTGTGGTGGTATTTATTGATGATATATTGTTATATTCCAAAACCAAAGAGGAACATGTGGAACATTTGAGAGTGATGTTGGAGACATTGAGAAAAGAGAAGTTGTACGCTAAGTTCTCAAAATATGAATTTTGGTTGGAACGTGTACAGTTTCTTGGACACGTTATTGATAAGGACAAAATTTCGGTGGATCCATCAAAAGTTGAAGCTGTAATAAATTGGGATCAGCCGAAGACACCATCAGAAGTAAGGAGTTTTCTGGGATTGGCGGGTTACTACAGGCGTTTTATTCAAGACTTTTCCAAAATTGCGACTCCGTTGACGAATTTAACTAGAAAGGCGGTTAAGTTTGTTTGGACAAAGAAGTGTGAGGAAAGTTTTTGAGAGTTAAAGAAGAGGTTGAGCTTTGCACCTGTGTTGTCATTGCCTGATGATACAGGGAATTTTGTTGTATATAGTGACGCATCGCATAAAGGACTAAGTTGTGTGCTTATGCAGAACGACAGAGTTATTACGTATGCATCACGTCAGCTGAAAGATTATGAAAAGGGGTATCTGACTCATGACTTAGAGTTGGCGGCGGTGGTGTTTGCCTTGAAAATTTGGAGACATTATCTTTATGGAGAGAGGTGTGAGATATATACCGACCATAAAAGTCTGAAGTATATCTTTACACAAAAAGACGTGAACATGCAACAAAGAAGATGGTTGGAGCTGATCAAAGATTATGATTGCGGAATTTTCTATCATCCTGGAAAGGCGAATGTTGTTGCTGATGCCTTAAGTAGGAAGGGACGGGAGAAGTTAATGTTGTTAACTGCTCAAGAGAAGCTAGTGTTGGAGATGGCTAAGATGGAGTTGGAAATTAAATATCTGACAAAATCCGATGAAAAGTTATTCCAGATGGGAAATAGTTCAATGTTGGTAGATAAGGTGAAAAATGCACATCTTCATGATGAAGACTGCGAAAAGATAAAACATAAGATAACTGAAGGTGAGGAAAACAAATTTAAAACCGATTCGGAAGGATTACTTCGATTCGAAGGGAGGATTTGGGTTCCGCCAGTACCAGAAGTTAAAGATGAAATTTTGAATGAAGCCCATAATTCAAGATATTCGATTCACCCTGGGATTACAAAGATGTACTAGGATCTTAGACATCATTTTTGGTGGCCGAATATGAAGAAGGATGTGGCTGAATGCGTGGCAAGATGTATAACATGTCAGAAAGTCAAAGCTGAACATCAAAGACCAAACAGATTATTACAACCGTTGGAGATACCAGAATGGAAATGGGAGCATATCACAATGGATTTTGTGGTAGGTCTTCCAACGACTCAACAAGGTTACGATGCCATTTGGGTGATTGTCGATCAACTGACGAAGTCGGCACACTTTTTGCCAATAAAGATTCGATTTACCTTAGATTGACTAGCAAAACTGTACGTGAAGGAAATTCTTTCAAGACACGGTGTACCTGTGTCCATTGTATCAGACAGAGATCCGCGTTTCACATCTAATTTCTGGAAACGACTACAAAAATGCTTTGGGACACAGCTGAGAATGAGCACAACGTACCATCCTCAAACCGACGGACAGAGTGAGAGAACCATCCAAAAACTAGAAGATATGCTCAGAACATGTATCATGGATTCTAAGGGAAATTGGGATGATCATCTACCATTGGTGGAATTTTTTTATAATAATAGTTATCACACGAGTATTAGCATGCCGCCTTACGAAGCGTTATACGGCAAGAAGTGCAGAACTCCGTTATGTTGGGACGAGGTAAGTGAACGTCAGGTATTGGGTCCAGAATTAGTACAACAGACTGTCGAGATCATCAAGGTTATTCGAGCGAGATTGATCGCAGCACAGGATAGGCAGAAGAAATATGTCGATCAAAATCGACAAAATCGGGAATTCGATGTATGTAGTTATGTTTTCCTGAAAGTGTCTCCCTGGAAGGGGAAAATTCGATTTAGCAAGAAGGGGAAATTGAGCCCTAGATTTATAGGACCTTTCAAAGTGCTTCGACGAGTTGGTGAAGTAGCGTATGAGGTAGCTTTACCTTCGAAGTTGGAACATATTCATAATGTTTTCCATGTCTCGGTATTGAGGCCATATAAGCCTGACTATAAACATGTTATAGAATATGAGCCCTTACAATTTGAGAAAGATTTGTCATATGAAGAAGTCACTATTCAAATTGTTGATAGAAAAGAGCAAGTACTGAGGAATAAAGTGATACCTTCTGTTAAAGTAATCTAGAGGAACCACAATGCTGAGGAAGCTACGTGGGAACTTGAAAGCGTTATGATGAAGAATTATCCTCAGTTATTTGCTTGATTTTGTATAGCGATTCTGGGGATAGAATCTTGTTAAGGAGGGAAAAATGTAACGAATAAATTTTTTGAGTTGTGATTCTGGGGAAAGAATCCTTTTAAGAAGGGAAGGATGTAACGATCGAGAAATTTGTAATTTAATTTAAATATTTATGGAATTAAATAAATATTTTAAATAATTTATTTATTGAGGAAAATTAATAATTGATGAATTGTGATGAATTAATTTAGTAACTAACTTAATTAATGTTAAATGAATCGAATAATGATAATTTTATCTCGAGGATTTAATTTAAAGAAATAATTAAATTAAATCAATTGCTTAATATTTAAGGAAATAATTAAATTAAATGAATTGTTTAAAGAAAATAAATAAATAAAATAAAATGATGTGTCTAATTTATTAATTAAATTAGATATATAATTATTAATTAATTATAAGGTATAATGATAATAAGAATTTTATTATTATAAGCCAAAACTAAAGTTATTTAATTAACTAAATTAATGGTGTGGCATGAAAACTATATAATATAATAATATAAAAATAATTTAGTTTATGAAGTGGTTTGGTAGCCAAACAAGGCCTTATGGCCTTTGGCATTATTCAACTGACGCCTTTTGTTATTTTCTAACGGAAGAGTACGTGGGTTATTATACGCATTTTATTTCTATGCCTAAAGCTAACTAGATATCAGAGAGTTAGGGGGAGAGCTTGGAAGAAAAGAGAAAAACACAGTGATATTAAGTTGGAGGAGAAGGGTTTTGGAAAAGGATTGTTATCAATTGCTTCAATAAACAAGGATTAAGGTATATTGTAGTTCTCAAATTTTGTGTTTTGAGTTCTCTGTGGAAATTTTCTATAGATTATTAAATCACGTGAATTGTGGTATGTATATATGTTCATATAGATTTGCAAAAATCTGTTAATTATCATGTATACTTGTTATTTGTTATCAAATTCGTAAAAAATTGGGTGTAGGAAGAAAAAAAAGATCATAGTGTTTATGTTCATATGAAATGGCCTTAGAAAGTACCAAATTTATTATCCAATGTGTGATGTAATCTGTAATTTGTTGGTGGATTGTGATAATATATTAAGAAATGAAAGCGGCGTGGTTCGAATCGTGTCAAATGATTAAGAAACGAATTCATGGTGATCGAATTCGTTAAAAGTATAAAAATAAGGAAATTTGCGAAAAATATAGTTTTGATTCTTCAAAATGATGTTTATGTAATGTTTTTGTATATGGAATGGTGTATAGAATGCTTAACTAGGATATTCCAAAGTTTTAGATGATGAATTTGGGAGAAATTCTGTAGAATTGGGATTTTTGGCCTATAATAGAGTATTAGTTCGTGTCTGTAAAAACTGGAACTGAGGCATCGCTCGGGCCCGCGGTTTGGCTCGCGGTTCTCGCGCGGGCGTGTAGCATATGGGCGCGGGCACGTTGCATCACGCGGGCGCGTGGTTACCGATGTATTCTTGGGCATAATGCATGAAAGTAAAGAAGTCACAGACAATGAAGTCTGCTTAATTGCAGGTCATGCATAACGGACTTGGGTTAGTTTAGCATGCATGTTAAGGATATTAAAACATAAAGTGGACTTCAATAACAGATTGTAAGGTGTTGTAATACAAAGTGTAAAAGAGTTTTAGGTGATTGTTAATTGAGTTATATATAATGAAACTAAAAGTGATGTTTTCAAAAGTTAGAAATGAACGAGTAAGTTATGTTGGCTCATAATGCGATTTCAGATTCGTTAAGCATGTTAACCTAAATGGTTAGGTGCTAGGTTATGACCTAAATGATGGTTTAATACCCATAGTGTTAATATTCATTCAACTAATTATTGTTGCGATTGTAATGATATGTGTAGGGTAATTGGAGATTATTTTACACTTGTGTAGCTTACAAATAAGGCAAGTTCCTAAACCTTAACTCTTTACATTGAGCAAGCTTTCTAACTTCATTCTTTTTATATTGAATGCATGTTCCCGTTCCTAAATTGTTATTGTACAAGTTCCTAAAATTCTTGAAAAGTTGAGCAAGCCTAGTTTATCTTGAGTATGTTTGTGCAAGCTCTTGTAACCTAATTCGTTACATCGAGAAAGCTTCACTTTCCTAATTATTATACAAAGCATATGTTGTTCTAATACATCGATTCAAATGATATTTGTTCTAACTCTTTTGAATATAGCACTTTGCATGTATATCATGTTTGTTCAATTATATATTGTTGTTATTCGATCCTTGATCTTGATAATCTTGTTCAATTCTATATTGATTATATTAAACCCTTACTGATTGAAATAGTCTACTATGGCATAGTGTTCTAAAATTCTAGAACCACTGATAAGTTAGTTCCGAGCTAAACTTTCTTTAGTGCAGAAATTCTAGATTCAAACTGAGACGAACAACCCTATCATAGGGGATTTTGTACGTGTAACATTTAGATGTTTGTGCACAATACATGGTCCAGAGGGCTGATCCCCCTAAGTACGCTAAAAAGGGTCTGTATAGTCTAATGACTGTTAAGGTTGAGGTAATAATACCTAAATACCAAAGACATAGTTCATGGTCTTAAGACCCTTAGACATTGATTCTGAACGTGTTTTCTATATTTGATTCGTAGAGCAAGTTCATTATTATTCAGCATTCGTTGTTCACTCTCATGTTGTTACCATTACTACTTTCTATATCAGTGAGCAATTGTTTGCTCACTCTTGCATTTAACACTTAAGGTAATAATACCTATATACCGGAGACATAGTTCGTGGTCTTAAGACCCTCAGACATTGATTTCGAACTTGTTTTCTATTCTTAATTCACAGAACAAGTTCATTATTGCTAGCATTCGTTGTTCATTCTCATGTTGTTATTATTACTACTTCCTATATCAGTGAGCAATTGTTTGCTCACTCTTGCATTTAACACTACAGCTAAAGTTGAGAAAGTCAACGAGCCATCTACTAGCAAAGGGAAGGGCAAGATGTCCAAGTATTAAAGACTTTGAGAATTTTATTTTAATAAATAATGTTAAAGACTTGTTTTATATGTGATGTATTCCGCAAACTTATGTAATGATTTTAAGGTTAGATTACATGGGATTATTTTGAAAGGATGTAACCTTTTAATGGGGAAGATTATTGTTTAAGTTATTTAAATTATGTCTTTATCCTTTGATTATGGGTAGCTAGATGTAATAGTTTTTGATAAGTGAGCACCAAATCCTGTGGGAATGAATTACCTGGATTTGGGGGTGTTACACTACCCCTTAGCGAGCTTTCAACCAATGACTCCCAGACCATATAAGACCTTAGGGCGCTAGGTTTAGAGACACTCCCTCGAGCGTACTTGCTCAAGTAACAAAGGCCCCGAAACAAGACTAGCCACAAATTTTATTTATTTATTTTTAATATGAAGCTTCTGTACCCCACATTTATCCCCCCAAACTTAGGTTTTTGCCTAATTCTTCGTCTTCACTGCCTATCCTTGTCATTTTCTCATTTACACTAACATTATCCTTTAGAAACTCTTTATGCCTCAATTTGAACTAATCAGTTAACACAGGTGTTATTAATGTGCTACCCTTTTTATATCAGTTTCAAACAAGAAAAAGACCCAATTCCTAACAGAAACTACATCAAAATTATAATAATCAGTACCGTACTTGTCTATTTGATCCCAATCTCATCATTGGCCAAAATAAAATGAACTACAATAACTGCTAGATGTATGAAAAATTAACACAATACTTAACTAATACTTTTTATATATATGTATGGTAAACATAACATGAATGCGACAATAAATAAAACTATTTATGCTCCTAAGCTACTATGCAACTACATGATTACATGAATGCAAAATTTAATAATCCTAAAACTAAACAATGAACAACTATGCAATCCTAACTAATGAAATTAAATATGCAAACATGAAATTAAATCCCCCAAACTTGAAAAGTACAATGCCCTCATTGTATAGATATAGCAATAAAGAATATGAGGACTTCCCTGTAATCATTTAAGCCTGGGGTGGTGGTGTGTGTTCTTCTTCATCAGAGTCACTTGGTGGAAATCTTGGCATTGGGGCTGGCTACAGGTATGGGAATTGGGCATTAGGATTGAAGCTATGGAGCATCGCGGTCAATGAGGCGAACGATAGGTTCATGACTTCAAAAATGTGGTCTTGCCTCGTTGTGAGTCGTCGCATCTCTCTTCGTGCTATCTTGTTTTGCTCATCCACTAGACGTTGAAAGTTGAAGAACTGAGGGCTAGATATAGATTCAGACTGTGGTGGTGCCTTTGTTCCTTCCTCTCCCATTAGTGCCACCTCCTGGAACTTTTCGTCATCTGATTTGTCGGAGGCGTCAGCCTTATCCTCTGAAGCTGTTGGAAATATAAAGCCTAATCCTCTGGGATGTTACTCGCCTTCGGGCCATACCGCATACCGTGCAATCATTCTTGAATCCAGTGTCTGAAGCGGAATTTGGGTGATCTCATCATCATACCATCTAACTCCCGCTTGCCTACACAACCCACAAATAAGTGATGGGTGTGGCAAGTCGCCCAAGAATTATCCTCATAAGCATCGTCAGATTGAAAAACTGATTATTGCCCCTACGTCGATGATGAAATCTTGTACAATGGCATACAAGAGCACTGCCTTCTCCTTGGCCACGTCTGACGTGTGTGTGGATGGAAATAATTTGGCGTATAAGAATGCATACCATATCTTGCCATACCTGTTGAGATCCTTGCTGTGAAAAACCGTGCCTCCTTTGAGACCTTTGATCCATTTGATACCCGGTTTTGTCATTTCCTTCATAATAACTTCATAATTCGGATCATGATCACCCAAAATAAGCATACTGGCAATGTCTAGGTACTCATAACTGGTAGTAAGTGTTGATGACATTGGCACTGAAAGGGAGTAATCTTCCCCACACAAAAGCGTTGAAAGGGGCCTTGTCCTTGGCGTTAGCATAAAATTCTTTGACCACACTTACAACGGCAGCCTCGGGTTCCTCCGTGACCTTATTCCACCCTTTCTGATATATCTGTTGCACTATTTCACTGTCGACATGGTTTGGTGCCAACCCGCGCTCCGGTGTGAGTGCTTTTGACACCATGTAATCATAATGGTTGGCGGCGATGGCACTTATAAATTTTCGTCAGTCGAAGGTTCGTGATGGTGGTGTGGTTCTAAAGCTCTCTCCACGTTGCCGCTTTGATGTGGGTTTAGACGCCATTGAATTGAAATCAGGAAGCTTTAACAAAAATATTCCCCCCAAACTTCACTTACGCAATCTGTCGAACACTTGGTGTGCAAAATGTTCAATCCCTCCAAACTTGATGATTTTGCTTTAACTGTGGTGATAAGAAGGGAGGAATTGGAAGATAACTTACTCACTCTCAGTGTATCTCCAAATTGGCTAAACAAATTTGCTCAAACTGTAACCTTAAACTTCTGAGTAGTGTAAATTGATGTTGTTAGTGTGTGGGGAGAAGGATTGGTGATGGGGTGGATTTATAAAGATAGGATGATATATTGAGTTGTGAAGTGGAGTAGTTGTGACACCCCCAAAAATAGGTATACATCACCCATCTTGAGTCGCCAGATACATGGTACATAAATTCAAATACAACAAAAGCTGTGAGTTTTTTTACAAATATTGTCTTCTAGACAATATCCACTCTCAGAATAAGTCATCATTACAATTATTATCACACTATTTCATAGAATAGTGAGGACTACAAATGCTACCATCTGGACCATCACTCCGTTCCCCGACTAATCCCTGCTACGTTCTCATTTCCTGAAGAGAACAGTGAAAGAAAGTGTGAGCTCAACTAGCCCAGTAAGAAATATTATGACTAAGATAATGCTAGATAAATTATCATTAGCCTTCAACAATGTTCAACTGATAAAATACAATAGACATCAAGTTTAACTGCAGCGGAATAAGCAATTCATTAAAAGAGTCAAGTAGAGAATAAAATCTACTATCTTTTATGATTTAAAAAGTTTTTCATCACTTTTATCGCTGAGACTCAGCTAAATAAATAATCCACATCATCAAATCATCTCTGCACTACAGGCCAAGGATATTATTTAGTATCACGACCACGAATTATCCATGCACTACGGGCCAAAGATAATCGTGTTTTCATTAATGGTCCTGATCATGCTATAAAATAATTCATCTTTGCTCCCTTGGACGAAGAGAATCCATAGCCATAATCATACCAAAAACTGTCCATCAATGCACTACGGGCCAATGAGGACTTTTTTCACATCATTTGTAACATTACGGTCATGATTATACCGAATAATCCCTGGTCATAATCATACCAAGTCCATCTATGCACTACAGGCCACAGATGACTTTCAACAAAATATAAACATGAAGATAATGACAATGATATAAGAATTCAATAAAACAAGTTCAAGAATTAAATTATTCATGAACTAATAACGTCCAAATTGCCAACATGATACTTCTTTGTAGAGTAAAATTCAAGAATGCTCAGAAGAATATTTTCATGAAAAGATCCTGGATGAAAGGCAAATATCAAGGATATTCAACTAATTTCATGGAGTATAGAAGTCAAAACTTTAACCAACTGAGTATAATAAAGAATATATGGAACTGCAAATGGATTTTCGCCCGCCATGCGGTAATCCACGTATACAGATCATTTCCACAATTTAATAAGGAATGAATACAAAGGATCATTCACCATACATGTGGTAATCCACATAGACAGGTTATTCCAACAGAATAATAAAGAATGAAATAACAGAAGGATTCACCATGCATGCGATAGAGACCGCATGCAGACGAGTTATTCCAAAGCGAATAATAAATAATGGAACCGGTCCCGTAAGCGCTTACGATGGATATTTCGACGTAATAATAAAGAATGGAATAACAACAGAATTTCACCATGTATGCGGTACTTCGCATAAACAGGTTATTCCAACAGAATAATAAAAAACGGAACCGGTCAAAAGAAATTTGCACAAGCGGGATATTCCAATGAGAATAATAAAGAATGGAATAATAGAAGAATTTCACCATGTATGCGGATTTAGCATAAACAAAGTTATTCAACATAATAATGAAGAATGGAATAACAACTCTTAAGAGTATTGAAAGAAAGTAATTCTCTTCATGAATACGAAAGAATAATACCCCTTACCGTAAAAGAAACTGAATATCGAAGTAGTGAAATAGCAGAATACTCTTCTTCTTTCTCTCTATAATTTCTCTCTCTAGAGTTTTAGTGAATTCGTAAGAAATAATGAAGGAATGAGCTTCTATTTATAAGAGAATGGATTGAATAGTAACTAATTCATGAATGGTCCAGATTGATTTACTTTTAAACGGACGGTCCATATTAAAACTTAAAGCAACGATCCATACTGATTCACTATTAAAACTTTAAATCAGTGATCCATATTAATTTACTATTAAAACTTTAAACCTGCGATCCATATTGATTTACTATTAAAACTTTAAACCAGCCATCCATATTGATTTACTATTATAAATTCAACCAACGGTCTGAAAAATTAGCACATCTCCTCATGGAATAATATTGTACCCAAAAATAATTTGGACCGAAAAGAAATATATTGTTCGGGTTAATAGTAACTCGTGAATAGTAACTCGTGAATAGTAACTCGTGAATCGTAACTCATGAATAGTAACTCGTTAATAGTAACTCGTGAATAGTAACTCGTGAATAGTACTCCGACACAAAAAGTGTCCCGAATACCCGATTGAACAATATAACCTCCAGACATCAATTATCATCGGAATAGATGTCAATTTCTAGTAACACAAATAATCCCAACACAATGAAACTATCAAATTCATCTTTAATCAACATGAACTTATTCATCATTAATATTATAACTCACAATATTTAACAACTAGGTTGTTCCCAGGAAAGAGAGGGCTTTCCAATAAGGATTTCTCCCTATTGGCGCGCAATTAGGTGATCAAACCTCTCCTTGATAGAACTTCTAGACATTGTAAATATTGAAATTTAATAATATGAATAACTTTGTCGTCTCAATTATTGATTTAATAATATAACATATAATGCAGATGATACTGGCAATAATCGAATCAATAATATGAGAGATATCTTTGCAACAATTCTTGTAGAATAATTGAGTAGTATAAGCGAGTGATTTCTCATGTAAGCATCAGTAATCAATACCGTGTGCTACTATGCAACCACGTGTATTACTGTACTTTTACTACCTAGTAGTTCAACAGTATTAACGGTAAAACTTCCGTTACTATTTTCATAAAAATATTTTTGTTGTTTTCTCTATCCGACAATAATTCCATTGCGGGGTCCACCAATAATTGTGCCGTCGTATGAATATTCCCTGTTAAAAAGAATATTCCCCGACCAATCGAATATAATACAACAACTTGCATACTTTGCAAAATTTATAAATACTACCCAAAATTATAACATTATCTCAAATCCACACCATAATATTCAAAAAAAAATTCAAGAAAATTAAATCTTTTTTCGTAAAATTTGGGATTTTACAATCTCCCTTCCTTATGAAATTTCGCCCTCGAAATTTACGTACCTGGTATGCCGAATAGATGAGTACACTTCGTCAGATTCTAACTTTTGAGGTATATCCTTTAAGCGTAGAATATATTCCAGGATTTTAATAGGTACATCTTCATACGTTAAATTATCCATTATCTCGTCCAGTTCTAAATCAATAATGTGGTTCGGGTCGTCCACATATTTACGTAACATCGATATGTGAAAAACGTTATGAACACGCAACATATTTGGCGGTAAAACGAGTCTATAAGCCATAGTTTCTACTCGATCAAGGATTTCAAATGGGCAAATTAAATCGAGGGTTGAGATTTCCTCTCTTTGTCGATTCTTGTTTCTAGAATAATGCCCTCTTGAACCTTCTTCTTCACATTCATCAGCTCTGAGTATGTAGCTTGAGCGACTTTAACTTTATCGATTAAAGTCGATTCTAATCGTATATTCGTTATCTTCACATAGGTTCGTATATTCTTTTCGTAAATGCATACGATCTTACTACTCGATCGTCCACTACCACGTTCACTTTTCCACGATAGTATTGAATGGTACGATCGTAATCTTCAACAGCTCGAACCAACATCTTTGGCGCATGTTACGTTCATTTTAGTTGAAGAAATATTTAAGGTTTTAGAAATGGGGTTTTGTACTGGGGTCAGTACAAAATTCGATTTCACGCTCTAGGGTAGGCTAAAAAGTCTTCAAGAATACGTCAGGAAATTTATTAACAATAGAAATATCATTCACAACTGTGACTCTCATCCAAGACTTGGATAACATGTCACATTGATACCTATCAACTTGCCATCGTTATTCACAATGTCTCCTATGGAAAGTCTGGCTTCGGTGCATTCCACACAAGGAAGTAAACAACGAAAGGATCGGGGCTCTTTACTTATGGCTTGATATGACAATGAATGACTTTAGTGGTTTGGTTGCTTGAATTCGCATAACAAGGTTGGTTAGAATATGAAAGCTAACAACCTTACAAAAAGCATGATGAGTAGTTAACCAATCGATTTCTAAAATCACATCAAAGGCAAGTATTTTCAAAGAGATAAGATCGACAGTAGCGTGAAAGTGTCGATTTGAATCAAACAAGATTAATAAGCGGTGGAGGTAGCGAAGGTTTTCGCTAATGAAGTTTCAACTAATAGGTCAAAGTCTAACTTCTCCGAAAGTTAAATTTAAGCGTTGCGCAAGCAAAGAGAGATAAAAGAATGGGTAGAACCTGGGTATCTAATAAGGTATAGACTTTGCAAGAATTTATAATTAACTAACTCGTGCTAACTTTGTTTGGGTTACTCGCTTTTTGAGAAGTCACGAAAAATGCTCTTCCTGAAACCACCGACTTTATTTTGTCCGTATCCGCCTTTGGTGCCACTGTCCCAGCTGGACTTGACTTCACTATACGACAAAATCGAGCTAAATGACCTTCTCTTCTTGAAATTTCCACTTCTATTATCTTGGCCATGATTACCACCGAAGTGTTTACCATTCTTGGCATGATAATTTCTCCCACGATGGTTATCATTGTTAGATGGCGTTGTTGCCTGCAGAATACGATTATTATCGTGTTGTTGGTCATTACCTTTTGGTTGTGCTGACTCATTATCGCGCTCCAATAATTGAGCCATATTCACAACATCTGAATATAAACAAAGTTTGTGAGAAATGAGGTATTGACGTATATCGGGTTTCAAACTTCTTAGAAACATTCGCGTCATTCGCTCCTCATTATCGACTAAATGGGATGCAAACCAGGATAACTCCGCAAATTTAACACTGTCACAAAACAAGGGTTAATTGACATATCACTAATTATCCCTATACTCTGACCGACCAATTAAATACCAAATAAACTAGGTAGGTCATACTAGCAAAGAATTCCCCGTCTCTCCCCTCCTAGTTCTTGTCTCACATCTCAGCCAGGGATCATATCCCTAAGCTTTGATACCAACTGTGATGCCCCCAAAAATAGGTATACATCACCCATCTTGAGTCGCCAGATACATCGTACATAAATTCAAATATAACTTTAATATACAACAAGAGTTGTGAGTTTTAATACAAATATTGTCTTCTAGACAATATCCACTCTCAGAATAAGTCCTCATTACAATTATTATCAGACTATTTCATAGAATACTGAGGACTACTAATGCTACCATCTAGACCATCACTCCATTCCCCGACTAGTCCTTGCTACGTTCTCATTTCCTGAAGAGAACAGTGAAAGAAAGGGTGAGCTCAACTAGCCAAGTAAGAAATATTATGACTAAGATAATGCAGGATAAATTATCATTAGCCTTCAACAATGTTAAACTGATAAAATACAATAAACATCAAGTTTAACTGCAGCGGAATAAGCAATCCATTAAAAGAGTCAAGTAGAGAATAAAATCTACTATCTTTTATAATTTAAAAGTTTTTATCACTTTTATCATTTGAGACTCGACTTAATAAATAATCCACATCATCAAATCATCCATGCACTACAGGCCAAGGATATTATTTAGTATCACGACCACGAATTATCCATGCACTACTGGCCAAAGATAATCGTGTTTTCATCAACGGTCCTGATCATGCTATAAAACAATTCATTTTTGCTCCCTTGGCCGAAGAGAATCTATAGACATAATCATACCAAAAACTGTCCATCAATGCACTACGGGCCAATGAGGACTTTTTCCACATCATTTGTAACATTACGATCATGATTATTCCGAATAATCCCTGGTCATAATCATACCAAGTCCATTTATGCACTACAGGCAACAGATGACTTTCAACGAAATATAAACATGAGGATGATGACAATGATATAAGAATTCAATAAAACAAGTTCAAGAATTAAATTATTTAGGAAATAATAAGGTCCAGATTGTCAACATGATACTTCTTTGTAGAGTAAAATTCAAGAATGCTCAGAAGAATATTTCCATGAAAAGATACTGGATGAAGCGCAAATATCAAGGATATTCCACTAATTTCATGGAGTATAGAAGTCAAAACTTTAACCAACTGAGTATAATAAAGAATATATGAAACTGCAAATGGATTTTTGCCCGCTATATGGTAATCAACGTATACAGATCATTTCCACAATTTAATAAGGAATGAATACAAAGGATCATTCACCATGCATGTGGTAATCCACATAGACAGGTTATTCCAACAGAATAATAAAGAATGGAATAACAGAAGGATTCACCATGCATGCGCTAGAGACCTCACAGACAGGTTATTCCCAACAGAATAATAAATAATGGAACCAGGTCCGGCGTAAACGTACAGATAGGATATTTCGACATAATAATAAATACGAAATAATAAATAATGGAACCAGGTCCGGCGTAAATGCACAGACGGGATATTCTGACAGAATAATAAATACGGAATAATAAATAATGCAACCAGGTAAAGGCGTAATACGCATGTGATATTACGGCGAGAATAATAAAGAATGGAATAACAACATAATTTCACCATGTATGCGATACTTCACAAAAATAGGTTATTCCAACACAATAATAAAGAACGGAACCAGGTCAGGCGAAATTCGCACCGACAAGATATTTCAATAGAATAATAAAGAATGGAATAATAGAAGAATTTCACCATGTATGCGGTACTTCGCATAAACAGGTTATTCCAACATAATAATGAAGAATGGAATAACAACTCTTACGAGTATTGAAAGAAAGTAATTCTCTTCATGAATACGAAAGAATAATACCCCTTACCGTAAAAGAAACTGGATATCGAAGTAGTGAAGTAGCAGAATACTCTTCTTCTTTCTCTCTATAATTTCTCTCTCTAGAGTTTCAGTGAATTCGTAAGAAATAATGAAGGAATTAGCTTCTATTTATAGGAGAATGGATTGAATAGTAACTAATTCATGAACAGTCCAGATTGATTTACTTTTAAACGGACGGTCCATATTAAAACTTAAAGCAACGGTCCATACTGATTCACTATTAAAACTTTAAACCAGCGATCCATATTGATTTACAATTAAAACTTTAAACCAGCGATCCATATTGATTTACTATTAAAACTTTAAACCAGCAATCCATATTAATTTACTATTATAAATTCAACCAACGGTTTGAAAAATTAGCACATCTCCTCATGGAATAATATTGTACCCAAAAATAATTTGGATCGAAAAGAAATATATTGTTCAGGTGAATAGTAACTCGTGAATAGTAACTCATGAATAGTAACTCGTAAATAGTAACTCGTGAATAGTAACTTGTGAATAGTAACTCGTGAATAGTACTCCGACACAAAAAGTGTCCCGAGTACCCGATTGAACAATATAACCTCCAAACATCAATTATCATCGGAATAGATGTCGATTTCTAGTAACACAAATAATCCCAACACAATGAAACTATCAAATTCATCTTTAATCAACACGAACTTATTCATCATTAATATTATAACTCACAATATTTAACAACCAGGTTGTTCCCATGAAAGAGGGGCTTTCAATAAGGATTTCTCCTATTGGCGCGCGCAATTAGGTGACCAAACCTCTCCTTGACAGAACTTCTAGACATTGTAAATATTACAATTTAATAATATGAATAACTTTGTCATCTTAATTATTGATTTAATAATATAACATATAATGCAGATGATACTGGCAATAATCGAATCAATAATATGAGATATATGATGCAGCAATTACTATAGCAATAATTGAGTATAACTGAGTGATTTCTCACGTTAGCATCAGTAATCAATACCGTGTACTACTATGCAACCACAGCGTATTCTTTGTACTTTTACTACAAGAGTAGTTCAGCACGGTATTAACGGTAAAACTTCGGCCGTTATTTTCATAAAAATATTTTTGTCGTTTTCTCAATCCCACAATAATTCCGTTGCGGGGTCCACCAATGATTGTGCCGTCGTACGAATATTCCTGTTAAAACAAATATTCCCTGACCAATTGAATATAATACAACAACTTGCATCTTTGCAAAATTTATAAATACTACCCACAATTATAACATTATCTCAAATCCACGCCATAATATTCAAAAATAAATCGAGAAAATTAAATCTTTATTCGTAAAATTTGGGATTTTACAGTAGTGGGTTGAAGTAGTGGGTAGTTTCAATGAGTTAGGTGATGGAGATTTAAATTCCAGAATATGGGTAGAGAGAGGAGAATATGGAGTTTCAGTTGTGTAATGGGGAAGTTGAGGTGTAAGAGTAAATGTTGTAACTGCTCCTTAAGTCTCTTCAGAATCCGGAACCCCGCCCAGACGGAGGGTACTATGCTTTAAGAGCCCACCCTGGCGGGCATACATTCTATTTTTGGACTGGGGGACCCCCACCCCAATGGGGGCATTGTGCTTTAGGAACCTCGCCCCGGTGGGCATGGTTTCTGTTAACTAAGTTGAAGACCCCCGCCTCGGCGGGCATGGTAGGCTTGCAGGGGCCCGCCCTGGCGAGCATATGTTCTGCAAATGGGCTTGTTTTGCTTATTTCTTCCTTGCGACTCCAAACCATGATCATATTAACTTCCTGCAATACCATGAAACATAAATATGAGTAGATTTTGAGCAGTTTTAAGCATGGTGGTAAGATTATCTAAAAATAACTTACACTTTTAACTACTAATTATTGAATTGACATGAGTTGATTCTAAACTAAATAATATTCAAAACTACCATCTAACTAGTATGGATAAAATTACTGTGAACGAAAGTAAAATTGGGCTGCCTCCCAACTAGCGCTTGATTTTAAGTCTTTCAGCCTGACTACTCCCTGTTTATGGTACGTCGGCTAGTGTGATTGTGATGACATCTGTGTTGGATTCGCCACCCCAATAATGCTTCAGCCTTTGACCGTTGACCTTGAATGTTTCCAATGGATTCCTACTGTAGAGTTCAACGGCGCCATGTGAGAAAACTCTTTTGATGGTAAATGGACCCGACCATCGTGATTTTAGCTTCCCTGGGAATAACCTCAACCTTGAGTTGAACAGTAGTACTGATTGCCCCGATTTGAAAGTTCTTTGCATGAGTTTCTGGTCGTGCCATTTCTTGACTTTTTCTTTGTATAACTTCGAGTTCCCGTAAGCTTGAAGTCTGAATTCATCGAGCTCATTTAGCTGAAGTAGTCTCTTTTCACCCATGGCTGCTTGATCGAAGTTAAGTTTTTGAATAGCCCGGTAGGCTTTATGTTATAACTCCACAGGCAAGTGACATGTTTTCCCATAGACCAATTGATATGGTGACATACCAATTGGTGTTTTGTACGGAGTTCGGTAGGCCCATAATGTATTGTCCAACCTGAGAGACCAGTCTTTCCTATTTGAGTTTACCACCTTTTCCAAGATTCTCTTCACCTCCCTATTTGACACTTCAACTTGCCCACTTGTTTGGGGATGATATGTCGTCGCCACCTTATGGTTGACCCCATACTTTTCCAAGAGAGCTGTAAATGATCTGTTGCAGAAGTGACTACCTTCATCACTTATAATCGCTCTTGGCGTGCCAAATCTTGTAAAGATATTCTTTTGCTAGAATTTAAGAACCACTTTGGCATCGTTAGTTGGGAGTGCTACGGCTTCAACCAATTTTGATATATAATCAACCGTAAGCAATATGTACTGATTGTTGAACGAGGAAGGGAATGGTCCCATGAAATCCATGCCCCATACATCAAAAATCTTAACTTCTAAGATTGTTTATAGTGGCATCTCATTCCTTTTCGATATGTTGCCCACCCTTTGACATCTATCACATCTTTTTACGAACTAGTGGGCATCTTTAAATAATGTAGGCCAATAAAACCCGGCTTAAAGAACTTTCGCTGCTGTTCTCTCAATTTCATAATGTCCCCCGTATGCAGATGAATGAAATTCATGCAATATATTATTTACCTCACTGTAGGGCACACACCTTCTAATCATCTTGTCGGCGCACTGTTTAAATAGGTATGGCTCATCCTACATATACCACTTGACGTCATGTAGGAATTTCTTTTTCTACTGACGTGTAAGATCAGGGGGAAGTATATTGCTCATTAGATAATTAGTGAAATCCGCGTACCATGGAAATTTTGCATTGACTCCAAACAGTTGCTCATCCGGAAATGAATCATTGATTACACATTTATCCTCTTCATCTTTACCCTGATTTTCTAGCTTCGATAATTTGCAACTTGATTTTTCGTCCCCTTTCTATCTTTTATTTCTAAGTCAAATTCCTGTAGAAGGAGAATCCATTTGATAAGGCGTGGCTTAGCATCTTTTTCAAAATTAAGTACCAAACAGCCCGAGTGATCTGTATAAACTACCACCTTTGTTCTGATCAAATATGCCCAAAATTTATCAAATGCATATACTACTGCAAGCAATTCCTTTTTCATAGTTGTGTAATTCATTTGGGTCTCCGTGAGTGTCTTACTGCATAGTATATGGTATGAAATATCTTCTCTCGGCATTGACCCAAGACAGCCCCAACCGCATAGTCTCTTGTATCACACATTAACTCAAACGACATTGTCCAATCGGGTGCAACGATAACTGGAGCTGTAGTCAATTTCTTATTCAATAGCTTGAATGCTAACTTACAACCCTCATCAAACTTAAAAACTGAATCCTTTTCTAAAATACTGCACAGTGGTTTTGTAATTTTAGAGAAGTCTTTTATAAATCTTCTGTAGTACCCGGCATGTCCCAAAAAGTTACGTATTCCATTGACTAAAGTTGGTGGTGGAAGCTTTTCAATCGTTTCCAGCTTTGCTTTATCAACTTCTAACCCTTTTACTGAAACCTTGTGACCCAAAATTATTCCTTCCTCAACTATGAAGTTGCACTTTTCCCAGTTAAGCACCAAATTTGTTTTTGTGAATCTCTTTAACACCATCACCAAGTTCTCCAAACATGTATCAAAATCATCTCCATAGACAGAAAAGTCATCCATGAAGACTTCTATATTTTTCTCCACCGTATCCGAAAATATGGCCATCATACACCGTTGGAAGGTAGCGGGTGCATTACATAAGCCAAAGGACATTCTCCTGAATGTGAATGTGTCGTATGGGCACGTGAAAGTTTTCTTCTCGTAATCTTCAGGAGCAATGACTATCTGATTATACCCCGAATACCCATCCAATAAGCAGTAAAATTCATGGCCCGCCAATCTATCCAACATCTGGTCAATAAAAGGTGAAGGAAAATGATCTTTGCGGGTTTCCTTATTCAATTTCCTGTAATCCATGCAAACCCTCCAACAAGTCACTGTCCTTGTCAGAATTAGCTCGTTGTCATCATTTTGTACCACGGTCATTCCTCCTTTTTTTGACACATCGAACTTGGTCCGGGTGACCCCCTTCTTTATCGGAAATTGGGTAGATGATACCCGCGTCCAACCATTTCAGTATTTCTTTCTTCACAACTTCCTTCATAATTGGGTTGATCCGTCTCTGTTGCTCCACCATTGGCTTTACATCCTCTTGCATTAGAATTTTGTGCATGCAAAAGGATGGGTTGATTCCCTTGATATCCTTGATCCATCCTATAGCCGATTTATGTTCTCTAAGCACCCTCAGCAACTTACTTTCTTGCAATTCGTTAAGTGTAGTGGAAATAATAACAGGTAAAGTATTAGAATTGCCTAAATACGCATACCTGAGGTGTTTAGGTAGTGGCTTTAGCTCAAGAGCAGGTGGTTCCTCCAATGATGGTTTCATTATTTTTGTGGCTCTTTCCTCTGTGTGTAATGGTTCAAATGGTGATTTAAATTTGCTAACTCGTGGCAGGGAGTCTAGCATCTGCAAGTAATCCACAAACTCAAGATCATCTACATCTTCATCTCCCAATAATGTCGTTTCCAATGGATCATTAGCCAAACATTTACCCATGTCTTCGCTAATTATCTGATCAATGATATCCATCCTAAAACACTCTTCTTCATCCGTAGGGAATTTCATGGCCTTGAAAACATTAAACTTTACTTCTTGATCTTGTACCCTCATAGTTAGTTCATCTTTTTGTACATCGATGAGCGTCCTACCCATAGCCAAAAATGGTCTCCCTAAGATAATTGGGATATTCTTATCTTCCTCAAAATCCAGAATTATGAAATTCGCAGGGAATATAAATTTGTCAACCTTGACCAAGATGTTCTCCACAATGCCTCTCAGGTACGTGACTGACCTATCTGCTAACTGCAATGAGATGTTCGTAGGCTTTGGAGCGGGTAGACCTAATTCTGTATAAACTGATAATGGCATAAGTTTTACACTTGCTCCCAAATCATATAAACACTTGTTAAACACCGTGTTCCCAATTGTGTATGGAATGGTAAAACTCCCCGGATCTTTCAACTTTGGTGGCAATTTTCACTGTAAAACTGCAGTACACTCCTCTGTTAATGCCACTGTTTCGAAATCTTCCAACTTCTTTTTCCTAGACAGAATACCCTTCATAAATTTCGCATAACTTGGCATCTGCTCTAGGGCTTCTGCGAAAGGGATGTTAATCTGAAGTTTCATAAAATCTTCCAAAAATTTTGCGAACTGCTTATCTAAATTCTACTTTTGAACTCTCTGCTAAAAAGGAGGTGGAGGATACACAACTGGCTTTTCATCTAACTTTGTTTGCTCAACTTGCTTTTCCTCACCCTGTTTTTCCTCAACCACTTTGTTCTCATCAACTTTGTCATCTGGTCTAACTGAATTTTCTGCACTTTTCCCCTCTAGATGTTTTCCACTTCTCAAAGTGATCGCCTGACACTGTTCGTGATTTCCTTTTGGATTTCTTTCGGTGTCACTCAGTAGAGTTCCTTGTGATCTATTGTTCAATGTTAAGGCAATTTGACCCATCTGATTTTTTAGATTCTTGATGGCTACTGCTTATGATTTCATGGCTGCCTCATTGTTCGTTATATACTTTGACAATAACTCCTCTAAATCTGATTTCCTCTCTTGATGTTGGGCTGGTTGTTGATGTTGATTCTGAAATCTTGGGGGATAAGATGGGCGTGGAGCTTGCTGATGTTGATTATTGCTCCATGAAAACTTAGGATGATTCCTATTCCCCGGATTGTATGCATTCTGGTACATATTCTGTGGAATCATGTTGTAGCTACCCACAAATTGCACTGACGATGGGTTGATTGCACATTGTTCTGTAGGATGTTCACCCGCGCATAATTCATAAATAACTGCCACCTGCTGAGTCTGTACCCCTGACAAAGCATCCACCTTCTTAGAGAGTGCTAAAATTTGCGCTGCTAGTGTCGTCACTCCATCTAACTCTAACACTCCAGATGCCTTTGCCTGTGTCATTCTTTTCATGGGCCACTGGTAGTTATTAGTTGTCATTGTCTCTATCAATTGATATGCCTCCTCATAACTTTTTGCCATAAATGCTCCACCCGAAGCTGCATCAATACTAGTCCTGAGATTTCCATTGAACCCATTGTTGAATGTATTCATCTGCAACCACTTAGGCAATCCATGATGCGAGCATTTTTTGAGCAATTCCTTGTATCTTTCCCATGCCACATACAGTGATTCCCCATGTTGTTGTTCAAACATAGTTATCTCATTCCTTATCTTTGCAGTTTTCGCTGGTAGGAAAAATTTTGCAAGAAATTTCTGAGTGAGGTCTTCCCATGTAGTTATTGATTCCGGTGGTAGAGAGTGTAACCAACTCTTTGCCTTGTCCCGTAAAGTGAATGGGAACAAGTGAAGCCTTACCGCATCATCCGACACCCCATTATACCTGAAGGTGTCACAAATCTCCAAAAAGCTGACTAGGTTTTCATTCGGATCATCATTTGCCAAACCCCGAAACTGAACCGAATTTTGAATCATCTGAATAGTCCCAGGCTTGATTTCAAATGTATTCACAGCTATAACAGGCCTGGTGATACTCGACTATAGCTCAGTCACCTTGGGTGTAACAAAGTCCCTCAACACTTTCTAGTCTTCGGCACCCATTGCTTTTTCTTTTTTAGAATTTTCAAAGTCTTCCCTTGTTCCCTTAATCCACTTACTCAGCCTTTGAAACCATCTCTTAATGTCGTCCTCAAAAGGAAGCAAGTATGGATTTTTGGATCGAGTTTGCATAAACCAACTTCAAAATCCTGAAATAAGAACGAACAAAACAAAAAGAAAAAATGTTTAAGTAAAACTGGACTAATTAAACTGATATCGCAAACTATTAAAATCTATACTATTAATCCCCGGCAACGGCGCCAAAAACTTATTGGGTAAAATCTAATTACGCACAACACGCAAGTATACGTGGTCAACAAGTAATATAATAATAAGTAGAGTATCGTTCCCACAGAAAAATTAGTAAGAATTTCAACCTCACAATTACCAGTTTCCTATTAATCCCAATTTTATTAAACTATCCAAATTAATGATTAAAATTATAAAAAACTAAATTATTAAAAATACTAAGATCACAAAACAATCACAAAACTCAAAAAATGAATTTCTAAACAAATATTGGAGAATTAGGCTTACAACTTCACCTTAAGCTTCACTCTAGTTATTATACTTTATTCCAGTTTAATTTACTATCCCAGTTTATTAATTAAGAACACGAAAGTAGAATTAGCCACTTCTCGATGCACTAGCACCATATTAACTCAAATCTATAATTTAGATAGAATTAAGTTAAACACCTTAATTAACTAACTCACTATATCTCTATGTGTACTACAATTAAAGAAGGTTTAAGTTCAAGTTCTCTATTCAATTACATGTGATGTTAAGCATATCTTTACCCTAACATTCATCAAGATTCTGTTCATTCACAAAATTCAAGAACACATGCTATATTAACTAAGTATAGACTCGTACTTCCTCTCTCGAATCCATACAAGTCCACAAAGAATTGTTGATCAGGCAATTCATAAATTCAAGCACAAATTAATATAGATAAACTGAATAATAGCTTATTAAACTGGAAATCAAAGTTACATAACCATCATTTCACTTAAAGATCCGTCATAAGCCTAAAAAGTGAATTAGTTCATCATAAATGAAATAAACACTGGATAAATTAAAGATATCATCATTTCAGTTACAAATAAACTAAAAGAAAAGAATAAATCCAGAACCACCTTTTTCTTCAGCCCAAATTGCAATTGATATGAAAAATCCTTCAATTATCTTTCTCTAATGCTTGCTCTGAAAAATCTATATTCTTGCTCTGTTAAATTACCTTCTATGTTGTATATCTCAATCTTGTTATTTTATGTCCAATATAACTCTAAGACATGCATTCTGATTGAAATTCCATGATAATACAAGTCCCAAGTCATCCCAAATACTAAAACATAGATCTTGCAATCTTTGAAACCAACTAAATAATTCCCCACTCGGACCCCACTTCCCCGTGGTGTGTTGTTTACTAATTAGTCAGCATACGCGGCATGCATTCATCTCTGAGTTACGGATACCCTTACGTGGGTGTAATCTTAAAAATGCACTTTACGTGGCATGTAATCTTCTAGATGGTCATGTATTGCTCCAAACTTTCACAATTTCGTGCCACATTACACCGTAAGTCTGCCCTTTTTTATCAAACGTCACACCAACAAACCTACTCACAAAATAACAATAAACAAGTAAAAATAAACACAAAAACAAGGAATCAACACCGATTAAGCTTGAATTAGGAACCGATTTATGGGTATAAAACCCACTTATCACCAAACCATAGTCATAAACATCCTATATGCATAAAAATGTCAAAGTCATAATCCGTAAGGGTAGCCTAATTACCAGGATTACTTTGCTTTATAACCTTTGCTCATTTGTCCTCAAATAGGATAAGAAATAACATAAGAAAGGTGCCAATTTGACTGTTTCAAAAGTCAAATTTTTTCACATCATTATGTTCAGCATGGTTAAATACTAACATTTACTATGTTGAATATTTTTTATCAAGTCATATGAGCATGCATATTCACTACTATGTGTTTAGAAGCATTTCATGTGATAACTCATTTCCCAACGAATAAAAATTGGAAAAGAGGACATGCATACATTACCAGGATAGTGTAGAACACTTGTACAATGATAGATTTTGCAGAAAGCAGCCCAAACTCAGCAAATCAGAAGAAGAGCTCTCAGATTCTCTGTGGGGCGCAACTTGAAAATGACTTGTGAAAGGGAAAAGGCTAATAAATACACCCACGGATGGCCCCAGGTGTATCTGTGGTTGCTGCAGGTGTACCTGCGGCCATACTAGGTGGGTCCCACCCCTCCATCTTATTCCAATTTGAGTTGCAAAGTAGGTCTCACAAGTTAAAAAGTTAAATCAGAAAAAATAACGCTACGCGATTGAGCGGAAAAGCCTGAAATCCTGATTTTTAGAGACCAAACTGTAGGTTTGTATATCACTCATTGGTATTCACCCAGACACAAGGTTCACAACATCGATGATCATAGCTATGGCAAACTACACTCGGCAATACCTCACAAAGGTCCGATGCTGTCAGTTCGGAGTCGTAACTCTAAAAACCTTTCCCCGGCGTATACTTCATACAACTTCAGCCGTTGAAGAATATTTCAGTGAAGGTCAAGCAACCTTGACGTCAGTCAGCTATTGGTAAGTAAATCCAGCAAAGCATCGGAGATAGTCCGATGATCTCATCCATTAAAGTACATTTCAACGAAGGTCAAGCATCTTTGACATTATTTCAGTCGTTGGCAAGTAAATCTAGCGAAGCATCGGAGGTAGTCCGATGATCTCATCCGTTAAAGTAAATTTCAACGAAGGTCAGGTAACCTTGACATTATTTCATCTGTTGACAAGTAAATTCAGTGAAGCATCGGAGGTAGTCCGATGATCTCATCCATTGAAGTACATTTCAACGAAGGTTAAGCAACCTTGACATTATTTCAGCCATTGGCAAGTAAATCCAGCAAAGCAACGGAGGTAGTCCAATGATCTCATCCGTTGAACCACATTTCAGCGAAGGTCAAGCAACCTTGACATTATTTCAGTCGTTGGCAAGTAAATCCAGCAAAGCATCGGAGGTGGTCTGATGATCTCATCCGTTGATGCACATTTAAACGAAGGTCAAGCAACCTTGACATCATCACCCGTTGGCAATTAAACCCAGCGAAGCATCAGAGATGGTCCGATGATGGGATCCGTTGATGCACATTTCAGCGAGGGTCAGGCAACCTTAACAACACAGACTGTTGGCATTAACTCTGATAGAACACTGAAAGTGAAAGTAGTATGCACACAAGCCAATCATATTTGATGATAAAGCATATACTTTATAACAATCTTATTCATTTATTAATAAAAAGTATTAATTTATTAAAGGCTTTTAATTATCTACATGATGTTGTTTTATAATATGTGATAAACCCATAGTTTTAAGCAATACTTTTAGAATAATGATGATGATCATTCTAATGAGATCTAAATTCTTAGAAAGCTTAAAATTAAAATAGTTCCCAATCGTTGGATTACTAAATTGGGGATTAGTGAATCCGGATAGATTGGTACATACGTTGCTTGCTCATTGGATGAGGATGATTGATCTCATGATCATTTGTGTGGAGACACTAAAGCAAGTATGTAGGTGCTTATTAGAGAATAAGTTCACTGAACGTGGCTCGCTAAGGAATACCTAATGGAGTTTTACTTGTCTATCAATAGGAATTCCTGTAGTGATAGTAGTACAAGTGATCCTTGGACTTGAGATCATCATAGTATCTTGTGTATGATGAGTTATACTTTGACTTATTCCTTAAGACCCTTAGGGTATATCAAAGGGTATGCTTGGGTATAATAAGTTGTACATGAAGATAATGTATGATCAATAAAGAATCTACCGCTTCTAGTAAAAGAAGAGAAATGTCCTATGTGATTCGATAAATGACAACCCAGTAGTCTTTGGCCAAGGCAGAATAAAATTAGAAAGGAGTTTCTAATTTGCATTATTTGGAGTTGAGCATTTAAGAATCGAAATACATATAATTAAATAAAATAAGACTTGACTGTAATTCCATGTCTTATATTGAATTAGGATATTGTATGGTGGAAGGATTGAATTATACGGTAATTATTTACTCAAAGGTTCCTTTATGATTAATGTTGAAATCTATATTATCTGAAAAGTCGTTGAACGCTAGGGAGGCTTATCCCTATTGTAGAATAAATATTATTTATTTAAATAAATTAATAGTTTAATTTATTTATTTAAATAAGATTAGAATTGTTCTAATTGATTTATTCACAACCGGTTTAATAAGGAGAACCTAAAGGGTCGCACCATAAAAGGAAGAATAATTATTTAAGAAGTTAATGGCATAATCATAATAATAAGTTAAGTATATTTAATTTAATCTATGGTGATAGAATAAATTAAATAGCTTAATATTTATTATTTAATATTTTAGAAATATTAAATATAAATTAATAAGAGGAGTCTTATTATTATTATTATTATTATTATTATTACTATTATTATTATTTAATTCGTAAAGGAGTTTAGGAATTAATTAATAAAAGTACTCTCATTTATTCCTAATAATTAGATTAGGAGGCTAATTAATTAAAAATTTAATTAATTATTCCTAATAAGATTAGGAGCCTAATTAATTAAAGGAGACTTGGGTGGCTAACGTTGATCAAAGAAAAGAACCAAACTCGGTGGATTCAAATTGAACACGAAAAAGATTTGGAGGTGAACTTTTACCTGAGGAAGCTCGAATCTTCAAGGGTATGATTCTTGTTCTTTATCTTTTCGTTTAATTAATAATTGTGCATAAAGGGTGATCCAGGTATATGGTTTGTAAATTTTTTTAACTCTGATTTTCCACGTTTCCGCTTATTTTATGCAATTTGATTGCGTTCATGATTATTACAAACCTAACAGTGATATCAGAGCCAAACCTTTATGCAAATTATTAATTATTTTAATCTAATATGTATATTGATATGTGTTTAGAATAATTTAATTAGGCATAATTTTATTGTATAAAATTTAAATAAATAATAAAAAAAGAAAACGCAAATTCAAGAACTGTATTTTTTCCCGCTGCGTCTAAAAATTGTGTGGCCACGTACATGATATGATCTTGCACGCCAATTCGCGAACTGAACTGTAATATGATTACTTTTATGTATTATGATCACTTATATATATATATATATATATATATATATATATATATATATATATAAGTATAATCAGCATCATGTGGCCCACTTTCTTGATTATATATATATGTGATAAGTAATATAAGGTAATCATTAGGATTATGATTGGGTAATAAGAAAAGTTTCGAGATTCTTTCAAAAACATTAATATTTATATATATATATATATATATATATATATATATATATTAATCTTATTCTTTTATAATTAAAATAAAAATTTATTTTAATCTTAAAACAAAGGGTTTATTTTAATCTAAAAATAAAAAGTTTATTTTAATCTTAAAATAATAAGTTTATTTTAAATTTAAAATTAAATTTCATGCTAACTAATTATAGTTGGAATTGGATTCCATGATAACTAATTGAAGTTGAAATTGGATTTCATGTTTCCTTAAATAAAGGAGTTTATTTAAATATGAAATGAGATTTCATATTATTCAAAATAAAAGAGTTTATTTGTGAATGGGAAGAGAATCCTAATTTCCTTAAATAAAGGAATTTATTTAGATATGGAATAAGATTTCATATTATTCAAAATAAAAGAGTTTATTTGTGAATAGGAAAGAGAATCAAGTATTTCTTTTAATAAAAGTTTTTTTAACATGGAATTGGATTCCATAATTAATTAAAATAAATCAGTTTATTTTGATTAAAGATTTTGATTAAAATAAAATAGTTTATTTTATTCAAAATTGGATAAATTAAAATAAAAGAGGTTAATTTTATTTAAATTTAGATTAAAATAAAGGAGTTTATTTTGATTCAAAAATAGATTTTATACTAACTAAATTTGCCCATTAAATGATATCAATATATATTGAATGTTTATTATTCATGAGATGAATGTTATTTATTGATGCATATGATGATGTGTAGGATAATAAATGGGATTGATTATGGACTATTGACCAATGTGATTGAATTTTATTTTAGTTGGATGCATGAATGAATGAGTTTTATTAAATGGGGTCTACGTACCTCGTCTTCTCTAATTTTTTTTCTTAATATAAATTCTCCCTCCCTCCTATGTACTTCCCCTTGACTGATGATCAAGGTTTCTATTTATTTTAAATAGTTTTGTAATAGGAATAGTTAGAATTAATTTTGAAGAATTGGAGATCAAGGAGCAAGGAGCGCTTGAAGACCCGTTTGTAATGGAGCCCGAGTTTAAATGTAATAGTTATGTTTAAATATTAATTCTTGCACCCCTAGGGTTTGACCTTTTGGTTCACTTGGTGGCTCTAGTGAACCAAACTAAAATAAAAGTCCATAATCAATCAAGGTAGAATATAGTATTTTATATGTGCATGCTTATACTATATATTATATATTATGAGAAAGTTTACCCTACTCATGATCTGGAACTGGCCGCAGTATTTTTTGCTTTAAAGATATGGAGGCATTATCTTTACGGAGAAAAATGTGAGATATACACGGACCATAAGAGTGTGAAATATATCTTCACACAGAAGGAGTTGAATATGAGATAGAGGAGATGGCTGGAGTTGATAAAGGATTACGACTGTGAAATCCTGTATCACCTTGGAAAAGCCAATGTAGTTGTCAACGCCTTAAGTAGAAAGGGTCGGGAAAAGTTGTCTATGTTAATAGCTCAAACTGAGTTAATAACAGAGATGGCTAGGATGGAGGAAGAGGTAAAATTGCCAAATGAATCAGGACAGAGACTGTCTGCGACGGAGATGCAATCTACCATCGTAGAGAGAGTAAAGGAGGTGCAGCTCAAAACTGATGAGTGTTACCAAGTAAAGGAGCGGTTAACCAATGAAAAAGAGACTAAGTACAGTCTTGATAACGAGGGGTTATTGAGATTTGAAGGAAGAATTTGGGTTCCGAATGAGACGGGATTAAAGGAACAGGTATTACAAGAGGCCCATAGTTCGAGGTTTTCGATTCATCCTGGTAGCACTAAGATGTATCAAGACCTTCAACAAAGTTTTTGGTGGTCGAACATGAAGAGAGAGATAACCGAGTATGTGAGTAGGTGCTTGACTTGTCAGAGAGTTAAGGCCGAACATCAACGACCAAGTGGCTTGTTACAGTCATTGGAAATTCCGGAGTGAAAGTGGGAGCATATCACGATGGATTTTGTGGTGGGACTTCTGATTACTCAGAAGGGATATGATGCGATTTGGGTATTAGTGGACCGGCTGACGAAGTCTGCTCACTTTTTTCCAATTAGGGTCAAGTATAACTTAGACCAGTTAGCTAAACTTTATGTTAAGGAAATAATTTCCAGACATGGAGTACCAGTGACGATTGTGTCAGATCATGATCCACGATTCACATCAAACTTTTGGAGGAATCTGCAAGAGCAGTTGGGAACGCAGTTAAAGTTGAGTATGACATATCATCCACAAACTGATGAACAAAATGAGAGAACAATTCAGACATTAGAAGATATGTTAAGATCTTGCGTCATGGATTTCAAGGGTAGTTGGGATGATCATCTACAATTAGTAGAATTTGCGTATAACAATAGTTATCATGCAAGCATAGGTATGCCACCTTATGAAGCTTTGTACGGAAGAAAGTGCAGAACACCATTATATTGGGATGAAGTGGAAGAACGCCGAATGACAGGGCCAGAATTGGTGCAGCAAACAGCGGATGTGGTGAAGTTGATACGAATTCGTCTAATAGCATCTCAAGACAGACAGAAGAAATTTACAGATTCACGTCGAGAAAATAGAGAGTTTGAAGTAGGCTCTTACGTATTTCTAAAGGTATCTCCCTGGAAAGGAAAGATAAGCTTTGGAAAGAAAGGAAAGTTAAGTCCGAGGTTTATAAGACCTTTTGAAGTGTTAAAACGGGTAAACGAGGTAGCTTATATGACAGCATTACCTCCAGACTTAGAACGAATACATAATGTGTTTCATGTTTCGGTATTACGTCCTTATAAGCTGGATTATTGAGAAGGACTTAACGTACGAAGAGATGCCGATTCAAATCATCGATAGAAAAGAACAAGTTCTGCAGAACAAAGTCATACCTTCCGTGAAGGTGTTATGGAAGAACCACGATGCAGAAGAAGCAACGTGGGAACTTGAAGAAAAGATGAAAAAGAATTACCCTAATTTATTTGTGTAATTTTTCTATATATAGCGAGATTCTGGGGACAGAATCCTTATAAGGGGGAGAGAGTGTAACGCCCCAGAAAATTGAACCTTTTGTAAATACTTTTATAATGAATAAAATAATATTATTTGTTATTATTATGTGTAGTAAGATGAATGTCGTTCTATAATCTAGAAACATCGGAAAGTCGTAGTATTTTAACTACGTGAGAGAATTAAAGTGTTTGAATTTCCAAGACGAAAATAAAAGTTTTTCGAGAAATTTTCCAAAAAACACTATTCATCGATTTACGCTCGGAAATTATTTTTGAACTTCTGAGAAATATGTAACGTTATAATATCAAGGTGAGATGGATTATGTAATAATAATCTAAGTATGAAAAATGCAATATTTCGTATGCGGACTTAGTTCAATAACGTTAGGAAAATCAAGTATGAAGAATCTATTGTAATGATCGTATGATACACATGTATTGTACGAGGTAGTGTATACGAGTATGATACGAAGTATTATACGAGTATATGGGAATAATGGTATATCGTATATTATGAATTAGTATACAAGTTAGAATACGAGAAATATATGTATAGTATTTATGATAAGGCTTTTAGTTAAATGGAATGGACTTGTAGGATTGTTAGCATATTGGTAGAATCCAATAAGAATTAAGGTGCAAGCCCAAGTGGTTATTAATGCATGCCCAAAGTTAGGTTAAGTTAATTAGACCTAACCCCAATGTAATGATCCAATGGGTTAAGCTTGATCCATGGAGCAACCCATGTTGATATGGGTTAAACTTGGTGACCAAGAACTTTGTGTGGATGGCAAGATAATGTTGTGAGGACCAAGTAATTAGCGTAGGGAGCAAGTTTACTTAACAAGTGGGTAATGAATAGTAAGAAGGTGTATTAAGGAAGTGGGATGATCTAAGGACTAAAATGCCCTCACTTTGGCTTTCCTATAAATAGAAGGCTAGGATTTTCATTTGTTGCTTGTTATTTTTCAACCAATAACTTTCCTTTATAAAACAACTTATTTGTTAGAGAGATTAAACACTTATAAGTTTAAACATCCTTTATTAGATTTTCAAGAAGAAGAAAGTTAGTAATCAAAGGTAATGATCTTGTGATCCTATATTCTTCCATCTCTACCATTGTAGGATGATAAGACAAGTGTAACGTAATGAACATGTATGTTAAGAACATATAAGAATTGATTAAGCAATGGACTTAAGCCGAATAAGTCATGAATAAGTAAGATAAACCTAAATAAGTTATGAAACTATGATGATCATAGTTGAACTTGTATCATGTTTACATGAATGAAGTTAGTATGTTAATAAGATGTAAGAATATTGGTTAAAGGACTTAAATTATCATAAGTCATGAGAAATGAAGCTATAAGTAGTTTATACCTTGATAAGTTATGAACTCATGGAAGAATAAGTCAAAACCCAACATGAAAATAAGTTGTTGTAATAAGTCTGTTGAGATGTTCATATGATGAATTGAATTCATTTAGAGTGTTGAACAAATCGTTAATAATGAAGTTTTTCCGGAATTCACACGGTTGGACGATAATCGTTGAATTCGTGAAATTCTCGGAATGGAAGTCAAATTTTGTGTTTGAACTCGGAAACATTGGTTTATGATGGAGACAAGTCTTATTTGGCATTATAGAGTTGCGAACTCAAAAATGATCGAATTCCGACTTAGAACGAAGAAACGAGCGTTGAAGGTTCACGAACGTTTACCGTTTTCGTTAAAAATGAAACAATAGGTGAATTTTGAGTTAACGAAGTCAAAAATATAAAATTCTTGCATAAAAACGTAGAGTATGTAATTTGTGAACCGTAGGCTCTTGAACGAGCTAATTCAGACTTATAACGAAGGAGTTATGAGCCCGGGAATCTCATATAAAAAGTTTTCTGTTAAAATTATCTGGTGCATAGAGCTAGCGCCGCGGTGCCAGCCCAAGGCTTAAAGGTGGCATTGCAGCACCAGTGCCATGCCCAGACCTACTGCAAAGTCACGCCACGGTGCGGCCAAGTGAGTTATGTGTGGCGGCGCAGCGCCAAGGCCGGAGGTGAGGTACTGGAAACCCACGCCGTAACGCGAGTTGAAGGGCAATGATCGGCGTCGCAGCGCCTGTCCTAGGGTTTAGCCAGTGAAGAAGGTTTACAAATATAGACTGAATGGTAACTGATTAGTGAAGAAGTAAAGCTTAATTAATATATTGTTAAAGCTTAATTAAACCTTAAGTATGAGACTTAAGGGTTAATGATAATCAATCAATCATAAATGTAATGACAATGTGAATTATATCGGCAAGCTAAAACCAATAGTAACAAATCCAAGTCATGATTATATTGAGAAGAAGGGTAAGATATAGTTGTATTCATACTTGAACCATATGAACACAGCTAATATCGAACGGACCGAAGGCTCCGACAAAGATAAGGGCAAAGCGAAGACGAACCCGTAGAATACTTATGTAATAGTATAGGTTTAATGTTGTAATATAATTTGATATTATGACAAGAACAATGTAATGGTTATAAAGAACATGGGGAATGTTAATATTATTTTGAATATATAGAAGACATATTCGTTTTATTGAGGCTTTTCAATTGAATGTATGTGTGAATGGTAGTACCGTGTAGCACCATCTGCCGGGTTAGAAGATACCTGGATTTGGGGGCGTCAAACAGTCCATCTTTGCAATACAAGCCTAAGACATACAACTGTAAAACTAATAACGTTGAGACTCAGCTCAATAGTATCATGACCATGAATAATTCATGCACTACGGGCCAAGGATATTCGTGTTTTCACCAATGCTCATGATTAAACCAAATAATCCTTTGTCATAATCATGCCAATCAACAGTCCATCTATGCACAACTGGCCAAAGATGACTTTTACCACATCATTTGTAACATTACGGTCATGATTATACCGAATAATCCCTGGTCATAATCATACCAAGTCCATCTATGCACTACGGGCCAAAGATGACTTTTACCACATCATTTGTAACATTACGATCATGATTATACCGAATAATTCCTGGTCATAATCATACCAAGTCCATCTATGCACTACGTGCCAAAGATGACTTTCATTACAATATAAGCATGAGGATAATGACAATGATATATATAAAGAGTAAACATAAATAATCAGAATAATAAGATAACATAGATCTTAGTGATTTTTAACTTAATTATCCAGAGTCCAAATTGCCAACATGATATTAGATGAAGCACAAACTATTAAGGATATTCTAATCATTTCAAGACCTTTCACCATTTAATGATAAACTGAATAAATGAATAATAATATCTTACCATAATATGGTGTATGAAAGAAATTACATCTTTTTACCATAAAAATGATACCCTCTTACCATAATAATGACATCCCTTACCTTATCATGTGGTTTGATTCTGTTTTCTGTGAAATTGATCAACTTAAACAATGTTTGCATTCCTTATCTACACTTGGAGTAACATTACACTCAATAGAAATACTCACAATATTATACTCACATTATTGTAGTAAAAGAATTTTATATTTTTAGTGTAGTGATGGTGTGTGTTTAGTTACTCAACCGAGCAACCTATTTATATTGAAAATTTAGTAAAAAACTAGCAAACCTGCTTTGACAAAATAACCAAATGAGGTATATAATAATGGTAGTGGAATTGATGGTCCCACCGAGAAAATTAAACCAACTTGTACACGTTTTAAAAATAATTGAGTTGTGGTCCAAATAACTTTAGAAAACGTAGAGCGTCGGCAAGTCCTGCCAAACTTACTTTTGTTAAAAAAAATAATTGAACAAACATCTGTATATCATACTTATCTTTAATAACCACCTTCTATTCATCAATTATTTACACATTTTCAATCTATCAACAATTATTCATAATTATTAACATAGACTCACAATACTTCCAACTGGTTTAATTATATCATATCAAATAATATGACTTATTGTGCAAAAACTACTGTGGCAATTATTGACATAAATACTGAGTGACTTCTTATGTAATTAAGAATTAATAATATAAATCACTGTACAATAACTACTATGATAATTATTGAATAAAATCCAAGGGGGAATAAAGTACGTAAGATAAGGAAAAAAATGGCTTTGGAACGACCTCGTTCCGAGTTATAACGAATAAGTTATGAGATCGGGAAGTAAGCGTCTCAGAACAATTTAACACTTAGAAAAAAATTTCAAAAGTTAGGGCTTGGCGCCGTAGAGCCAGCCATGCTTTGTAAGATGGCTCACACGGCCCGAGAGCCAGGAGGCGGAAACACTTGGAAACCAGTATGCTTGAGTCGAGATGAGCGAACTCGATTGAGGTGATTCAAGATGACCCGGAACGAGGACAAATAGACCTACAACTTGTATTCTTTATGTTTTTCAATTTGAGGTCGGGAACAATAGTCAAAATGGTCATCTTTAGGACTATTGTGTTTTTAGAGGCAATCGGAGGGCGTCGGGCATGCACGTATGCAAGTGTAGTGCTCTTGACGATAAAAGATGTTGTTCTAAGTTATAGAACATGAATATTATAAAGTATAATGATGCTTAACATTAATAAATAATATATTAGATAAATTGTATACGCATACTAAGCACACACAAGAGAGACAAATTGGGTTTGTGATGAATAAACGTTGAAACGCAGTGATAAGTGATAATGAACGTAAAAAGTATTTTAAATCAAATGAAATGAATATAATAAGATATTGATGTTAGGTTTGTAATATTCATGTGCGCAATCAAATTGCATAAAAAGTGCGGAAGCGTGTAAAATCAGAGTTTAAAATTTTTACAAACCATATACCCGGATCACCCTTTATGCACAATTATTAATTAAATGAAAAGATAAAGAATAAATCATACCCTTGAAGATCGAGCTTTCTCAGGTACAAGTTCACCTCCAAATCCTTTCGCGTTCAATCTTGAATCCAACGGGTTTGGTTCCTTCCTTTGATCAACGTTAGCCACCCAAATGTTTGGCCTCTAGAGGTGATCCACCAAGGAATAATAATGATTCAAGAAGAAGGGATATTGGCTCAACCCTAGTTTTCTATCTCTATAGAAAGGGCATACTCTCCAACAAATTGGAATTATGTCGTTGTAAAAGTCAACAACTCCCACACCCATAATAAGACTCTTCTTATTTATAGATGTGGGCCACCCACCTTAACAATTAAGGAATTGGGTTTTATTTAATTAATTAAATTCTTTTAATTAATTAAGCTCCCTAATCTTATTAGGGATAATTAATTAAACTCTTTTAATTAATTTAACCTCCTAATCTTATTAGGAATAAATGAGAGTACTTATATTAAATTAATTCCTAAACTCTTTAGAAATTAAAATAATAATAATTGTAATAATATTAATAAGACTCATCTTATTAATTTATATTTAATATTTCTAAAATATTAAATAATAAATATTAAGCTATTTAATTTATTCTATCACCATAGATTAAATTAAATATACATAACATATTATTACGATTATGCCATTAACTTCTTAAATAATTATTCTTCCTTTTATGGTGTGACCCTTTAGGTTCTCCATATTAATAGGTTGTGAATAAATCAATTAGAACAATTCTAATCTTATTTAAATAAATAAATTAAACAATTAATTTATTTAAATAAATAATATTTATTCTACAATAGGGATAAGCCTCTCTAGCGATCAGCGACTTTCCGGATAATATAGATTTCAACATTAATCATAAAAGAACCTTTGAGTAAATGGTTTACAATACAATTCAATCCTTCCACCATCTGATGTCCCAATTAAATATAAGACATTGGAATTCTTTGTCAAGTCTTATTTTATTTAATTATATGTATTTCGATTCTTAAATGCACATGACTCCAAATAATGCAAATTAGAAACTCCTTTCTAATTTCATTCGCGCTTTCGCCAAGGAGGACTTTGGGTTGTCATTTATCGAATCACATAGGACATTCTCTTCTTTTATTAGAAGTGGTAGATTCTTTATTGATCATACATTATCTCCATATACAACTTATTATACCCAAGCATACCCTTTGATATACCCTAAGGGTCTTAAGGAATAAGTCAAAGTATAACTCATCATACACAAGATACTATGATGATCTCAAGTCCAAGGATTACTTGTACTACTATCACTTCTGGAATTCCTATTGACAGGCAAATAAAACTCCATTAGGTATTCCTTAGCGAGCCACGTTCAGTGAACTTATTCTCTAATAAGCACCTACATACTTGCTTTAGTGTCTCCACACAAATGATCATGAGATCAATCATCCTCATCCGATGAGCAAGCAACGTATGTACCAATCTATCCGGATTCACTAATCCCCAATTTAGTAATCCAATGATTGGGAACTATTTTAGTTTTAAGCTTTCTAAGAATTTAAATCTCATTAGAATGATCATCATCATTATTCTAAAAGCATTGCTTAAAACTATGGGTTTATCACATATTATAAAACAGCATCATGTAGATAATTAAAAGCCTTTAATAAATTAATACTTTTTATTAATAAATGAATAAAATTGTTACAAAGTATATGCTTTATCATCAAACATGATTGGCTTGTGTGCATACTACTTACAATCTCCCACTTGCACTAAAGTCAATCGTCATGGTATCTTATACTCTTCTTCTTTAAGTGACGATTATCCTGCTGTTGGATAAGCTTTAGTTAATGGATATGTAATGTTGTTCTTGAGAGTTCACTATCTCTATAGTGATTTCCCATCTTTTAATGATTCTAATAATCAAATGAAAGTGCCTGACACATGTTTAGATCCAAGATGAGACTTAGGAACTATTCCTAGTTACGTAATGAACTTTTAATCCAAACAATCAACTTGCGACTTCATTTATAGCTATATACTTTGTCTTTATCACTAAACCAACAACCCTTTCTTTGTTTGGAACCTTTCAATTCAATTGCACCTTTGTTCAAGGTAAACCTTTACCTTAAAGTGGATTTTTCATCATCTTAGTGCATGCGAAAAACTTAAGTGCATTAAGCCCTCTAGTTTTAATTTAGACCCACCATGAATATGATCACATTCTTAGTCTTGGGTTAAGCACTTTAAGATGTTTTCAACGACTCATAGTGAACTTCTCCATAATATGGTGATCAACATCGGTCTCGTACATTTCATTGCATACATGATTGTCACTCATGCGACCTCTCTTTTCGAGAGTGCTGTGGGGACTATTAAAAGAGATACACTCCATAGCTCATCGACATGAGACATCTCTTGGAGTTTGCCATGCTAAAGCGACTTTAGCATCAAATGAATATCGTTCCTTGGGTTAAGTCGAGCATCCTCTTAAATCTATCTATATAGATTTATATCCCCAATTAAGATACTTTTCCAAATCATTCATGGAGGAATGTTTGAACAACTTTATCTTTCTTGATTGTAGCATTGGTATGTAATTCCTCATCCGTAGTATATCAACATATAATACTAGAAATTTCACGGCGCTCCCATTTGACCCTTTTGTACACACTAGAAGTCTTACCTCATCGAATGTAACTCTGGATCATCATCTTCTATGATGTGTACCTCATCATCATCATCCATGATGAATCCATACCTCTAGGTATCTTTGGTACTTATTCGATTTACAATTCGGTTGTGGTATAATAGGTCTATCTCTGAGTTCCTCTTATTTGACTTATAGTATTTTGTGGTTCTTGAACTCTTCAAGATCTATTATCCTCCCACTAGCCCCTTTTAATGATAAACACCTTTATCTTAGAAGGGCGGTGTTTCATAATAAACACCTTTTTGCTATGTAGGATTATAGAACATATGCCCTAAACTTACTTTTAGGATGTCCCACAAATCTGTACATGTCAAATTTTGTCCCAAGCTTATCCTTTTGAAACCTTTTCACATAAGTTGGACAACCCCTTATCTTAACATACTTAAGATTAGGAATCCTCCACATCCATAACTTTTATGGAGTCTTGGGGCGAATTTTGAGGTTACCATTTTAAGTAGATATCGACCATTTCTAAGACATGATCCTGAAGGATATTGGAATGTCGGTAAAATCATTTTTGGACCGCACCATGTCCAACAAGGTACGATTTTTCCTTTCGGATACATCAATCAATTATTGCATATCGAGAGGCGTCCATTGTGAGAAAACCATTTGAGATGATCTAGAAACTTATTGCACAAGTATTTATCCTTGATCTAATCAAAGAATCTTAATACTTTTGCAATTTGTTTCACATACAATTCTTTGAACCTTTCAAATAATTCACACTTGTATTTTAGCAAATACACACATTCAACTCTTTGAATGATCATCTCCTTTTCTTATACTAATTTGTTCAATATGCAAAATTATTTTCAAGTAAGTCAGTATACAAAATTTATTAAGTAATATTCGATTCTATACAAAACATTATTATTATAAATAGAACAACAATTGTTCTTAATTATAATACCAAAGATTTCATTGTCCAACAATAAAATGGAAATAATATTTTAACAAGGCTGGAATACAATAACAACTTATTGACTTAATAGATTTGCCCGTAGGCATTGCTAAACTATAAGTTTCTATGGCTAATCAAACAACCTTTGCTTCATTTTCCACACATTGGATTACTTATCTTTGTTTAACTTTCTACTTACGCTTGGTCCTTCATAAATCTATATTTATGATAACCAAAGTCGGTATCCAATACCCAAGTAGAACCTTGACTTAAAGAAAATTTTATTTTAAATCATGAACAAATTTATATTTATAACTTAGAAACTTCACTAAGCTTCTTTGGTTAGCTCTCGCAAGATGCTTCTCGCAGATTTCTTTCCGGTGTCGGGCTTATTGCGGTGGAAGCAAACTCCTTTGCTATCCGTATCAGTTTTGTTCTTATTATCCTTTGTTTATGTCTTTCTATATACCTTCTTTGAATCGTACTTCTTTTCAGAAGATCCTTTGGCCCCTACCGGTAAGACTTGATCTTTCTTGGTTGGAAAGTGACTCTCAACATTTTCAATATGTTAAGCAAATCAAATGAGGCGATATCTAGCTTGTTCATATGAAAAATTCACAACAATTGTGAAAGGAGTCAGGGAGTGAGTGCAAGATCAAATCTTGGCTCAACTCTCCATCCATGACAAAACTCGTTGTCTAATTGATCAATCAAATTGATAATGTTAAGGACTTTTTATCATCTTCAGAGTGTCATCGATCATTCTAGATCGGAAGAGCTCCTTAGATATCTCGATATCTTTCGGTCCTACTTTCCTCACCATCAACTACTTGGCGTGCGAAGTATAGTAGAAGTATCCATAGTTTCAGTTTCGATTTGAAGCTTGTTACTCATGGATACGAGCATGTTTCATTGAGCCAACTGTGAATCATTTTGCCATTTTCTAAAAGTAGCAATCTCTTCCTCAGAGGCATTGTCTACAACCATTGCAGGGATAGGCGTATTAAGGACATAAGATAGCTTTTCATTATATGAGAACTATTCTCAAATTCCTTAACCAATCCGTTTAATTTGATTGCAAGTTAATTTAGCATCTAATATGCTTCGCGATGATAGTAATTTTAGACATTGTAAAATTACGTAAATGAATTTGTAATTAACAACATTTTAACATACATTCTTTTATTAATTACCAAAATAATTTAGGTCTTGTTTTAAATTGGTATCTCTCACTATTTTCTTCAAACTATATTACCCTCACTTATATAGTTAAGCAAAATCTAATTAAAAGATTTGCTAGTGAGAATAAGGATCCCATTTCAAATGTATATAGCCTTGTGGTGACACAACAAACTATATATAAATAAATAGGTAGACAACTTTTTGTCAATTACATCAACTATGCAACTCCTTTTCTTTTGCCTCTTAGATTATTTTGATCAAGTGGTGGCACATCCGAATCAAAATTATCCATGTTAAGTCCGACCTAGCACTCCATATATTCAAAAAGAAAAATATCATCCTTGTGGTGACCTGACAAAACAATATTGTTCAATTTTCTTTATAAGTATCAAATGTGATAAATTAACATCTTAAATACTTAATACTTGCCTTGTGGTGACACAACAAACTCATATTAAATATTTAATACTCTATTAATTTTATCATGCTAGAAAGCGACGTTCGATATTCCAAATATCTTTGAGCGCTTAGGACTTAATATAAAAATTGAGGGTTTGTTATTAATTTGTCTCATCTTGTTTAGCAGCAGCGCACATATATATATAAAATACGCGTCATATTAATGAACATGCGAAGCATGTTTGCATAATATATAATATATATAGTATAAGCATGCACATATAGAATACTATATTCTACCCGGATTGATTATGGACTTTTATTCTAGTTTGGTTCACTAGAGCCACCAAGTGAACCAAAAGGTCAAACCCCAAGGTGCAAGAAATAATATTTAAATATAACTATTACATTTAAACCTGGGGCTCCATTACAAACGGGTCTTCAAGCTCTCCTTGCTCCTTGATCTCCAATTTTTCAAAATTAATTCTAACTATTCTATTACAAAACTATTTAATATAAATAGAAACCTTGATCGTGATCGAGGGAAGTACATAGGAGAGAGATAGAATTTACATTAAGAAAAATTAGAGAAGGCGAGCGTAATGCAGACCCATTTAATAAAACCCATACATTCATGCATCCAACTAAAATAAAATCCAATCATATTAATTGATAGTCCATAATCAATCTCATTTGTTATCATACACATCACCATATGCATCAATAAATAACATTCATCTTATGAATAATAAACATTTAATATATATATTGATATCATTTAATGGGCAAATTTAATTAGTATAAAATCTAATTTTTGAATAAAAATAAACTCCTTTATTTAAATCCAAATTTAAATCAAAATAAAACTATTTTATTTTAATTTATCCAATTTTGAATAAAATAAACTATTTTATTTTAATTAAAATCTTTAATCAAAATAAACTCCTTTATTTTAATTAATTATGGAATCCAATTCCATGTAATAAAAAAATTGATTAAAATAAACTCTTTTATTTTAAATAATTATGGAATCCAATTCCATGTTAAAAAAAAACTTTTATTAAAGGAAACACGGATATTCTTTTTCCTATTCACAAATAAACTCCTTTATTTTGAATAATATGAAATCTTATTTCATATTTAAATAAACTCTTTTATTTAAGGAAATTAGGATTATCTTTCCTATTCACAAATAAACTCTTTTATTTTGAATAATATGAAATTTTATTTCATATCTAAACAAACTCCTTTATTTAAGGAAAGATGGATTTACTTCCCTATTCACAAATAAACTCCTTTATTTTAGGAAAAATAAAATCCAATTTCAACTCCAATTAGTTATTATGGAATCCAATTCCAACTCTAATTAGTTAGCATGAAATTCTAATTTTAAAATTAAAATAAATCTTTTAATTTTAAGATTAAAATAAACCTTTTATTTTAATATTAAAATAAATTTTATTTTAATTATAAAATAATTAATATATATATATATTATATTAAATAGTATAATATATATATATATAATACCCGTATTTATTAAAACATATATTATATATATATAATATATATATTACCGAGATAACTATATATATATATATATTATATATATATATAACATATACTGTAGTAATCATGATGCACGGAAATGCCAACATTTTTTTTTTTTTTTTTATGGCCGAATTAATCTTTATTTTCTTGAAAAAACGTGCCTTGTTAACATGCTTCAAAAATTAAACTTACCGTGGCCTTATTTCCGTGAATGACCCACGAATTCAGTATATATATAAAAAAAACTGTTTCCGAAAACAGTTTTCGGATTTTTTTTTTTTTATTTTATTTTATTTTTTAAATTTTATACAATAAAATTATGCCCAATAAAATTGTTCTAAACACATATCAACATACATATCAAATCGAACAATTAATAATTCGCATAAAGGTTTGGCTCGATGATGCATTTAGGTTTGTAATATTCATATATATGTAATCAAATTGCATAAAAAGTGCTGAGCGTGTAAAATCGAGTTTAAAATTTTTACAAACCATATACCCGGATCACCCTTTATGCACAATTATTAATTAAGCGAAAAGATAAAGAATAAATCATACCCTTGAAGATCGAGCTTCCTCGAAGTACAAGTTCACCTCAAATCCTTTCGCGTTCAATCTTGATTCCACCGGGTTTGGTTCCTTCCTTTGATCAACGTTAGCCACCCAAATGTTTGGCCTCAGAGGTGATCCACCAAGGAATAATAATGATTCAAGAAGAAGGGATATTGGCTCAACCCTAGTTTTCTATCTCATAGAAAGGCGTGATTCTCCAACAAATTGGAATTATGTCGTTGTAAAAAGTCAACAACCGCCACACCCATAATAAGACTCTTCTTATTTATAGATGTGGGCCACCCACCTTAACAATTAAGGAATTGGGTTTTATTTAATTAATTAAATTCTTTTAATTAATTAAGCTCCCTAATCTTATTAGGGATAATTAATTAAACTCTTTTAATTAATTTAACCTCCTAATCTTATTAGGAATAAATGAGAGTACTTATATTAAATTAATTCCTAAACTCTTTTAGAAATTAAAATAATAATAATTGTAATAATATTAATAAGACTCCTCTTATTAATTTATATTTAATATTTCTAAAATATTAAATAATAAATATTAAGCTATTTAATTTATTCTATCACCATAGATTAAATTAAATATACATAACATATATTATTACGATTATGCCATTAACTTCTTAAATAATTATTCTTCCTTTTATGGTGTGACCCTTTAGGTTCTCCATATTAAACCGGTTGTGAATAAATCAATTACAACAATTTAATCTTATTTAAATAAATAAATTAAATAATTAATTTATTTAAATAAATAATATTTATTCTACAATAGGGATAAGCCTCCTCCTAGCGATCAGCGACTTTCCGGATAATATAGATTTCAACATTAATCATAAAAGAACCTTTGAGTAAATGGTTACTGCATAATTCAATCCTTCCACCATACAATGTCCCAATTAAATATAAGACATGGAATTCATGTCAAGTCTTATTTTATTTAATTATATGTATTTCGATTCTTAAATGCCTGACTCAAATAATGCAAATTAGAAACTCCTTTCTAATTTCATTACGCCTTAGCCGAGGACTCTTTGGGTTGTCATTTATCGAATCACATAGGACATTCTCTTCTTTTTTATTAAGTGGTAGATTCTTTATTGATCATACATTATCTCCACGTATACAACTTATTATGCCCAAGCATACCCTTTGATACACCCTAAGGGTCTTATGGAATAAGTCAAAGTATAACTCATCATACACAAGATACTATGATGATCTCAAGTCCAAGGATTACTTGTACTACTATCACTACTGAGGAATTCCTATTGACAGCAAATAAAACTCCATTAGGTATTCCTTAGCGAGCCACGTCAAATGAACTTATTCTCTAATAAGCACCTACATACTTGCTTTAGTGTCTCCACACAAATGATCATGAGATCAATCATCCTCATCCAATGAGCAAGCAACGTATGTACCAATCTATCCGGATTCACTAATCCCCAATTTAGTAATCCAATGATTGGGAACTATTTTAGTTTTAAGCTTTCTAAGAATTTAAATCTCATTAGAATGATCATCATCATTATTCTAAAAGCATTGCTTAAAACTATGGGTTTATCACATATTATAAAACAGCATCATGTAGATAATTAAAAGCCTTTAATAAATTAATACTTTTTATTAATAAATGAATAAGATTGTTACAAAGTATATGCTTTATCATCAAACATGATTGGCTTGTGTGCATACTACTTTCAATTGAATAGTGTTACTATAAAACCAATAATTAGTCCTAGAAATACTTAAACACTTGGATGAACTTCGAATATGAAATACAGCGAGATATAAGTTGAAAGTTAACACAATAAAATTGAACATTGTGTATATATAATAGGAAGGGTTATGAGATGTAGAGTAAAGTTTACATTACAACTACTATGCATTGCTATATGACTAATAGTTGATGTGTATGATTATATAATTGTGTAGGGCACGTGAAGAGCAGATAACTGTAAGCTGTTAAACTGTTATTGGTAAACAACGATCAAGGCAAGTCTTTCAGTTCCTATTTGCTATGTGAATTTGATTGTTTTAAATCTTTATTGCACGGAGCATGATGTGTTATATATATGTTGAATGTATGAAATGTTAAAGTTAACTTATGAATACGTTGATTGAGTAAAGCATGTTGATTGAGTAAGGAACTCAATCTTTATACTTGTTATATGAACTGTAACATGTATGTTATGTTAGTCCAATGTTTATGAGATATATATTGAGCATGTTATTATGTGTTATGTGATGCATAAAAACTGTTAGATTTTGCTGGGCTGTCGAGCTCAACCTTGCAAATAACCACTTTTGCAGGTTCAAGATTCAAGGTAAAGTTATGTGTTACTTGAAAGACATGAATCAGATGTGATACTTGAAGATTTATACACTTTGGTTGTGTTATTATTATTTGAACCATGTTTAAGGTTCCGAATAATGTATTAATGTTGAATTGTAATATCGTTTTGCGATGTAAACTAGTGTAGTATTAAAATGATTCTGAGATATTTAGATGTAAAGGTTGAAGGTTTTGCGAATGAGGATAGTTTGTAATAGAAAATTTTAATTATTCCGCAAATTTCAAAGGTTGTATTATCGTTTAATGATGTAAAATTAGAGGTTGAATGTATTATTAATGACCAAAGTCGAGAATTAAATTGTATGAATTTTGGGGTCGTTACACTACTAATGCAAATATCTGGACTGTCACTCCGTTCCCCGACTAGTCCCAGCTATATTCTCATTTCCTGAAGAGAACAATGAAAGCAAAGGGTGAGCTCAACTGGCCCAGTAAGAAATATTATGACTAAGATAATGTAGAATAAATTATCATTAGTCTTCTACAATGTTAAACTGATAAAATATAATAAACATCAAGTTTAACTGCAGCGGAACAAGCAATCCATTAAAAGAGTCAAGTATAGCATGAAATCTACTATCTTCTATGATTTAAAAAGTTTATCATCAATTTTATCGCTGAGACTCAACTTAATAAATAATCCACATCATCGAATCACCCATGCACTACGGCCAAGGATATTCATTAGTATCACGACCACGAATTATCCATGCACTACGGGCCAATGATATCTGTGTTTTCATCAATGGTCATGATCATGCCAACCACTGTCCATCAATGCACTACGGGACAATGATGACTTTTATTGCATCATTTGTAATATTACGATCATGATTATACCGAATAATCCCTGGTCCTAATCATACCAAGTCCATCTATGCACTACGGGCCACAGATGACTTTTATCATAATATAAACATGAGGATGATGACAATGATATAAGAATTCAATTAAAAAAAATAAAGGATAAATTTTAAAAGATTTATAATTTAATTTATCCAGAATTCAATAATGTCCAAATTGTCAACATGATACTGCTTTGTGGAGTAAAATTCAAGAATAATATTGTATCAAAAATGATTTGGATCGAAAAAAAATTAATTTTTGTCATAAATAGTACCCCATGTGAATAGTACCCGAGTGAATAGTACCCCATGAATAGTACTTCAAGAATAGTAACCTCGTGAATAGTACTCCATTATGAAAAAGTTAAAACTTATCAAGAATGCTCAAAATAATATTTCCATGAAAAGATACTGGATAAAGCACAAATATCAAGGATATTCTACTAATTTCATGGAGTATAGAAGCCAAAACTTTAACAAAATGAGTGTAGAATTTGAAATCTGAAACGAAATAATATTACTTACATACTACAGAGTATAGAAGAAAATATTATTTCATATGAATACTGAACAAAAACAATATGCCTTACCTTAAAAAGAAGAGTACTCCAACTGGTATAGTGGGGATATTCTTGAAGAAAACTTTCACTATTTTCTACGCTCAAAGCTTTCTAAAGCTCAAAAGAAATACGCTCAATATTATAGAAGAAGAATTCTCTGATTCTGGTGTGATTTTTAATTCTAACTAAGCATCCTATTTATAGGAGAATGGAAAGGATACTATTTGGACGCATAGTAAAGGAAAAGTCACGGGCGACGTTCGACTGAATTTTCTAAAAAATTTTGATTTTACTATGATGTACTATGCAATAAAATATTCTAATAAAATAAAAACTTTTGAATAGAATATTATATATATATATAATAACAAAATAGTACTCCTTCCCGTGATAAACCTATCTTCCCCCCCCCCCCCCATAAGTCAATACACACATGCTTTATATTATATATATACATCCACCATCACATGTCATCCTTATATTTTTTTCTTACATCTCGTGATTCCTCCCCACCACAAAAATCCACTGACATAACAAACATATATATATAAATTTAATATACTTATATATATATATATAAACAAAACTGAGATAAATTCTACCGACAGTTTTGAAAAATGGTTAAGTGGGGGGTCCAAATAATAAGAAAAATTTGCATCAAATACTTCATAAAAATTCCCTCAATATTTTTAAAAACATTTATTCATCATTATTATAACTCGCAATATTAACAACCAAATCGTTCAGGACAGAGGAGGCTTTCCGATAAGGATTTTTCCCTATTGGCGCGCAATTAGGTGACCAAACCCCTTTCCTCGATAGAACTTTCTAGACATTGTTAATTATGCAGATAATAATATGAATAACTTGTCATCTCAATTATTGATTTAATAATATAAAAAATATTAAAAATAATTGAATCAAATAACGTGAGATACTATGCAGCAATTACTGTAGAAATAATTGAATAAAACTGAGTGACTTCTCACGTAAGCATTAATAATCAATACCGTGTGCTAATATGCAACCACTCATATTACTGTACTTTTAACACCAGGTATTTCAACAGTTAACGGTAAAACTTTCGTCATTATTTTTATAAAAGGATATTTCTGTCATTTTCTCATTCCGACAATAATTCTGTTGTGGGGTCCACCAATGATTGTGCCGTTGTACGGATATTCCCTGTTAAAACGAATATTCTCCGACCAATCGAATATTTTTATAATAACTTACTTACTTTGAAAAATTTATAAATATTACCCACAACTATAACATTATATCAAATCCACACCATAATATTCAAAAATGATATTTATAGAAAATTCATCTTTATTCATAAAAGTTGGGGTCTTACAACATCCCCTTTTGATGAAATTTTGCCCTCAAAATTAGGGTACGTACCTGGAATGTCGAAGAGGTGAGGATACCTTGATTTTATTTCTGATTCTAACTCCCAAGTCATTTCTTCAACATTGTGGTTTCTCCACAAAACTTGGACTTGAGGTATAACCTTGGAGCGTAGAATATGTTCCTTCTTATCCAAGATTTTAACAGATACCTCTTCATATGTTAAATGTTCCGCTATTTCATCCGGTTCTAACTCAATAATATGGTTCGGGTCTTCCACATATTTACGTAACATAGATATGTGAAAAACATTATGAACACGAGACATTCTTGGCAGTAAGGCGAGTCTATAGGTTGTTCCTACTCGATCGAGAATTTTGAATGGGCCAATGAATCAAGGATTGAGCTTTCCTCTCTTTTCAAATCTTGTAACCCCTTTCCATGGAGCAACACGTAACAACACATGCTCTCCAATATTGAATTCCACGTCTTTTCGATGAAGATCAGCATAACTCTTTTGTCGATCTTGTGAGGTTTTTATACGTTTTCAGATCATTTGAATCTTTTCTGTAGTCATACATACCAACTTCGGTCCCAACAACGTTGCTTCACCCGCCTCATCCCAGCATACTAGAGAACGACACTTGCATCCATACAACGCCTCGAATGGAGCCATGCTGATACTTGCTTGATAACTGTTGTTGTAGGAGAATACCACTAATGGCAAGAACTTGTCCCAACTTCCTTTGAAGTCAAGGACACAGAGTCTTAATAAATCCTCCAGAGATTGAATAGTCCTCTCTGATTGCCCGTCCGTTTGAGGATGATAAGTCGAACTGAATCGTAAATCCGTGCCCAAAGCTTTTTATAAACTAACTCAAAACCGTGAAGTGAATCTTGGGTCTCGATCAGAAACTATGGATACTGGTATTGTAATATCCTAGATTTTATATGTAATTTAATAATTATCAATAAACGAACTTATATAAAACTTTTGGGTGATTTCATTTATTAGATGTATATATGTTGTACTTATATGTGTTATTTTAAGATATGTGATGAGATGTATTTAAATGGTTGGTTTAGTTTTATTTAACTATTTAAATTGATTAAGTGGGAAATTATTTTATTTATTACGTGGGATGGTATTAAATCATGAGATGGAGTTTGGAGCGGAATTTAGAGACGCGGACTGCGTATTCGAGTTCAGAACGTCAAAATTAATCAGGATAGACTGTAACCACAAAAAAGTGTCACGGTTGACTTTTTGGTCAAAGTCAACCAGTTGACTTTTTCGAGGCAAAAGTCAACTACGAATTTCAGAGGTGAATTTGACTAAACGGATAGTCCCATGACATTCGGAATGTCGACTTTAGTAAGAATCGATATAAGTTTCGCAACGTTCGGCTACGAAGGGCAAAATGGTCAAAGTAATTTATTAATTGATTATTATAATGTTTTATTTAAACAAGTCAGCAGCGGAGCCCTTTTGACTCATGAATTGGGACAAGGGAGGGAGTATACGTATATTACATAATAGCTAAGGTGGGAGTCCTTTATTTTATTCCTTAAAACCAAAATCCTTTCATTTTTTCTAACTCCCACATTCTTCCTATTAATTAACTAAATTATTGTATTATTAAGTATTATGAGTAACTAATAATTAGAGTTGGGGGTTATGGGAATCAAATGACTCTATCAAGCTATACATATATACACATCATTCAAACATCCTTTTCTTTTAAGAAAATTCCACCAAGTGAGTAAGCATGGAGAGAAATTGAGAGTGATAGATAGTGTGGTGGTATTATGAAGTATTGGGGAGTCTAAACAAGCAAGTGAGGAGGATTTTCAAAAGCTAAACAAGAAGAAATTTGCACCAAGTAAGCAACTCATGAACTTTTATATGTTTTCAAGGGAAATGGCTAGAAAATGATTCTTAGTTGCTAATTTATTCAAATTATGGTAATTTAGTGAGTTTATTTGTTGTAATATGTTCATATATGTTAGTAGATGGGATCTGACAGTAGGAATCGAATCCATGCATGCTAGAATAAAAATCATGATATTTCTCAAAGTTGGTTAAAAAGTGTAATCAGTGATTTTCAGGTTTTTCGGAGCCTTGGATTTGTTGTTATATGACTCGATTAGCGTATATAATAATTTTATAAAATAGTATGTAGTATGAAGTCTAATATGTCTTAAATTTCGTTAGAATCGGAGATATAATGAGCAAGTTATGAAAATCATACGCAAGCATGTTCATATCAAAATCTACAGAAAATGTAAAGCCCCCAAATTCAGGTACTTGAAACCCGAACTCGATGCTTCACGATACCATTTCTATGAGCGGAATAATACTAATAATAATAATAATAATAATAATATAAATTTTAAACTTAATTTACATATCAGAGTCTATTACCAAGTACACAACCTTTAAACATTCATTACAATACATGATAAATAATATATATCATTCTTATCTTAATAAAACCAAACTATTGCATAATATATAGCATAATCCTCATTAAGCAACTTTCCCTTTTCCTTTGTTCTTGGCAGAGCCTTCAGGTTGTTCACACTTAGCTGAAAACATTTAAATTAAGCAAGGATGAGCATTTGAGTGCCCAGGAAGTAATAACAATTATAAATATTAGCTGGAATGATTAAATGTTTTTCTTTGTACTACCCTTCTACAACGAATCAATAGTTGTGAAGTAATATGATCCAATAGTAACAATATATTAATTTTATATCAAGTTTTTGAAACTACGTACTGACTATAACTAGGGTTAAGGTGACATACTATGAACATTTTTTTCATTTTTCGAATAGGTTTAATAGAACTTCATCCGCAAACCGTTATAACTTACGGGCACGAGGGTGATCAGCCCGTTATGCCCTGTATTGATCAATACTACATGCAAGAACGATATTATCGTTCACTTTGTCTGTCTTGGCGCATAAAAGTTTTCCCATGTTTGGGATGTTCATACTTAGTCGGAAATCCGAACCAAAACAATTTGATTGGATACAAAAAGATTTTATCATATTCAACGATATTTCTAAATTTGTGTCTAGCTGATTAAATAGCTTAGACGACTTTTACTTAATGTATACATACTGGCAATCAATAGGTGTGTGTGTGTGTGTGTGTGTGTGTGTGTGTATATATATATATATATATATATATATATATATATATATATATATCAACATGTGATTAAATACAATGATTATCTAAGTAGGGACACTTGTATAACCATAATTAGAAATTAACGAACAGAATAAATATCTGAATAATAATATAATACTATGTTGATAATCAATGATCGGATATAATATATATAATAATAGGGTTAATATTCTGGAACAATAATAATATAATTCTGAAACTTTCTTACTCATGTCCATTGCATAAAGAAAATGCAAAGGTAGGATACTTGCCTGGTCTACTGCTTACAATACGCAACTTAGCTTTTATCTTTCGTATAACAACCTATCAGTAATAAGATCATTTTAATGATTAGAATAACATATCGTAGCACAGAGCACTGCTATTTGTAGTCCGCACATAACCTAATCACATTGTTACACATATTCAACAGTCATTGAATCACAGACAAACATTAATACAGTCAAAATATCTAAGTTCAGATCAATTTCTAAAACATGTCGGTGTACCGACAACTTTATCGGGTAATTATCGAGTCTAAGACTATTCTAAAGTTCAATATCTGTAAGTATCTGTCATATTATTTTTAAATGACTTGTAATAATTTTTAAACATTTATCATAATTTAACATGAATTTTCAAACACCGGAATCATTATTAAATGATTTAAATATTAAATAATTCTATTATCATTAATATTTAATTAATATTAAACTATTAATGAAACCATTGCCAAAATATTAAAGTTATTTATAATAACTCAAAATATTTTTAAAGTATTAATATTACCCTTAAATGATTTTTAAAATATTTAAAATCATTTTTAAATAATTACCATTAATATTTAAATATTAATGTACTATTTATCAAAATATTAAAAGTCATTAAGTATAACTTAAAATATTTTTAATTCATTTATATCCTTTTAAATGATTTTTAAATTAATAAAACCATTTTAAAACTATTTATTTAATATAATTATTAAATAAATTTAATATCATTAATATTAAATTAATATCATTAATATTAAATTATTAATGAAATTATCCTTTAAATATTAAAAGTTATATTTTATAACTTAAAATATCTTTAAACACTTTATTTTCATTTAAAATGATTTTTATAATATTAAAATCATTTTTAAACTAATTTATTTAATATAATTATTAAATAAATTTAATATCATTAATAATAATTAATTAATGAAATTTACCTTTAAATATTGAAAGTTATATTTTATAACTTAAAATATTTTAAATACCTTATTATTATTTAAAATGATTTTTAATATAATAAAATTATTTTTAATTTATTTATTTAATTTATTTATTAAATAACTTAATTATCATTAATATTAATTTATTAATGAATTTCATCACAAAATATTAAAAGTTATTAAAATAACTTAAAATATTTTCTTATACCATAATATAATTTTAAATGATTTTTCAAATAATAAAATCATTTTTAAATAATTTATTTAATATAATTATTAAATAAATTAAATACTTTTAATATTTCAAAAATATTAAATATTTATAAATATGAAAAATTATTAAAAACTAATTTTAGACTTTAAAATAATTTTTAGTAATTTAATTTTATATTTTAATAATTAAAAACTAATTTTCTATAATTATTTAATAAAAATATTTAATTTTAGAAATAAAATGTAAGCTAAAAGATCGCTATATAGCGACAGGCTGTAACTGTCTATATAGGTGTTCTTCATGTTCTTCATCAAAACCGAAAAAAAATTAAGTATGGATTCTGAGGGAGAAAGTGAGTTTGACCAGTTTAATTTAGTGTGTATTATGTTTTACGGGCTATGTTGTTGGTCAGATCGTGTAGTGCTAATGTTAGACTACATGATCCAACAACAAACATGATCATACAACACATATAACAAAAGAGATCTGAGCCTCAAAAGTGGGTGTCAGAGATGTTCTTCATTTCTGGGTTACCAAGAAATGAAGAAGCGATTCGAGCGGCCACTTTTGGGCTTCCACTACTTGTTGTTCTTGAAATGTTTATGTGATATATAAGTTTCAAGTGTGTAGCCAACATGACAAAGAAGAGATCTATCACACTAGATCAACAAAACAACAATAGATCACGTAGATCTATGTCGGTCAAACCATGTCGAGGCGACATGTTCATGGCGTTTTACGGGTTACCTAGAAAAAAACTTTCATGATCGTCTTCGGCTTGGTTTGTTTTGTCCCACTATAATCACCATATTTGATGTTTAGAAGATTTATAAAGGCATAAACATGTAGTATATATAACATACTACAACTTAGATACAAAAACAAACAAAACAACAACAAACAATATAAGATCAAACCTTTAAACCTCTTATGGGTATCGTTTTTGGTCAAGTTCGGGTTACCCAGAAAACACCGATCATCACGTCATGGTCGGTCAACGACTTTTTGACCACGAATATCTTGAAATCTAGATGATATATATATGCATTGATTCAAGTTCCGGATCAAAGATCTCATATCATACTACACAAATACAAACCTTAAAACAACAAAATCAATAAAAATGACTTTGAGATCTAGGAGGTCCGACATTTGGTTGTCGAACACAAAGAAAATTTTCAGATTTTGTAAAACATCTAGATCCGAGCCTATAGATGTTATGGATCTAACATCTATCAACCAGATCATCATAATAGACTCCATACAACATATATTTAAAACAATAAAACATAACATTTAACATAAGATTAAATTCGAGATGATATAGTTGGGTTTTTTATACCTTTACTTTGATCAATTTTGATTCAAGGCTTTCTGATTTGATATGTGTGTGTTGGGGCTTGGTTTTGGGACCTGAAATGCTATAAGAATTTTGTGGGTTTGAGAGAGAGAGATTTTGGTTGAGTGTTTGTGCAAAATGAGCTAAAAAATACTTTTCTCTCTCTCCAATCTATATATATATAAGATAGATGCAATGTATGGATGATATAATATGATCGATTCTTTGGAGTTTTTTAGTCACATGGGGTAGTTAAGTTTGGTCACCAACTCTAGTACTTGGCAATTTTGACAAGTTTCATCCAATAATGCAAAGGAGGGTATTTTGGTCAATTGGCTTGAAATTTTAATGGCCAAATTGTAATCTTGACAAACCCTTAGGGTTTAACCCTTAGGGTTTAACCCTAAGGTTTTAATAAAAATAATTTATAGGATTTTCATTTGGGGGTTTAAAAAAAAATAAATTTTAGTTTCTAAAATTTGTAATTAGGGTTTCCTTAATTAGATTAGATTTTCTAATTACATATACAGAAACATTAGGGTTTAATTATTTACTAATTATAGTTAATCTTGCTAATTTAGCAATTAGGTTTTATAATTAGTAATTAGGTTTTATAATTACTAATTATTAGGTTACTAAATATAAAAATTAGGGTTTCTAGAAATTTGTAATTAGGGTTTTTAAAAATTAGGGTTCTCCATAATTAGGGTTAAATATCTACTATTATATTCGTTAATCACATTAAGTGATTACATAATTTTTTAAGCTTGTATTTAGATTTTTGAATTAGGTTTTCCAATTTTGAAATTAGGGTTTCTATTTTTTAGAAATTAGGGTTTCTAAATTTTAATTAGGGTTTACCTAATTAATCATATAATTATATAATATAACATAAATCATATAACACGATTATATAACAAATCTTGAATTTCCCATTTGAATTTAAAAATAGGGTTAAACAAATTAATGCTATGGTTTTAACATTATACACCATAATTGACCAACCATTATCAATACACACATATAATACATATTTATAGCATCGAAAAATCAAAATATAATTAATATTATATTATTATTATTCATTCCTTGATCAAAATCCAAAATTAGGGTTTGGATTCCATATCTAATTTATCTTTCATATATAACATTATTAATTAAGTTAAAAATAATTAACTTAATTAATCTAAAATAAATTCATATAATAAAATAAAATAATTATTATAATAATTCTATAATCATTTCATATATTATTTAAATAATATATAATTATATTTTCATGGAAAATAATTAATAAAAACATTTCTCTTATAAAATTAATTATTATAAGAATATAATTTATAAAAATCAATAATTCTAAAATAAAATTATTTGCAATAATTAATGTAATAAATAAATTTTTATTTATCACATAAATACATATACACATTATCTTGGCACATATTCCCCATATTTATAAAATAAAAAAAAAATTATACAAGAAATTTCTAATTTATTTATATAAAAAATATCGGGTTGTTACATTCACCCTCCCTTATAAAGATTCCGTCCCCGGAATCACCGTTTTAAAACCTATACATACAAGGGTACATAGCATACACAATCATTGCAAGTAGATCTCGATCATAATTTGATTCAACTAATCTTTAACTATTCACATAAAGCTTGTCTATCTGATTAAACGGAAAAAAAAAATTGATTTCTAAAAGAACTCAAATTCCTCCTTCAAAATTTCTTTATAAAATAATTTACTTTATATATGAAAATCATGTAAAAGAAAATAAAAGTTATACGAATAATACCTGGAGTTCCATTGCCATCTACCATCGTATCCTGGACCGTCATGTTATAGACTCTCGTAGTAGATTTTGTTGGCTTGTTTGATGAAATCGGTCCTGTGATTGCTAAAGTCCCATTGCCCTTGCCAGTATTCACACTATGTGCCTCCATTTTCCTCTTCGGACAATCCTTCACCTCGTGTTCAGTCGACTCGCACAAAAAACACCCACTGTTCATTCTTGGATTGGGGCAGTTGGGAGAGATATGTCCCTCCTGCCCGCACTTATAGCATACAAACTTCCCCTTCAGACATTCCCGAGAGTGGTTCTTTCCACAAGTCTTACAATGTACCGCTGGCTTCTTAACACCTTCCTATTTCACCTGGACATTTCCAAAGTAGTTCCCATTCCTTTTGCTATTACCACTTTTACTTCTACTATTAATTTCTGCCTTCCCAGTTCCTTCGACCTTACCCTTGTTCTTTCTCTCCTTGTTGTAGAGGCTCATGGCCTCACTCCCCTCCTCGGCTATGATAGCCTTTTTCCATGAGTGCTGCAAATGTAGGAATCTACAACACCGCCACCTTGTGATAGAGCCAGGGTTTTAATCCCAGCTTAAACCTTCTAGCTTTCCTAGCCTCCGTATCAACTTGATGCGGAGCGAACCTAGCCAACTCATTAAATTTTGTGGCATACTCTGCAACAGTCATATTCTCCTGCTTCAACTCTAAAAATTTCACCTCCATCCTAGCCTGCATACTGGACGAGAAATAGTTCTCGAAGAACAGTGTCTTAAACCTATCCCAGGTAACTACTCCTTCTCCTGCCCTCACCTGATTTGCTTCCCACCAAAAGTTCGCATCTCCCTTCATCATATAAGTGGCAAAAGCTGTCTTTTGCCCCTCAGCTGCCCTAGCTATCACGAATGCTTTTTCAATCTCTTTAACCCAAGTTTGGGCTTCAACAGGGTCAGTTATCCCTTTAAATTCTGGTGGTCCTACAGCCTTAAAATCTTTAAAGTTCGCCAAACGATTGTCCGGCTGGTTCCCTGCGACTGGTATCCCTTGCTGCATAGCTTGTGCTACCATGTTTGCAAAGTGTTGCATGGGGTCTGCTTGTTGTTGTCCCTCAACGTTATTGACAGATTCTTCTGCCTTTTGGTTTCGAGTTTGACGTCTTGGCGGCATTATCTGGTTAAGTAAAACCATAAATTATACTTTAATTATTAACTTACATTCTAAACCTTATCGCATAAGTTTAATATATTAAAATTGTTTCATTAGTCAAACATAGATTCATATTCATTTAGCGAATACTTTACATAGCATAGCACATTCTGCTTTAAACATCAGTTATCCCTTTGTGACCACAAAAGTCAGGATTTACAACCTTGACTAATACAAAAGTTGGGAACATTACATTACACAGACTACTTATCATATATATTACATTAAACACACTTACACAACAGAACCTATACTACCTATTTACTACGCCTTTTTCTTGGATAACATTTCGCCTGATGACCTTCTATCCCACAGATAAAATATGCTCCCGGTTTATATTCGGGACAATAAAGAGTGGTATGTCCCTCATATCCGCAAAGATAACATATCTTTTTCCATTTCTTCTTATCGGATTTTCCTAAGTCATGGTCTTCTATATTTCTTCTCCCCTTCTTGCTCGGAGCTGCACACGATGTGTTGCTTGTGGCTCCCATCTGTTTAATTTGAATTTTAAGCTTATCTTGTTATTCCATTGTTTCTAGTAAGGCTTTTTGCAACTGACTATTTAGCAACTTTTCTATTTCCCACAGCTTTTCCAGAGAAGAAACCTTATTCCTTAGATCCTGCACCTCCGTTGATGCTTGATCAGCTTTAACTTTAGTGTCTGAATCACTATCTATCAGTTTCACCATTTTTGGATCTGGTACTACGTTTTCTACAATAATCACCTCGTCCGAGTTGTTTTCATTGTGAGCCTCTATTTCAGCTATTGGCTTCAATATTAGCTCGGGTGTATGGATTTGATCCTTCTTTATGCTATAAGCATATAACAAGCATTTTCCACCAGACATCTACACACATAAATTATCTTGATTAGCATATAGTATATGCACACAGCAAATAATAGTTTTATATAAGTTATCTTTTATTTTATTTGACGATGAATTTATTCAATTCATCTCCTTTTAAAATCTATATGATTTATTTATATTTTTAACGTTTCCCTCTGTTCTAAGGTTATAGCCTAAGGTCTATCCCACCTAAGGTTTCTAACCCTAATCTCTGATACCAACCTGTAAAGCCCCCAAATTCAGGTACTTGAAACCCGAACTCGATGCTTCACGATACCATTTCTATGAGCGGAATAATACTAATAATAATAACAATAATATAAATATTAAACTTAATTTACATATATCGAGTCTATTCCCAAATGTATGTAACCTTTAAACATTTATTACAATACATGATAAATAATATATATATATATCATTCATTATCTTAATAAAATCAAACTATTACATATATATAACATAAATCTCATTCAATGAACTTTCCTTTCCTTTGTTTTGTTCTTGGAGAGCCTTCGGTTGTTCACACTTTATTTGAAAACATTTAAATTAAGCAAGGATGAGCATTTGAGTGCCCAACAAGTAATAAAAATTATAAATATTAGCTGAAAGGATTAAATGTTTTCTTTGTACTACCCTTCTACAATGAATCAATAGTTGTGAAGTAATCTGATCCAATAGTAACAATATATTAATTTTATATCAAATTTTTGAAACTACGTACTGACTATAACTGGGGTTAAGGTGACATACTATGAATATTGTTTTCAATTTTCGAATAGGTTTAACAGAACTTCATCCGCAAACTGTCATAACTTACGGGCACAAGGGTGATCAGCCCGTTATGCCCTATATTGATCAATACTACATGCAAGAACGATATTATTGTTCACTCTGTCCGCCTTGGGCGAATAAAAGTTTTCCCATGTTTGGGATGTTCATACTTAGTCGGGAATCCGAACCAAAATAATTTGATTGGATATAAAAAGGTTTTATCATATTCAACGATATTTCTAAATCTGTGTCTAGCTAATCAAATAGCTTAGATGACTTTTACTTAATGTATACATATCGCAATCAATATGGTATAAAATATATATATATATATATATATATATATATATATATATATATATATATCAACATGTGATTAAATACAATGATTATCCAAGTGGGGACACTTGTATAACCATAATTAGAAATTAACGAAATGTAATATATATACGAATAATAATATAATATCATGTTGATAATCAATGATCGGATATAATATATATATAATAGGGTTAATAATGCAGTACAATAATAATATAATTCGAAACTTTCTTACTCATATCCATCAGATAAAGAAAATGCAAAGGTAGGATACTTGCACAGTCTGCCGCTTACAATATCTGACTTAGTTTTTTTATCTTTTATATAACAACCTATTAGTAATAAGATCATTTTCTTGATTAGAATAACATATCATAACACATAATAATTCTTTATTTTGTAATAAAGACATAACCTAATCACATTGTCACACATATTCAACGATCGTATGAATCACAAACAAACATTAATCTATCAAAATATCTAAGTTCAGATTAATTTCGAAACATGTCGATTGTATCGAACGACTTTATCGGGTAATTATCGAGTTTAAGACTCTATTCTAAAGTTCAATATATCTCGTAAGTATCATCATATATTATTTTTAAATGACTTATAATAATTTTTAAACATTTATTATAATTTATCATGATTTTTTTCAAACACGAAATCATTATTAAATGATTTAAATATTAAACAATTCTATTATCATTAATATTTAATTAATATTAAACTATTAATGAAACCATTGCCAAAATATTAAAGTTATTTATAATAACTCAAAATATTTTTAAAGTATTAATATTACCCTTAAATGATTTTTAAAACATTTAAAATCATTTTTAAATAATTACCATTAATATTTAAATATTAATGTACTATTCCTCAAAATATTAAAAGTCATTAAGTATAACTTAAAATATTTTTAATTCATTTATATCCTTTTTAAATGATTTTAAATTAATAAAACCATTTTAAACTATTTATTTAATATAATTATTAAATAAATTTAATATCATTAATATTAATTAATTATTAATTAAATTATTATGAAATTATCCTTTAAATATTAAAAGTTATATTTTATAACTTAAAATATCTTTAAACACTTTATTTTCATTTAAAATGATTTTTATAATATTAAAATCATTTTTAAACTAATTTATTTAATATAATTATTAAATAACCTTAATATCATTAATAATAATTAATTAATGAAATTTACCTTTAAATATTGAAAGTTATATTTTATAACTTAAAATATTTTTAAATACCTTATTATTATTTAAAATGATTTTTAATATAATAAAATCATTTTTAATTTATTTATTTAATTCATTTATTAAATAAATTAATTATCATTAATATTAATTTATTAATGAAATTCATAACAAATTATTAAAATTCATTAAAAATAACTTAAAATATTTTCTTATACCATAATATAATTTTAAATGATTTTTCAAATATTAAAAAATTTTTAAATAATTTATTTAATATAATTATTAAATAAATTAAATACCTTTAATATTTCAAAAATATTAATTATTTCTGAAATATATTAAAAATTATTAAAAACTAATTTTTCAGACTTTAAAATAATTATTAGTAATTTAATTTGTATTTTTAATAATTAAAAACTAATTTTCTATAATTATTTAATAAAAATATTTAATTTTAGAAATAAACTATCGCTAAAGACTACCTATAGCGACAGAACCGTCGCTATAGGTGTTCTTCATGTTCTTCATCAAACCTAAAAAATCAAGTCAGCTACCGAGTGACCAAGTTTGACCAGGTTTAATTTAGTGGGTATTGTGTTTCTGGGCATGTTGTTGGTCAGATCGTGTAGTGCTAATGTAAGACTACATGATCCAACAACAAACATGATCATACAACATGTAACGAAAGAGATCTGAGCCTCTAAAATGGCTGTCAGAGTTGTTCTTCATTTCTGGGTTACCAAGAAATGAAGAACAGTTCGAGTGGCCACTTTTGGGCTTCCGCTACTTGTTGTTCTTGAAACATTTGTGTGATATAGTGGGTGCAGTGTGTAGCCAACATGACAACGAAGAGATCTATCACACTAGATCACTAAACCAACAACAGATCACGTAGATCTATGTCAGTCAAACCATGTCAGACGACATATTCAAGCGTTTTCTGGGTTACCCAAAAAACAGCTTCCATGATCGTCTGGCCTGGTTTGACCGCCCGCTATAATTACCCAGTTTGATGTTTAGGAGATTTTAAGGCATAAACATGTAGTATAAACAACATATTACAACTTATACGCAAAGACAAACACAAACAAGCAACACATTGTAAGATCCAGACCTTCAAACCTCTTGTCAGCCCGATCTTGGCAAGTTCTGGGTTACCCAAAACTTGTTCAGTCATGGTCAGACAACGGGTTTTGACCACCCATATCTTGAAATCTGGATCCGATATATGCATTATTTCAAGTCCAGATCAAAGATCTCATATCAGACTACAATATGAAACACTTAAAACACAAAATCATTAAACACACTGAGATCTAGGAGGTCTGACATTTGGTTGTCAAAACACATTAGAAAAATTTCTAGATTTTGTAAAACACTAGATCTGAGCCTATAGATGTTATGGATCTAACATCTATCAACCCAAATCACTTAATTAGACTCCATACAACATATTTAACCCAACAAAGTTAACATTTAACACAAGATTAAAGTTCAGAATATAGCTACGATTTTTATACCTTCTATGATCAATTTCTGATTCAAGGCCACTGATTTGGTTGTATGTATTGGTGGGGCTGGTTTTTGGGACTGAAAAGATATAAGAATTTTGAGTTTGAGCTTGAGTGGATTTTGGTTGTGTGTTTGTGCAAAATGAGCTAGCAAATACAATTTCTCTCTCCCAATCTATATATATACTAAGTTAGATGCATGGTATGGCTGATATAGAGGTGATTGCTGGAGTTTATTAGCACATGGGGTAGTTAGGTTTGGTCACCAACTCTAGTACTTGGAAATTTTGACAAGTTTCATCCAATAATGCAGAGGAGGGTATTTTGGTTAATTGGCTTGAAATTTTAATGGCCAAATTGTACTCTTGAAAAACCCTTAGGGTTTAACCCTAAGGTATAGCATATAAAATTTGTAGGATTTCCAATTAGGGTTGTACAAAAATAAAAATTTTAGTTTCTAAAATTTGTAATTATGGTTTCCTTAATTAGATTAGATTTTCTAATTACATATACGGGAACATTAGGGTTTAATTATTTACTAATTATAGTTAGCCTTGCTAATTTAGTAATTAGGGTTTACAATTAGTAATTAGGTTTTATAATTACTAATTAGGGTTAATAAATATAAAAATTAGGGTTTTTAATTTCATGATTAGGGTTTTAAAAATTAGGGTTCTTCATAATTAAGGTTAATATCTACAATATCGGTCGTTAATCACATTATCGTGATTACATAACAGTCTTAAGCTTGTATTCGACTTTTGAATTAGGGTTTAACGACTTGAAACTAAGGTTTTCTAGTTTTTTAGAAATTAGGGTTTCTAAATTTTAATTAGGGTTTACCTAATTAATCATATCATTATATAATACACAACATAAATCATATAACACAATTATATAACAGTCTTGAATTTCCCATTTGAATTTCAAAATAGGGTTAAACAATTTGACATTATACACCATAATTGACCAACCATTATCAATACGTACGTACAGTACATATTTATAGCACTACAAAAATTAAAATATAATTAATATTATATTATTATTCTCATTCCTTGATCAAGATCCAAAATTAGGGTTTGGATTCCATATCTGATTTATCTTTCATAAATAACATTATTAATTAAGTTAAAATAATTGACTTAACTAATAAAAATAAATTCATATAATAAAATAAAATAATTATTATAATAATTCTATAATCATTTCATCTATTATTTAAATAATATATAGTTATCTTTTCATGGAAAATAATTAATAAAAACATTTCTACAATGAAATTAATTATTGTAAGAATATAATTTATAATAATTAATAATTCTAAAAAAAATATTTGCAATAATTAATGTAATTAATAAATTTTTATTTATCACATAAATACATATACACATTATCTGGGCACATATTCTCCATATTTATAAAAAAAAAAAAAAAAAAAATAATTTATACGCACAATTTCTTATTTATTTATATAAATAATTTCGGGTTGTTACAGAAAATCTGGAATTTCCAGATTTTTTCTAAGCATAGAACCAGTGTTGGCAAGTTTTTCTATGCAGTTGGTTTGTGGTCTTAGCATGCTAGTTTCATGAATGTAATATTTTTTTAAAATACCTTGCTATATGAAGTTTATTGTGTCCAAGTATCATGGTCATATATCATCTATAGATTAGTGGGAATAAAATCGCAAAAGTGGCTGCAAGAAACAAAAATTTGATGTCTTTCTTGGGATTTATTTGGATCATCTCATCTCGAGGGCATTTTTAAATCAACTGTTTTGTACTTTAAAATTCTGGAAAAATTTAGAGTATTAATATAAGAAGATATGAAGGTCCTGTAAAAATTTGAGAATTTTTGGCCACACGATTTGAGGGTTATGAATTTTATGGCTAAGGACGCTATTTGAAAAGATACCCGAATAACTCTCTGTGTATAAGTCCAAAAATTACGAAATGTTTATTGGAAGTACATGTATATAACAGCAGTTAACCCTGAAAATTTTAGAATTTTTGGAGCTAATCTCGATTTATGAAAAATTTGAGAATATTTGGCTATTATGGACTATTTAAAAATAGTAGATGGATTTTAAAAATTCCGGAAAAAATATATGTTCAATGTGAGACTATATTCTACAAAATCCCAAAAAAAATATTTTTGAGACTGATTTGGTATTTTTCATATAAATGATGTTATATGGATAAATGATTTTAATTAAATATGTGATGTCATAATTATGGAAAATGAGGTTTTCCGACTTGAGACCCTTAAAGCATATTTTATGCAGATTTTTGATGGAGGTTTTGGTCCGAAAAATGTTAGAAATTTATGTTTTCCAGATTCTTTTATTTAACCACATGACCTATACGTAGCAACATGTTATGTAATTGAATTGTATTTGAATACGTGTGAGTTTAATCATCTTATTAAAATAAAAGGGAACCATTACACTTCAAAGTGGTGTTCGAGAACCAAATTGTTTAACGTTACACATGTGAATAGGTTACGTGAAGGGCTAGTAGATAGCGATAATTGTAGAAGACGTATCAGGCAAGTTTCCTAACTTTATTCACTTTATTGCAGTGAATGTAAGTTCCCTTAACTTGTACAATTTATCATTGTGTACAAGTTTATTATGTTGCAAGTTATAACTCGTACAAACTTATATATAGTGCAAGTTCTATTGATGATTACTCAATTATTAATTCAGTTGTTTATGCCTTAAAGTTCTTAATTATTTATGAACTGCTTTCAAGAATGCGATCTGACCATTTGTTTCGGTTAGATATTATAGATGTGAAATGTTGTATTATTTGAACTATTCCAAATTTATTGTAGCTATTTAAGTCTACCAATCCAAATTTCTTTGGTGCGGTCTCGCATGAAACTAAGATGAACAACCCGGATAACGGGGTAACTGATGTCGGGCATATAGTCCCATTTACGCTTATACGTTTAAACTTTATACTTGTGCACAATGTAGGGTACGATAGGCTGATCACCTGGAGTACTTGCAGAGACTGTTTACAATCTATTTGATTGTTAAACCATCTAATGGTTTTCGATGAAACAAAGTAATGTTCAAGGTATCTAACACCCCTTAGTATGCTATTGAGAATTCCAGAACTCTTATCTTGATATTCCAGTTTATCTCTTGATAATTATTTCAACTATTGAGAAATATTCATACTAATGCTTTTACTTCTGATGTATGTTCTCAAATTACTTTATATACTTGCCGGGCAATTTGTGCTCATTCTTTTTTAAACCTTTCGATTAAAGGCCGATAATTTGAGGGGCAAAGGCAAGGACAAGGGAAAGTCTAAGACGAAATGATGAGAGTTATTTATGTAATAAGTTATATTTCCGCATATGATGTAATGTAGCGATAAACGGTAAGTTAAAGTTTCAGTTTATTTAAGGTTGTAAAGAGTTGGGATTTTATTTGAATAGATATGTAATAGATATTATTATTATTATTATTTCTGCAGTTTATGTAGTTAGATGGTTATGTATGTGTATCGTGAGCACCATGTCCTGTAATCGATGTTACACGGATTTAGGGGCGTCATAGGTTGGTATCAAAGCAATAGATTATAAACCTTTGGTGGGGAACCTTAGACTATAACCTTAGGGAAGTTAGTGGAGAAAATAAGGAGATGAATTCACGTAGAGTTCTAGGGGTTGTGTCAAATCTACTTTTTTTTTCTAAAGACAAAAAACATCTATTTTAAAATACTAATCGATTTATTTTGTTTTGTTTGAAGGATGTCAGGAGAAGAGGAGGTTAGAGATATCCATGTTGTGAGTGAGCAGTTGGTGACAACTGTACCTGAGCCTAAAGTCGAGGCAAAGCGGTGAATTCGCACTCCAGAGGAGTATCCTGATGAGGGAGAGGAACCCGAGGAGGACTCCGAAGAAGCACCTGAGGATACTTTGTTGGATGAGTTGATGGATAGGATTACGGAGTTGGACGACAAGGTCCATGAGTTGAAGGAGTTGTATCAAGGGGGCGAGAAGTGCAAAGATTGCTTGAGGCATTGGTGCACCACCGATAATTAGGAACAGGGATCCGGCCGACAAGTTGTGCATCGCACGGTAAGGCGGATAGGCTGAAGGATGATAAAGAAGCTATTAGGACCCACTTGGGACATACCATTAATGGGTTAGAGTCGAGGATACAGAGTCTCCGAACTGACAAGCAGATTATTACTACATTCTGGAGAGATGAGAGGAGAGACCGTGCTCGGGTCGAGAAGCTAACAGGTGAGTTAGAAGGTGAAGTGAGAGATATGAAGGTTAGGATGGACAGGATAAAGTACACATTTAAGTCAGCACATGGGAGGTTCCAGCATAAGGTGTTTCACTTTCCACTTGAGGAGTATCGGTCTAGACATACCATAAGTCGTGGGCTGGTGCTTGAGATGGCGGATGAAGAACATGAAGACGCCATTAGGCGAGGTCTTTAGTTTATTTGTGATGAACTTTTACTATTAGCGTTTAGAACGCTTAGCTATGAAATAAAACTTGGTTTGGGTTTTTACAAAGTACTTTGGTTTAAAGTGATGAAAATGGCTTAAGGCCATAAGACGATGAAATACCATGGGTGTTATGTTTATAAATAAATATGCTTTTATTTAAGTATGTGATGTGATGATTAAGTTCTCTTCTTATGAATGATATATTTTGTAGAGTAAGTTATAAGATAATAACATTAAGTTTATTTTAAACAGATAAATGGCTAGAGGAAGACGTCGTCAAACAACCGAGGAGTCAAGCGGTAATGTTGGGGATCCACCGAACCCTGTACAGCAGTTTGTAGACATGTTAGTGGGGGCACTTCAGAATTAAACCTCAAATGCCAATAACCCTCCAGTGGCCCAAGTGGCACACTTTAAGGACTTCAAGAGCGTGGGACCCCCTGAGTTCAAAGGAACCACTGAACCCATCGAAGCTCAAACTTGGGTTAAGGAAATTGAAAAGGCGTTCGTTATCGCCCGAGCAGGTGATGATCAGAAAACAATCTTCGCCACTTACATGCTGAAGGGTGAAGCCAACTTCTGGTGGGAGGCAAACCAGACTAGGGCTGGAGAAGGTGTGATACCTTGGGAAGGGTTTAAGTAAAAAAAAATTCAAGAACTATTTTTTTGTTAGTATGCAGAGTCGCATAGAGATGCGATTCATGGAGCTGAAGCAAGAATACACGACGGTACCTCAATATGCCGCAAAATTCAACGAGCTGGCGAGGTTTGCGCCTCACCAAGTCGACACTGAGGAGTGAAAAACGAGGAGGTTTGAGCAGGGTCTCAAATCATGGCTATATAGAAATCTCTCGGTGTTACAGACGAATAGCTTCGCGACTTTCCTGGAGAAAGCTATAATCGCTGAGGGCGAAAGTGAGGCCCTGATGAAATTTATCAAGGAGAAAAAGAAGAAGAATGACGGAGGGAATCGTGAGGAAGGTAACAGCAATGGTGGTGCAAACAAGAGGAAGTGGAACAATAACAACAGTAGCAGCAACAATTTTAATTCGAGAAACTCTGGGGGGAAATCAGAAGAAGCAAAGAAGAGAACTGAGGCATGCAAGGAGTGTGGGAGGAATCTCTCGGGGGAATGTCTAAAAGGGAAGAATGTCTGTTTCAACTGCGGGCAGGAGGGGCAAATCTCTCCCAATTGCTTTGCACCAAAGAGAAATGGATGCTTCAACTGTGGAGCATTGGATCATCAGGCAAGGAATTGCCTAAAGAAGAACTCAACAAGAGGAAATGGAGGAAGGGGACCAAGCGGTGGAAATCTCATGATTAGTGGACCACCAACTCAGAATCGACCCACAGCTAGGACTTTCAACATGACGGTTCAGGATGCGGTCGCATCTAGGGAAGTGATTTTAGGTATCATTCTGATCAATGATATATCTGTTTACATATTATTTGATTCAGGTGCTACTTGTTCCATCGTATCGCATGAATTCTCCCAACAGTTAAATTTACCCCAGGAAGAATTAGAATATCCTATGAACATAGAAGTTGCTAATAAGGAAATAATTCCCGTTAGCCATGTCTATAGAAATTGTGTTGTAGACATCAGGGGATATAAGTTACCTAAGGATTTAATTCCAATTCAATTTGGAGAATTTGATATACTTCTAGGAATGGATTGGTTATTTAACCATGGAGCGATGATAGATTTCCAGAAGAAGTGTATAAACCTTAGGACTCCAGACTAGTCTAAGGTAGCGTTCAATGGAAGTAGGTCGCTGAGACACTCAAGTTGTCTGATGATGATGCAAGTGAGGAAGTTACTACGAAAGGGATGTATAGGATATTTGGCCCATATCGTCGATACGCAGAAAGTAGGGATAGAGATGGGACAGATACCAGTAGTGAATGAATTTTCGGATGTATTTTCGGAGGAATTGCCAGGACTTTCGCCGGATTAGGAGGTCGAATTCGTTATAGATTTAGTACCAGGAACATCACCGATTTCAAAAGCCAGCCTTTACGTTGACAATATCGCACTCGTACCCGTATATGATCTTCTACTCAATGCGTTAGCTACCACGTTCACTTTTTCAAGATGGTATTGAATGGTATGATCATAATCTTTCAATAGTTCAAGCCAACATCGTTGCCGCATGTTGAATTCCTTTTGGGTGAAGAAATATTTGAGGATTTTATGATCCGTAAAGATCTCCACTTTCTCCCTATACGGGTAATGCCTCCATATTTTTAGTGCGAAAAAGACTGCTGCCAACTCTAGATCATGAGTCAGATAATTCCTCTCATATTCTTTGAGTTGTCGTGAGGCATAGGCTATGACTTTCCCATGTTGCATGAGAACACATCCTAACTCTCTGCCCGAAGCATCACTGTAGATGACAAATCCCTATGAGCCAGATGGTATTGTCAGAACAGGTGCTGAAATGAGTCTCCTCTTGAGTTCTTGAAAACTCTTCTCACATTCCTTGCTCCAACCAAATTTTGTATCTTTTCGAGTCAGCTGAGTTAATGGAGTAATAATTCAAGAAAACCCTTCTACGAATCTCCGATAATAACCAGCTAAGCCGAGAAAGCTGCGTACTTTGGTCACTGATTTAGGTTTCTCCTAGCTTTAGATTGCTTCAATCTTTGTTGGGTCAACAGATATTCCATGATTTGATATCACATGCCCAAGGAATGCTACTTCTTCAAGCCAGAACTCGCATTTCTTTAACTTGGCATACAGCTTGTTTTCACGAAGCTTTTGGAGTATTAGCCTCAAGTGTTGATCATGATCTTCACGACTTTTGGAGTAAATGAGGATGTCATCAATAAAGATGATCACAAAGTGATCCAAATATTCCTTGAATACTCGGTTCATCATATCCATGAAGGCAACAGGAGCATTAGTCAATCCAAAAGATATGACTAGGAATTCGTAATGTCCGTACCGAGTTTTGAAAGCAGTCTTTGGGATGTCATCGGTTTTAATCTTTAACTGGTGATATCCGGAACGAAGATCTATCTTTGAAAAGAATTTGGCATGTTGCAATTGGTTAAATAGGTCATCAATGCAAGGTAACGGATACCTATTTTTGACGGTGACATGATTCAACTCCCGATAATCAATACAAAGTCGCATACTCCCATCTTTCTTTTTCATGAATAGAACAGGAGCACCCTAAGGAGACGTACTAGGACAAATGAAACCGATGTCTAACAATTCCTTTAGTTGGGTCTTTAACTCCTGAAGTTCAATTTGATCCATTCGATATGGGGCTTTGGAAATGGGTTTTGTACCGGGTTCAAGGTCGATACAAAATTTAATTTCACGCTCTGGGGGTAGGCCAGGAAGTTCTTCGGGGAATACGTCACGAAATTAATTAATAATTGAAATATAATTCAAATCTGACGTATTTTTGTTTAAATCCGTGACATAGGCTAAGAAAGCTTGAGATGACAGTGATTGATTTTAATGGTTTGGTTGCTTGAATTCGCATAATAGGTTGGTTAGGAATATGAAAGCTAACAACCTTACAAAAACAATTAATTTTTTCATAATGAGTTGTTAACCAATCAATCCCTAAAATCACATCAAATGCAAGTATTTTCAAAGAGATAAGATCGACAGGTAATGTACGATTGCCGATTTGAATAAAACAAGACTTATAAACAGTGGATGTAATGAAGGTTTCTCCCAATGGAATTTCAACAGATAATTCAAAGTCTAATTTCTCTGGAGTTAAATTTAAACGTTGAGCGCAAGTAAGAGAAATAAAAGAATGGGTAGAACCGGTATCAAATAAGGTATAGACTTCGCTAGAGTTTATGATTAGCTTACCCGTGATGACCTCATTCGAGTTCCTTGCTTTCTAGGAGGTCATGACAAACGATCTCCCTTGAACTACTGGTTTTGAATTTTCTTGAACGGCCTTTGGTGCCTCCATCCCAACTGGACTTGGCTTCCGTGCACGTCAAAATCGAGCTAGGTGACTTTCTCTTCCACAATTATAATACGTTTTGGACTGCTGCACACAGTTTGGACTGATGTGTCCCTCCCCTCCGAATTTGGAGCATATGATAGATGGTCTTTCTCCTTCCTTAACAACGGGTGCTGGTGTTGACGTCTTTCCATCATTATTGAATCTCCTCTTCTTAAAATGTCCACTTTTATTGTCTTGACCATGATTACCACCGAAGTGGTTACCATTTCTGGCATGTTGATTACCTCCACGTTTATTGTCACCACTTCGATGACTGCTACCACTAGTATTATCATTTTTTCGGCTGCCCTCTCTTGGTTGGGTTAACTCATTATTGCGCTCCAATAACTGAGCCATATTTACAACATCTGAATACAAACACAATTTGTGAGAAATGAGTTATTGACGTATCTCGGGTTTTAAACCTCTTAGAAACATCCGCGTCATTCTCTCCTCATTATCAACCAAGTGAGACGCAAACCGGGATAACTCGGCAAACTTAGCTTTGTACTGCGATACGGTCATATTGTTTTGCTCCAACTTGATGAACTCTACCTCCTTCATGTGATGAATACTTTCGGGAAAGTACTTATCGTTGAACAGTTCTTGGAACTTCTCCTAAGACATCTTCAGTGCGACAAGCTAAGTACGCTTTACAGATTCCCACCAATAATCTGCCTCTCCTTGCAACATGAAAGTGGCAAAGGGAACCTTTTGCTCCTCAGAGCATCCCAAGACATCAAATATCTTGGTGATTTTCTTTATCCATTTCTCCACATTAAGTGGTTTTGGCTCTCCCAAAAAATCTGGTGGTCCCAGCTCCTTGAACTACTTAGCGGTGACCGTCTGAGAGTTGCCAATGTTTTCACCTTCATTTTGGACAGGAGTCTCTCTCGCTTGATGTTGCATGAATTGTAGAAAGTCCCTAAATATTCCATCGTTCATCATTTGGTCGGTGTTGTTGTTTGCATGAGTATTGCTTCCTTCCTGATGTACATTTTCCTGGTTATTGATCGTTGGTGATTCAACGGTCTCATGTGCTCCATTGCTATTCTCAACATTCTCGGATGTTATTTTCAAATATTGCCACAAAACAAGGGTTAATTGATATGCAACATATTATCCCTATATTCTGACCTACCAATTAAATAATAAATAAACTTGGGTAGGTCATACTAGCGAAGGAATTACCCGTCTCTCCCCTCCTAGTTCTAGTCTCACATCTCAGCCAGGGATCATATCCCTAAGCTCTGATACCAACTGTGATGCCCCCAAAATAGGTATACATCACCCATTCTGAGTTGCCAAATACATGCCACAGAATTCAAATACAACTTAATTATACAACTGTCGTGTAAAGTATGACAAAACATAAGCTGGGAGTTTCAAGACGAATATTGTCTTCTAGACAATATCCAAACTCAAATTCAATATTATTACATTTATTTTCACACTATTTCATAATATAGTGAGGACTACTAATGCAAACATCTGGACCGTCACTCCGTTCCCCGACTAGTCCCAGCTATATTCTTATTTCCTAAATAGAACAATGAAAGTAAAGGGTGAGCTCAATTAGCCCAGTAAGAAATATTATGACTAAGATAATGCAGAATAAATTATCGTTAGCCTTCAATAGTGTTAAACTGATAAAATATAATAAACATCAAGTTTAACTGCAGTGTAACAAGCAATCCATTAGAAGAGTCAAGTAGAGCATGAAATATACTATCTTCTATGATTTAAAAAGTTCATCATCAATTTTATCGTTGAGACTCAGCTTAATAAATAATCCACATCATTCATCATTTTCAGATGAATAGGCTTGAAATGGGCGCCCCGGCACTGGCCTCATTTCTGGAAATTTTCTACTCCGACATCCTTTGGGAAAATGACCATAACTTCTTCGTCCGAACTCCGATTTTGATGATTCAAGATGTTTTGTAAAGAGGAGACATAGATTTACAACCTTTGGTCTTTGAGGGTTTCGAAATAAGGTTTGGAGGAATGCTAAAATTGGCCCTGAAGTGGCTATTGTGTAAATGGCAAGACAAAAATGCAAATCTAGCAACCCCAAACGTCGATCCAAGTAAATTTTGTCCAAATTCCTACAAAACAACATAAAACATGCATGAATAGACACAAACACTTAAAAACATTCAAAAGATTCAGCTCAAACGCACTCAATTCATGGGGTATAAAACTCACTCATCACCTATCTTCACCTGAACCACCACAGATTATAATTAAATTCACAATTCATATTTATAATCAGGTAAATCAACAGTCCATCTTTGCAATACAAGCCTAAGACATACAACTATAAAACCAATAACGCTGAGACTCAGCTTAATAGTATCACGACCACGAAAAATCCATGTACTACGGGCCAAGGATATTCGTGTTTTCACCAATGGTCATAATTATACCAAATAATCATTAGTCATAATCATGCCAATAAACAGTCCATCTATGCATAACTGGCCAAAGATGACTTTTACCACATCATTTGTAACATTACGGTCGTGATTATACCTAATAATCCCTGGACACAATCATACCAAGTCCATCTATGCACTACGAGCCAAAGATGACTTTTACCACATCATTTATAACATTACGGTCATGATTATACCGAATAATCCCTGGTCATAATCATACCAAGTCCATCTATACACTACGTGCCAAAGATGACTTTGATCACAATATAAGCATGAGGATAATGACAATGATATATATAATGAATAAACATAAATAATCAGAATAAAAAGATAACATAGATCTTAGTGATTTTCAACTTAATTATCCATAGTCCAAATTGCCAACATGATATTAGATGAAGCACAAACTATTAAGGATATTCTAATCATTTCAGGACCTTTCACCATTTAATGATAAATTGAATAAACGAATAATAATATTTTACCATAATATGGAGTATGAAAGAAATTACATCTTTTTACCATAAAAATGATACCCTCTTACTATAATAATAACATCCCTTACCTTAGCATGTGGTTTGATTCTGCTTTCTGTGAAATTGATCAACTTAAACAATGCTTGCATTCCTTATCTACACTTGGAGTAACAGTACACTCAATAGAAATACTCATAATATTATACTCACAATATTGTATTAAAAGAATTCTATATTTTTAGTGTAGTGATGATGTGTGTTTAATTACTCAACCGAGCAACCTATTTATACTGAAAATTTAGTAAACAACTAGCACACCTGCTTTGAAAAAATAACCAAATGAGGTATATAATAATGGTAGTGGAATTGATGGTCCCACTGAGAAAATTAAACCAACTTGTACACGTTTTAAAAATAATTAAGTTGTGGTCCAGACTACTTTAGAAAAAGTAGAGTGTCGGCAAGTCCTGCCAAACTTACTTTTGTAAAAAGAAAATAATTGAACAAACATCTTTATATCATACTTATCTTTAATCAACACCTTTTATTCATCAATTATTTACACATTTTCAATCTGTCAACAATTATTCATAATTATTACCATAGACTCACAATACTTCCAACTGGTTTAATTATATCATATCAAATAATATGAGTTACTGTGCAATAACTACTGTGGCAATTATTGACATAAATATTGAGTGACTTCTTACGTAATTAAGAATCAATAATATAAATCACTATGCAATAACTACTGTAACTATTATTGAATAAAATAATGAGTGGCTTCTTACGTAAGAATCAAATTAATACATTAATTCCTATAAACAATTTAAATTCTATTAAAAGTAGGGATCAACATCAAATCATATTTATCTCGAATAACATATAAACCAACTAACAATTCATTATTCATTCAAGTTGTCTTTATTTATCGCATAAAATTATTATTCATATTCCAAAAATTTAGAAGTGAATAATAAAACTTGAGAAATCTAAAACCTCATATATGACAATCCACTATTCTAATATTATCACCATTTTTACTTTAACAAAATATAATTTTTTGTTTTTATCATAACTTATTCGATTTACTTGTGTGTTTACATCCAGACACCTCATGAGCTTACTAACACTTCTAAAATATTTAAAATAGTATTCGAACTTTCTAAATAATTTTCATATTTTTGAATTATCCAACAATTTTCTATAATTATTTCTATTTATAAAACTATCATTTAATAGCTTCAAAATAGAAACACTAACTCCACATACTTTTATATCTTAAAAACATCATCAATATTAATCTTACATTGTTATAATATTTTTCAAATGAGAATTCATAATTTTCCACCATTCATAGAATTTTCTATGAATTTCCTCTATTTTTAAACTAACCATAAATAGCTTAAAAATATAATAAATATTTCTGTTATTCAATAATTTATCAAAACTACCCAAAAATTATAAAATAACATTATAAGATTTTTCACCAAGTTTCATAATTTTTATTCATTCATAGAATTTTCTATGAATTTCTTCTATTTTCAAACTAACTAATAATAGTTTAAAAATATAATAATTACTTCGCTTTTCAATAATTTATTAAAAATTTATGAGAAATTCTAAGATGATATTATAAGCATTTTGTAAAAATATTTCAAATTTCGAGATAATTTTTTTTCGATAAATTAATTATAATTCCCAATATTCAGAAACTTTAATAATTCATCATAATTAGCCCTTTTATCAGAAAATTATAGATCTTATGACCTTTCCATGTAAAATTTAATTCTATAAAACTTTGTAGAAGAAAGGTTTTCCAAATTCTGACTATAACATAGAGAGAAGGCTTACCGAAAAATTTTGCTACAAAGATTTCTAGATCAGTCACCTCCTTAAATTCATAACAAATTATAAGTTAATCTTTAACGGTTCAAAATTTGTGGACATGTACTCAACTTATATATGATTAACATATCCAAAAATTACGACGATCTAACGGTCAGATTAAAAATTATAACTCACGCAATATAGCTTAATAAAACTGATTTTTGGACTATAAGTTCTTAGAATCAGTTTCACTAAAACTGTCATCACGAAAAATTCACAAAGAATTTTTGGGTGATTCAAATTTTTGCTTTTAGCTTACTTCTAGGGCTTTCTTTTGATATATGGATCATCTCTTAACTCATTATACAAAAAGAGTTATAGATTTTACAAAATCAAGTAGTAAACTAATTTTTCTGAAAATCTTCATATCTTGTTCTTCTTTTAATTTCTAGATTTCTATCATTTGATTCATTTTTATGCAAGTTTAAATCTTCTAATACATACATAAATATGTACCCTTTACATAAAATCCATAAAAACTTAAATCTAAGAATAAATCAAAGATTTTTAAACATACCTATTTAATTTCCTCAAGCTTTTCCATTACACCCACATGATTCTCTCACTAGCTTCTTGGATGTTTTAATGGATGAAGATGAATATGGTGATTATGGAATGATTAAGGATGAAGAAGATATGAAGTTGTGGGTTTACTCTTCTTCCTCCTCTTCCCTCTCTCTCTTTCTTTGGTTTCATCCGAGAGGATGAAGTATAGGAAATGGGTGTCTCTTTATTCCTTTTTTTCTTTTCTTCCTTCTCCCTCATTTTCCTTCTTTTCTTCTTTTCTATCTTACTCCCTCTCCTTATTTTTCTTCTTCTCCCCCGTGAGTGGAAATGGGGGAGTATCATATCTTTTCTCTTTTGTTTCTTTCTTTTCTTTTTCCTTTCTTTTCCTAACTTTCTTCCTTCTTTTCTTTCCCCCTTCCCCACATGTTCCCCTATTATTTTTTCCTTCTCAATTATCATTAATTCACTCTCCTCTTTTATTTTCTCATTTATTCGATTAATTTTTCATTTGACAATTTGTCAATTTAATATTTTACAATTTTATAATAATAATCATAACTTAAATTAGACTTTTATTTCATAAAAGTCGGGGTCTTACAATCACCCTACCTTATGAAATTTCATCCCCGAAATTTACGAACGTACTTGGAATTCTGAAGAGATAAGAATTTCAAATTCTAGCTCCCAGGCTACTTCCTCTATCTCATGGTTCATCCGTTGCTCATATCCTGTATTTCAGATATCATTCTAGAATATAGTTTCAAAACAAGGGTTAATTGACATGCCACATATTATCCATATACTCTGACTGACCAATTAAATAACAATTAAGCTTAGGTAGGTCATACTAGCGAAGGAATTACCCGTCTCTCCCCTCCTAGTTCTAGTCTCAAATCTCAGCCAAGAATCATATGCCTAAGCTTTGATACCAAATGTGACGCCACCAAAATAGGTATACATCACCCATCTTGGGTCTCCAGAAAATACACTCATCGACAACTTCAATCAACAATATATTAATAAAGTGAGTAAGAGTAGAACATAATGTCTACTATCTCTCTAGATTAAAAGTCCATCGTTAATATTTCATTATGTAATACTCATCAAAATATACCAAGATAAAGAGAACTCTATCACGTTTTTGATCGATTTGCAATCAATGAACCAAACTAATTTTATTAAAGTGATAAAAAAGTATGATCGATTTAAGAATTATTTAATAAAATTAAAGTATTAATTAAACCAAATAATTTTATTTAAACAATTATTTAAGATTTTAGAATTAAAATAATTATGGAGATTTAATTACCACTACTTTAGAATAAATTCACTTGGATATTAAATCACAACTTCTTATTAATTATGCTCACTATTCTGGATTGTTAATCAGGAACTTATTAGTATTTATAACCACCTTCCGATGCATCACAAACATATTAATCCAAATCCACAGCTGATAGAATTGAATCAAACACCCTAATTAACTAATTTACTATATTCCTATGTGAATTACAATTAAAAAGGATTTAAAGCACAGGTTCCCTATCAGATTACATGTGGCGTAAAGGCATATCTCTATCCTAAACACAAATCATGAATTCCAATACCATTCAGAAAACACAATCACATGCTACTATGATCAGATCTAAATCTATATTTCATCTTTCGAATTCATATAAATTATCATGGTAATTGTTAGCTAGACAATTAAACAATTAAAAATAATCATAATAGACAATCCATAGAATAGATCACAGTAATTAACAGAGAAACATACTAAAATAAGCTACACAATAAGATCCGTTGCAATCTTAAACAAGAAATTTAGTTCATTGTCATTGAATTAAAGTCTAGAATCCATAACTGAATAATTATTAAAAGTCAAGAATAGAAGTAGAGTAGATAATAAAATATGTTGTTTGCAAATCTAATGCTCCCCTCTTGCTCCTGCTCTTGATCTTCAATGATCTCCAAGTTGCTTCAATCTCCAACAATCCAATATAAACTAGAGTTTATGTTCTAATCCAATGGAGTGTTTTATCTAATCTAATCTATGTATCTATCTTATTCTATGCCTCCCATCATGTATTTATAGGTTACAAGTCCAATTTTTAGCTTAGGAACAAACTCAATCCAATTTAGAGTCAAAAAAGTGTCAAAATTCTCCCCAAAACGCGTCCAAGCTTGACCAGGCCCCAACGCTGTTCACGGCGCTGCACCACTGCCTCCTAGCACCCCAGCACTGGGAATTGGCTTGAAATGGGCACCCCGGCGCTGGCCTCATTTCCATAAATTTTCTGCCCGACGTCCTTTGGGGAAATGACCATAACTTCTTTGCCTGAACTCCGATTTTGATGATTCAAGATGTTTCGAAAAGAGGAGACGTAGATCTACAACTTTTGTTCTTTGCGTTTTTCAAAATAACATCCGGAGGAATGCTGAAATTGGCCCTGAAGTGGATGTTATGTAAATGGCAAGCCAAAAATGCGAATCTAGCAAGCCCAAACGTCGATCCAAGTAAATTTTGTCCCAATTCCTATAAAACAACGTAAAACATGCATGAATAGACACAAGCACTTAAAAATATTCAAAAGATTAAGCTCAAACGTACTCAATTCATGGGGTATAAAACTCACTCATCAAATACCCCCAAACTTAAACATTTGCTTATCCTCAAGCAAAAACACAATTTAGAAAAAGTCATCCTCTAGCAATGATCCACCAAAACAATGAATCAATATGAATTCAGAAAATGGCCTCAAAGGTTACAACAACAGATAACTTGCAGAAAATTTTAAAACAATATCATGTCTAAAATTTTCATTAGCTTCACATCTACTCATGATCCTTTAAGTGCGTGTGTGCATCCATATGTTCAAACTAGTCTTGATTTAGCTAAGATCAACCAACACTTATAAAAGATTTTCAACAACAACTCTCAAAATTTCTTATCACATCAATCATCGCTAAACTAAACAAAGCACAAAAAAAAAATTTCTTAAGGATCAACCGGATATTAAACTTTTAAGCACATACGAACCCTTCCCAAGTATTTCAAACATACATATTTTCTTTTCTCTATTTCGTGAGTGTGTTTTATATGCTCCATCTCACTTTCCACTTTTCATTAAACGAGTGCGTTTTACGCTCCATCTCGTTTTCCACTTTTCATTGAACGAGTACGTTTTACGCTCCATCTTGTGCCTGTGTTTATGGGGAGTGCGTTTTATGCTCCATCTCGACCCATCACATGCTTCAATTATTCAACTCGGGAAGGTTCCAATATTTTTTTTCAAAAATACCCCAAGATTTCCCCCAAACTTATGTGAGTGCCTAATTTTCACTTCGAATGGTGCTCAAATAAGATTTCTCAAGTTGTAATGGTATCTTTCATAAGCATTTAGCTAAAAAAATTCAATCCCAACTGGCTAAACAAATGGATGTGTAAATTTTTTTCAAAAATTTCGCAAGTAATGTGAAAACCAACTAATAAGTTAAAATATAGACTAAGCATGCTCATCAATTCTCCAAGAGTTAACAATATCAACCACCCACTTATCATTGGCCAAAATCAAATTCCATCAAAACATTGCCCAAGTAAATACTAAACATGATAAATACCCCCAAACTTAAAACAGACATTGTCCTCAATGGCTAAGATAGGAAAAATTAAACGAGAGGACTTCCCTGACATATAGCAATTTATCTCCTTGTCTGCGAAGTCTGAAGAATAGGTTAGGCATATTGGAATGAATCGGGCACCACACTTGAGTTGGACTTAACTAACTTGTGAACACAAAATAAGAAAGCTTATTAAATCCTTAAAAAATGAAAAACATCTATCAACTAATACAAAACCTAATAAAAACTAAAAAAAATAAAAATTAAACATGGGTTGCCTCCCAATAAGCGCTTGTTTTATAGTCTCAGCTTGACTTCTTCAATTCTCTATCCAATTCCCCTACGAAAATTGAGGAACCTTCCATCCATCAGAAGCAATGTCTCTTTTGGGAGGTTCCCATTAGTAATGGCCATTAAATCTAAGTCACCTAGAATGATTTTTTCAGATAGGATCCCTATTAAGTACGGCAAAGCACTAGGTGTTTTCCCCATTGTGTTTGTGATCAAATTATGGCATGGATGCTTGTTAAACATAACAGGTTCCTCTTCTATCTTCCCTTACTCATCCCACCATGGCTCTAAAGTTTTTCTAGCTCTCATGTCACAAAGAGCTTTGCCGACGACATGACTGCCAATTGGGCATGGTTTTGGAAAACTGCCCGGATTCTTGAACTTTGGTGGAGAAGGTTCATAGGTCACTATCAAAATTGACTCTTCTTTGTTGGAACTCAAAGTTAGATCTTCCCCAACTTCCTTTTCTTGGTCCCCAAGTGTCTCCTCTCTCTCAACATCTATATCATTTGGCACATCTGGTTGTAGATTTGGTTCGGGCTTGCCATCAGTCTCAGAATCCATGTTATAGGGCCAAGTGTATTGAAGACAAATGTTTGAGGCATTGAATAGTTGTTCTGCAAAAATTTGACTCGATATTGCTTGACTAATCCTCCTCTCCTCACTTGAAGCTATGAACTTGGACAGAATTTCCTCCAAATTGAGATCTTCTTCCTGTTGTAGTGGAGGTGGACACAAGAACTCCGGTGGGTATGTTGGACTTGGAGCATAAAATTGATCTTGATATATATGGCTCCATGAAAAATCCGAGTGATACCCCCAATCCTGATAATAGTTGTTGGTATAAGCATAATTGTTGGTGTAATCACCGCCATACGGTACCGGCTCGAAACTGGTGGTGCATTGAGACTCGGATAATTTCCAGCTCAATAATCACAAGTAATCGCCACACTTTGACGACGTTAGGCTGCAAAAGCGTCCAACCTCCTCGAAAGTGTCTCAATCTGTGCTGACAATGCAGAAAGTGATACGAATCCATCAATCTCCGCTCCCCTTAGCTGAGTCATTCTCGTATTCGGCCATTGATAATTAAATTCTGCCATGGTACCTGAAAAGAAAGAAAAATAATAGAAAGAGAATTAAATAAAATAAAAAATAAAAAAATAAGAAACATTTAAATTAAAACTAATTTGATTAAAATTAATATTGGCAAAATTATTAAACTAATTCCCAAGAAATGACGCCAAAAAATATGTTGATCGATTTACAATCAATGAAATACGCAAGTATACACTATCAACAAGTAATAAAGTGATAAGAAAATTATCGTTCCCACGAGGAATTATTTAATAAAAATTACCAAGTACTAACTCTTAACCAAATCAATTTTATTTAAACAATTGATTTAAGATTTTAGAATTAAAATAATTAATGCAACTAATTCCTAATTACCACTAGTTTAGAATCAAATTATGGAGATTTAAGATCACAACTTCACTTTAATTATGCTCACTATTCTGGATTGTTAATCAGGAACTTATTAGTATTTATAACCGCCTTCCGATGCATCACAAACATATTAATCCAAATCCACAGCTGATAGAATTGAATCAAACACCCTAATTAACTAATTTACTATATTCCTATGTGAATTACAATTAAAAAGGATTTAAAGCACAGGTTCCCTATCAGATTACATGTGGCGTAAAGGCATATCCCTATCCTAAACACAAATCATGAATTCCAACACCATGCAGAAAACACAATCACATGCTACTATGATCAGATCTAAATCTATATTTCATCTCCCGAATTCCTATAAATTATAATGATAATTGTTAGCTAGATAATTAAACAATTAAAAGCAACCATAATAGACAATCCATAGAATAGATCACAGTAATTAACATAGAAACATACTAAAATAAGCTACACAATAAGATTTGTTGCAATCTTAAACAAGAAATTTAGTTCATTGTCATTGAATTAAAGTCTAGAATCCAAAACTGAATAAATATTAAAAGAAAAGAATAGAAGTAGAGTAGAGAATAGAATATGTTGTCTGAAAATTTGACGCTCCCCTCTTGCTCATGCTTTTGAACTTCAATGATCTCCAAGTTGCTTCAATCTCCAATAATCCAATATAAACTAGGGTTTATGTTCTAATCTAATGGAGCGTTTTATCTAATCTAATCTATGTATTTATCTTATTCTATGCCTCCCATCCTGTATTTATAGGTTATAAGCCCAATTTTTGGCTTAGGAACAAACCCAATCCAATTTGGAGTCAAAAAAGTGTCAAAATTCGCCCCAAAATGTGTCCAAACTTGACCAAGTCCTTCTCCAAATACTTCAAAGACTGTTCACTCAAGACTGCATCACTCACTACTCCTAGCGCCCATTATTGGGAATAGGCTTGAAATGGGCGCCATGACGGCCTTTTTCAAAAATTTTTTTTCGTAAATTTTGGGAAAATGGCATAACTTCTTCGTCCGTCCGATTTTGGGAAAATGACCATAACGAGATCTACAACTTTTTTCTTTAAGTTTTCAAAAAGGTCCGAAGGAATGCTGAAATTGGCCCTGAAGTGGCTGCTATGTAAATGGCAAGCTGAAAATGCGAATCTAGCAACCTCAAACGTCAATCCAAGTAACTTTTGTCCAAATTCCTACAAAACAACGTAAAACATGCATGAATAGACACAAACACTTAAAAAAATTCAAAAGATTAAGCTCAAACGCACTCAATTCATGGGGTATAAAACTCATTCATCACCTGTCTTCACCTGAACCACCACAGATTATAATTAAATTCACAATTCATATTTATAATCAGGTAAATCTACAGTCTATTTTTGCAATACAAGCCTAAGACATACAACTGTAAAACCAATAACGCTGAGACTCAGCTCAATAGTATCACGGCGACGAATAATCCATGCACTACGGGCTAAGGATATTTGTGTTTTCACCAATGGTCATGATTATACCAAATAATTCTTGGTCATAATCATGCCAATCAACAGTCCATCTATGCACAATTGGCCAACGATGACTTTTACCACATCATTTGTAACATTACGGTCATGATTATACCGAATAATCCTTGGTCAGAATCATACCAAGTCCATCTATGCACTACGGGCCAAAGATGACTTTTACCACATCATTTGTAACATTACGGTCATGATTATACCGAATAATCCCTGGTCATAATCATACCAAGTCCATCTATGCACTATGTGCCAAAGATGACTTTCATTACAATATAAGCATGAGGATAATCACAATGATATATATAATTAATAAACATAAATAATCAGAATAATAAGATAACATAGATCTTAGTGATTTTCAACTTAATTATCCAGAGTCCAAATTATCAACATGATATTAGATGAATCATAAACTATTAAGGATATTCTAATCATTTCAAGACTGTGACACCCCCAAATTCGGGTACTCCATTCCCACAAGATTTAGTGCTCACTATCCAAAACCTTTACCTCTAACTACCCATAATAAAGGATAAAGACATAAAATAACTTAAACAATAATCTTCCCATTAAAGGGTTACATCATCATAAAACAATCCCAGGTAATCTAACCTTAAATTATTACACAAGTCTGCAAAATACATCATAAAATGGAACAAGTCTCATAACATAAAACATTTAAATAAATTTAATAAATCTTCAACACTTGGACATCTTGCCCTTTCCTTTGCTAGTAGATGGCTCATCGACTTTCCCAACTTTAGCTGCAGTGTTAAATGCAAGAGTGAGCAAACAATTGTTCACTGATATAAAGAGTAGTAATGATAACAACATGAGAATGAACAACGAATGCTGAACAGTAATGAACTTGTTCTATGAAACAAGAATAGAAAATAAGTTCGAATTTAATATCTGAGGGTCTTAAGACCACGAACTATGTCCTCGGTATTTAGGTATTATTACCCCAACCTTAACAGTTATTTAGACTATACAGACCCTTCTTTACTTACTTAGGGGGGTCATCCTTTTGTACCATGTATTGTGCACAAACATCTAAACGTTACACGTACAAAATCCCCTATGCTAGGGTTATTCTTCTCAGTTTGGATTTAGAATTTCTACACTAAAGAAAGTTTAGTTTGGAACTAGCTTATCCGTGGTTCTAGAATTTCAAAACACTATTAAATTATAGACCAATTCAATCAATAAAAATTTGCTTGCTATTTGAAGGTTAAACACAATGATATAGAATTGAACAACAACATTATATATTTGAACAGACATGGTATATATATGCAAGGGACTATATTCAAAAGAGCTAGGAAAATTTACATTTAAACAATGAATTAAAGCAGTATATGCCTTGAATAGCAAAAACAAGACTTAGGATGCTCGATGTAACGAATTATATTACAAAAGCTTGTACAATCATACACAAGATAGATTAGGCTTGATCAACTTTAACATAGAATCTAGGAACATATACAAGGATAATTTAAGAATAGAAAGCTTGCATTCATATAAAGAGAATGAAGTTAAGAAACTCGTTCAATAGAAGTTTAGGATAAAGAACTTGCATTCATTAATAAAAGAATGAAGTTAGGAAACTTGCCTCGTGTGTAAGCTACACAAATATAATAAACGTTCGCCAATTACCCTACATATACCATTAGAATCACAATACTAATTAGTTATATTAACATCAATTTCATTAGTTTAGTTTCCATTTTAATCAAGTCTATAATCCTTAACATAGGACTTGATTATCCTACTCATTCACGTAACACAAAATTGAATTCTTAATTATATCATAGTATACGACATGCTGATTGCAAACCAATTCTAATTCAAATGACATAACATTATGAACTTTCAATGTGACACCCCCAAATCCAGGTACTCCATTCCCACAGGATTTGATGCTCACTTATCAAAAACTATTACATCTAACTACCCATAATAAAGGATAAAGACATAATTAAATAACTTAAACAATAATCTTTCCCATTTAAGGGTTACATCATCTTAAAACAATCCCAAGTAATCTAACCTTAAAATTATTACATAAGTTTACGGAATACGTCATAAAATAAAACCAGTCTTTAACATAATTCATTAAAATAAAATTCTCTGAAGACTTAAACACTTGGAAATTTTGCCCTTTCCTTTGCTACTAGATGGCTCATCGACTTTCTCTACTTTAGCTGCAGTGTTAAATGCAAGAGTGAGCAAACAATTGTTCACTAATATAGAGAGTAATAATGATAACAACATGAGAATGAACAACGAATGCTGAACAATAATGAACTTGTTCTACGAATCAAAAATAGAAAACAAGTTTGAAATTAATATCTAAGGGTCTTAAGACCGCGAACTATGTCTCCGGTGTTTAGGTATTATTACCTCAATCTTAACAGTCATTTAGACTGTACAGACCCTTCTTAACGCATTTTTAGGGGATCGACCCTTTGTACCATGTATTGTGCACAAACATCTAAACGTTACACGTACAAAATCCCCAATGATAGGGTTGTTCATCTCAGATTGAATTTAGAATTTCCGCACTAAAGAAAGTTTAGTTTGGAACTAGCTTATCAGTGTTTCTAGAATTTTAGAACACTATTCAATTATAGATTAATTCCATCAATAAAGGTTTGCTTACTACTTGTAGGTTTAATACAACAATAAAGATTTGAACAAGGTTATCAAAGTTAAGGACCGAATAACAATAATGTATAATTGAATAAACATGATATACATGCAAAGTACTATATTCAAAGAATTAGAACAATCTCACTTGAAACAATGTATTAGAACAATATATGCCTCGAATAATAACAAGGAAAGTGAAACTCGCTCGATGTAACGAATTAGGTTACAAGAGCTTATTCAATTGTACATAAAGATAGAATCAATAGTGTTGCTCAATAAAAGTTTAGGAACTTGCATTCATTAATAAAAGAATGAAGTTAGAAAGCTTGCTCAATAAAAGTTTAGGATAAGAAACTTGCTCAATAATCACAAGGTAGAGTTAGAAAACTTGCCTCAAGCGTAAGCTATAATATTAAAACTCAAGTTCACCTACACATTTTAGTGGAATCACAAAATCTATTAGACATGTTAACATCCACTTACAAAATAACACCCAATTCTAGCTAAACTTGTTAATTTTAGAACAAGTCTTATCTTACCATACATATTTCAGAATCACAAGTGTACATTTCACAACACTTATTCATTGCTCACTAAGTTTCTTAAATCATACATATCATTTTCACAACTTACTAACTTTACATATTAGAGTTACTAACCACATGATACATTTCTGTTTTAACCTTGTCATTACACATTTGACACGTTAACATGACATTAAGCTAAGTTACAATGAATGTTCAAAGTCTGTAGAAATAGCAGATTTTATTTATCATGATTGACATCGACGTGTGGCTACTTCAGCTTTTACATGGATTACAAATAAGACTACGGTGGCGTCAAGAATGCGCCTACGCCTTAAGAGACAGCAATACTTGCTGCGATGACATCGATTTCAATTTTTACAGAACGTGATTCAACACTGTACTTAAGCCAACTAACACGAATTTCACCCACAAAACAGTGAAATTAACATATACAATTGGTATAAAACTATCATAAACATGTTTCCTCACATAGTCAACCATTTAGAACAATTTAACAACAACTTTAACTAATTTAAATCCTTAAATTTCATATTTTCATACAAAAACTCCATTTTTGACATCCTTCATAGAATTCATCACTGTGATCACAATTCTTGTCCAAATTACTTAGTTCAAATTACGTTATCTTTGTTTCTTAACACACTAACACATTCTAACATCAAATAGCAGAATATATCACATATTGAGCATGAAAATTTGTACTTTCTAAAGCCATCTTTCAAATACAAACACTGTTATTAATTATTCTTCCTACAAACCAATTTACACGAATTTGATAACTAATACAACACTCATATAGGATGACAACAGATTCTACAATATAATCTGCATCATATGAGCAACGTTTCAAACAACAAATCAACAAAATCATTTATAGAGAACTACAAAATTTACAAAAACTAAATATTATAATTAGGGGCAAATTATACCTAAATCCTTTGATTGTATGATAGCAAAGTTGATAGCAATTCCTCTCAATCCTTCTCCTTATTGTTCCACTCTCAATTCTCTGCAATTCTTTCTTCCTCACCAAGCTCCCTCTCTCTCATTCTCTGTTATCTGGTAGGCCTTAGAAAAATAATACGTGAAATGACCCACTTAACGCATAGACACTGATAATCGTGATTATCAGTTTATTAAGCCAAGCGTCTTTGGCAGTTATATTAACCAAAAGCCACAAGGCTTTGTTTGGTTACACAGAATTTCCATAGTAGATTATTTTTACATTATTTTAATTATATAGTTTTATGTGTCACACCTTTACTTAATTTAAATAACACATAATAATAGTAATTAATAATAATTATAATCTCATTATAATTACACTTATAATTAATAAATAATTATATATCTAATTTAATTAATAAATTATAAATTAAAAACATCACTTTATTTATTTTATTTATTTTCTTTCATATCAAATAACTCATTTGATGTAATTATTTTCTTAAATGTTAAGAAATTGATTTAATTTAATTATTTTCTTAAATTAAATTCTTCAAATAAAATTAACATTAATCAATTTAATTAACATTAATCAATTTAGTTACTAAATTAATTCACCACAATTCATCAATTATTTATTTTCCTCAATAAATAAATTATTTAAAATATTTATTTAATTCAATAAATATTTAAATTAAATTACAAATTTCTCGATCGTTACATCCTTCCCTCCTTAAAAGGATTCTGTCCCTAGAATCACAACTCGAAAAATTTATTTGTTGCATTCTTCCCTCCTTAAAAAGATTTTGTCCCCAGAATCGCTATACAAAATCAAGCAAACAACTGAGGATAATTCTTCATCATAACGCTTTCAAGTTCCCACGTAGCTTCTTCAGCATTGTGGTTCCTCCAGACTACCTTTACAGAAGGTATCACTTTATTCCTCAGTACTTGCTCTTTTCTGTCAACAATTTAAACAAGGACTTCTTCAAATGACAATTCCTTCTCAGACTGCAAGGGCTCATATTCTATAACATGTTTATAGTCAGGCTTATATGGCCTCAACACTGAGACATGGAAAATGTTATGAATATGCTCCAACTCTTGAGGTAAAACTACCTCGTATGCCACTTCACCAACTAGTCGAAGCACTTCAAAAGGTCCTATAAACCTAGGGCTTAATTTCCCCTTCTTGCCAAATCAAATTTTCCCCTTTCAGGGATACACTTTCAAGAAAACATAACTACCGACATCAAATTCTCTATTTTGTCAATGTTGATCAGCATATTTCTTCTGTTTATCTTATGCAGCTATCAATCTTGCTCGAATAACCTTGATGATCTCGACAGTCTATTATACTAATTCTGGACCCAATAGCTGACGTTCACCTACCTCGTCCCAAAGATAACGAAGTTTCAGATTTCGTCAGATAACGTCAGTATAGCGTGCGTATGGCGGCATGCCAATACTCGCGTGATAGCTATTATTATAACCAAATTCCACCAATGGTAAATGATCGTCCCAATTTCCCTTCAAATTCATGATACATGCTCTGAGCATATCTTCTAGTGTTTGGATGGTTCTCTCACTTTGTCCGTCAGTCTGAGGATGGTACGTTGTGCTCATTCTCAACTGTGTTCCCAAACATTCTTGTAAACGTTTCCAGAAATTTGATGTGAAACGTGGATCTCTGTCTGATACAATGGATACAGGTACACCGTGTCTTGAAACAATTTCTTTCACGTACCATTTTGTCAACCGATCTAGATTAAATCTAATCTTGATTGGAAAAAAGTGTGCCGACTTCGTCAGTCGATCGACAATCACCCAAATGGCATCGTAACCTTGTTGGGTCGTTGGAAGACCTACCACAAAATCCATTGTGATATGCTCCTATTTCCATTCTGGTATCTCCAACGGTTGTAATAATCCACTTGGCATTTGATCTTCAGCTTTAACTTTCTGACATGTTAAGCACATCGCCACACACTCAGCCACATCCTTTTTCATATTTGGCCACCAAAAATGATGTCTAAGATCCTGGTACATCTTTGTACTCCCAAGGTGAATCGAATATCTTAAGTTGTGAACTTCACTCAGAATCTCCTCTTTAACTTCTGGTACGAGTGGAACCCAAATTCTCCCTTTGAATCGAAGTAACCCTTCTGAATCGATTTTGAATTTGGTTTCCTCACCTTTAAATACTCTCCGTTTTATCTTTTCACAGTCTTCATCCTGAAGTTGTGCATTCTTCACCTTATCTATCCATGTTGGACCGTTTCCCATCTGGAACAACTTTTCGTCGAATTCTGTTGGATATTTAATTTCCAACTCCATCTTAGCCATTTCCGACACTAGCTTCTCCTGAGCAGTTAAAATCATTAACTTCTCACCTCCCTTCCTACTTAAAGCATCAGCAACAACATTCTCCTTTTTGGGATGATAGAAAATCTCGCAGTTATAGTCTTTGATTAGCTCCAACCATCTTCTTTGTCGCATGTTCAAGTCTTTTTGTGTAAAGATATACTTCAGACTTTTCTGGTCAGTATATATCTCACACCTCTCTCTATAAAGATAATGTCTCCAAATCTTCAGGGCAAACACCACCGCTGCCAACTCTAAGTAATGAGTCGGATACCCCTTCTCGTAATCTTTTAGTTGACGCGATGCATACGCAATAACTCTGCTGTTCTGCATAAGCACACAGCCTAGTCCTTTATGCGATGCATCACTATACACCAAAAAATTCCCTATATCATCAGGCAATGATAACACAGGTGCAGAGCTCAGCCTCTTCTTTAATTCTCGAAAACTTTTCTCACACTTCTCTATCCAAACAAACTTAATTGTTTTTCTAGTTAAATTCGTCAACAGAGTCGCGATCTTGGAAAAGTCTTGAATAAAATGCCTGTAATAACCTGCCAATCCTAAGAAACTCCTTACCTCCGATGGTGTCTTCGGTTGATCCCAGTTTATTACAGCTTCCACTTTTGATGGATCTATCGAAATTCTGTCCTTATCAATAACGTGCCCGAGAAACTGTACACGTTCCAACTAAAATTCACATTTTGAGAACTTAGCGTACAACTTCTCTTTTCTCAATGTCTCCAACGTCACTCTTAAGTTTTCAACATGTTCCTCCTTGGTTTTGGAATATACCAATATATCATCAATAAACACCACCACAAATTTATCTAAAAATGGTTTAAACACCTTGTTCATCAAATCCATGAACGATGCAGGTGCGTTGGTTAAACCAAAAGACATACCAGAAACTCGTAATGACCGTATCGAGTTCTAAATGCTATTTTTGGTACATCCTCCGGCCTTATCTTTAGCTGATGATAACCACTTCTCAAGTCTATCTTTGAAAAATACCTCGCACCCTTCAACTGATCGAACAAGTCATCGATTTTTGGTAACGGATACTTATTTTTGATCGTGACCTTATTCAATTCTCTGTAATCCATGCAAAGCTGCATTGATCCATCTTTCTTCTTCACAAACAAGACCGGTGCTCCCCATGGCGAAACACTCGGCTGAATATACTTCTTGTCGAGCAATTCTTGAAACTGCACCATCAACTCTCTCATCTCTACCGGGGCCATTCTGTATGGTGCCTTGGATATCGGGGCCGTTCCTGGTAATAAGTCAATTACAAACTCGATTTGTCGATCCAGCGAAAGACCCGGCAAATCGTCTGGAAATACGTCTACAAAATCTCTTATGATCGGTATTTCTTCTAACTTCGCACTCTTCTTTTGTGTATCGACTATATAGGCTAAGTATCCTACACATCCTTGTCTCAAAAACTTCTTGGCCTGCATCACCGTCAGACAACTTGCTTGTCGAGGTGACTTGCTACCATAGAACACAACCTTTGACGGAGTCATAAGGTTAACACATTTCCTTTGGCAATCAATTACTGCTCCGTAATTGAATAAACAATCCATTCCCAATATAACATCGAATTCACCAAGTCTAATTGGTATCAAGTCTACCATCATCTCGTGACCCTTTATAACCACTATACAATTCTTATATATGAATTTAACAGGAATCACTTCCCTATTCGCAATCTCTATGCTTAAGGGAAATTATAATTCTTCCTGAGGCATATCTAAATTCTAAGAAAATTCATCGGATATAAATGAACAAGTAGCACCCGAATCAAATAGTACATAAGCATTAATACCATTAATCGGAATGATACCTGACACCACATCCTTGGGGACTAGACAAAGATCCCAAACACGGTCATATTGAAAGTCCTGCGCAGAAGGTCGGCTTGATTTGTGTTGGTCGGAGATAGTCAATGCACCACCACCGTTGTTGTTTCCTTTTCCACCACACTGCAGACTTTCCATTTGGCTTCTTAGGGCAATCACGAGCCATGTGTTCATTTGAACCGCAGGTAAAACATGCTTCTTTCTTCGGACTAAAACAGTTCGGTGCAATGTGTCCCTCCTGACCACAGTTGAAACACACCCGTTTCCCTTCAAACATACCCTAGTATGGTTCTTCCCGCAAGTTGCGCAAGCTTCAAACTTTTTCTTTTGCTGATTTCCTTGTTGTCCTCCCGCAGTCGAATTCTCGCTCCATTTCCTCTTCTGATTGTTACTTCCAACATTACTTCTATTAGCCTTATTTTCGTTTTCATTCTTCCTCTTCTTCTGTTCTTGATTGTACTTGGTCAAGGCATCGCTTCCACCTTCCGCGATAATTGCCTTTTCCAGTACCGCCGTAAATGTATTTAATTGGAACATTGAAACCTTACTATACAGCCAGGGTTTCAATCCTTGTTCGAACCTTCTCGCTTTATGTTCATCAGTATTGAATTGATAAATGGCAAACCTTGAAAACTCGTTAAACTTCGCAGCATATTCTGGCACCATCATATTTCCCTGCTTCAGCTCCAGAAATTGCACTTCCAACTGATTCCGAGAACTCGCTGGAAAGTACATTTTGAAAAACATTTCCTTAAATCTATCCCATGCTATCACTCCTTGTTCCCCACGAACCTTATTTGCTTGCCACCAGTAGCTAGCTTCAGACATCATCATGAACGTTGTGAACGCAGTCTTCTGGTCCTCGTTTACTCTAGAAACGTCGAACACCTTCTCCATTTCCATAATCCAGATTTGGGCTTCCACTGAATTCATAGACCCTTGAAACTCTGGCAGTCCAACCATTTTGAATTCCTTAAATGTCATGACTTGAGCTTGCGGTTGATTCACAAGTGCTCCCATCAACAGAGCTACCAACTGTTGAACTGGATTAGCGTTGGCCTCATTATTATTATTAAAAGACCCATCAGGAGGTGGTTGTTGACATGGTTGTCTTCTTCTAGGAGGTATTTTCTGTTAAAATATACACTTATTAGTTCATTACTCAACTTCTTGGGTATTTGAAGTTTAACTTAAACATTCAAAGATTAAGGTTACAACACATAACATCTCAAATAAACTTTGATATTTTATTCTTTCATTACGTTTGAAAACATATTAAAGTTAGCATATCTACTATAAACATCCACTTTCCTGAACTAGACAAGTTGCAGGATTGCATACTCATACTATCCCTTTATTCATCTCAAAATAAGGGATTCATAATTTATTTATTCACATAATTAACCACACCTTATTATTATTATTATTATTATTATTATTATTATTATTATTATTATTATTATTAACTCTATCTAGACATATTAAGACGTCGTAAGTCTTCTCGACGCTCTTCCTCCATGATACGATGCGCCGTTCTGCGATCCATCACGAACCACGACGATTTTTCAAACTGGGGTGGATAATAAAAGACTCGATCCTGGGCCTTATCAATCGCAGAATTAAAAGCGTAATCCATCTCATTCATCTTGGCCTTCTTCACTTAGACCTTAGCCTCAGGACGGTCTGCACGTTGAGTCGCCTTCATCCAAGCATCCTCTGCCCTTGCATGCTTAGCTGATTCTTCTTTGAAGTCATCTTTTAATTTCTCCATGTCAGTCTTCATCTTCTCGTCTACTGCCAACAGATTTTCATGCTGACCCTTTGTATGAACCAGGTCCCACTCCGTGTTTCCAAGGCGTGAGTCGAGTTCTTGAATCTCTGCATCCTTCTGCTCTATCGTAGCGTGATGCATCTCAACCAACTCCTTCAGTTCCTCAACCTTATCCTGTAGTTCTATGTTACAATTGTACAAAGCGTCATACATCTCAGCTGATATGGAGTTTGGTGGAAACTCCACAGGATCCTCTTCCTCATCATCCTCCTCTAACTCCTCAGAACTATCCTCCTCGGGTTCGGTCACAGGCACATCCTCCTGGATCAACTGTTCCCGCAAAACATGAATATCCCGGGGTTCGTAATCTCTAGGTATTTGAGGTATCACTTCTCTAGCTGGACTGGATCCTCCTTCGTTAGACATCCTGACAACAAAATATTTTAAGTTTTACTTAACATTTTCGATACTCGCGAGCACATAAGTATTAACACATAGCACATAATGTCTTTTATTGTTTAGCTTCAATGGATACCTTAATCCATTCCTTAAAACTCGATAAGAGTTGAACACCTCTATGTTTTCTATTTCCTTAAAGGTTACTTCCTAAGGTTTCCCCACCTAAGGTTCATAACCTAAGGCTTTGATACAAACATGTAACACCCCCAAATCCAGGTACTCCATTCCCAAAGGATTTGGTCCTCACTTATCAAAAACTATTACATCTAACTACCCATAATAAAGGATAAAGACATAATTAAATAACTTAAAAAATAATCTTTCCCATTTAAGGGTTACATCATCTCAAAATAATCCCAAGTAATCCAACCTTAAAATTATTACATAAGTTTGAGGAATACATCATAAAATAAAACCACTCTTTAACATAACTCATTAAAATAAAATTCTTTGAAGTCTTCAACACTTGGACATTTTACCCTTTCCTTTGCTAGTAGATGGCTCATCAACTTTCTCTACTTTAGCTGCAGTGTTAAATGCAAGAGTGAGCAAACAATTACTCACTGATATAGAGAGTAATAATGATAACAACATGAGAATGAACAACGAATGCTGAACAATAATGAACTTATTCTATGAATAAAAATTAGAAAACAAGTTCAAAATTAATATCTGAGGATCTTAAGACCACGAACTATGTCTCCGGTGTTTAGGTATTATTACCTCAACCTTAACAGTCATTTAGACTGTACAGACCCTTCTTAACGTACTTAGGGGGATCAGCCCTTTGTACCATGTATTGTGCACAAACATCTAAACGTTACACGTACAAAATCCCCTATGATAGGGTTGTTCATCTCACATTGAATTTAGAATTTCCGCACTAAAGAAAGTTTAGTTTGGAACTAGCTTATCAGTGTTTCTAGAATTTTAGAACACTATTCAATTATAGATTAATTCCATCAATAAAGGTTTGCTTACTACTTGTAGGTTTAATACAACAATAAAGATTTGAACAAGGTTATCAAAGTTAAGGACCGAATAATAATAATGTATAATTGAATAAACATGATATACATGCAAAGTACTATATTCAAAGAATTAGAACAATCTCACTTGAAATAATGTATTAGAACAATATATGCCTCGAATAATAACAAGGAAAGTGAAACTCGCTCGATGTAACGAATTAGGTTACAAGAGCTTATTCAATTGTACATAAAGATAGAATCAATAGTCTTGCTCAATAAAAGTTTAGGAACTTGCATTCATTAATAAAAGAATGAAGTTAGAAAGCTTGCTCAATAAAAGTTTAGGATAAGAAACTTGCTCAATAATCACAAGGTAGAGTTAGAAAATTTGCCTCAAGTGTAAGCTATAATATTAAAACTCACGTTCAACTACACATTTTAGTGGAATCACAATATCTATTAGACATGTTAACATCCACTTACAAAATAACACCCAATTCTAGCTAAACTTGTTAATTTTAGAACAAGTCTTATCTTACCATACATATTTCAGAATCACAAGTGTACATTTCACAACACTTATTCATTGCTCACTAAGTTTCTTAAATCATACATATCATTTTCACAACTTACTAACTTTACATTTTAGAGTTACTAACCACATGATACATTTCTGTTTTAACCTTGTCATTACACATTTGACACGTTAACATGATATTAAGCTAAGTTACAATGAATGTCCAAAGTCTACAAAAATAGCAGACTTTTATTGGCGCTTACCACAAGCGACCTACAAAGAATAACGCCATTGCATCGCGATACATCGCTTTCAGGTTTTCTGAGTAACGTGATTCAACACTGCATTTTAAGCTTAACTAACATTTAATTTCACCCACAAAACAGTGAAATTAACATATACAATTGGTATAAAACTATCATAAACATGTTTCCTCACATAGTCAACCATTTAGAACAATTTAACAACAACTTTAACTAATTTAAATCCTTAAATTTCATATTTTCATACAAAAACTCCATTTTTGACATCCTTCATAGAATTCATCACTGTGATCACAATTCTTGTCCAAATTACTTAGTTCAAATTACGTTATCTTCTTTTCTTAACACACTAACACATTCTAACATCAAATAGCAGAATATATCACATATTGAGCATGAAATTTCGCACTTTCTAAAGCCATCTTTCAAATACAAACATTGCTATTAATTTTTCTTCCTACAAACTAATTTACACGAATTTGATAACTAATACAACACTCATATATGATGACAACAGATTCTAAAATATAATCCACATCATATAATCAACGTTTCAAACAACAAATCAACAAAATCATTTAAAAAGAACTACAAAATTTACAAAAACTAAATATTAGAATTAGAGGTAAATTATAACTAAATCATTTGATTGTATGATAGCAAAGTTGATAGCAATTCCTCTCAATCCTTCTCCTTCTTGTTCCACTCTCAATTCTCTCTTCCTCACCAAGCTCTCTCTCTCTCTTTCTCTGTTATCTAGTAGGCCTTAGAAAAATAATACGTGAAATAATCCACTGAGCGCTTAAACACTGATAATCATGATTATCAGTTTATTAAGCCAAGCGTTTTTGGCAATTATATTACCAAAAGCCACAAAGCTTTGTTTAGTTACACAGAATTTCCATAGTAGATTATTTTTATATTATTTTTATTATATAGTTTCAGGTGTCACACCTTTAGTTAATTTAAATAACACATAATAATAGTAATTAATAATAATTATACTTATAATTAATAAATAATTATATATCTAATTTAATTAATAAATTAGAAACATCACTTTATTTAATTTATTTATTTTCTTTAATATCAAATAACTCATTTGATTTAATTATTTTCTTAAATATTAAGCAATTGATTTAATTTAATTATTTCCTTAAATTAAATCCTTCAAATAAAATTAACATTATTCAATTTAATTAACATTAATCAATTTAGTTACTAAATTAATTCACCACAATTCATCAATTGTTTATTTTCCTTAATAAATAAATTATTTAAAATATTTATTTAATTCAATAAATATTTAAATTAAATTATAAATTTCTCAATTGTTACATTCACAACTTACTAATTCATAATCTATAGTTTCAACGTTGTGATTACAACATGTTGTTATGTCTTATAACATGTTTTAGGGTCATTAAAATAAGTTAGGTTAGCATTTCCAAAGTTATGTTGTTAACAACTCAACACTGAGTCTGACTGACCACTGGCGCGGTCGCGCCATGACACCCTTTGTATCTGGCGCGCCCGCGCTCGGTAACAGAAATAGTTTTTGCAAAACACGAAATCAGACTCTGTTATAGACCAAAAATCCTAATTCCACTGAAATTCACCAAACTTCAACACCTAAAACTTTGTAATAACATAGTTAAGCATGTTTTTCATCATTCTAACTACATAAACATTACATATACTCAATTTTAAAGATTCAAAACCATAATTTCCCTAATTTCATCACTTTCAACACTTTTAGCGAATTTGATCGCCACGACTTCATTTCTTAACCAATTAACACGATTTAAACTACGTTATTTTCGTTTCTTAACATATTATCACAATCTATCATAAATTTTTAGATTATAGCACATATTGAGCATCAAATTTTGTACTTTCTTAAGCCATTTCATATGAGCATACACTGACATTCTATCTTCTTTCTTACAAAGCCAATTCTCACGAATTTGATTACTAACTACTGTATATAAATGATAATAACAGATTCTACAACACAATTATGCACACCCATAACCGATGTCTTATATTCAACAACTTATCAAAATCCCACTTCAAGAGAATGAAAATCACAAAACAGAAAATTAGAATTAGGGTAGGTTATACCTTGATTTAGCAAGATGTTTAGCAAGCCCTTCTCTTCCTCTTGGCAAAATCACAGAGATTTCTCTCTTCCTCACAAACTCTCTCTCTTTCTCTCTCTGCTCTCAATCCTTAGAGAAATACGTGAAATAACCCAACTGAGCGCTAGCTTTAGAAAATAGGTGTGTAATATAAGTGATATGGCCACTCTCCCATGTACGTCAGGTCACAAACCCAAAAGGTTGCGTCAGTTCAAATAAGCCAAAGGCCACAAGGCCTTGTTTGGCTACCACAAATCCCCCCTGCTAGATTATTTCAATAATATTTTTATTAAATAGTTTTTATTTGTCACACATGTAATCCATTTAAATAGCTTACACTTATAATTATAAAAATTATAAAAGAAATTTTATAATTATACTTATGATTAATAAATAATTACATATCTAATTTAATTAATAAATTAGACTTAAACATTACTTTATTTAATTTACTTATTTTCTTAAATATTAAACAATTCATTTAATTTAATTATTCCATTAAATTAAATCTTTCAAATAAAAATTATCATTATTTAATTTAATTAACATTAACCAATTTAGTTACTAAATTAATGCACCACAACTCATCAATTATTTTTTTTTTTTTTTTCAATAAATAACTTATTTAAAAATATTTATTTAATGCAATAAATATTTAAATTAAATTATAAAATTTCTCGATCGTTACATCCTTCCCTCCTTAAAAGGATTCTGTCACCAGAATCATGACTCGAAAATTTTATTCGTTACAAGGACCTTTCACCATTTAATGATAAACTGAATAAACGAATAATAATATTTTACCATAATATGGAGTATGAAAGAAATTACATCTTTTTACCATAAAAACGATACCCTCTTACCATAATAATGGCATCCCTTACCTTAGCATGTGGTTTGATTCTGCTTTCTGTGAAATTGATCAACTTAAACAATGCTTGCATTCTTTATCTACACTTGGAGTAACATTACACTCAATAGAAATACTCACAATATTGTAGTAAAAGATTTCTATATTTTTAGTGTAGTGATGGTGTGTGTTTAGTTACTCAACCGAACAACCTATTTATACTGAAAATTTAGTAAAAAAACTAGCACACCTGCTTTTCACAAAATAACCAAATGAGGTATATAATAATAGTAGTGGAATTGATGGTCCCACCGAGAAAATTAAACCAACTTGTACACGCTTTTAAAAAATAATTGAGTTGTGGTCCGCATAACTTTAGAAAAAGTCCAAAGAAGTCTCGGCAAACTTACTTTTGTAAAAAGAAAATAATTGAACAAACAGCAGATATCATTCTTATCTTAAATCAACACCTTTTATTCTTCGATTATTTACACATTTTCAATCAAACAATTATTCATAATTATTAACATTGACTCAAAACCGGTTTAATTATATCATATCAAATAAATAATGGTAATAATAAACATCACGATATCATTCTTATCAATTATTAATCAACAATACTTTTGTGACTTCGATTATTGGGTAATTAAGAATTTTCAATAATATAAAACAATTATTCATAATTATTAACATAATTACTGAATAAAATAATAAGTATTCATTATATATCATATCAAATAATATAAGTTCAGAAATGCCCCAAAATAAGAATCAATAGGTATACATCACCCATTCGAGTTAAATCAATACATGGTATGTAAACAATTACAACTTTATTATTACAACATCAAAATATTTGAGTTTAAATACAAATATTATCTTCTTCATTCAATATCTATATTTCAAATAAAATCAATATTCTCATCACATTTATGAATAATACATTATTTTACAAAATAGGTATACATCACCCATTGAGGACTACTAAACAACTACAACTTTCTAGAACCTTCATTCCAAATACAACTATTATCTTCGACAATATATTCAAATAAATCCTCATCCCGATACATTATTTTACAAAAATGGAAGGACTACTAAAGGAAAAGGGTGAGCTCAACTAGCCTCAAGAAAAATGGAATAAAGGAAAAGGGTGAGCTCAATAATCAACAAAGAATATTACTAAGATAATATACAACAAATTACCGTTAGTCTTCAACAGGAAAAATCTAATAGAATACAATAGACAACAAATTTTAAATCAATATTCGCAATGAAATAATAATTCATTAGAAGAGTTAAGTAGAGAATGCAAACTACTATCTTCCATGTATGAATTTAAAAGTTCATCGCTCATCTTTTATCCTCGTAACATCAATCAATATATATCCGAATCACATATTCATCTTTGCGCCACAGCCAAAGATATTCATCATTGGTCATGTTCATCTAAACACTGCTCATCTGCACCAACATGTGCCAAAGATATTCTTCAGAAATCATTCATCTTGCACTAAAGCCAAAGATATTCCATAATATCATCATTTAAGACCAAGATGATGAAAAATATTTTTAAAGAAACGAATCCAAAGGAAACAAAATGACAAGGATTAAGGATTAAGGATTCGTGACTTTGTTTTATTCACGCCCAAAAATACCTCAAAAATAATCGCAGTGGTGTAAAATTCAAGAATGATCAAAACATGGATACAATCAAAGCTAGTATCCGTAATAGATATTTTGGACTTAAAAGAAAAATTTTCATTTTTCATGAATAGGCCAGATTCGTGAATAGTGTCAGATACGTGAATAAAGGCCGATACGTGAATAAGAATCTCGACACCAAAAGTTCCAAATTTGATAAAAAACTTCAGATCATATATATCAACATAATGATATTGAAGAAATAATATCATTACTTAAAAAAAAAAATATCCCTTACCTCGAAAAGATCAAGACTTCTAAATTAAACACCTGGATATAAAGTTATGACTTGAACTTGCAATCTAATAGCAATACTCAAATTATACTCAAAATACTCACAAGAATACGCCGATAATATAGAGAGAAAACTTCAGCTTTCGTGTGATTTTCAATTCTAACCCAAGACCCTATTTATAGAAATCGCTAGAACACTAAAAGCAGTAAAATTTAATATAATATTAATATATTATATATAAATTCCTACGCACACAATCTATGATCTGAATTCAGCCATGCTTGAAAACAAATAAGTCTACCAAACAAATCAAAATGTTTTTATTATTTAAAATAATAATTAAACTTCCAAAAATCAATTATTCAGAATTTCGTAACATCAATAATTCATAATAAATAGTCCTTTTATCAGAAAATTCGAATCTCGCGAGTTTTTATAGGAAATTCAATTTCTACAACTTTACGTAAGAAAGTTTTTCCAAATTCCAAATAGAAATTGACCAAATCCACAAACGGGCAATTTTATAAAGCTATAATCAAATTTCACTAATAAATGGGGTCCACCGACATGTTTAATATGTTTTAAACATTTATTGCAAAAAAAATACTCTTCCTCCTCAGATACTCATATATCCCACATTCGTTGTAAAAATATCACCATTATTATATTATTAAAATATAATAATACATTATCTTATCGTAAAAAGATAAAATTTCAATTTTCAACAATTGTCACATTAAAATTTTTCTCCATCTATATCCACATAAAATCAATATTTTTCTCATCATATGAATCAATAATTAATTATTCACAAATAATATTACGTAATCACAATATCGACAACCGTGCAGCTTCCTCAGAAAGAGGGGCTTTCCAATAAGAATTTCTCCTCATCGGTGCGCAATTAGGTGACCAAACCTCTCCTTAGATGTAACTTTCTAGACATTGCCAATAATGTTATCTAATAATATTATTCAGATAATATGAATTATTTCTTAGATAATGAAAAATATGTGTAATGACAATTATCAAACAACAAAGAATATAAAATATCAACGCAAAGAATTATTGAATCAATAAAATATCGAATAAAGAATTATCGTAACCATTATCGAGTAAAGGCCTTTCACGTAAGAATCAATAATTGTGCAATACCGCAAAGCTATCGTGTTTTAACCAACCGAGTATTTTAACAAGATTAATGGTAATAACTACGCCTGTTATTTTTAACCAACTTATATTTGTCGCTTTCTTCATCCAATCGCTCAGTTATGGAGCCCACACATGGTCGCTATCGTCGCATTTAATATTCCCGACAAAGATTTAATATTCCACCACCACCAAATAATATTCCCCGACAACAATGAATATTTTATAACCACTTGCTTATTTTGAAATATTTCATGATTTTACCCCTAACTATCCGCATTAATCACATCAACCCTTACTATTTCAAAATAATAAATAGAGAAAATTAAATTTCATTAATAATAAGTTGGGGTCTTACAACCTCCCTCCTTATAAATTTTCGCCCTCTAAATCGACGACGCACTCGTGTGTTTCAAAAGGTGAGGATACCTCGCTTTCATTTCCGCTTTCCAATTCCTGTGTCATTTCCTCTATAGCATGATTCCTCCACAAAACTTTAACTTGTGGTATGACCTTTCATGTAGGACATGCTCCTTCCTATCCAAGATCTTGACAGTACCTCCTCACACGTTAAGTCTTCTATTATTTCGTCCGGTTCTAATTCTATAACGTGGTTCGGTCTTTCACATATTTATTTAAGTACGATATGTGAAACACATTATGAACACGAGACATACTTGGAGGTAACGCAAGTCTATAGGCTACATTTCCTACTCCGATCAAGAATTTGAAATGGACCAATAAATCGTGGATCGAGCTTTCTCTCTTCCCAAATCTGTAACTCCTTCCACGGAGCAACTCGCAACAATACATGATCCCCACACTAAATTCCACGCCCTTTCGATGAAGATCCGTGATAACTCTTTTGTCGATCTTGTGCCGCTTTGTATACGTTGTTTAATCATTTGAATCTTTTCAGTAGTCATACGCATTAACTCGGGTCCCAACAATGTTGCTTCACCCACCTCATCCCAACATATCGAGAACTACATTTTCGGCCCATATAATGCTTCAATGGAGCCACACCTATACTTGCTCGATAAATCGTTGTTGTAGGAGAATTCCACCAATGGTAAATACTTATCCCAACCGCCTTGAAGTTCAGGACACAGTAGTCTTAATAAATCTTCAAGAGTTTGAATAGTCCTCTCGATTGTCCGTCTGCTTTGGGGATGGTATGTCAACTAAATCGCAAATGCGTGCTCATAGCTTTTTGCAAGCTAACCCAAAATCTTGAAGTGAATCTTGGGTCACGATCCCAAACTATGGATAAGTGCATGCCATGCAACCTCACAATTTTCATTCACGCACATACTAGCAAGACGCTCAAGGAATAAGTCTCCAGACGGCAAGAAATGAGCAGTACTTGGTTAATCTATCAACAATAACCCAAATAGCATTGATGCCTTGAGAAACCGTAGAAGACCCAGAACTAAATCCATGGTAATGTGTTCCCACTTCCATTTCGGAATCTCAAGTGGTTGCAACGGACCCTTAGGTACTAGATGCTCCGCCTTTACACGCTGGCAAGTTAAACACATCGAGATAAACTTTGCAATTCTCTCTTCATATTGTTCCACCAAAATGTATGTCAAGATCACGATACATTTTAGTACTTCCGTGATGGATTGCAAATGGTGTATTGTGTGCTCCATCATAATCTTGTACTTCAAATCGTAGTCGTTAGAACACAAAGTCTAGAGTGGACTCAAGTATTCCTTCTTCATCAATTCTCGCCCTAATAGCTCCTTCTTGTACTTTCTTCTTCATACGATTAGCTCCGGCTGGGCCGGGTCTTGAGCAACCTTAACTTTTTCTATTAAAGTTGGCTCTACGCAGATACTTGACATCATCGCACTGCTCCTCAGATATGATCTTCTACTCAACGCGCCATTACCTACCACGCTCGCTTCCGTGATGGTATGAATAGTGTGGTCGTAGTCTTCAATAGCTCGAGCCAACGTCGCCGCCGCATGTTGAGTTCTTTTTGAGTGAAGAAATATTTAAGGCTTTTATGGTCCTAATATATCTCCACTTTCTCCCCATATAGATAGTGCTCCATATCTTTAAATAAAAACGATCACGCTAACTCTAGATCATGAGTAGGATAATTCCTCTCATACTCTTTTAAGTTGTCGCGAGGCATAGGCTATGACTTTCCCACGCTGCATGAGAACACATCCTAACCCTTTGCCTCAAGCATCGTCAGAGATAACAAATCCATCCGAACCAGATGGTATTGTTAGAACAAAAATAAATAAGTCTCCTCTAAGCTCTTGGAAACTCTTTCTCGATTCTTCACTCCAAACGAATTTTGTATCCTTCCGAAGTTAGTCTGGGTTAATGGAGTAACGATTCGAGAAAACCCTTCCATTAATCTCCGATAATAACCAACTAAGCCCAAAAACTACGATTTCAACCATCGACTTTCATTGTTCTAACTTTCAGATTGCTTCAATCTTCGCTTTCGGATCAACAGATACTCCATGTTTTGACACCACGCGCCCAAGAAATGCTACTTCCTCAAGCCGTAACTCGATTTCTTCAATTTGGCATATAGTTGGTTTTCACGAAGTTTCGAGTACCACTTCAAATGGTGCTCATGATCTTCACTACTTTTGGAATATATGAGGATGTCATCAATAAAGACAACAACGAATCGATCCAAATATTCCTTGAATACTTGGCTCATCATATCCATGAAAGTCAGCAGGAGCATTAGTTAGTCCGAAAGACATGACTAAGAATTCATAATGCCCATACCGAAGTTCAAGGCGCCTTTTTGAATATCCTCATTCTAATCTTTCACCGATGATATCCGTAATCTAAGATCGATTTTTGAAAAGAATTGTGCCCCTCAGAATCGGGTCAAACAAGTCATCAATACGAGGTAGAGGATACCTATTCTTGATGGTGACATGGTTCAATTCCCGATAGTCAATATTAAAGTCGATACTCCCGCCTTTCTTCTTTACTTAATAAAACAGAGCACCCCAAGGAGATGTACTAGATTTAATGAAACCGATGTCCAACAATTCCTCGTAGTTGGACCTTTAACTCCTCAAGTTCAATAGAGCCATTCGATATGGGGTTTTAGAAATGGGCTTTGTACCAGTTCAAGATCAATAAAGAATTCAACTTCACGCTCGGGGTAGACCGAAGTTCTTCAGAAATACGCCAGAAAGTCAATAACAACAGAATATTATTCAAATTTGACGTGTCTTTATTCAAATCCATAACATGGGCTAAGAAATCTTGACATCCGCTTTTTCAATAAACGAATAGCTTTATGATTAGATATGATAGTGATTGATTTTAATGGTTTAGTTGTTTGAATTGCATAACAAAGTTGGTTAGAATATGAAAACTAACAACCTTATTTAAAACAATCAATTTTGGTATGATGAGTAGTTAACCAATCAATCCCTAAAATCACATCAAAAGCAAGTATCTTTAAAGAGATAAGGTCAATGTGTAAGGTGATGGTGCCAACTTGAATCAAACAAGATTTATAAACAAATGGATGTGATGAAAGTTTCTCTAACGGAGTTTCCACAGATAGGTCAAAGTCTAATTTCTCCTGAGTCAAGTTTAAACGCTGAGCACATGCAGAGAGATAAATGAATGGGTAGCACCCCAGATCAAGTAAGGTATAAACTTCGCAAGAATTTATAAATAGCTTACCCGTGATCACCTCGTTTGGGTTTCTCGATTTTGACCAACCACAACAAACGCTTCTTCCCTAATCGCTGACTTTAACTTTTTTCGGGATGTTTTTCGAGTCACCGTCCCTCACTGAACTAGGTTTCACCACCGCATAATCTCGACCGATATGTCCTTCCTTTCCACAATTATATAGCATACCTTGAACTGTTAGGCGCTTTGACCGATATGTCCTCTCTTTTTCCGTGATTTAGTAGATATATGACCGGTGGTCGTTCTCCTCCCTTAGAACCAGCTTGATCGCCGCAGACCGCTTGCCTTCACATGGTCGTTGTTAAATCTCCTCTTTTAAAATCTCTCCCGACTCGCTTCTTCTATTTTCATGGCTATGATTACCACCAGAGTGGTTACCATTTTTGTCCGTCTGCTTTTCTCCACCGGTTATCATTATTTCGCTGATCGCTATCTCCGTACGATCCTCGTTATGGTCCTCGTTGAATATACTCGTTATCTCGCTTCTAACAATCGAGCCCTCGTTAACAACATCTCAATAGAGAGAAAATTTATGAGAAATGAGATATTGTCGATGCCGGGTTTCAAACCTCTCGTAAACATCCGCCATAACGCTCCTCATTCTCCACCAAATGAGGTGCAAACCGATAACTCGCAAACTTTGCCTCTCAGATCGAGACACCGCCATGTTGTTTTGTTCCAATGATGAACTCCACTTCCTTCATACGATTTAACACTTTCGTGAAAGTATTTGTCATTAAATAGCTTCAAACGCCTCCCAAGACATGCCGAAAAGTACTGGATGGGTACGCTTCACGCACTCCCACCAAGAGTTTCGCTTCGCCATTTTAACATAAAGGTGGCGAATGGAACCTTCGTTTCTCCGCATCCCAAGACATCGAATATCTTCGTAATTTGTTTTGACCCATGTTTCCGCCATGATCGGATCCGCTTTCCTTAAATTTCGTGGTCCCAACTTTGAATCGTCATCGCGGACAACCCGTGAATTGCTATCATTTCTCCTCAGATTTTGAACACGAAGTCTCCCTCGTCTCGATTTTTGCATGAATCGCAAAAAACTTCTAAACATCCCCTCGCTCATCATCTCGCTTCAATGGTGTTGTTCACAGGAGGAACATTGCCACTGCTCACAGACGCTCTCCTCGCTGGTGAGTACAAGCTTTTCCACACGGCCTCATTTCCATTGTTAATATTCTCAACGACATTCTCAAACACCGCCATAAAACAAGGGTTAATTAAGGAAATCAATATATCACATAATATCCCTATATATCGAATTCAACTAACAAATAAGCTTAGGTAGCTTAGGTGCCTCTCCTCCTAGTTCAACACGATCTCCGCCAGAGATCATATCCCTAAGCTCGGATTTACTCTGCCTCAAACCCAAAGACCTCCAATGGTAGTTCTATTCCCCGAAATCTCCCCCCGTAGATCACAGAATCACCCTAAGCTCGATACGATACCAAACCGCGACGCCCCAAAATAGGTATACATCACCCATTCCGAGTTGTCAATACATGGTATGTAAACAACTACAACTTTATTATTACAACAAGAAACTGTGAGTTTAAATACAAATATTATCTTCTGATAATATCTATACTCAAATAAATCCTCATCACATTTATCGATACATTATTTTACAAAATGGTGAGGACTACTAAACAACTCTCTAGAACCTTCATTCCATACCCCGACTGCACTCGCTATATTCTCGCCTCCCCGAGAAAAATGGAACAAAAGGAAAAGGGTGAGCTCAACTAGCTCTCAAGAAAGAATATTATGACTAAGATAATATACAACAAATTACCGTTAGTCTTCAACAGGAAAAATCTAATGTAATACAATAGACAACAAATTTTAAATCAATATTCGCAATGAAATAATAATTCATTAGAAGAGTTAAGTAGAGAATGCAAACTACTATCTTCCATGTATGAATTTAAAAGTTCATCGCTCATCTTTTATCCCTCGTAACATCAATCAATATATATCTTGAATCACATATTCATTTTGCTACACAGCCAAAGATATTCATCACCGGGTCATGTTCATCTAAACACTGCTCATCTTTGCACTACGCCAAAGATATTCTTCAGAAATCATTCATCTTTTGCACTACAGCCAAAGATATTCCATAATATCATCATTTAAGATCAAGATGATGAAAAATATTTTTAAAGAAACGAATCCAAAGGAAACAAAATGACAAGGATTAAGGATTAAGGATTCAGATTTTGTTTTATTCACGCCCAAAAATACCTCAAAAAATAATCGCAGTGGTGTAAAATTCAAGAATGATCAAAACATGGATACAATCAAAGCTAGTATCCGTAATAGATATTTTGGACTTAAAAGAAAATTTTCATTTTTCATGAATATAGTCAGATTCGTGAATAAAGGTCAGATACGTGAATAAAGGCCAGATACGTGAATAGTAATCTCGACACCAAAAGTTCCAAATTTGATAAAAACTTCAAATCAATATTTCAACATAATGATATTAAAGAAATAATATCATTACTTAAAAAAAAAATATCCCTTACCTCGAAAAGATCAAGATTTTAAATAAAAACATTTGATATAAAGCTATGACTTGAACTTGCAATCAATAGCAATAATACTCAAATTATACTCAAAATACTCACAAGAATACGCCGATAATATAGAGAGAAACTTCAGTTTTCGTGTGATTTTCAATTCTAACCCAAGACCCTATTTATAGAAATCGCTAGAACATCAAAGGTAAAATTTAATATAATATTAATATATTATATATAAATTCCTACGCACACAATCTATGATCTGAATTCAGCCATGCTTGAAAACAAATAAGTCTACCAAACAAATCAAAAACGTTTTTATTATTTAAAATAATTAAAACTTCCAAAAATCAATTATTCAGAATTTTAGAACATCAATAATTCATAATAAATAGCCCTTTTATCAGAAAAAATTGAATCTCTCGAGTTTTTATAGGAAATTCAATTTCTACAACTTTGCGTAAGAAAGTTTTTCCAAATTCCAAATGTAAATTGACCAAATCCACAAACCAAGCGATTTTTAAAGCTATAATCAAATTTCAAATAATAAATGGGGTCCACCGACATGTTTAACATGTTTTAAATATTTATTGCAACAAAAATACTCTTCCTCCTCAGATACTCATATATCCCACATTCGTTGTAAAATATCACCATTATTATATTATTAAAATATAATAATATATTATCTTATCGTAAAAAGATAAAATTTCAATTTTCAACAATTGTCACATTAAAATTTTTCTCCATCTATATCCACATAAAATCAATATTTTTCTCATCATATGAATCAATAATTAATTATTCACAAATAATATTATGTAATCACAATATCGACAACTGTGCAGCTTCCCAGAAAGCAGGCTTTTCAATAAGAATTTCTCCTTCATCGGGCGCCGCAATTAGGTGACCAAACCTCTCCTTAGATGTAACTTTCTAGACATTGCCAATAATGTTATCTAATAATATTATTCAGATAATATGAATTATTGCTTCGATAATGAAAAATATTGTGTAATGACAATTATCAAACAACAAAGAATATAAAATATCAACGCAAAGAATTATCGAATCAATAAAATATCGAATAAGAATTATCGTAACCATTATCGAAAGTAGTGCCTTCACGTAAGAATCAATAATTGGTGCAATACCGTGCTATCGTGTTTTAACCACCGAGTATTTTAACAAAGATTAATGGTAATAACTACGCCGTTATTTTTAACCAACTTATATTTGTCGCTTTTTCATCCAATCGCTTCAGTTATGGGCCCACACATGGTCGCTTAGCGTCGCATTTAATATTCCCGACAAAGCATTTAATATTCCACCACCAAACTAATATTCCACACAACAATGAATATTTTATAACCCTTGCTTTAAAATATGAATATTTTATAACTATCCACATTAATCACATTATATTTCAAAAAATAAATAGAGAAAATTAAATTTTTAACCCCTGGGGTCTTATAAAACATTAATCACTATCAATCACCTTTTTATTTAACAAAAATAATTTTGTTTTTAGAAATTTGTAATTTTCATTACATAATAAGTTGAGTTTACTAACACTTCTATTTTCATATTTTTCGGATTATCCAACAATATTCTATAATTATTTCTATTTATAAAAACTATCATTTAATAGCTTAAAAATAGAAATACTAACTCCACATACTTTTATATCTTAAAAATCATCAATATTAATCTTACATTATTATAATATTTTTTCCAGAATTCATAATTTTTCACCATTCATAAAATTTCCTATGAATTTCCTCTATTTTTAAACTAACCATAAATAGCTTAAAAAATACAATAAATATTTCTGTTATTCAATAATTTATCAAAACTTTTCAACAATTATAAAATAATATTATAAGATTTTTCACCAAGTTTCATAATTTTTATTCATTCATAGAATTTTCTATGAATTTCTTCAATTTTCAAACTAACTAATAATAGTTTAAAATATATAATAATTACTTCGATTTTCAATAATTCATAAAAAATTTACAAAAATTCTAAAATGATATTATAAGCATTCTGTAAAAATATTTCAGTCCAAATAATTTTTCTGATAAATTAATTATAATTCCCAATATTCAAAAACTTCAATAATTCATCATAATTTGCCCTTTTATCAGAAAATTACAGATCTTATGACCCTTTCATGTAAAATTTAATTCTCTAAAACTTTGTAGAAGAAATTTTTTCTAAATTCTAACTCTAACATAGAGAGAAGGCTTACCAAAAAATTTTGCTACAAAGATTTCTGGATCAGTCACCTCCTTAAATTCATAACAAATCATACATTAATCTTTAATGGTTCAAAATTGTGGATATGTACTCAACTTACATATGTATAATATATCCAAAAATTACTACGATCTAACGGTCGAATTAAAAATTATAACTCATGCAATATAGCTTAATAAAACTGATTTTTGGACTATAAGTTGTTCGGATCAGTTTCACCGAAACTGTCACCACGAAAAATCCACAAAGAATTTTTAGGTGATTCAAATTTCTGCGTTTAGCTTACTTCCAGGGCTTTCTTTTGATATATGGCTCATCTCCTAAATCATTATACACAAAGAGGTATGGATTTTGTAAAATCAAGCAGTAAACTAATTTTTCTGAAAATCTCCATATTTTGTTCTTCTTTTAATTTCTAGATTTCTCTCATTTGATTCATGTTTATGCAAGTTTAAATCTTTAAATATATACATAAATATGTACCCTTTACATAAAATCCATAAAAACTTAAATCTAAGAATAAATCAAAGATTTTTAAACATACCTATTTAATTTCCTCAAGCTTTTCCATTACACCCACAAGATTCTCTCACTAGCTTCTTGGCTGTTTTAATGGATGAAGATGAATATGGTGATCATGAAATGATTAAGGATGAAGAAGATATGAAGTCGTGGGTTTACTCTTCTTCCTCCTCTTCCCACTCTCTCTTTCATTGGTTTCATCCGAGAGGATGAAGTGTAATAAATGGGTTTCTCTTTATTCCTTTTCTTCTTTTCTTCGTTCTCCCTCATTTTCCTTCTTTTCCTCTTTTCTATCTTACTCTCTCTCTCCTTATTTTTCTTCTTCTCCCCCGTGAGTGGAAATGGGGGAGTATCATATCTTTTCTTTTTTGTTTCTTTCTTTTCTTTTTCCTTTGTTTTCCTAACTTTCTTCCTTCTTTTCTTTCCCCCTTCCCCACATGTTCCCCTATTATTTCTTCCTTCTCAATTATCATTAATTCACTCTCCTCTTTTATTTGCTCATTTATCCGATTAATTGTTCATTTGACAATTTATCAATTTAATATTTTACAATTTTAGAATAATAATCATAAATTAAATTAGACTTTTATTTCATAAAAGTCGGGGTCTTACAATCACCCCCACCTTATGAAATTTCGTCCTCGAAATTTACGAATGTACCTAGAATTCTGAAGAGATAAGAATTTCAAATTCTAGCTCCTATGCTACTTCCTCTATCTCATGGTTCATCCATTGCTCATATCCTGTATTTCAGATATCATTCTAGAATACAGTTTCAAAACAAGGGTTAATTGACATGCCACATATTATCCCTATACTCTGACAAACCAATTAAATAACAATTAAGCTTAGGTAGGTCATACTAGCGAAGGAATTACTCATCTCTCCCCTCGTAGATCTAGTCTCAAATCTCAACCAAAGATCATATTCCTAAGCTTTGATACCAAATGTGACGCCCCTAAAATAGGTATACATCACCCATCTTGGGTCTCCAGAAAATACACTACTGACAACTTCATTTATACATCTGTCGTGCAAAATATGACGACACATATACTGTGAGTTTCAATATAAATATTGTAACGTATATAATACGATAATATTCATACTCAAATTATTACAATGCCATCTAAAGTACAGCAACAAATATTTTAAGTCCACAAATGAACACGAGAAGATTTATGTCCTCCTCATTCTATTGGAGTGCATTTTTGACGCTTCCAAATTTGAGTTCGCCTCATCCTATTATTGTTCACCAAAATTAAATATTAAATGATGTATAAAATATGTCACACACATTTTAAGTTCTCAACACAATTATTATGCCACACCGTTTTATAATTTGATTAGGCTTGTGACTAATTCGTATCACCACTTTATACTCATGTTCTCTCTGCTAGTCCCAGCTACACTTTTATTACCTGAAAGGGGTGGTGAAGTAAAAGGATGAGCACAAATAGCCCAGTAAAGAATATCATGACTTAAGATAATTAAATTATTAAAAGAATTCAGATATTTAGAACATATAGTAGAAGATAAAAGTTTTCAACCATAATAGCAGCGGAATCAACAATCCATTAGAAGTGTCAAGTAGAACATAATGTCTACTATCTCCTCTAGATTAAAAGTTCATCGTTAATATTTCATTCCTGTAATACTCATCAACTGTTCTTTGTTATTGTGATGCCCCCAAATCCGGGTATCTTCCAACCCGACAGTTGGTGACACGGTACTCATAACTGTACATTCATTATATTGAAACGACATCAAAATGTGTGTATCAACGACATTCTTATTACATTAATAATATTACATCCCGTTCCCAGGTTCTATAACCATTACATTCTTTGTTCATCATATTATAATATATACAACTTACTAGTTTATTACAAGATAAACTAATCGTTCATCTTCATCTTGCCTTTATCCTTGTCAGATCCATCGGTTCGTTCGGTATTAGCTATAATTCATATGGTTCAAGCAAGAGTGAGCATAACAAGCTCAGCAAGTACAACAATTTTCTTTTAAACAACATGCTTGAAACATAGGATCGTATATCTTTAATAACTGGATAATAGCTACGAAGTACTATCGATAATTCAAAATAGCATTTCTTTTCCTTCAAAATGTTTTACAATAACAATATTCATTAAAACATCAATTCTGGCTCAAGACCATGAGCGTTTCATAATTTCTTTGAAAAGGACAACCCGGTACTAAGTCCGTAAGTCCGACATATCTTACGAGCACTTCTGGGTGATCAACCCATAGTACTCTATGTTGATTAACACTACATCCATTAAACGTATGTAAGTTTAAGTTTTGGCAACCTCGCGTGCCCATCGAATAATCGATGAAAAATACATTTGTTTAGTCATACTTAGGATTACCTTGAATCCGTACCAAACAATTGGCATAGGATAGCATTAGCAATTCTATATTGAAAGACTTGTAAATAAATCAATCAACTCTTCAAGATTAGTCTAGCCGAGGTAAAACTGGCATCGACCCTTTAGTAAAATATTCCATGCATCTCATAACATGAATCACAGAAAACTTAGCTAACACGAAGGTTAAACAAGCGTTTAAGAAAAACTTGCCTTCAGCGTCTGCTACAGTAAAATAACTTTTCCTTTCAATCTTTATGGTCTCTACAATACATAATCACATAACATACCACATTAGGTCATGAATGAACATACATGGTTCCTAATGAATCTTACCCTTCTTCTCAATCTAATCATATATTTAGATTTGTTACTATTGGTTCCGGCTTGCCATTATATTTTACATCATTCTTACCAACTTCTTTCTCTTCTATGTCTTACGTGGATTTACTTCATTAATCCAACTCGTTTCGAGTTGATCATCCCTCCTCACGGCTTACTAACATTCTTACGTTATTAATCGAAACATGGTCGTCATTTGTAAAGTACCTTTTAATGCATACCGTTTACATTCACGTATTACTTAACAACTTTTAGTTGTAACTCTTAACGCTATAGTCATTATCATTATTGAATACGGTTCACGTTCTTTATACTTTACGTTCTTCGTTTAATTAGTCATTAAACAACATTAAATTCCTAAAGTCATCACTATAAAAGTGATTTAGGAAAGGTCTTATTATGTTCATTAACCAATTATATGACCCATACTTGTCTTGCAACCCAATGGGTTCACAAACAACTTGGTCAACAAAATCCACCATCGCGCGCTTACGCCACTTTCAAAGACGGCTCTGCATCATCATCATAATACTGTATGGCGGCGGCATGAAATATGCTTTGCCTGAGAGGCGCCAGAAGCGACTCTGCGTTGTCTCTCCTTCGCCCGCACATGCACATGCGGTTCATAATCTCTATCTCGCGCCAAGAAAGACCGGATTTCAATCCCGTAAAAATTTGATGAGATAAATTTTTATGTGAGATTCCCGGGCTCATAACTTCTTCGTTATAAGTCCGAATTGGCTCGTTCAAAAGCCATTAGCTCATAAATTACATACTCTAAGTGTTCATGCAATAATTTTATCTATTTTACTTCGTTAACTAAAATTTCACCTATTAGTCTATTTTTAACGAAAACGATAAACGTTCGTGTTCAATGCTCGTTTCTTCGTTCTAAGTCAGAATTTGGTCATTCTCGAGTCCACAACTCTATAATGCCAAATAAGACTTGTCTCCATTGAAAACCAATGTTTCCAAGCTCAATATCAAAATTCGACTTCCATTCCAAGAATTTTACGAATTCGACGATTATCGTCCAAACTAGTAATTCCATCTTAACTTCATTTCTTAAGACTTGTTCTTCGCTTCAAATTGTTTCAATCCATCATATTAACATCTTGACATACATACTTCATTAACTTAAAAACATGATAAGTTATTACTTATTCTTTGTGAGTTTATAACTTATAAAAGTATAAACCACCATTCTTACTTCTTATTATCATACAATCTTATTAAAGTAAACATATGACAAGTTCATCTAAGTTCCTCATGAGTTCATAACTTAATTAAGTTTGAATTACTTATTCATGACTTATACGGCTTAAGTCCATTAATTAATCATTCTTATCATTCCTTAGCATGCATGTTCTACCACTACCCACTTCTCTAACAGTGGAAGAGAAAAAGAATCATGGTTTAAGATTGCTTACCCTTGAATATCACTTGGTTAATCTTTGATCTTCTTCTTGCTTCTTGAAATATGAAAGACTAACTTCCTAGCTTTTCTAGCTTATTTTCTCTAACAAATAAGCTCTCAACTTGTTGGATGAAATGAACAACCAACAAAATAAAATACAAGCTTGCTATTTATAGGACTTCCTAAGGTTAGGGTAGTTTGGTCATTAATCCAACCCACCTCCTTAATCACCTCCTTACTATTCCTTACCTAGACATTAAGTTAACTTGGCCTCCACATTTACTTAACTCTTAAGTATACTTGCTTAGCACATAGCTTATCCTTTACTTGCTCATCACAACACTTAGCCATTAAGTTACTTAACTTATCCTTTGCTTAACCCTTAAGTTTACTTGCTCATCACACTTAATTCTTGGTCACCAATTCACCCATGGGTTACCCCATGGATCAAGCTTTACCCATTGGATCTTATCTTGGGCTTTATATTCAATTAGCTTAATTAACGTATCTTATACATTGGGCTTACAATTAAACAAGCACTTGGGCTTGTTCATTAAATTACATTGGACTTAACCACTCTTACATTTGGGCTTTAACATTAATTCGTATTGGGCTTTATTATTATCCCAATTGGACATTACAATCTCCTTCGATCAATCTATAATAAACGTTATAAAAAAGAGTTAGCTTTACAACACATCGTGACCCTCTCTTCGATGTTCGTGAATATGATGATGTTCGACTATATATGTTTGCGAAACTCGAGTATGTTCGCGAATTGTTCTCTAATAACTAAGGATTCAAATTCTCACATGTGTTGACTCAATCATGTTACTCGAACATGTTCGAATTTGATTTATTGTGTTCGAATTCGACAACTTCATCAGATCGGATCGTTTGCTCACCTATTTGAGTATTTGACAATGATCCACATGCATTCAAAACAGGATGAGAAATTTCTTCCTTTTCAACTCAATCCTAACCGTTCATTGTGTGATTTAATGGTGTAGTATTAAACCAACCCGCGTGACAGTTATTTATTAAGCTAGTGCTTTTGATTAGTAGCTAGATATACCTATAAAAAGCATAAAGAAGAAGGATTGAAGCTCAAGCAAAGAATTTCAATTAATAATTATCACGGAGCATGTGGAAGCTTTTAGTTATTGGGTCTTTATGGTGAAGTTTCCTCACCAAATTATACTACCCAAGTGCTTCTACTCACCCCAGTCCACATATTCTTTTTTATCATGTTTAAGATAGAAAATTCAAACACTTTATAATCTATATTAATAAGAGAGAACATATTTTGAATTTAAGTGGAAAAGCAAAGACGGTTCAGATTTATTCTAATTAATTTGGGCGAGAAAACACAAAAACAGTTCGGATTCATTCTAATTATATTGATTTGGGCGGAAAAGGGTGATGGGAGAAGAGGGATAGAGGGAGGAAATAAAAGTGTGATTGTTGAAACGGAGAAAGAGGGAGGATTTCGTTACGCCGTGCCTAAAGACATGGACAATTACTAGTATTTACATGACTAAGTGTCGTTATAAATGTATAGTATCGTTATGATATATAGCGACAATTTTTATGTGAAAATATTATTTTCTATTATGGATTTATCAGTTTTCTATATAACCTTTTTTAACGTGTAATATTACCCTAGTTAAATATGTAACAATTAAAATAATGCATTTCTAAAATCCATTTCTATTATTTATCTGATCTTAATATGTTAAAAAAAACACTGCCGATTTTGCTAAATAATTCTTTTGAATTGTTATGTTGGTGTACCATTTTTCTTTATATCAAGGACATGTAAAATTTATATTGCGTTTGAATGAAATGGCCTAATAGCCATCACAAAAATTGGTTACTTCAAATTTGAAAAATCCTTGTTCTGATATTGTAATTCTTGGTCATTTTTAGTTATTTACATTCTTTTCAACTTTTTTACTGTATTAGCAAAGTTTAATTTACCCTTATTATCCCACAACTAACACACTATAGATCGATAGATTTACGTACGGTTAAAAAGTTGGATAATTAATCAATACAATACTGACACGCAGATAGAGAGATCACCTCACGACCTGCATGTCGATACTGTATAATTGATCAATTGACCAAAATAAATTAGACTAACCGTTCCTGATTTTTCTTTAAACAAATTGAAAGAGAGAGAGAGAGCGAGAAAGGCAACCAACAATTTTTTTTTTGAAAACTAGGTAAATCAAAATTTTATCATAGATTTACGAAAATGAAGAAAAATTAAAAATGAAATTACATATATTTACTTTCGTTAATTGTTAGTTTTATAATATTTATTTTTTTAGTGAGATTTATTTTACTTTTCAGGTGATGTTGCGGCATTAACATATTCACTTACGTAAACAACCTTTCAAGTTATATACAAAAATGTACAAAAACTAGGTAATTACCATCTTTAATTATTATTTTTTTTTAAAAGTAGGTGATTCAAAATTTTAAGTCAATAAATATACGAAAATGAAGTAAAATATAAAAATGAAATTACATATATAATAGCATTATTGTTAATTTTATTATACTTAATTTTTTTTTTATAAGATTTATTTACGATTAACGTGAAAATGTTAGTACTTACCCATGAGAGTGGACCCTGAGATATTTAAAATTAAATTTAATTGCCAAGTATGAACTCGTGACAATGAATATAAAGAGTCTAACTCATAGGGTTGGCTGTTGGTCCATCATGTTCAAGCTGAAATGGAAAATTCAAACCACTTGACAATGGGGGCAGATAGAGACAGGCATTGATATATGATACTTGCATATATAAGCTGGAATGAAATTAATAGAATTAAGAAAATCAGGAGAATTAAGAAGTTAATGAGATTCTGATAATCTATTCTTCACTTAAAATTAAGTATTTGAAAGTTCCTAAAAAAGACGTATTATATTTATTTCACCTCAATAAATATGATACGATACGTCATTCTGATATGATATGATCATAGCATTAACATGATATCGAGGTATAATTTACCAAAAATGGCTCATATATCGAGTTCTGTCCTATGATATTGGGAAACATAGAATCAGCCCTCCAAAAGTTCTTACTTCTTAATTAGACTCTTAAGAACAAATTGAGTTAATTATTTCACCCCACCCGAACAGAAATTCAAAAACTCATCATCAAACAATGAAATGGTGCATATCAATTTTGTACCACTGAAGTCGAAAAAGTAATGGAACAATCAAGTACCGCGACAAAGAAAGTGAAACAACAGGCAAACATAAAAGCGTAGCAAATCAACTCCCACTCAAAACGACTCAAAACGACATAGGAGCCAGCCACGGACCGCAGGCGTAAGCCTGTTCCCCAAGTCTGTTTCGGGGTTAGCATGAACTATCAATGGTTTGATATAATTATTTAGGAAACATAAAAAATCATGTAAAGTTTAATTTGCATAATAAAAATCATGTAAAGTTTAATTTGCATAAAAAATCATGTAAAGTTTAATTAGCCTTTTTGATCAACATATTATTGAAAAACTACCAACAGGGAAATAAAGATTCTGCAAAAAAAAGTTTTAATTATACAACATGTTTGGTTACCCCTTTTCAGGATCTCCTTTGAGAAGTATGATTCCCAAAAGATATCAAAGGAAGGAGACAAAATATATACTAATCAGATAATATTTGGCTCAGATACTTATAAAATCAACAATAATCAAATTTTTTAAATTAAACTATGATAATTGTACCTTTTATTCATCCATGGAAAAACACCTCTCAAATCCCATGTTCATTACCTGAAATTATATAAAAATGTAATTAGTACTTCTAGAAGATGAACAAGATAAAATCACCCACATCAAGGAAGAAGAGGGGTGAGGGGGGGTGGTGGAGGGGAGATTGGAAAATAATGAGTTATATATATATATATATATATATATATATATATATACCCACACTCACACAGATAAATATAGTGGAAAAGGAAAGTGCACCATTGTTGAAATTTTTCTATGGAACAGTTGACAGTTGGTCTCTAATAACTAATAAGGCAAAAATCAATATACTTAAGTACAAATTAAAATTCCCATAAACAGAAGATTCTTTACTCTCTCATTGCAGCAGGGGCATAAAAAAGAATAAAAGAAGGAGTTTATAATTAATTCCCCCAAAGTAATATTTTCCATTGAATTTATTTGCAGAAACAGAAGAAAGTAAGTATAGGGGTTTCACTCAAAAGTTGTGCTTGGGCAGGAGCATGACACCATTGATGTTTCTATTAGCTAAAGCCCAACTGCTCGTTCAATGCACGTTCTAGTTGTGTGATTAAAATTCGATATAAAAAAATAATAATCAATTGCAGGAAATGTTTTGGAAATTTGATTTCTCTCTATTTTTATTTCTTTTACCCTCTCTTCCACACTTTATATATAATTAATGTATTATTTGAAATTTATTAGTAATATTTAAGAAAATAAATACAAAGAGGGATAAGACAATGGTGGTGTGCAGTTGTAGATATAAACGATTTCGGGACGGATTTTGGGTGGGAGGATGTTATATGTTAGTTTGTTAAAAATGCGCAATGCAAAATATCATATTTTGAAGTATAAGATACAACGTGCAAAATAAGGTAAACCTAGAAGATACAAAGTGTATTTAACTCTTGAAAATATTACTCTGTACTTAAAAGAACTAGAGAAGAAATACAATATAATGTCTTATAGGAACTACAACCGTACTGGTGTGCGGTTTTAGTTAGATCGAAACTGTGCCACCTTCATTTTGCATTGTACAGACAGCAAAAAAAAAAAAAATCAAAAAAAAAAAAAGATAAACATTAAAAACAAATTAAGTTTAACTAATTTTTTTGAAATATATTCTATATGTAACATAAATAAAAATAGTTTATATAGGAGATCTCACATTAGCCCCCATGGTGTTGATCTCTAATTAGAAAAGTAAATGTTTGAGAATAAAAAATAAAATATTATAAACAAAAACAGGTAAAATCAGATGAAGTAAATATCTAAATAATTTACAATTAAGTCAAACAAGATTAGAATAACAATAAAAAAACACAATTTATAATCCCTCATCCATCTCTCATTTTCAAAGTAATGCATATATATGTGCACTAAGCCACTAACAATTTAATGTGGTATATCACCAATATTAAATATTAAAATCACACTACATTAATTCTCATTAAAAAAATAAAAAATAAAAATTCATAACACCACCATATACGTGCATCCGGAGAAAAAGATTTGTTAGCTTAGGCAATGAGTTATGGAGTGCTTAATTTTTTTTTCTTTGTACCTAGGATTGCAAATTATTCGATTCGATCTGAACTTTATTAAACTTTAATCGAACTCCAACATAATAAATCGAACTCAAACATGTTCAAGTAACACGATCGAACCAACACATATGTGCGAGTTCGGATTGTTAGTTGTTTGGGAATAGTTTGTGAACATACTCGAGTATTTGGTATATATTATGATAAAATTAGGCTGAATTATAATTACGAGCTTATTAACATATAAAATTGGTAGAAATTATAGTAGTGTTCTACTTATTACACATCTCTTTAAAATGATTATCACTAATACTTATTCTTATAATTAACAATCAAAAACTCGAATTAAATATTCTCGATATATATAATTTTCCTTATATTAGTAAGTGCTGATCTTTAGGCCTTGATTGAGGATAAGAATGGGAAAATCCTTGTATCTCTATGCAGTATAATGTTTATAAATCTGTCTCGATCTCATCCAACTATAGCCATGCATGTATCAACATAATTGTGTAGATAAAGGGAGTAGACTTAATTTTAGGGTCCTTAACACTAATATACAACAATTAAAAAGTATTTACAAAAATAAAACACAAACAACATAATTACAAAAATAACGCAACATAATATTACGTTGCTAAAATTACGGATCTTTATCTCTCCCTACACGTTTATCTCTCCCTAAATTCAAGCAACTGAACAAAACATAAAAGATCGACAGCAAGTCTGAGATCGGAGAAGAACAGATCGAAGAAACTTACTGCAACTGCAAGATCTATAACCAGAAAGTGATGAATTGCAGATCGGAGAAGAACATAAAAGATCGACAGCAACTTCAAGATCTATAACCGTAAACTTATCGTAATCGCACTAATTGTTGATCAGATCGCATCGATTGTTGATCCATTACAAATTTGTATACTGAGGTATTTGAGTTTTCAATTTATATGCATAGTGTTACCCCGTGTTTACTACGTATTCGTCTATTGGTTACCCTTCTCAAATTTTTCGCTCTTTAAATGGTCACAAAGTCAGAATAATTATGAATGTTTTGAATGCAAAATGCATTTTAAAATGTTTTACACGGTTACTAAATACATATAAATTGGTTACTTCGTTTATTATTGATTTAGTTATCATTTATTATTGATTTAGTTATCAGATAATGTTTATATGCTTGCTTTATAATTTTAAAGTTTATTCTACTGATGTTTTTTATATTAATGATTACTTATTGAATACATTGGTTACCTTCCTGCAACTGTTGGTTACTGTCTAATCTGAATTTGGTTAGTATATAATGCTGACTTGGTTACTGTGTAAAATTGCAATGGTTACTACATAATATTATCCCCAGTTCATGTTCTGGTTACTAACATTATGTAGTTTGGTTACTGTCTGACATTGAGTTGGTTACTTTACAGACCATAAGCTAACAGTAACCAAAAACATACTAAAAGGTTGCTTCATCTGATATATTGGTTATTGTCTAATATGTATTTAGATACTGTAAGGTGTTTATTTGGTTACTGTATAATGTTATTGTGTTTTATAATTATTTCTTATATATTGGTGGTTACTTATTGACTTCATTGGTTACCTTCATACAATTGTTAATCTGATTATATATATTGATTACTGTATACTATTTAATTTGTTACTGTATAATATTTATTTGGTTGCTGAATAATATTAATGTACACTTGTACTGATGTTTTTTATAGTTATGGAAAGATTTAATCCAGTGGTAATTTGGTAATTTTTGTCAAATTTGGAGTGTCAGATTTTGGCGTTTTCGAAGCCTAATTTCATTGGAAACGAGTCAACAATCAAAAATCACAAGCTTCGCTGGGGAACTGCAGGGTTTTTTGGTCAAATTCCATCATTTAGGCCTTCAAAATTGCATGTAAAAATATGGTTTATATTCTGGTTACTAAGATTATGTAATTTGGTTACTATTTAATATTGATTTGGTTACTTTACAATGTTTATTCAGTTGTCAGACAATAGAGACTGACAGTAACCAATACAATAAATTTAATTGTTTATTAGAATATATAATTGTTTACTGTTAGTAACCATTAACCACATGGTTGGTAACATTTTTGATGGTGTACAGTAACCAAAATTGATGTTGATTAATATTTTAATTTTTGATTCCATCATGAGTTATCAATATAAAGTAAACATATACATTGAACAATTGGTAATTGTTCTGAAACATTTTTATGTGAATTTGGTTATCCATCTAAAATAAAATGGTTACCTCTATATTCATATTTAGTTACCAATTGGCATGGACCATTTCCAAATAACTTTTATAACTACGAAATTTAAAAGTATCCATCAGCTAGATAAATGGGAACCCTCGTATGTACATTAAGCACTTGATAATTGTTCTGATATAAGTTGTTAATTATTTGGTTACTAACAAAAACTTAAATGGTTACCCTTATATGCAGGTTTGGTTACCAACTGCACCTCTTAAACTATTTTTATTTTAATATGAGATCTATAAGTGACCATCATATATATAAATGAGAACTCTTAATTGGAGTTTCTTATTCTATCATGATGATGTGGTATAAATAAAACATATACATTTAACACTTGATAATGATCTTGATACAAGCTTATAATTATCTCGTTACTAACAAGCTTGTAACTATCTATGATAATTATCCGTTACTAACAAGCTTGAAGATAAATAGGACACTCACACATGTACATTTGACAATTGATGTTTGTCCTGATACAAGCTTGTAACTATCTGGTTACTAATAACATTAACCATAATGTAACATAATAAAACAAGAACTACATAATTATATTATAGTAACGTAGCGAGTTTTAATGGTAACCAAAATGTAAACATCATGTAATGAAATCCAAAGTAAGCAATCCATGTATACTAAACAATTACATATTAGCGTAATAAAAAATAAAAGTATCCGAAATCCCACATTGATGGCACAATAATAGTAGCCAGACCATAAGGTAACAGTAACCAAAACATAATAAAGAAGTAACCAAATAATTATATGAAAGTAACCAGAACATATTTTAATGGTAACCAAAACAGAAACAACCTGTATATCCAACCAAGTTTAGGCAACCCATGTATACTCTCACATGTACATTTAACCATAACTTTTCTAATGAATTTTCTAGAAGAGCATAACCCTTGTAGAAGATATTTGAAGGAATTTACAAAAATAATACATCAATGTATACTAAGAAAATACATGATTTATTATTTACAAAAATAATACATCCACAAACTAATAATGCCTTAAACTTCTTCAACTGTCTTGGGTTCAATTTCTTAGTAATAATGTCGGGGACTTCCATGTCACACCAATATATAACTTTTCCAATGAATTTTCTATTGCATTCCTCATAGTAAAGATTCCATAACTGCAAATAAACAAAATCAGATTTACACAGTCATTAGTAATCAGATATAAACAATATTTATATCATAAACAGTTTACCAAGCAAATACATTGTAACCAAAACAACATATAAAAGTAACCAAAATCTCAATTGAGAGAAAAAGAATGGTATCCAAATCATAAGCTAACAGTAACAAAAAATATACTATTGAAGTAACCAAACAGTTATATGTTAGTAACCAAAACATATAGAAGAAGTAACCAAAATCATGCTAAAGAAGTAACCAAAAACATACTAAAGAAGTAACCAAATATTTATATGATAGTAACCAAAACATGTTTTAATGGTAACCAATACATAAACAACATGTACACCAAAATCAGTTTAGTCAACCATGTATACTACGCAAATACACGGTAACCATAACAATATAAAAAAGTAACCAAAATACCAAATCAAGGTAACAAAAATGGTATCCGAATTTCAAGCTAACAGTAACCAAAACATAATGCAGAAGTAACCAAACAGTTATATGATAGTATCTATTTTTTATTGCTTGACGTAGCTACAACGTAAGCATTACATCAAGCCCCCATAAATTGGCCTTGTGTCAGTATATGATGCAGAAGTAAAATGGCAAAATGAAGATGAGATAATCATGATAATTCAAAAGCAGACTATATATGTTAAGAGCCTAAACAATTTGAAAATAATTATCCACTTTAGCAAATATTATGCTGTTAATTGATGTCTATCGCAAATAACTCAGTCATAGAGATAAAGAAAAATTCCTTTAATAAAAAAAATTAACATAAACAGAATGTCGCCAGAAGTACAAACTCAGAGTATGACAACATCACTTCAACCATGTACATGGTAGGTTCCAAAAGGAGGTGGTTCTACCAAAGCAAAAACTCCATTGTCTGAAGAAGTAGATTCAGTCCGCTGACGACGAGTGGCTTCAAGAGGAGAGAGAGAAATAGTAAGGGCGGAGAGAAGAAGAAGAAGATTTTAGAGAGAGAAATACCAGTACAAAAGATATGGGGAGTTGGGAGAAAAAGAAGGAAGAAGAAGAAGAAGAAGAAGAATATTTCACGCGATTAAAAAAAACCCACCAGATTTGCCATGTCAGCCCACTAATACTAATCCCCTAAATTAAGGAATTCTAATTGCACTAATATTGTAAATAAATATGAAAAAGTGTATTATTTTTATAATTATTTTATCTATGCACTATTATTGTAATTATTTCTAAAAATATACTAAGATATGTAATTAGTTCTTAATTTTATCCTCAAATCAAGTCCTAAATATAGGCTAGACCTTACCAATATAATAGCGTGTAAAATTCATAAGAAAAAGTAGTCATGTTGAATGTAAACGAATCGAAGCGCATGGTGTTCGATCGAGTAATTGAACGTGAAATTATATGCGAACTCAACTCGACAAGGCTCGAATTGAACCGAACTCGAACCGGTTCGGTTCGTTTGCACGCCTAAGAAAAAGGTTATGCACAAACTCTTTCTAATTGCTTAAGATAGTTTATTACTCCCTTTATAGTTGACATTTTGATATTAATATATAAATTTTAAAATCAAATAAATATATTTTTATATATAAAAAAAACATATTTTCCACATAGTTTTAAATTCATCCCTAATACATATTAGAAAATGATAATTAGGGAGTTTTGGTTGATAAGTTTATGATCCACAATTAATTGGACCACCTTATGTTGAAGATGGTGATGTGATGCATGCAACTCGCTAAGCATCTCTCTCTTTCAAAAGAATCCCTTATGTTAACCTCTTTGAAATTAATTATTAATATAATTATTTTTTGAAATTATTTATTTAGAAAATGATAATGTTTTTAGCCCCCCGTGATATATATGTTTCATGCTCTATTTCAATTTTCTATTTCAAATCTATTTCCCTGATATTTATCGCCAATATTAAGGATATATAAATATAGAGAAATAAAATATTTTTTAAAAGTCACAGTTTTGCAAATATATCTTTAATTTAATTTAGATACGGAGGAGTAAATATCGAGATAATAAATAATATATAGATTATACAAGATTCTTTTATTTATCTTTAATTACTTTTATATTTTTTGTGAGTATCACATTTTACCCATATGATAGATGGGAGGGGAGAAGAGGAAGAAAGTTTCTTTTAAATAAACTTTATAATAATTTATGATTAAAAATAATAATTATTTAATAAAAAGGTTTAGGAAATTGCATGATTATTTATTTCAATTTTGAAATTTGTAGTGTTTCTTGGTAAGATGGGCAAGAATGGGCTTCTGGACCACGAAATCATGGTTTGCTATTGGGCTGATTTGGGATTGGCCTGTTGCTGGGTGTTCATTTTTTCTTTTGTAATGGAGTAATATCGTTTGGGATTTCAACTTCTAAATTTGATATAAAATTTATTATTATATTATTACGATATAATTACACATAAAATACGTGTGTCACAAGGTAGTAATAATAACAAAGTAGAGATAAAATAATTATATAATAGGGCGACTAATATTATTAGAACAAAAATTATAGAATAATAAATATCACCTAAAATGTAATGTAAATTAGAATAACTAAAAAAATATCATTAAATCTGACAATATAATTTTTATTAGAATACTATTAATAATCTAAAATAAAGATGTAATAATAATACTAACATTTATTTGGCCAAATCTATTTATTTAATTAAAGTTCTTATAATTAAAATATTAAGATTTTAGACTTTTGTGGTCCGTGACGTTGGCAATTCTAGGTCATGAGTAGGGTATCCCTTCTCATAATCATTTATGTAAGACCCCCAACTTTTTTTTAATAAAGATGATTGTTTTTTTTCTATAAATATCATTTTTAAATATTATGGAGTGAATTTGATATAATGTTATAGTTCTGGGTAATATTTATAAATTTTGCAAAGTACGCAAGTTGTTATATAATATTCGATTGGTCGGGGAATATTCGTTTTAACAGGGAAATTCGTAACCAAGATAATCATTGGTGGACCTCAAGAGCGGAATTATTTGTCGGATCGAGAAAACGACAAAAATATTTTTATGAAAATAACTTGGCGGAAGTTTTACCGTTAATCGTTGAAACACTCGATGTTAAAAGTAAAGAATCTGCGTGGTTGCATAGTAGTTACGGTATTGATTATTGATGCTTACGTGAGAAGTCACTCGTTTTGATTCAATTATTGCCGATATTTTTATATATTATTAAATCAATAATTGAGATAACAAAGTTATTAATATTATTATTTGCAATATTAACGATGTCTAGAAGTTCTGCCAATGAGAGATTTGGTCACCTAATTGCGCGTCAATAGGGGAAAAATCCTTATTGAAAAGTCCCCTCTTTCCTGGGAACGACCTAGTCAATTAATATTGTGAATTATAATAATGATGATAAATATTGTTAAAAATATTGAGGTGATTTTATGAGGTAATTGTTGTAAATTGGCTTATTATTTCGATTCCTATTTATCCATTTTTCAAAATCGTCGGTAGAAAGTTGTCTCAGTTCTATATATATATATATATATATATATATATATATATATATATATATATATGTGTGTGTGTGTGTGTGTGTGTGTGTGTGTGTGTGTGTGTGTGTTGTATTATATTAGTTATATATATTACTCCCTCCATTCCTAAATAAGTGTCGTTTAAGGTTTTTGCACATGAATTAAGAAAGTCATTTAATACTATCATTTTATAATTAAAATCTATGTGAAATTTCATTATTACCCCTTTATGGGAAGTTGAAAACTATTAATACTAAGGGTGAAAATTTCTTGGGACAATAAGAGAAGGTAAGGGTGACTTAGGAAAGTAAATAATTTATTCTCCTAGAAAGTTGTAAACGACAGATAAATTAAAACAAATTTTTTCTTCTAAAACGTCACTAATTTAGGAACGGAGGGAGTATATATAAAGTGTGTGGGAGATTTTGGTGGGTGGTGGAAGATTTTGGTGGATGGTGGGAAGTATTATATATATATATATATATATAAAAACCACATGTTGGTTTGACAAAAATAATCCACTTGTGATTCCTTTTTGAATTCTTCTCCCACGACATCTTACATACACCAAAAATATATATATATATATATATATATATATATATATATATATTATATTTTGTTTTACTTGATTGATTTCATTGAATTTCAATCAACAAATTGTCATGATATGAAGTCCGTAGTAAGTCTTTGAATTATTTCATCCGTGAAGAAATCCTTACACAAAGTGCCTTTCCATTCTCCTATAAATAGAAGCTCATTCCTTTATTATTTCTTTTAATTCAACTTTGAAACTCTGAGAGAGAAAATTATAGAGAAAAAGAAGAAAAGTGTTCTGCTACTTCACTACTCCTATATCCAGTACTCTTCTTTTCAAAGGTAAGGGGTATTATTTCTTACTTATTCATGAAGAGAACTTCTGTTATTCCATTCTTTATTATTCATTGGAATAACTTTGTATATGTGCTGCTACCCTATACTTGGTGAAATTCTTCTGTTATTCCATTCTTTATCATTATGTTGGAATAACTGGATTAATGCAAAGTACCGCATACATGGTGAAATTCTTTGGTTATTCCATTCTTTATCATTCGTTAGAACATCCCATGCAATGCGTTTACGCGTGACCGTTCCGTTATTTATTATTCATTTGGAACATCATGTGCATGCGTTTACGCATGACTTTGGTTCCGTTGTTTATTATTCATTGGAACATCACATGCCTGCATTTACGCATGATTTGGTTTCGTTGTTTATTATTCTATTGGAATATCACGTACGTGCGTTCTGGCGTGACTTGGTTCCATTATTTATTATTACGTTGGAATAACTCATGCAATGCGATTCATCGCATGCATGGTGATTTCTTTTGTTATTCCATTTTTTATTATACTCAGTTAGTTAAAGTTTTGACATCTATACTCCATAAAATTAGTGGAATATCCTTGATATTTGCGCTTCATCCAGTATCTTTTCATGAAAATATTCTTCTGGACATTCTTGAGTTTTACTCTACAAAGAAGTATCATGTTGACAATTTGGACGCTATTAGTTCCTGGATAAATTAATTCTTGAACTTGTTTTATTGAATTCTTATATCATTGTCATCATCCTCATGTTTATATTATGTTGAAAGTCATCTGTGGCCTGTAGTGCATAGATGGACTTGGTATGATTATGACCAGGGATTATTTGGTGTAATTATAACCGTAATGTTACAAATGATGTGGAAAAAAGTCCTCATTGTCCCATAGTGCATTGATGGGTAGTTGTTCGCATGGTCATGAACATTGATGAATACACGAATATCATTGGCCCGTAGTGCATGGTTAATTTGTGGTTGTGATACTAATGAATATCCTTGGCTGTAGTGCAGGGATGATGTGAATTATTTATTGTCGAGTCCCAAATGATAAAAGTGATGAAAAACCTTTTAAATCATAAAAGATAGTAGATTTTATTCTCTACTTGACTCTTTTAATGGATTGCTTATTCCGCTGCAGTTAAACTTGATGTCTATTGTATTTTATCAGTTTAACATTGTTAAAGACTAATGATAATTTTTTTTGCATTATCTTAGTCATAATATTTCTTACTGGGCTAGTTGAGCTCACCCTTTCTTTCATTGTTCTCTTCAGGAAATGAGAACGTAGCCGGTACTAGTCGGGGAACGGAGTGATAGTCCAGATGATAGTATTAGTAGTCCTCACTATTCTGTTAAATAGTGTAAAAATAAATATAATGAGGACTTTTTTGAGTGTGGATATTTTCTAGATGACAATATTCTTATTAAAACTCTTAGTGTATGTTTTGTTGTATTTTACACAAGAGCTGTATTACTAAGTTGTATTTGAATTTTATACCATGTATTCGGCGACTCAAGATGGGTGATGTATACCTATTTTGGGGGTGTCACAGTTGGTATCAAATCTTAGGGATATGATCCCTGGCTGAGATGTGAGATAAGAACTAGGAGGGGAGAAACAGGGAATTCTTTCGCTAGTATGACCTACTTAAGTTATTTGATATTTAATTGATCGGTCAGAGTATAGGGATAATATGTGATATGTTATTTAACCCTTGTTTTGTGGCAGTATTTGAAAATGACATCCGAGAATGTTGAGAATATCAATGGAGCACCTCCACCGATCAATAGTCAGGATAATGTGCATCAGGAAGGCGACAATCCTCATGCAAACAACAACACTAACCAAACGATGAACGAAGGAATGTTCAGAGGCTTTTTGCAATTCATGCAACATCAGGCGAGAGCGGCTCCTGTCCAAAATGCAGGTGGAAATACTGGAAACTCTCGTACGGTCACCGCCAAGCAGTTTAAGGAACTGGGACCACCGGAGTTTTTTGGAGAGCCAAAACCACTTAAGGCGGAGACGTGGATAAAGAAGATCTGCAAGATATTTGATATCTTGGGATGCTCCGAGGAGCAAAAGGTTCCCTTTGCCACCTTCATGTTGCAGATGCGAGGCGATTCTTGGTGGGAATCAGAAACGACTCAACCCGTCAGATTGAAGATGACTTGGAAGAAGTTCCAAGAATTATTCAACGACAAGTACTTTCCCGAAAGTATTCGTCATATGAAAGAGGTAGAGTTCATCAAGCTGGAACAAAAGAACATGATCGTGTCACAGTACGAAGCTAAGTTTGCCGAGTTGTCCCGGTTTGCGTCCCATTTGGTTGATAATGAGGAGAGAATGACGCGAATGTTTCTAAGAGGTTTGAAACCCGAGATACGTCAATATCTTATCTCTCATAAACTGTGTTTATATTCAGATGTTGTTCATAGGGCTCAGTTATTGGAGCGCGATAATGAGTCAACCCAACCAAAAGAGAGCAAAATGACAAAATGATAATAATACCGGTGGCGCGATAATCATCGGTTGATGACAACAGCGTGGAGGGAATCAACAAAGCGAAATGGTAACCCTTGGTGGTAACGGGCCAAAACAATAAGAATGGACATTTCAAGAAGAGGAGATTCAACAATGATGGAAAGACATCAACACCAGCACCCGTTGTTAAGGAAGGAGAACAACCACCTATCATATGCTTCAAAACTGACGACATTCCAAAGACAGCTTTCACCAATTGAAGATTAGAACTGACGACATTCCAAAGACGGCTTTCAGAACTCGATACGGGCATTATGAATTCCTAGTCATGTCTTTTGGATTGACTAATGCACCTACTGCCTTCATGGATATGATGAACCGAGTATTCAAGGAATATTTGGATCACTTTGTGGTCGTCTTTATTGATGACATCCTCATATATTCAAAAACCCGTGAAGACCATGAGAAACACTTTAGGCTGATACTCCAAAAGCTTCGTGAAAACAAGCTTTATGCCAAGTTGAAGAAATGCGAGTTCTGGCTTGAGGAAGTAGCGTTCCTTGGGCACGTAGTATCAAGTCATGGAATATCATTGACCCGCAAAGATTGAAGATATTCAAAGCCGAGCAACCTAAATCGATGATCAGAAATCGTAGCTTTCTCGGCTTAGCTGGTTATTATCGGAGAGTCGTAAAAGGGTTTTCTCGAATCGCTACTCCATTAACTCAACTGACTCGGAAAGATACAAAGTTCGATTGGAGCGAAGAATGTGAGAAGAGTTTTCAAGAACTCAAGAGGAGACTCATTTCAGCACCTGTTCTGACAATACCATCTGGCTCGGAGGGATTTGTCATCTACAGTGATGCTTCGGGCAAAGGGTTAGGATGTGTTCTCATGTAACATGGGAAAGTCATAGCCTATGCCTCTCGGCAACTCAATGAACATGAGAGGAATTATTCTACTCATTATCTAGAGTTGGCAGCTGTTGTCTTCGCACATAAAATTTGGAGGCATTACTTGTATGGGGAGAAAGTGGAGATCTTTACGGATCATAAAAGCCTCAAATATTTCTTCACTCAAAAGGAACTCAACATGCGACAACGACGTTGGCTTGAACTGTTGAAAGATTATGATCATACCATCCAATACCATCCTAGAAAAGTGAACGTGGTAGCTGACGCATTGAGTAGAAGATCATATGTGGGTACTAGTGTGATATTGTAAATGCAAAGGCCCATTTTGTGTTACTTGCAAAGAATGGAGATAGAGTTAAAGACTCCAGGGACCCATGTGATGATGGCGAATATACGAGTAGAACCAACTTTAATTGATAAAATTAAAGCTGCTCAAGCTACAGATCTGGAGCTGATGCGTATGAGGAAGAAAATGCAAGAAGGTGCTATGCCGGAAGCAAGAATCGATGAAGAAAGAATACTTCGAGTCAACTCCAGACTTTGTGTTCCTAACGACCCTGATTTAAAGTATAAAATCATGATGGAGGCGCACAACACATCGTTTGCAATCCATCCTGGGAGTACCAAAATGTATCGTGATCTTCGTCATACATTTTGGTGGAGCAATATAAAGAGAGAGATAGCGTTGTTTATCTCAAGGTGTCTAACTTGTCAACAAGTTAAGGCGGAGCATCAAGTACCAAAAGGTCCATTGCAACCACTTAAAATTCTAGAATGGAAGTGGGAGCACATTATCATGGATTTCGTTACTGGTCTTCCCAAGGTTTCTCAAGGCATAGATGCAATTTGGGTCATTGTTGATAGATTGACCAAATCTGCTCATTTCTTACCTATACGAGAAACTTATACACATGAACGTCTTGCTCGTATGTACATAAACGAGATTGTAAGACTGCATGGTATGCCAGTATCCATAGTTTCTGATCGAGACCCAAGATTCACTTCACGATTTTCGATTAGTTTACAAAAAACTATGGGCACGGATTTACGATTTAGTTCGGCATATCATCCTCAGACGGAAGGACAATCAGATATGACTATTCAAACTCTGGAAGATTTATTAAGACTCTGTGTCCTTGACTTCAAGGGAAGTTGGGATAAGTTCTTACCATTGGTGGAGTTTTCCTATAACAACAGTTATCAAGCAAGTATTGGCATGGCTCCATTCGAGGCGTTGTATGGAAGAAAGTGTCGTTCTCCAATATGCTGGGATGAGGTGGGTGAAGCAACGTTGTTGGGACCGGAGTTGGTACGTATGATGTGACGCCCCTAAAAATAGGTATACATCACCCATCTTGAGTCGCCAGATATATGGTACAAAATACAAATACAACTTAATTATACAAACGTCGTGCAAACAATACGACAAAATATAGCTGAGAGAATATTGTCATCTAGACAATATCCACACTCAAAGGAGTCCTCATTACATTTATTGTCACACTATTTAACAGAATAGTGAGGACTACTAATCTTATCATCCGGATCACATTACTCAGTTTCCGACTCGTCCCAAACTATATTCTCATTTTACGAAGAACGGTGAAGGAAAGGGTGAGCTCAACTAGCCCAGTAAGAAATATTATGACTAAGATAATGCAGGATAAATTATCATTAGCCTTCAACAATGTTAAATTGATAAAATACAATAGACATCAAGTTTAACTGCAGCAGAACAAGCAATTCATTAAAAGAGTCAAGTAGAGAATAAAATCTACTATCTTTTATGATTTAAAGGTTTTCATCACTTTTATCATTTGAGACTCGATTTTAATAAATAATCCATATCATCCCTGCACTACGGCCAAGGATATTCATTAGGGTCACGACCAAAAATTATCCATACACTACGGGCCAAAGATACTCGTGTATTCATCGATGGTCATGATCATGCCAACAACTGTCCATCAATGCACTACGGGTCAATGAGGACTTTTACCACATCATTTGTAACATTACGGCCATGATTGCCGAATAATCACCGTCATAATCATACCAAGTCCATCTATGCACTACAGGCCACAGATGACTTTCAAGATAATATAAACATGAGGATGATGACAATGATATAAGAATTCAATAAACCAAGTTCAAGAATTAATTTAACCAAGAACTAATAACATCCAAATTGTCAACATGATACTTCTTTGTAGAGTAAAATTCAAGAATGCTCAGAAAAATATTTTCATGAAAAGATACTGGACCAAGCGCAAATATCAAGGATATTCCACTAATTTCATGGAGTATAGAAGTCAAAACTTTAACCAACTGAGTATAATAAAGAATGGAATAACAAAAAAAATCACCATGTATGCGGTATCAGATAGATAGGTTATTCCTCTGAGAATAATAAATAACGGAACGGTCGTGAAATTTGCAATCGATGGATGTTCCAAATGAATAATAAAGAATGGAATAAAAGCAGAAATCACCATGCATGCGATTGCCGATGTAGAAAAGTTATTCCAATGAGAATACTAAATAACGAGAACCAAAGTCGGGCAAAATTCGCACCGATGGGATGTTCAGCCGAATAATAAAAAGGCGGAACCAGTCCTGCGTGAAAACGCATATATGACGAGGGATATTCCAACGTAATAATAAAGAGGCGAAACTGTGTCCCAAAAAACGCATGACAAGTTATTCCAACAGAATAATAAAGAATGGAATAATGTAAGAATTTCACCAAGTATAGGGTAAAGACGCAGCATATCAAAGTTATTCCAGCAGAATAATAAAGAATGAAATAACGAAGTTCTCTTCATGAATACAAAAGAAATAATACCCCTTATCGTAAAAAGAAACTTGATATCGGAGTAGTGAAGTAAAGAATACTTTTCTTCTTTCTCTCTATAGTTTTCTCTCAGAGTTTAAGTGAATTAAGTAAGAAATAATGAAGGAATGAGCTTCTATTTATGAGAGAATGGTGAATAGTAACCAATCCATGAATGGTCTAGATTAATTTAATTTAAGCGGAGACGGTCGTATTGGTTTACAATAAAATATAATATATTCTATTTATAATCTAATAAAGCGAATAACTTTATAAAAGTATTCTATTTTATATAAAAAGCCTTTCGTTTTATTACATTAATAATACTAATAAAACAAAACTTCATCATCATTATTATTATTCACTATTATTAATCGACTGTGTCGTTCACAGGAAAGAGGGCTTTCAATAAGGATTTTTCCCTAATGGCGCAAATTAGGTGACCAAACCTCTCCTTGGCGAGAACTTCTAGACATCGTTAATATTGCAAATAATAATATTAATAACTCTGTCATCTCAATTATTGATTTAATAATATATAAAATATCGACAATAATTGAATAAAACTGAATGACTTCTCACGTAAGCATCAATAATCAATACCGTGTGCTACTATGCAACCTAGCATATTACTGTACTTTTACTACCGAGTAGTTCAACAGTATTAATGGTAAAACTTCCGTCATTATTTTTAATAAAATATTTTTGTCGTTTTCTTAATCAAGCTAATAATTACATTGTGGGGTCCACTAATGATTGTCTTGAGTAAATGCGAATATTCCCTATTAAAAGCGAATATTCCTAACCAATCGAATATTATATAACAACTTGCGTACTTTGCAAAATTTATAAATATTACCCACAACTATAACATTATATCAAATTTATTCCATAATATTCAAAAATGATATTTATAGAAAATTCATTTTTATTCATAAAAGTTGGGGTCTTACATATGACTACGGAAAAGATTCAACCGATTCGACAACGTAAAAACCTCACAAGATCGACAAAAGAGTTATGCTGATCTTCATCGAAAAGACGTGGAATTCGATATAGGATATCATGTGTTGTTACATGTTGCTCCTTGGAAAGGAGTTACAAGATTTAGAAAGAGAGGGAAGCTCAATCCTTGATTCATTGAACCATTTTTATTCCTCGATCGAGTAGGAACTGTAGCCTATAGACTCGCTTTACCGTCAAGTATGTCTCGTGTTATGTAAATAACGTTTTTTACATATTCATGTTATGTAAATATGTGGAAGACCCGAACCACATTATTGAGTTAGAACCGGACGAAATAGCGGAAGATTTAACGTATGAAGAGGTTCTTGTTCAAATCTTGGATAAGAAGGAACATATTCTACGCTCCAAGGTTATACCTCAAGTCAAAGTTTTGTGCAGAAACCACGATGTTGAGGAAATGACCTGGGAGTTAAAATCTGAAATGAAATCAAGGTATCCTTACCTCTTCGACATACCAGGTACGTACCCTAATTTCGAGGGCAAAATTTCATAAGAAGGGGAGATTGTAAGACCCTAACTTTTTTTAATAAAGATGATTTTTTTTTCTATAAATATCATTTTTAAATATTATGGAGTGAATTTGATATAATGTTATAGTTGTGGGTAATATTTATAAATTTTACAAAGTACGCAAGTTGTTATATAATATTCGATTGGTGGAGAATATTCGTTTTAACAGGAATATTCGTATAACCAAGACAATCATTGGTGGACCCCATAATCTTAATTATGTCGGATCGAGAAAACGATAAAATATATTTTATAAAAATAACGGTAAGTTTTACTGAATTAATCATTGAAACACCCGGTGTTAAAAGTATGTAAAGAATGTCGCGTGGTTACATAGTAGCACGCCAGATTGATTATTGATGCTTACGTGAGAAGTCACTCAGTTTTGATTCAATTATTGTCGATATTTTTATATATTATCAAATCAATAATTGAGATAACAAAGTTATTAATATTATTATCTGTAATATTAACGATGTCTAGAAGTTCTGCCAAGGAGATGTTTGGTCACCTAATTGCGTGCCAATAGGGGAGAAATCCTTATTGGAAAGCCCCCTCTTTCTTGGAAACGACCTGGTCAATTAATATTGTGAATTATAATAATGATGATAAATGTTGTTAAAAATATTGAGGTGATTTTATGAGGTAATTGTTGTAAATTGGCTTATTATTTGGATTCTCATTTACCCATTTTCCAAAATCGTCGGTAGAAAGTTGTCTCAGTTCTGTATTATTATTATTATTATTATTATTATTATTATTATTATTATATGATTTTGGTGTATGTAAGATGTCGTGGGAGAAGAATTCAAAAAGGAATCACAAGTGGGTTATTTTTTTCAAACCAACATGTGGTTTTATATATATATATATATATATATATATATATATATATATATATATTATAGTTTGTTTTACTTGATTGATTTCATTGAATTTCAATCAACAAATTGTTGCGTATGAAGTCCGTAAGTCTTTGAATTATTTCATCCGTGAAGAAATCCTTACACAGTTGTAAGAACCCAACTTTTATGAATAAAAAAGAATTTTCTATAAATATCATTTTTGAATATTATGGAATAAATTTGATATAATATTATAGTTGTGGGTAATATTTATAAATTTTGTAAAGTACGTAAGTTTTTATATAATATTCAATTGGTCGGGGAATATTCGTTTTAACGGGGAATATTCATACGATGACACAATCAATCATGGTGGACCCACAATAGAATTATTGTCGATTAAGAAAATGACAAAAATATTTTATTGAAAATAACGGCGGAAGTTTCTGAGTTATCTTGTTGAACTACTCGGTAGTAAAAGTACGATGAATACGCGTGATTGCATAGTAGCACCTTTCGTATTGATTATTGATGCTTACATGAGAAGTCATTCAGTTTTATTCAATTATTGTCGATATTTTATATATTATTAAATCAATAATTGAGATGACAGAGTTATTAATATTATTATTTGCAATATTAACGATGTCTAGAAGTTCTGCCAAGGAGAGGTTTGGTCACCTAATTGCTTGGCATAATAGGGAGAAATTCTTATTGGAAAGTCCCTCTTTCACAGGAGCGAATTCAGTCGATTAATAGTGTGAATAATAATAATGATGATGAAGTTTTGTTTTATTAGTATTATTAATTAATGTAAAAAGAGAAAAGCTTTTATATAAAGCAGAATACTTTTATAAAGTTATTCGTTTTATTAAGGCTAATAATAAAAAATCTTTTATATAAAATGTAATACTTTTATAAAGTTATCTCTTTTTTTATTATACAATAATTAGAATATATTATATTTTATTTTGCATAGTGCTGCGATAGTGTTTGTATAGTAAAATCTTTTTATATAAAAGCAGAATACTTTTTATAAAGTTATTCGTTTTATTAGATTATAAATATAATATATTATATTTTATTGTAAACCAATCTGACCGTCTGTTTAAAGTAAATTAATCTAGGCCAGTTTCATGGATTGGTTACTATTAGATCCATTCTTCTATAAATAGAAGCTCATTCCTTCATTATTTCTTACGAATTCAATTGAAACTCTAGAGAGAAAATTATAGAGAGAAAGAAGAAAAGTGTTACGCTACTTCTTCTACTCCTATATCCAAGACTCTTCTTTTCAAAGGTAAAGGGTATTATTTCTTTCTTATTCATGAAGAGAACTTACATTATTCCATTCTTTGTTATTCATTTGAATAACTTTTGTATCTGTGCTACCTTATACTTGGTGAAATTCTTACATTATTCCATTCTATATTATTCTATTGGAATATCACATCATGCATTTTACGCCTGAGCACGGTTCCGTCTTTATTATTCTCATTGGAATATCACATCAATGCGTTTACGTCGGGACTCGGTTCCGTCTTTATTATTCTGTTGGAACATCCTATCGGTGCGAATTTCGCCTGACATGGTTCCGTTATTTAGTATTTTGTTGGAATAACATGTATATGCGAAGTACCGCATGCATGGTGATTTTTGTTATTATTCTATTCTTTATTATTCTATTGGAACATCCTATCGATTGCAAATTTACTTTGACCATTTCCGTTATTTATTATTACGTTGGAATAACTCATCATCTGCGAAATACCGCATGCGTGGTGATTTCTTTTGTTATTCCATTCTTTATTATACTCAGTTGGTTAAAGTTTTGACATCTATACTCCATGAAATTAGTGGAATATCCTTGATATTTGCGCTTCATCCAGTATCTTTTCATGAAAATATTCTTCTGAGCATTCTTGAATTTTACTCTACAAAGAAGTATCATGTTGACAATTTGAACGTTATTAGTTCTGAATAAATTAATTCTTGAACTTGTTTTATTGAATTCTTATATCATTGTCATCATCCTCATGTTTTATTTTTTTGAAAGTCATATGTGGCCTGTAGTGCGTAGATGGACTTGGCATGATTATGACCGAGAGATTATTTGATTGTAATCATGACCGTAATGTTACAAATGATGTGGTAAAAGTCCTCGTTGGCCTGTAGTGCATTGATGGACGATTGTTGGCATGATCATGACCATTGATGAATACACGAATATCCTTGGCCCGTAGTGCATGGATAATTTTTGGTCGTGATACTAATGAATATCCTTGGTCAGTAAAAGTGCGGGGATGATGTGGATTATTTATTGTCGAGTCCCAACGATAAAAGTGATGAAAAACCTTTTAAATCATAAAAGATAGTAGATTTTATTCTCTACTTGACTCTTTTAATGGATTGTTTGTTCATTATGCAGCTTAAACTTGATATCTATTATATTTTATCAGTTTAACATTGTTGAAGACTAATGATAATTTATTCTGCATTATCTTAGTCATAATATTTCTTACTGTGCTAGTTGAGCTCACCCATTCTTTCACTATTCTCTTCAGGAAATGAGAACGTAGCCGGGACTAGTCGGGGAACGGAGTGACGGTCCGAGATGGTGTCTTAGTAGTCCTCACTATTCTATAAAATAGTGTGATAATAAATGTAATGAGGACTTATTCTGAGAATAGATATTGTCTAGAATACAATATTTGTATTAAAATTCACAACTCTTGTTGTATATTTAAGATTGTATTTGTATTCTGTACCATGTATTTGGCGACTCAAAATAGGTGATGTATACCTATTTTGGGGGCGTCACAACAGTGCCTTTCCATTGTCCTATAAATAGAAGCTCATTCCTTCATTATTTCTTACGAATTCACTGAAACTCTAGAGAGAGAAAATTATAGAGAGAAAGAAGAAAAGTGTTCTGCTACTTCATTACTCCTATATCCAGTACTCTTCTTTTAAAGGTAAGGGGTATTATTTCTTTCTTATTCATGAAGAGAACTTCTATTATTTCATTCTTTATTATTCATTTGAATAACAGAGATATCTGTGCTACCCTATACTTGATGAAATTCTTCTGTTATTCCATTCTTTACCATTATGTTGGAATAACTTGTCTATGCAAAGTACCGCATACATGGTAAAATTCTTCTGTTATTCCATTCTTTATCATTCTGTTGGAACATCCTGTCTGTGCGTTTATGCATGACCTGGTTCCGTTGTTTATTATTCTGTTGGAACATCACAATGCATGCGTTTACGCATGACACAGTTCCATTATTTATTATTCGTTGGAATAACACATGCATGCGGTCTATCGCATGCATGGTGATTTCTTTTGTTATTCCATTCTTTATTATACTCAGTTGGTTAAAGTTTTGACATCTATACTCCATGAAATTAGTGGACTATCCTTGATATTTGCGTTTCATCCAGTATTTTTTCATGGAAATATTCTTCTGAACATTCTTGAGTTTTACTCTAAAAAGAAGTATCATGTTCACAATTTGGACGTTATTAGTTCCTGGATAAATTAATTCTTGAACTTGTTTTATTGAATTCTTATATCATTGTCATCATCCTCATGTTTATATTATGTTGAAAGTCATCTGTGGCCTGTAGTGCATAGATGGACTTGGTATGATTATGACCAGGATTATTGATAATGTAATCACGATCGTCATGTTACAAATGATGTGGAAAAAGTCCTCGTTGGCCCATAGTGCATTGATGGGACGATTGTTGGCATGATCGCGACCATTGATGAATAATACGAATATCCTGGCCCGTGTAGTGTATGGATAATTTTTGGTTGTGATACTAATGAATATCCTTGGTAGTAGTCTTGAGGATGATGTAGATTATTTATTAAAAGTGAGTCCCAAACGATAAAAGTGATGAAAAACCTTTTAAATCATAAAAGATAGTAGATTTTATTCTTTACTTGATTCATTTAATGAATTGCTTATTCCCCCTGCAGTTAAACTTTATGTCATTGTATTTTATCGGTTTTTAACATTGTTAAAGACTAATGATAATTTATTTCGCATTATCTTAGTCATAATATTTTTTACCGGGCTAGTTGAGCTCACTTCCTTTCTTTCAACCGTTCTCTCAGGAAATGAGAAGCGTGGTAAGAATTACTAATCGGGGAGCAGAATAATTTGGTCCGGATGATGATAGTATTAGTAGTCCTCACTATTACATTAAATAGTGTGAAAATAAATGTAATGAGGACTCTTTTGAGTGTGGATATTGTCTAGATGACAATATTCTTATTAAAACTCTCAATTGTATGTTTTGTCGTATTTTACAATTATTTATATTATATTAAGTTGTATTTGAATTTTTTGTACCAGTATTTCATGACTCAAGATGGGTGATGATACTTTTATTTTGGAAAAAGGCATTAATTTAATAATCGTGATGCACATAATAATGACATTCCCGTGCTCCATATGCATACAACCAAGTTCCCTATGCGAAACATTGCTATAAACTACAAAATTTTTCGTATCATCGGGTAATGACAATACAGGTGCCTCACTCTCTACCACTTAAATAATTTTATTTTTTAAGACCTTTAATTTGAACTTGTAGCATCATCCAAAATAAAAATAAAAATAAAATTGAGAGAAGTACTTTGCAGTGGTATTTTGATAGTAATTTGGGATTTCTTAAATACTGAAGGGCATACATGTAATTAGGTTCTCCAATTTTTGCGTTAGGATCATGTCGGGAAATTAGCGATTTCAAAATCCAAGTCTCTGTTGTCTCCACCAAGTCCCTCCTTCATCCAGCAGAGAAATTCAATATTTTTAAATCATCAGTTTCAATTTCTCCCTCTTTTCACTGAAATTGATCTTCTAGGAATATGTACAACCCCCATCATTTTGTAGATTTACAGGACAATGCAGCCGGCTTCGGAGCAGAAGCGAATTCGTGGCTCACCGGCGGACAAGATCACTCATCGTCTCCAATTCTCCGGCGAACTGAATCATCTTTCTCTAATGCCGCCGGAACTACTTCCGGCAACCTCGATCGTAACCTTTTCAACGACCTCGTTGAGATTGTTCCTCTTGTTCAATCTTTAATCGTAATCTCCCTCCTCTCTCTCTCTCTCTCTCTTCACTTTGATTTTACTGAACTTGATTTCTTTTAATGCTGCGAATTTATATGATATTAGCAATTTTTCAGTTGAAGAGTGCTTGTAGTTTGATATGAATTTATTTTAGTTTATGTATATGAATTTTGTTTAGGATAGGAAGACCAAAACTTCATTTACTCGTCGTGGCTCCATGATCTACACAAAGACGCCGGCTCGAGAATCGCTCTCCTAGAAGGTGTAATTCTCATACTTTTGCTTATATTTAAGAATATAACGTAGTCACAAAATTCTGCTGGTATTATAACGAGTAGGGTTAGGAAACTTGCCTCGTGCGTAGATTACACGTTAATTATATTCGTTCCTTGCTTTAATCCTACATATCATTTACGTTCACAATATCAGTCAATTATAACGTAACTAGTCATCACAAGTTTAATATCTTTGTCTAACTTTGATTATGACCATACTTAATCAAATTACTACATTCATTGACACATAATTTACACTTTATGAACAATAAGCTTACTATGTTTTCAATAATTCAATTCGCACGTAATTATGTTATTAACATGTTAAGAATTTATCTTAACGTCTCATTGTACGTCTAACATAATTTTATGTTCCTTAGATTTGGTTACATCAACATTCTTATACTTGAACACTAAAAAAAAATGCATTCTGGACATTCTGCTAGTGTATTGCAGTAAGGCTACAAATAGGCTTAATATTGGCGGCTATGACTTAAGAGTTAGTATTTACGCAAATATGGGACTTTAGTTATGGAGTTGAAATTGCTGCTGAAACTCCATATTTTGAATCTCAGTTCGCGAAGAACACAGAGTTAAGTGAATTTATCATTATATGGTCATTAACTTCATCAAATTAAACATACCCACATACTAGAATTCGTACATAATTATTACCCAACCTTTATAGAATGATTTTAACCAATTAAAACACATAATTACATAATTAAAACATGCAATTTTCACTGTTCTAGATGTTCTTGAAGGTTTTGAACACAAAACATAAAAATTACCACTACGGATTCGTTATAACACCAAATACATTCATTCAAGTTTTGTTTTCTTCGTTTTAACATGCATAAAAATGTACGTGTGTGAATTTTACAAAATAATTTATGTTTGACATATTAAATTCACGTATAAGGGCCATACATATGAAACTTATACTCAGTAACTTTATAAATCAATTTATAACATGTGTTAATGCGCTTAATGTTATGAAAACATACATATATGATAATGAAACATATTATGATTATATATATATCATATATAAACACATAAGTCATTAATTTTTCAATTACAGAGACCTACAGTATATTTTCATAGAAAGTATAAACAACGTAAATTGAGTTTTGGGGAAGAAGAGATTACCCTATTACAGATGAATAAGAGTGAAGTCCCTTTTTAGATTCTTCTTCAATACCACAATTTCTCCCAAAACTCTCTAAATTCTCTGAAATTCTCTAAGTTCTACTAAAATGAAAGTACGTAAAAAGAAAACAGATGAGGCGCACTAATACTCCAGTTATGTTGAGGTCAATTACCCATACATGGTTAACTGCTCTTAACTTCTCATAAGACCATGTTTGTCAATCACTTATTTATTACTTCTATTTATTTTAATAATTCTCTTATAATATAGTTTAATAATGTCACATACATGCACAATAATAAAACAAATATCTTATTTAATTTAATTTAAATAAAATATAATAATTTCTCATTAATTCATATAGTCACATAATTAAATTTCTCATTTATTAATTATGTCGATTCATTAATTCTCTAATTAATTATTAAATTAAAATAACATTAGGCTTATTAAATATTTTTTAATTCAATAAGCTCACATAAATACATACTTGAATAATAAAATTCTCCACATTAATTTAATAATATAACACATATAATTAAATTAATCTACCACAACTTCATCAATTAATTATTTAATCTAATAATTGAATCCTTGAAAAATATTTATTTAATTCAATAAATATAAAAAAAATAAATTACAAAATCTCGTTTGTCACACGAATGCCCACAAGTATAATAATGAAACAACAATATAATAACATGCGAGTGAATCAAAGACTTCTGGAATAAGAACTCAACTTTCGAATCAAGGATGAATAACAAGAATCAAAAGAACTTCTGAGGGTCATAAGACCTTGAATTATATCCTAGGTTGTCAAGTATTTATACTTGGAACCTTTAACAGTCATGAGACTATGGACTCTTTTTCTCGTACTTAGGGGGATCAGCCCTTAGTACCATACTATGCACAATATCTTAACGCTAAACCATACATAATCCCTATAATAGGGTTGTTCATCTCAGTTTGACATTAGAGTCCACACCAAAGGAAGTTTGGTTTGGATCAGCTCAACAATGGTTCTGAAATTTAGAACGTTCATCAACTATGGACTAGTCGAATCAATAAGGGTTCGCTAGTCTTATAAGGTTCAACAATAATTAATATTCAATTTGAATAATAAAATTTAAGATGTATATAATCGAATAAGTATTGTATAACAAGAATTATACTTTTAAAGAATGGTAACATCTAATACGAAATCTTGACTTGAATAATAATAAACAAGATAGAATAAGGAACTTGCTTTATGTAAAGAAATAAGGTTTAGGAACTTGCATAACGATAATAAGTAGGGTTAGAAAACTTGCCTCGTGCGTATTACACGTTAATTATACACGTTGCTTGATTTAATCCTACATACCATTTACATTCACAGTACCAGTCAATTATAACGTAACTAGTTATCACAAGTTCATTCTTTTTGTCTAAATTCTGATTATGACTATACTTAGTCAAATTACCATACTTGTTTTCACATAATATTACACTACACGAACAACAAGTTAACCACGCGTTCAACAATTTAATTAAACATGTAAATGCCTTATTGACATGTTCAGGACCTATATTAACATCTCATTATATGTCTAACATATTTTTATGTTCATTAGATTAGGTTACTATTACATTCCTGGACATGAATAATAAAAAAAAAATCATTTTTGAGCAATCTGCAGAGGTGGCTATGACGCCACCAAAGAAGTTGTTTGTTAAATGGCTATGACTTGGGATTTAGCGTTACTGTGGCGATGGCGCTGAGGTTTATGCTGCGGTAAGACTATGGCATGTACAACGAACCGATACGAAGCGTAATTCGCGAAAAATTGCAGAACATGGCCAAAACCTCCAATTAATTTATTCTTACACGAATTTAGACATACCCAAACACAGTAATACACATATAACTACTACTCAACCCTTCTAGCATGATTTTAACAAGTTTAAACATATAATTACTTGAATCAAACTATATAATTTCACTCTTCTTGATGTTCTTGAAAGTTTTGAAAACAAAACATGAAGATTGGCACTACGGGTTCGTTATAGCACTAAATCAGTCCATTCGAAGTTTGTTTTCTTCATTTTAACATACATAATTCTATACAAGTGTAAAATTTATGAGACAACATATGATAGACGTATTAAATTTGTGCGTAACGGCCATATGGCCATATTTCTATACTCTTTAATTTTGAAGCAACAATATACGACATATTTTTATAAAACTGATGTTATGGAACCATACAATATATAATAAAACATGTTATAATATCATCTTATCACATATATAAACACATAATTATTACTCTTTTTCAATTACAGAGACTTGAAAGCCATTATTATAAAAATATAATCAACGTGAATTTAAATTTGGGTTGAAGAGATTACCTAGTGTAGAGTGTAGAGAAACCTTTCTCAGATGCTTCTTCAATCACCCACTCACAATTTCCCTCAACAAATTCTCAATTTCTCTCTGATTTTCTTTGCCAGACTTAGAAAAATGAAAGAAAAAGAAGACGTATAAAATTTATAAAAACTGAGCACAGTTGTGGTGGTCAGTTAACCCATCATGGGATAACTGCTCCCAACCTCCACTAAGGCCTTGTTTGGTTCACTTATTAGAAAGTTTTCCCATTCAATCTAATTTATCCTTTATAATATAGTTTAATAATATCACACCCAATTACACAATAAATCAAATATCTTATTTAATTTAAATAAAATATAATAATTTTTCATTAATTCACATAGTTACATAATTAATTTTCTTATTTATTAATTATGTCAAATTATTAATTCTCTAATTAATTATTACATTAATAACATTATGCTTATTAGATATTTCATTTAATTCAATAAGCTCACATAAATACATACTTTGAATAATAAAAATTCTCACATTAATTTAATAAATATAACCCATATAATTAAATTAATCTATCATAATTTCATCAATTAAATATTTAATCCAATAATTAAATCATCGAAAAATATTTATTTAATTCAATAAATATTAAAATTAAATTACAAAATCTCTTTTGTCACAGTGCAGGGGTGATTCGGTGATGTGGATTATTTATTAAGCTGAGTCTCAGCGATAAAATTAATGATAAATTCTTTTAAATTATAGAAGATGGTAGATATCATGCTCTACTTGACTCTTCTAATCGATTGTTTGTTTCGCTGCAGTTAAACTTGATGTCTATTGTATTTTATCAGTTTAACATTGTTGAAGGCTAACGATAATTTATTCTGTATTATCTTAGTCATAATATTTCTTACTAGGCTAGTTGAGCTCACCCTTTGCTTTCATTATTCTCTTCAGGAAATAAAAATATAGCTGGGACTAGTCCGGGAACGGAGTGACGGTCCAGATGTTTGCATTAATAGTCCTCACTATTCTGTGAAATAGTGTGATAATAAATGTATTGAGGACTTATTTTGAGTTTGAATCATGGATAGGCAAACATAACAGATATAGCAGTTATAGATTGCATAATATAAATGAGATAAAGTAAAAGACACGGGAGGTTTTAAGTGGTTCGGAGACTAAATAATTTCTACTCCACTCTTCTACTCAATGAGTATCCACTAAGGATATAGGCCTAGCAGACCATTTTACAACTTAAACCACTAAGGTTCATTCGAGTCACTAAGTCTTGGCAATTCGATCACTAATAACCAGGATTCTTTTACCCCAATTCGGTCACAAAGATAAAGATCCTACGACCCCAATTTGGTCACTTAAGATCAGGATCCAACGACCCCAATTTGGTCACTTAAGACCGGGATCCAACTACCCCAATTCAGTCACTTAAGATTAGGATTCAACGACCCTTCTTCCTGTTTGTTGAAGTGTTGGAGGTGTTGCTAAGATGGCTTGTATGCTTTTCATCTTATGGTACTTAGCAGCATTGCTGATCATCTTCTTGGTGCTTCCTAAACTTTGTTGTTGAAGCTTGAACTCTTCTGACAGCTCCTCATGATCATGGTTGATGAGTTGTTAAGCTATTCAATTTAGCTTTACATCTTTTGTGCTTAGCAGCCTTGAACACCTTTTAGATTGTAGATTTCTGCTCTATATCTTTAGCTAGTTGGCTCTGAGTGTTCTTGGTGAAACGTAGAGTAGTGCTAGAGATTTTCCTTCTGATCTGCTACTTGAGCGTTATTAGCATCAACTGCATGGCTTCTTCATATTTTGACTTTCAGTTCTGCCATGTCCTCCACTTTTTTGGCTATGCGGCTCTGGCTCCTTAGCTCTTTAGCTTTCTAGCTCTTTGTCTTTGGCTCTGCGGCTCTGACCTTTTCATATGCTCATCAACTTCTTGTTGTCTGATGAGGTGCTGACAAAAATATTTTCTTTTGTACTTGGCAGCATTAAACATTTCTCTGCTCGTAAAGTGGACCTTAGTCTACGTTTTCTCTTGCTCGGCTCTATGTTCATCTCTAATGATGATCCTTCTCTTGTATTGTCATTAAATGCTCATTATCATCACTTGTTTTTCAAATGATAATTCTTTTTATAGCTCATTTGAAATCTTTCCGTTGAAGCATTTAATGCTCAAATACTTTGATATCTCTGATGTTGACTTTCTGGAGCTTTGTGTCAGCGTACGACTCATCACATTAGTCAGCAACTTTTCTGACACAACACTTTTGACGAATTAGCCAGTGGACACACATTTGATTTCTCCCAGGGATACTATTTGATACCTTAGGATCTTCTTTTTACAACGTTCCATTTGTAAGTCCTCTTGTCAGACCTGACTTGACTCTCCGATTTGTTGTCCCAAGAATCGCAGGGTTTAGCTTTACGTTCTATTGAACTTACTATTCTTTTGCCTGTTGATGTTGATAGTAGAGTGATGAAAATCGTAGACTTGTGCTTTATATTATTACTGTTACTATAACTTCAGCTTCTGTTCTGCATTCTGATTTCTTTATGCTGCTCGGATTTGTTGTGCAGACTCTTATTCGTTCTCTTCATAATTTAGCTGCTATGTGAAGTCGAAAACAGCTTCCTAAATTAGTTGTTCCTTTTTGCTTTCAAGTACTAGCAACTTCTTTACGAAATCCTGATTACTCTACGATCTGTTACGAGCTTTACGATTAGATAGAATACATTTGCAATGTGAGCTTTATATATTCCATCTAGAGATCTCTTTTGGTGAGAATTATACTTAGATAACACCAGAATATATTCTTTTGCTATGTGCTTCTTGTGTGATCTTCACCTTATATACATGGCATAAAGCAAGCTTGATAATCTCCTTTATAGTCAACTTTACACATTATGCTTTACGGTTCTGAGTTTGTCTTTACGATCATGACTTTGCTAAATGATCTTGGAGATTTCCTTACAAAATTTCTTCCATTCAGCATTAGCTTGAAGTAATCTACAAGTTTTTTTCAGGTGAAAGGTTGTGTTATTAAAATTCTAATATAACGCGTTAACACTTTAGAAAGATTGTTCGTTAGCTAGGCCAGATGCAAGGGGAAAATTTTTGTTTAACATTTCCAAAAAGACCACATATTTGTTCATTTACCGATTTCAGCACGAAATCATAAATAAGCTCTACCAAGGATTGTCAAGAATTTGGTACTGAGTTTCCTCCGTTTTTAATAACAAAATGAACCAAAGTAAGACCAAACTAAAAGTTAGTAGCATAAACAAAGACATCAGCTTAAAGGCAATAAGAGTTCAAATCTTCACAAACAGCCAAGCAATCTGTTCTATATTGATTGGATAGTTCAAATGTACATTAATCACTTCTCCACTCCACGTGCATGCGAATAAAGTTGTAAAAAGAACAAACAGTTCGAACTTGATTAGTACTCGCTCGATTAAAAATTCGATTCAAACTCTACTCGAAATATAAATAATTCAAATATAAACAAACTTTAAAATTCAATAAATTATTCAAACCTCCTCAAATTATAATTTTTTATTTATACTCGAATCATATTCATTCCAAAAGTTCAAACTCCTCGAACTCAATTCAAAATCGTACTCAACTCGATATCTAAACGAACCTCAATCAAACCTTATTTTATACTCTATAAATTTTATAAACCAAATATGAAAAACTCAACACTAGACTCTTTCAAATAATTCTGAATAGTCCAAAAAAGACTCTAGAAGAGCATGAACTTTCCATATGAAGAGAAAATGCCAAATAAGTTTGTCCCAAACTTCAGTCACGTGTGGAAAAAACAGGTGTATAGTTGACTACTTCCTTCACATCATATATAGTCTAAATGAGTTGCATATGGTTCACCAAATTTAACTTTCCATTCAAAAGCGGCCAAGACATTGGACATGGTCAGTCAAAGTAACTCACTAGCAAAATTTGCAAATCAGCAATATATGCAAAAGGCTACAAAAAAGGCAACAGCCAAGGACTAAAAGAGCAAAGGGTCAAGTGCCAACAACGGATACATAATTACAGAATCCAGGATTTAGGATATAGCTTATTACTAGAGAAAGGTCACAACAAAAGCGAGATGGGAATAATATATACAAACTAGTGTCAAGCATATCATTCTAACAAACCAGAAGGAAACGGCCACAAGCCTTCAACAAAAGAACATTGAATTGCACACTTTATCCTGCAACCGTGGCAACTGGGGGACGGGAACAGCCCCAGCAGATGTCAACCCACCATGACTTGAGGATGTTTCTGACATGTCCTCAAACTTCATAAATTGGCCCATCTGAGTGGCTGCCAAGTGAGCATAGCAGATGGGAGCAACTGTACATTGAAAGTGAAAGAGATCATATGCCAAAATGAATAGAACAAAATATCAAAAACATTGCAATTAATAATTTTACAATCTTGCGAGAGATCTTGCAACCCAATAAATAAATAAATAAATCAGTTATCCAAGGAAATGTTTACGTTAGGATTTTTATGATCACTCTACACCATCTACATAAGCAATGTGAAGCATCACTCTTGTGGGAAAATGAATATTACCTACAGAAATTGCAGTTGTGCTTCTTTGGTACCTGCAGAAACAGTTATCTGGATGGTTAATAACCAGTGTTCTAAAAATCTCCGCCTAGGCCCCGCCTAGGCGCTAGGCCCCCCTGACGCCTCACCAAGGCGCTAGGCCCAAGGCGGAGAATTTTTTTTATTTTAATAATTACCCAAACCAGATCTTGATATATTTATTTTTCTAATTATTTACCATATTCATAATACAGGTTGTAATATATCAAATCACAACAAGAAGTGAACATTATCAAGTCAAAATAGATAATTTTATTATAATTGTAATTTTTGAACTTGTACCAACTTCAAATTATATAAATGATGATACAAATTTATGTTTAGTTTCTTAAGTTTTAATATTGAATTAAATTCTTGAAATTTTAAATTTTATTATTTAATAGCAATCTTGTTTATGAATAAAACTAATACGTTAAAAATATGTTTGAACTTAGAACAATTGCATGTTTGTATTTGACCTTTGACATTAGCAATATGAATGTGTTTGAACTTTAAGTAAATGCCTTTATTATCTTTATTATAGATTGTTTTGATTTATATTATTGTTTTGTTTGGATAAATGTAAAATAAAATAGTAAAATTGACTTAAAATAAAAAATCAAGCCTAGGCCCCCTAGGCGCTAGGCCCCCATCGGACGCCCGCCTCCCGCCTCCCGCCTAGCGCCTTTTAAAACATTGTTGATAACTGTTTAAGCATGGCAAACAAATTAATCATGATGGTTTAAATAACTTAGAGAACACTTACACGTAAGAAAGAGAATGAACAAGGTCCTGGAGATCATCTGCTGAGAAACCAACCTCATCCAACAGAACATGGTAATGTGTGGGTCTTGTGGTGCCCTATTGAGTAAAGATGAATCAGTCAACAGCTCAACATATTGGCAAGCTCAAGGAAAATATCTAACCTATACATGCAGAATACAAATTATCAACAATGTTCCCTAGGAAGCTTACGAAAAAGTACAATGCAGCAAATAGCTAATATACATAAAGATAGCATATGAAAAACGTGCCAAATTAGTTCAGTATTAAAAAGTATATATATTAGATCTGATTATATCATCAGTCCGCAAAAATATTCATGAAAATATAAGAGAAACTCGATGTTAATATAATTCAGTGGAAGGTAACTTGTCCAAGTTGTTCAAAAATTATACCAAATTCAGGCAGGAACAAATACATGTAAGAAGGAAAGATCAAACTAAATCAGATTCAGAACTACTTCCAATAATTCAAATCAATCAAATCAAATGAGGTCTTCCTAGCCTCAGCTTCATATATCACCTCTCCCATCGTGTCCTAAAATAAATGAAATCTAGTTGGGATGTCCTTTCATCACCTCATTCAACTAGAAACTGCTTACAATGAATCGAATCCAGTTTCAGATGGGTTACACTAGTAGAGAGCATCTTCTACTTGTACTTTTGGTAAATTTCCTGTCCAAGTAAAGTAGAATAACAATTATTCGTGAGATTAGCAGGGTGGGGTGGTAGCAGACTATGTCGAGCTATAATTGAGCCGGAGTGTCCTACTAACTAACAAATCTGAGCCCACATATAACAAATTTTATCCCTGATCAACCAACTTGATAGGATCTCCAGCTTGAAATCTTATACATGTACAAATATACAGAGACATAGCAGAACAATGAAAATATTACAAGATTCAGCACGGAAAATAGAAACATTGAAAATATTACAAGATTTAGCACAGATAATTAAAGCTATTAATTATTTTTATACAAAAAACTTTACAAAAACATCTGATACTTGTAAACAGAAGAAAAATTGACAACAGTATTTGATATTACTCACGATCATTCCAGCCTGAGCACACAAGTAAAAATCATTGCTCCGCGGGTGACAAATATTATTGTCTATCACCGTTCCTGAAAAAAATAAATTAGAAGTACTAAAATTTGATGCTGGAATTGGCTTAACCACAATTCTATTTCGCAGTATGATTGTCTGGAACGTTTACCTGGGGGAACATTATCGGGAGATCCTGACTGGAAAAATTTTGTATGGTGATTTTTCTGTGCAATGATTACAACAAACTTCGGGCACCATTTCTCATCAAGGAACTTGCAGGCCTGCATAATTTAAATAGAACGGTGTACAATTGCATATTTCCTTCTAATACAAAAGAAAAAACAGGGAAAGAATCCAATTGATTAGACAAACCTCAATTATTTGATCTAGTTCAATGTTTAGAACCTGATTAAACTGAGATTCGCTTACACCATCCCTAACCAAAAAAAAAAAAAGTGAACCCGATAAAAAAATCTATTGTTAAGCAAGAGTAAACCACCAGTAGTGTACACATATCTGAACATGATTTAGTCTCATATACAAGAAACACAGTGCAATAACGGGTACTTTAGTTGATAGTATTGGCACAGGACTTTGAGGTGAAATTTCAATTTGAACCCTTATGTAAAGGAACTGTTTGGATTAAAGCTAAGAATTTAAATTTGGATAATCCAAATCTTGAAATCTAGCGATTCATTTAAATTTGGTTAATACATTTGTGTTGTAATTTTAATTTTATTTTTCTGGAGACATTGGAAAAATATGCAAATTTATGCATACTCTGTATGTTTTGGAAAGACTATGCAGGAAAAAAAGAACAATATATTAAAGAACTTTACTCCCTCCATCCCACATAATAATTGCAACACTTTCCTTTTTTGGCAGTTCCACATTGTTTGCAACATTCCTTCTTAAAAAAGTTTTACTAGATTAATTGTCCAAATTACCATTAATGGTCCCACATACTTAATTCTTTAAAGTACATGTGGTTCCACCATGTACTTTTAATATCCATGCAATCTCAAAGCTTAAAATTATTATGTGACGGAGAGAGTATATTTTTTCCGGCAGCAAGCATTTACACAGTTTAACTTGCACATTATCTATATAACTACTGAGATATTGCTGATCTCCAAAAAGTGACCAATAAAGAATTTAAACAATGTAGGATGAGCAGCTCAAGGAATTGGAATACATATAGCAGTTCTGCCTCATTTGTGATTTTGTTTGCTACAAATTTACAGTTCCTTCTAAAAATCCCTGTTCTTTTTCCGCAGCTCCCCTTAATCTGTCAGGATTGCAAAGGGAAGGGCAAACTGGGCATAACTAAAATAGTTAGTATATTCTAGAGTTAGATATTTTGTGTGCACGTGGAGGTTGTTAGCATATGTGTGTAGGATAAGGAGTGGTGTATGTTAGGAATATTTACACTTTTCAGCATTTTAATAGCTATATATGTGTAATGGATGAAGTAATTCCCAAGTTAGATATTATGAATTTTATGAATGAATTGAGTAAAGCTTTCAGCTACTCCATTTCTATCTCTCTCTGTATCTCACGAACACGGTGAGTATTGTGTTCTTCTCCTCCTTCCCTTTTCACTCTGTTTTCTCTAATTCTATCCATCTATATCTCTGTTTCTCTTATTTTCTGGTTAAGCAAACAATAGCTTGATAAATTGGTATCAGAGCTCAAGCTCTATCCAAACTCATCATCTTGTTCCTCTAAATCTTCTATTTTCTTCTATCTTCAACATCTACAATCTTCTCTATTCCAATTCCAAATTGAAATCTATCTCTTCTATTCTTCAAACACCACTTATAATCATCCCCAATACATCAACAGCAACTCAGAATCACAACTCCAAATGAGCAGCAAAAGGCATCACAAAGACTTTGTTTTTCTGGAAAACCTGCAACTCAACAAATAAGTGATTAGTCACTTGTTTTAGGTATTAATATATTTCTCATAAACTCCCAAATATGTTTCAATCCATATGTTGCTTATTCTTCTCGGTTCAAAAAAATTTCCAGATTCTGTGATTTTTACTTGGCTTGATTTTTTTTTATTTGTGATTCAGTGAATTAATTCACTTTGTTTAGCATATCTAGCATTGGTTTAGTCATTCAAAAACCCAAAAACATAGTTATTATATTTTTAGTTGTTTTCAAACTCTAAAACTAAGCAGTAACTGGTGTTGGTATTTAGCTTTGATCCTTTGGTGTTTGTGCTTATTTGTGTGCACATTTACTCATTAAAATTCAACTAAGCAGTAAGATAGCTGAGTTTAAACCTTGTTCTATTTGGGATACTCAATTTGTTTCAGTGAGGAAGTCCATTTCTCGCATAAAAAGCTACTCAAGCTCTCTTACTCATAATCAGGTAGTATTGCTGCTACTTGATCATTTCTCACACTTAGAATGATTCAATGTCACACTTATAATCACTCTAATTTCACAACTGGACTTTCTAAGTTACAAAGAGTATACAAATGAGAAGTTGCAGCTCATTGATAAAAGAAATGGATTATTTCATAGTTGGTATGAATGAGTTGCTAAACAAAAAGGCTCATATAATGAGAAATGTTTGGTTAAACTCTTTGGAGATAGAAGGGACAAGAAACTTGGGTTATCAAGTCGTCGCCTAGGCGACGCTTCGTCGAGTCGGCGGGAAAATTTAAGGCGTCTGGGCGACTTGGTCGAAAGCCAAAAAGTCGAGCGCTCAGCTAGGAAAAGCGATGACTTGGACAACTTAGGAGCGACTTGAACGACTAGATTTCTGATCGGGCGAATTGGTTCAAAACTAACTGGGTTAAAAAAAATCAGGAAGCTAAACCTAAACATAATCAATTGCTCGCAAGACAAGCCAACAAAAGAGAGGGAGAAAGGAGAGAGCAACAAAGAGGGAGAGCAAGCGATCGCGACTTACTGCGTCAACTTCGGCAACAACGACTTCAGCAGAGACTTGCCAACGACTTCGGCAGATCGACTCTGGTATGTTCTTCTCTTCTTCTCTTCTTAACTTCCTAGTTCTTCTATTTCTACTCTTCTTCTTCTCTTGCCTTTTATTTTTCTTTCTTTTATTCTTCTTTTTAAGTATTCTTTTTTAGAGCAACAATGAGGGACCGCTGGTTGTATTCTGACTTCTTTTTGGGTTGGGATATGCTGACTTATTCGACTTTATTTTTTTTATATGATATGATATGGTTTGTTGACTGTATTCTATGCTTTGACCATGGTACTAACACGTGGTAATCTTATTGTCCTACTATAAGCATGCAAGTATACCAGAGCAGAATTTTCGTATAGTTGAAAAAATTGACCAACTAATTACTACTAATTTGTATTTGACTATTTGTACATCTGGAAGCATGAATTTTGTATAGTTGAATTGAATTGAATTGTGTTCAAATATAAATATATAAATATTCATATAAATGTAAAATATATATAATTTTATATGTATAAAATTTACATTGTTAACGAGACGACAAGTCAGGCGCCTTGTCGCTTAAGCTCTTAAAGCTTCCGGTTGTCGCCTAGCCTCAACTTGACACCTTGATAACTATGCAAGAAACCAGTTCGCATGGGCTATGAAAACAAGGATTGTTTATAGATGTCAGTCATACAAAGAAGTTAAAGGCCAAAACATATGAAGATAATGTCCAATGGAGGTGAAGGAACAATTTTGATAAAGAAAATGAAGAGGGAAAGAAACTCAAACATCTGCTTGTGTTCCCATCATTCACTAAAGGTGATAATGCTAGAAACTGGATCAAAGAACGTGAAGCAAATTGTGAAGGAGTTCCTATATATTATGATGAGCATGATGTGATGGTGGGAACTCCAAGTCAAGAGAGATTTGTTATATTCATTATTTGAAGTTTTTATTATGTTTAATATAAAAATAATTGATGTGATTTATGTATTTTATTTATTAGTGGGGATTTAAAACATTAATAATAAGGATATCTTAGTCGTTTAGTACTTTTATTATTTTCGAAGTAATATTAGGGTTTTGAATCTCTTTAATAGTGATTTAATCCCCACAAGTCATTTAGACTATAGATTATTGATATTGAAATTGATATTTTATTCATACCATAGAGGTATTTCTACCATAGAGGTATTTTACCGTAAAGGTATTTTAAAAATCTCCTAAAATCCTCGCTTTAAGCGCTAGGCCCCCATAGCGCCCACTTTAGTTGCTATAAGCCCCTTGGCGCCTCGCCTAGGCGCTAGGCCCTCCCTGGCGCCTCACTTAGGCCCAAGGTGGCAAAAAAATCCCTCCAAAAAATTAGGCAGGGCCTAGGCGAAGAGTTTTTTTTAAAATAAGTACCTAAACTAAATCTTGATATATTTATTTTTTTAATAATTACCATATTCATAATACATGTTGCAGCATATCAAATCACAACAAGAAATAAACAATATCAAGTCAAAATGGATAATTTTATTATAGTTGTAATTTTTTAAACTTATACCAACTTCAAATTATATAAATGATGATACATTTGTAATATTTAGTTTAATTCAATATAATTCTTAAATTTTTGTTTAGTTTCTTAAGTTTTAATATTGAATTAAATTCTTGAAATTTTAAATTTTATTATTTAATAACAATCTTGTTTTGAATAAAACTAATACGTTAAAATATGTTTGAACTTTGAACAATTGCATATTTGTGTTTGAACTTTAACATTAGCAATATAGATAAATGTTTGAACTTTAAGCAAAGGTCTTTATTATCTTTATTATAGATTGTTTTGCTTTATATTATTGTTTTGTTTAGATAAATGTAAAAGATAAAATATTAAAATTGACTTAGAATAAAAAATCTCCTCGCTTTAAGCCCCTAAGCGTTAGGCCCCCGCGGCCGTAGCCGCCTTTTGCCTTTTAGAACATTGATTTTATCCATCTTGATGTTGATACGTGGAGTGATACACTTGAGAGATCCTAGTAGTTTAAACGTAGAGTTTAAATCTTAATTTATTTTTCGTTAATTCTTCATCTCAGATCTGTCCTGCATCATCTTTGGTATCAGAGCTTAAAGTTTCTCCATAATTTTTCAATTTTTGGGAGATCTTGGGTTGTCAAAAAAAATTATAATAATGTTCATCGTTGCCGGAGTTGTTCATCGCCAAAATTATTGTTCATCGCCGGAATTACTGTTCATCGCGTGATTACTATTCACCGAAAAAAAAAAACTTGCCTTGCTACTTTGTTTCTTGCCCATTGTCTGAAGGGGGCTGCTTGTGGCTGCTGCTGATGATTGTGGTAATAAGTAAAACATGGTAACCCTAATCTTATAAATATCTTTCCAAAATTGTCATTTAGACCCTGGGATTTTCTCACCTTTTCAATTTTAGCCCGGTAATTTATACACTTTTTACTTGTACCCTTTCATCCTTTCTAAATCAACCCTACACTTTCTGAATTCATACTTTAGCCCTTGTTTTTTTTTCTTTTCGGTTAGGCCCTTAAGTTACAAAAAAAAAGGTTTGATTTTATTTATTTTATAACTCATTGCCCCAAACACCCAATGTCTCAAGCCACTAAAGAATTGATTGCTAAAGCAAAAGAGTATATTAGGTTTCTTGACGATGAAAGTGACTGAATATACTACCTTATTAGTACATGTGGTCATATATATTTGAAATGCGTTGAAGAGCTTAGATGGGATATGGTTGATGCACAAGATTACCTTGGAAAATTGGAACGTCGATATCAAGATGAACAAAGGAAAGCTCAAGTAAGAAACGTCAACAAGCTAAAACAAGGAAAAGTCAAACAATTTAAAGCAAGAGATCTTCAGAAGACTACACAAAAAGTGATTTCTATATGTTCTTTAAAAGATGACATATCTTCTATAAAAGGCCTTATCGACTTGCGAACACATCTTCAAGCAGAGCAAGAGAAAGAAAAAACGGATGTTCCAAATTTTGGGGCTACAAACAGTTGTAACGTGTTCATTCTTGAAGTTTCAAAAGTTGAACCAGAGATCATGTATGAGGAACAAATTGAGGAAACATCAATCGTTGCTTTTGAGTTGTTCGTTACCGAAGAAAGGACGATTCGAGAAGTTGATCTAATCCAAGTTGACAGTGTTGACTTCGTTGATCCAGAAAGCTTATTTTCAACACCTTTGAATACGAAAGTGATGCTCTCATCAATTCTCTTTCCAAAAAAAATTTAGCCTTACCGTGTGATGATGTTGTCAAAGGTGTTCCAAAATGTTCTTCCGTTGCAGAGAAGTTCATTGCTTATTCATATTATAGAACTCGAGGTCGAGTTTTCTCCAACAAGATGATAATGATGGGGACTCCAAGTCAAGAACAAAAAAGAGATTTGTTATATTTATTGTTTGGAGTTTTTATTATGTTTGATATAAAAGTAGTTGATGTGATTTATGTATGTTATTTATTAGTGTGGATTTAGGACATTAATTAGTGATTAGGAATTATTAATAAGGGTATTTTAGTCGTTTAGTACTTTTATTATTTCTCAAGTAATATTAGGGTTTTAAGTCTATTTAAATAGTGATGTAATCCCCACAAGTCATTTAGACTATAGATTATTGATATTGAAATTGAATTCATACAGTAGAGGTATCCTACTGTAAAATTATCCATCATTGGTGTTGATACACTGAAGAGATCCTAGTAGTTTAAACGTAGAGTTTAAATCCTAGTTTATTTTTCGTTAATTCTTCATCCCAGATTTGTCTTGCATCATGATGAATATAAGGGGACTCTAATATTTGATGATGCTAAAAGTAGGGAGCAGGACTGTGAGACTCCATGTGATGATGGTCCACACACTTATGATGAACCACCACAATATGAAGGGAATCATTGCTTTGACTTTGATGAAAAGGCTGAGTTCATTGACAAACATTCAATGAATGTGCTACAACAAAATCTAAAGAAGAGTTTTGGTATAATGAGGTCCCTTCGCTTTTGACCATAATCCTAAAAAGAGCAAGGATTCGGAAGGTAAAGGGTTGACACTTCCTGAACAACAACAAAGAGATTCCTTGGTAAAGGAGCTGTCAAGGCAGCCTCACATGTTGTAGCTCATGCTAGAAAATTAAGATAGACACACTAGCATTCCAGCTCCTTCCAAGCTTTATGCAAAAAAATTTAGATAAAATGGGATGCAGTCAGGTGGTTGTTGCTATTGTAATATCCGAATATTTACGAGGCTAGAATAAGAAACTAAATTTTTTTCAAAAGAGACGAAAACACTATTCATAAAACGTAAAGTCAACTTCGGAAAGTCAACATTTTTGACTAACCGAATTAGTTAGGAAACTTAACTTGAAGACTAACTAGAAAGTAAAGTAAGTTGGATTAACAAAACTAGTTGGAATTTGGTTAGGTTGTAGAGAAAGCGAAGGCATTATGGCCATTTAGGAAAGCTATAAAGAAAGAGCCCCGAACCTTTTCTGAAATGGATTTGCTTTCGAGAAGGGGATGCTTTGAAGCGGACTTTTAAAGTAGGGACGCTGAAAATAACGATGGCATGTTGATAGGTACAAGTGTAAGGTGTTGTCCATTTACGGATATGAGTTACAATTAGTATCAAAGCAATGGGATATAAATATGATGGGTTATGATAACGAGTAACTTGGGGTATAATATGATGGGTTAAGATTAAATAAACTTAAAAGATATGAATAAATAATTAAAAATATGAATAAATTTTTAAAAGTCTTAACGTGAAAGAAATATGTGAAAGAAATATATTGAATAAAGTTACTCTTTACGAGAGATGGTTGAAGACAAATGGACTCTTAAGATCCCAAGCAAGTAATAAGATAAAATAATCTTATTTTTGTGTGAATCTGTTTCATCGGAATGAAATGGTATGTTTGGTATTATGTGTAATTATAGTATTATAGCATAAAACCTAAGTAGAGGAGTAAACTCATAGAGAAATGTAAGTAATATAAATTAAAGAAATTCATAAGATAGTTAAAAAATGAGTAGGGGTTTCAATTGAAAACTTTTGTTAGCCGAGTTGAACAACTCTCTCAAATGGGCAGGAGTTTAATATGTGCAAGTAAACCGATCCAACTACATTGTTGGTACGAATGATTCATGATCAGTGTTTTCAAAGCAGGTTACACACTGCATGAGATCATTTAGGGATAGTATGCACGAGACGGGGAACTGATTCATTAGTTCTTGGGTGGAGGAAACACTCGGTTGATTATCATGATAATAAATTGAAATCTTGTGTCAAACTATTCTATGTATATATCCTGAAAAGATTTCTCATATGTACACTGATTAGTTATTTTTGGTCAACTATGGTTTAAATATATTTGTATGTTAGTTACTGAGCGAACGAACCCTTGTATGGATGGGGGCTATGATATGTCAGTCGAACCAACTATGAGATGCGGCTACAAAATGAATTCAGGGGGTATTGAAACAAATCAATGTGAACTGAGACAATTTCAATCCCGTGTTAATAAGAAGGGAACTGATATGTTTGTTTCTACTTGTTTTACAACCACTTAGTTTACTATATTACTATATATTTGCAAAACTTGCATTATGGTTAGAGGAAAGCGGAAATAATAGAGGATTAAGGGTATTCCAAAATCTTCTAGCTATGCTAGACATTCATGCATATATTCGCACTTGGCCCTTGGGTGCCTTTAAAAATGAATTGTTCAAACGATTGAACTGGAAATTTTTTGAACATGCCTATGCTAATTTTTCAAGCTAGACAAGGTTGATTTGAAAAAGATAAAATGATTTTTATCATCAACATCAAGCTAAACAATTGAGGAGAGCCGACCACCGGAGTCGCGAGCATGGATAAGCAGCATTACCAAGATATTTGATGTCTTGGGATGCTCAGAAGCAAAGGTTCCTTCATAGCCTTTATGTCATGAGAGGGAGACCGCTTGGTGAGAATCGATACGTACTCGGCAACTTCATTGCAGAAAGATATCTTGAGGAGAAGTTCCAGAGTGTTCAACGACAAATGCTCTTTCACCGAAAGTATTAGCATACGTGAAGGAGGTGGAATTTATGAGTTGAAACAAAACAATATAGACTGCATGAAATACGAGGCAAAAATTTGCGAGATTATCGGTTCATATCACTTGAGTGGATAATGAAGAGGAGAATGCCATGAATGCTTTTAGAGGTTTGAAGCGGGAGATCGCTAACATCTTATTTCTCATAAATCAGTGTTTGTATTCAGGATGTTGTAAATAGAAACCCGGTTAGTGGGCTCGATAATGATCAATAACGAACTTGAAAAAAGCGTAAAAAATTATAATATCAAATGAGTAGTATCAAGCGGTGACAACAAGCGTGGAGGAATCAGCAGGCGGAATATGGTAATCCACTCTTGGTGGTAATCAGAGTAAAATAATAAAATGGACATTTCCAAGAAAAGGAGATTCAACAATGATGGAAAGCGACGCCGCATCTTGCGTTGTTAAGGAAGGAAAGACACCCATCATATGCTTCAAATGCGAGGAGAGGGACACATCAGTCAAATCACTGCGCCATACACTCAAAGCATGTTATAATCAGGAAGAGAAGGTCACTTAGCTTCATTTTGTAGTTTAAGACAAATTCAGCTAAGATGGAGGCACCAAAGGCCATCCCTAAAAATCAAAACCAGAAGTGGAGGAGAGCGTTTGTTGTGACCTCCAAAGAGCAAAATCCGAATGAGGTCATCAAGGTAAGCTTATCATAAACCTACAATGGGTATAATTGATTTGATACCGCCTCTACCCATTTCTTTTTATTTTCTCCCTACTTGGCGCCATCGATTAAATTTGACTCGGAGAAATTAGACTTTGACTTATCTGGAAACTCCGCTGGGAGAAACCTTCATTTCATCCAATCAACATTGACGCGATTCTAGTGGATTGATGGTTAATTACTTATCATGCAAAAAATTGATTGCTTACGTTAAGGTTGTTAGCTTTCATATTAATAAATCGACTATTATACAATTCAAACGACCAAACCATTAAAATCAATCACGGCCATCTCAAGCCATAAAGCTATTCGTTTATTGAAAAACGGATGTGAAGAGCTCTTAGCTCATGTCATGATTTAAACAAAAATACGCCGTTTTGAACGATATTTGATTGTTAATAAATTTCCCGACGAATCCCAGAAGAACTCTGGCCTACCCCAGAGCGTGAAATTGAATTTTGTATCGACTCTTGAACCCCAGACAAACCTATTTCCAAAGCCCCATATCGAACGGGTTCTTATCAACTCTCGTGAGTTAAAGACCCAACTAGAGATTAATTGTTGTAGACGTGGCTTTAGAAGTACTTCTCCTTGAGGTGCCTCGCTTCTATTCGTGAAGAAGAAAGATGAGTATGCGACATTTCAGATTGACTCTGGAGTTGAATCATGTCACCATCAAAATAGGTATCCATCGCTAATATTGATGACTGTTTGACCCGCCATAAGGAGCCAAATTCTTTCAAAGATCGATCTTCGATATCACCAATTGAAGATTGATAAGAGCCGACATTTAGTCATTGTCCTTTTGGAGCCGCCTTCATGGATATGATGAACAAGGTATTGAGGCGAATATTTGGATCACTTTGTGGTCGCGTTTTTATTGATGACATCCTTATTTATTCCAAAAGCCGGAAGATCATGAGCACACTTGAGGTACGACACCTCCAGCTTCGTGAATATAAGCTTTATGCCAAGTTGAAGAAATCACGAGTTCGCTTGAAGAAATAGCATTCTTGGGCACGTGGTATCAAGTCATGGAATATCTGACTTAACTTCAGAAAGATTGAAGCTATTCAAAGTGGGAACAACTTAAATTAGTGACCGAAAGAGTTAAGCTTTCTTGAAATCGGTTATATCGGAGATTCTTGGAAGGATTTTCTCGAATCGTACTCCATCGACTCAAATTGGGACTCGAAAAGATACAAAGTTAGATTGGGCTGAAGAATGGAGAGGAGTTTTCAAGAACTCAGGAGGAGACTTATTATAAATAAAGATAACGTAATACCATCTAGCCTCGGAGGGTTTGCTCAATATGATGCTTCGCAAATGGGGGGGATAATGTTCTACGCAACATGGAAAAGTAATAGCCTATGCCTCGCGACATCTCAAAGAACGAGAGGAATTATCCTACTATGCCGCATCTTAGAGGGCATGTTTCTTTGAACTTAAATAATACCGCCAAATACGTCTCGTGTTCATAACGCTTTTCACATATCTATGTTACGTAAATATGTGAAAGACCCAACCATATTATCGAGTTGAACCGGACGAAATGATTTCTTGAAGAGGTTCCCGTTCAAATTTGGATAAGAAACATATTCTATTCCAAAGTTTCTTTGTGGAACCACGAAGTGTTATACCGACTGGGAGTTAGAATCAAATGAAATCAAGGTATCCTTACCTCTTTTCCGTAAAGATGAATTTTCATTAGTGGGTAATCTTTAAAAAGTTGTTATAAAATATCGTCCGAAAATATAGAGGAAAATATTTGATCATTAAAAATTGAAAATTTTTATGATAATTTGGACGTGTAATAATTCTGGATAAAATAAGCGCTCAATTATCGAACTTGTTTTATTGAATTCTTATATCATTGTCATCGACCAGCGGTAACATTTATTCAACCTTTATGTTTATATTATGTTGAAAGTGGTATGTCATCATCTAAGACATTCGTATTTATAGTTAATATATTGAAACAAATCAATATGAACTAAGACATGATCCGAGTGCTTTTCAGTAACTCGCCTACAGGGGTGTGAAGATCGGGGGTGATTCGATGATGTGGATTATTTATTAAAATTCTGCAATTTATAACATGATGATGAAAACCTTTTAAATCATAAAAAGATAGTAGATTTTATTTTTCTACTTGGCTCTTTTAATGGATTTGCATTGTTATTCTAGCAGATTAAACTTGATGTTTATTATATTTTATCGGTTTAACCTTCTTTGTTGAAACTATTGATAATTTGATACGCATTATCTTAGTCGTAATATTTCTTCTTGGGCTAGTTGAGCTCACCCTTTTCTTTCAAAGATAATGGTCGGGAGGATAGCATTAGTAGTCCTCGCCCCAATACGTGAAATAGTGTGATAATAATTGTAATGAGGAACATTTTGGGGGCGTGCTGGGAATTGATATGTGTTCTACTTGTTTCTACAACCACTTAGTTCACTATATTACTATATATTTACAAAACTTGCATTATGGTTAGAGGAAAGTGGAAATAATAGAGGATTAAGGGTATTCCAAAATTGAACGGAAATTTTTGAACATGCACATGCTAATTTTTCAAAGCTGAAGCAAGGTTGATTCGAAAAAGATTATGTGTACATGATAAAGTCATAAAAATTGATTTAGCTATATTATTTATAGGTCTATGCTAATTGTTTTGGCTAGACAGATTTAATGTGAAAAATAAAAATGAATTTTTCATCAACACACTATTTAACCTACCACGAACCTAGCGTGGTATGATAAATGATGAGTCATCAACGCACTATTGCAAGGTGCGGTATACAGTCATAAAATTGTTTTTCTAAAAGTTTTAAACTGTTAGAAATGAGTTGATGTCAATTGTTTCGGCTAGACAACCCTTTTAATAAGAAAAATTTGGAACAGACTTATGATTACGGTATTTAACATGAAATTAGATTTAATGTGAAAATAAAAAGATAATCGTGTCTTCAAAACTGAATGTCATATATGACATGTGGTACAAAAGGATGCTCACTTAAAAAGTACTAATATTAGTGTTTTCAATCATTGTGATTGTTAAACATGGAGTGTGTTCTCAATCTTATTTGATTGCTACACAAAATAAGTGTTTCAGTCCTTGTGACTGTTAAACGGTTGTGGGTAATATAACTCCCATAGCATTTGAAAGGTTTAAGATCTTAATTGACACCTCAGTATTAATTAGAAATAATTGAACATTTTTAAACCTAATCTAAGTATTAGGGTGACAACGCGAGTAAAGATAAATTAAGAAAATTCATATTGAAGACTAAGTTAGAGATAATTTCGAAGACGAAATTCTTATAAGGAAGAAAGAATGTAATATCCTGAATATTTATAAAACTTATAATTATGATATTAAAGTTAATTTCGAGGACGAAATTCTTGCAAGTTGGGTTGAATGTAATATCCCAAATATTTACGACTAGAATAAGAAAATAAAAAATTTTCGAAAAAGACACGAAAACACTATTCATAAAACGTAAAGTCAACTTTGGAAAGTCAACATTTTTGAGGATTAGTTAGGAAACCTAACTAGAAGACTAACTAGAAAGTAAACTAATTTGGATTAACCAAACTAAGTAAAATTTGGTTAGGTTGTAGAGAAAGTGAGGGCATTATGGCTATTTAGAAAAGCTTATATGCATATTTCCTTGATTAATTAGTTGGCAAATGAGACTTTGCTTCCTAAAATGTGTTGTCCAAAATTGTGTGGTGTGTTGTGGCACATGGGTGATTAGGTTTGGTGACTCACCAAGTGTGATGATGAAACATGTGACTCAATATGGTGACTAACCATGGTGGGGTGGGCTTAAGGTCCTAAATACCCCAAGTCTTGGTTTCCTATAAATAGAACCCTCATTCTTAATAAATCCTCACATATTCACAAGTAATTCAAGAGCAAAAGAGGCTAGAGTAATCATAAGAGGGAGTTATATTGATAATTGAGAGAAGGAAAAAAAGCTAAAGTCTAGTATTTTCAAGTATCGAAAAGCTAGCACTTCAAAAGTATGTTGTTATAAATTTAGTTTATGCTCTTGAATAGAATTCATGAAATATTACATGTTTAAGATTATGATAATGTAATACAATGTTATTAAGTCATAAAAGATGAAAACTAACTAATTAACCCAAGTGGTAACTAGTTAGAGAGATTGAAAGTATGAAATGAAAAACCCCTAATCTGAACTGTTATTGTAAAAGTTATATAAAATCATATGTTTGGAATTTGGTTATGAAATACAAAGCAAAATTGTAGAGGGGGGAGTTACAAAGACATGGGCGAAAGAATCACTCAAATATGCATTAATATGAATTAAATAATGAGCCAAGGTACTGCTGAAAATATTCTGCTAATGAACAATAAAAAGAGGGTTGTTCGGAACTTTTTGAGCACGAGAATTTTGGGGTTCATGCCACTTATGGAGGTAGTTAGACCATGTTATACATAGGTTACCATCCAAAGATGAGCCAATTCCGACTTGATTTGAATTAGTTATTAATTAAACAAGTTTTGAAATCAATTATCGTAAAAGTTAAAAATATGAAGTTAGGTTCAGGTTTAAAGGCTAATTACTAGTTAAGGTGAACTAGAGTAAGAGTCATGTGGTGACTAAATTGTATGTCGATCTCATAAATGATATAGGTTGATCGAGAGACGCAAAATTAGCGTAAACGGTAAAGGTGAAAAGGCAAGTATTATAACTGTTATGTGTTATGTTTACAAGTTATGAACCTGATTTATACGCTTGTGTGACAATGTGATATAAATTGTTGAAATAAAAGTTAATTGTGATATTAAATTGAGGAATAAAATAAGTCGAAAGTATGTTAAAGTTTATATGAAAGCATAATTTGTGTATGTGTTATTTGTTAGACTTGCTAAGCCGTCGTGCTCATTTTTACGATTAAAACTTTATTTGCAGTTAAAGAAGAATGATAAGAAGATCATGAACGTAAAGAAGAAGCACAGATTAAGTTTCATGTTTTATTTACTTGTATTTGAATAAAGTCATATGTTATCAAAGATTATATTAATAATATCATGTTATTATCATCAGAATGGTATTATGTCTTTAATTTGATATAACTAAAAATTGTTAAAGATCTATTAATCTGAGTGGGGTTATTGGTAATATGGATTGATCATGTTATGCCGATACTCTGAACTTCAGATAGATAGTAAAACATTAATACAATGTTGATAAAGAACTATATATCTGAATGAGGATATTGAATAACATTGTGAGTGCTGTAAGAATAGAGATTTAGCACCGATGAAGAAACCAAATTCATCGCAAGGTTGTTCCGTTCCAAGTAAAGTGTGTTATTAATATTGTGAAATTCAGATAAATAAGAAATATCGATATGAATAGATATATCTATAAAGATATATGTCTAAGTGAGTGTATTAAATGATATTGGAAGTTCTGTAAGCACTGAGGTTACACTAATGAACGCCGGTAAGATGTCAAAATTACCGGAATGCGTCCCTCTGTTGCCAAGAACAATCTTTATCATTAATGTTGTGCAACTTGATATATTAAAATATAGAATATTTAAATCATAAGGTTAAAAATTTGACCGATATATATATATATGGTGTTATCCATATATACGAATGAACTACAAGTTGATACTTGTAAAAAGAATGAGATCGAGATCAAGTTAACTAACTCTTGAGAACTATTGATGTAGAAGACAAGTTATCTATTATCAAAAGGGAATAGTTTGTGAAGCCTAATCCTTGGAGGGACAAAACAGAAGTGTTCCTTTTAACATTTTCACCTAGAAGATAACCTTGAAAACCAGCACTCCTTCGTGAAGGATCAACTTGAAATCAAGACCATCTATTTTGATCTTCAAGAGGCCATTTCATTGGAATGCTATCAACAAAGGGAATGACCATGGCAAGGTAGTTATCTATGCTTTAAATGTTCAAGATGCTACTTTTAGTGTTGGTAATGAGAAGGTTCGGGTGCTTTTAGTTCATTTTTTGTTGAGAGAAGATGACCTTCAATGGAAATTTCCAGCTGTTGAAACCTTTGAGAAATTTAAATATTGACCAATCTCCCTAAAGAGGACCTACAACCTGAAACCAAGTCTTTTTCCATTAAAACTGGTCATAGTTGGAGAAATTTTCTAGTTGTTGCTGAAATTGTACAAGTTGGCAAGGTTTGGAGTCAAAGTAGATTGGAGAATCTCAAGTAAAAGCTCCTTGTTAACAAGGAACATATGGAGGCCACTAGGGATAAGTGTTTATACTTGTGCATAAAAGAGATGAAATAGTTGGTGTACAAAAGCAAGATTATCCACTAGTTTTGAGGGCAAAGGCTTCCAACAAATTCAAATTGGGACAGAATCATTCATACATTATGTCCTTCCAAGCAAATTATGTGCAAAAAGTAGATGTTTCTAGCCAAGTCAAGAGGGTAATTAGTGTTAGTATGAATGGTTTTGGCAGCTATAAGTGGTCACTCTTCAAATGGAAAATGAAGCTGAAGGATGTGCAAATGACCTCAAAATCTTTCGTTCAAACTGTGGGGTATCCCTTGAAATTTGATGGGAACAACTAAAAAGCAAGAAGGGATTAGTAAAGATAAACTTTTCATTGAACATGTACAGGCCTTGCAATGGCAAAATTTTAATGAGCAAACTCGAAAGCTTCATCTTTCATCTTTGATCCTGGAGGAAATCAGGGAGAGACACTAGCGTGGATTACAATTGTTCTATTTTTGATACAAATTCAGGATATGAATGTTCTTAAGGAGGAGGGAATGTCAAGAATGCAAAGGAAAGGGTAAAGTGGGCATAACTAAAATAGTTAGTATATTCTTAGATATTTTGTATGCAGAAGTGTGCACATGGAGGTTGTTGGCATGTGTGTAGGATAAGAGAGCGATGTAGGTTAGAAATATTTACACTTTTCAGCATTTTAGTAGCTATAATATATATGTGTAATGGCTGGAGTAATCCCCAAGTTTGATATTATGAATTTTATGATGAATTGAGTGAAGCTTTAAGCTACTCCATTTCTCTCTATATTTCACGAACACAGTGAGTATTCACTGTGTTCTTCTCCTTCTTCCTCCCTTTTCTCTCTGTTTTCTCTAATTCTATCCATCAATATTTCTGTTTCGCTCTTATTTTCTGGTTAAGAGCCAACAAGGGCTTGACATAATCATATCAAAATCTACCTTATTTACTTCCAATTTTTAATTGCTCGACTGCTCGTACATCAAAATTACACAATATGACTTCTGCTCAAGCCCTACCTCTATATATACCGTGAGTAGGTAAGAAAGAATCATGAGAAGGCAAAAATACTTCTACTAATCAAGTAGTCAAGTGCTAATATTGTATTTAATTGTTTTTAAATTTTGTCTTTATCTTAGCAAAAAGACCAAATGCCATCTATAGAGTAGGGAAATATATGCTACTAACTGAATAATCATACAGATATACATATATATACCTGAATATGATTATCTGATCAGGCTTCCTCTTCCCTGAACTCGCATAGAAGTCTACCAAAAGCTCCCTGAAATTCAAGAGAAATATCACCTTTAAAATTGACCATGAGGGAAAAAAATAAAAAAATTAATGGGAGTAAATTTCAGGGATCAGTTACGGTCATTAAATCCCTAAGTGTTTGTGAGTTTCAAAAAGAGCAATAAAGGAAGTGAAAGGGTTTTAAAAGTTTCCTTCCAAATGTTATGATTGTAAGTTTTTATAAGGAGAGTAAGTGAGGAAAATGGGTGGAAAGTAACCCCAACTTTCTACCCAAAGCTTTCCACCAGAAATTAGGAAGATTTTGGTGGAAAACTATTTTACTTCTATACAAAAATTCTTTATTCCCACTCTACCTTGGAATAAAAACACTAAAATTTTAATTCCTTCCATGTCCACTTTCTCTCTTAAGGACCTTAACTCACAAACACAAGGAAGGAAAGTTATTATCACCCCCCTTCTATTTCTATTCTTTAGGGATTTGAACTTTCTCTTCTTTTCTTTTATCTAATAGCGTAAATTATCTAATATTAATAATTCAAACAACTCAATTTTATTATAAATCAATAGGTGTTCTTTTATTATAAATCAATAGGTTTATATAAAGTAATTCTGAACAGCACAAATGCATGTAACCACACAAACACCTGGTACCACCTACTTAAAACTTAAGGAAATCCCACCTCATTATTCCATCATCTTCAGTGTCAGAAACTTTTTTGAACAAGGAATCTACCATTTCAACCTTTGGGGACTGAGTACGAACTGATGCCCTATAACGTGAAATCAGTGGCCACTGCCGGGAACTAACAACCTGTGAATTTATTTTAATCAACGGTAAAAGAGCAGAACAGTACAGTAAGTGATAAGATTTATCTTTCATGTCTCTGTTATAGAATGACAGTATATTCATGAATCAAAAATTCTTATTTACTAAAACATGCAAATAGTTAATTTTCAGGAGGTTGAAGCTATTCAAAGAGGCAGACAAGTAAAAAGAGCAGAGTATATTACAGCAGCAATTGATGGAACGTCAGATTGCCCAGGTGAGCCATGGGATACGTCCATCCCAAGAATAATTGTTGGAGCCTTCGATACCAAAGGGATGGAGGGAGAATGTTCAACTGCTAATAAAGAATTCAATCCACCAAGCTGCAAAGATGATGAAAAAGATTGCACTAAAAATTTAAAAGATGTACTAAAACACTAACCCTCCCATGTCTGGCTGCTGCATTGAAGTTAAATTCCACGTATAGCCTTTTTTTATTTGCCTTTATGGAGCTTATTGCCTTTAGTTAGTGTTGTTTGTTTTTTAATCACTGGTGGTAGAGGAAAACCTAAGAACAGATTGGCAGCTTAGAAAGCCACAATACAGTTATCATACCTTTGCATTGATCTTAAGGAGCACGTTAGTCAGATACTGATCATTGACTCTGGTTGGAGCAATACATTGTGTAACAATTCCATATTCAGATAGATTCTTCCTTTTCCAAGGACCTAGTAGGTTAACCAAATCATTTATTTAACACTTGACAAAAAAAATTGGGAGAGAATAAATCAACTCAAACAAACCATAGAGATTGGAGTTCTTCCTCTCGGGAAGTAGACACAGAAGAAATTGGGGAGCTCCAGGGAGTTTTGACTGTATGGCCTCAAACATCTTTTCAACTCTTACAAGGGGTGGGGCCCTTCTATGCTGTGGATTCTCTTCGAACACATCAAATGGATCACCTATCGACTATAATCAAGAAGAAAACAGACTCATTAATACTCACAATTTTTAATTAAAAAGGACGTATATATAAAATGTGAAAGAGCATACAATTCCTTTCATATCTCCACATTTGATAAGATCTCTAATAAGGCCTTGAATGTTACAGCGAGCTGAGAAGTTGACAACAGCCCATCGTTCTATATTAGTCGGCTCCACGAGTTTCTAGTCAAGCACATAAAAATCTTGTTAGAGCAACAGAAACAAAAGAATACAAATTTAATAAATAAAGCACACCTTATTGTTAAAGTTCCAGCGACCATTACGAGGAAAGAAATCTTCACCATTTCCCACTTTCAACTGCAATAAAATACAAATAAACCAAAGTGTAGACAAAAGTGAAGAAAAAATTAAAATAAGAATCTTGCCCTAGTGACGGTATAAAATGATTAAATACAAATTCAGCTAATGATAACAAATTGTTGTACATCAAACTGAGAATATCATATCCAATAATAAGTGATATAGCAATCCTAAAATGATGATTTTACTTTCTAGCAAGTTGTATAACAAATTGTTGTACATCAAACTGAGAATATCATATCCAATAATAAGTGATATAGCAATCCTAAAATGATGATTTTACTTTCTAGCATATCTAATAAGAGCACCCTAACAAGATAAAAGCATATCTATCGCCTCGGATAACAAAGTTATGAAAAAGAAATCAGAGTACAAATGCAACAAACAGAAAGGCCATTTTTCGCAGTATAGTTTATACCCTTGGTGCTGACAGAACACGGCCTTCAACCTGAGTGAAGCTATTACTAATTGAAACACCGCATAAACGCAACATAGGCTCAGTAGCATAATTGTTGATTTTCAAAGCCTGCCAAAAGCATGAAAGAAGTAAACATCCAACCCTAATGATTGAGCCACAAGGGTTTGGATAAGAGACCTACATTCGTCAAAGTTTTCATCCTTTCTTGAGGCTTTTGCCTTGATTTCTCCACCAAGGACGAACGCTGAAGAGTGGATAGCGCTTTTGTGTAACGTTGCAAGGAAACCAGTGAACAAAGCTAAAACCAATTGCAGAAAACAATACAATTAGACAATTCTCATAATCCCTTCATAAGAAGCATTTTATATTAACTGAACAAACCAGTATTCTGTATGAGCTGAACAAAACCATTGTTTCACCTCAAGAGGAAAGTAAGTTGGTTGGTAAGCTGGCTTCCCAACATTAATGCATGGTAGTTCAGCAGAGTAGCGTAATTCAATATGGCGGTGATTGACAAAATAATCATAAACAGTTATTTCGATTGATTGCACTTCACCATTGTCATCCTTTCCACCTTTTTGCTTCAATGTAAACCTACAACATGCAAAATGAAAATGATTTCACGTATGGTGAGAAAGTCTGCTTTCACTAAGATAATAACTGTATCAGCCATCATTAGTGTAGTTAGACAAAGGGTTTCAAATATGTAGCAGAAGTATACGTCTGTTCTTTGCAAGGTCTGTCACTCAATCCAGTAATCTTGTACTCAGTGTTGGTTGGACTAGTTTTCACCCTCAAATTCTTTAGTACCCGTTTTGCCTGATCAAATGAAGAGAGAAAATCTTACCAACTATTACTCCATATAAACCGATTGATTATGAAGTGAAACATTAGTTACCTTTGCCCAGTCAACTGAAAAGGGATCCTTCACATTTTGGTTGGCAATTAGAAAATCAACTACTGGACCAGGCTGGATAATCATTGTTGTAGATACATCTGATAGTCATCAAAATAGAGTTGGTTATAGAATCATCAGTGCTCAGAAAAAGGGTGAGATAAAGAAACCAAAAAAGAAATTTTAAAAACAATTACCAATATTCAAAGACAAACCACCCTGAGTGGTACGAAAAGACGAATGGAATCCTCGACAGCCAAGAACACCACCACCAACATCAGTAAAATTATTCACATCATTGTGGAAGAAAGATTGACGAACAAGTAGGCAACCCCTGCAGTTCTCCATATATGTTAGACAATTGACAAAAAGAGCCATAACAACTGTTGAGGAAAAATAACATACTGCTTTGCCGCATGCTGCCTCAAGATTATATCAAGAACTCGTAAGGCTTCTTGAGAGTTTTCAGACTCCTGACCACGTAATGCTTGTGCAATGGCCTGCATAGGAATTTTAGCAGCAAAACTTATTTCCACTTTGAATGTTTTCGATTGATATGGACGTCGTAACCTCTTTCGATAATTCTCATTTGGACTTCCGTGACCATTAGGGCTGCAATTACCATTATTTCTGAATACAAACAATCTGTTAGAACAAAGCCAACATCACATAATAATGACGTGAGCATTAATGAGTAATAGCTTACCGATAGGAAGTAATATCCTCGAGCACAATAGTAAACTCCAGTTTATTACGTGGAAGAGCACCAACAGTAAACAAACTCTTCTCCCCATCATAAGCGAAGTCTTTTCCATCTAACTCTGAATCGTAAGTCTCATGAACTCGATCAAGCACTCTTCTTCCAATACCCTTTCCATCAACTGGGCGGCCATCTTCATAAAAAAGGGCAACCTGTTCAAAGTTATGCATAAAAATAAAGGTCAGTTACTCCTCAGTCCCATTTTGATTGTCATCTTGAAAAGAGAGCTGCAAGGCACATATTTTAAGAAGCATTACTAGACGCATCTAAATTTGAACTTTCACAACACAAAAATAATATAAAAACATAATTCTAATTGTTCAATTGCATATAGTATAATCTATGACAACACATTCATAGTTTTGATACACAAACTCAAACTGAATGAGCAAAATAAGTTGTACAACTCAACAAGATAATTTAAAGCCCTGAAGGTGTTGATAGTCAGGTGAAAACTTACACTGTAATGGAAGAAGTGCCCATTAACATTGGTCACATTCACTTTGAAGTGATTAGTCTGGAGTGAAATTTTTTGCCCCTTGGATGCCAGGCCACATCTAGCTATTGGTACTCGCACAATCTTCTTCTTAACTGGTTCAGCAATAGGATCTGCTTCTGCCCGCATTGGAACAACATCTGCAGGAACAGGAGGAGGCGGAGGCAGAGCCTCCTCTGCTGCCCCGTTACCTTCTTGTTCAAATGAAGCCATTACCCGATCCTATATATCAAATATTTCAACCAATGTTATAAAAACTGAACTCCATGAAAATGGAAAGTATAGTCACTATCAGGTGCAAAAGCAAACTGGGCTGTGTGACTACTTCAGCTTAAGTTTAAGCAATCAACTAGTTAGAAAGGTGAGACAAGTACTCGACTCAATCTGCTTGACACCAGATGTGATCAACAAACATAAGGGCATGCTTATACTTTTTCTATTTAGAAAAAGAAAAGGCAAAGCCAAATAAACCTAGGATAATGAGTTATAAAAAAAATCTATACATTCCAAAACAAGTTCTACAGTCTCTTTAATCAACTACCAAAAGCAGAAACTGTTGGATATTCTGAAATATATATCCTTAAAAGTGAAGTAGTTAAAATATTAGGGTTCTAAGAAGCATGTTAGCATAATATACTTACGGTTCATAAATTATAAACTTCCAAAAGGAGGAGAAAAATTCATGTCACCAAGGAATTAGAACCCGTATCCTGTGTCAGAACTCACATGATAAGGCTCTGTGACAGAACACCCAACCATATGGAAGGCTTGAATATATCTAACAAATGGTGTATGGCCACGATGTAGAATCCAAAAGGCATAACATCTCCAAAAGTTAAAAATGTACATGTTTTTACAAGTATCCAAACATTAAAATTTAAAACAGTTGAAACCACAAAGTCACCAAAGACATCCAGAGAATATGCCAGAAAACAATTATACATAGATACTGATATGCAATGACAAGCATTTCCAAAAGGAGGGGATGTTTGGCTACATGCGGATTTTAGAACAAAGGAAAGTGACATTTTCTCATTTTTGAGACTGTAAGCCCAGACGAAAAAATAGACAAGGAACTAGATCTAAAAGCTTAAGCAAACATTAGAACAAGACCCTAAAACATATTTATGTTCTTTATACAAATGCAGAACAAGAGGATTTAAAAATATATATATCCTTGAAAAAATTATAAAACTTTACCCCATCAGGAGGATTTAAAGTTTTAAGATTATTCACCAAACAAAAGAACTAAGGTTCTGAGACATAACAACAAAAGACCTCTTAAAAGCCCCAAAATAGTAACAGACACCAAATTACATGACTGCGGTTAGAGAAGGGAACAAATACATAAAAAGAGACCCTCTCCTTGTACTAGCAGAGGCCTTGATCTGAAAAATGCGGTGCAAACTATTAGTAAACCCTTAATACAAACACCAAAACAGAGAAATATTCTACTTTGGAAACTGGCATAAACCATAACAAACAAAGAAAACGCATAAGTATGTCCATAAACATTCAACTGACCACTAAACAAGCCATGCATACTATAAAATGAATATTACTGCTAGATTTACCTAGATATTAGCAGTAGCTTGAGAAGTGAGAGAAAAAAGTACTGAAACACTGAAAAAGAAGCAAAAAAATTATTTATCAGGCTCGTCAGAAATCAATACGAAGAATCAAACTAATTTTACCCAAAACACAACAATATTCTTCAATTTCCCCTGCAGAAGCTCAAAAAATACTTTAGAAAGAATTAAAAAGTGCTAATGGGGTAAATAAACCAAATGTAAAACAGAGATCTAAACAAGGTACTACCCCCAAATAGCTCAAAAGACAGAAACTGAGAGCCACAACACAGCAATCTACCAACACCATTTATACCAAAAAGGAGATCCTGTAACTTAAATAACCCGAGTAATCTTAAACCAAACAAAGATTCAACCCTAGAAGTACCCAAAACTTGCCAACATTACAGAGATGTTGAGTTAAAATACCCAAAAATACTTACAGATAAATAGAATAATACCAGATATCTAATTAATTAGCGCGTAAACAAGTTTTAAACTAGTGTTTTCCTCTCGATTTGCTTCAGGAGGGGAAAAAATCAGTACCTCAGAGTCGAAGAGAACAATCAAAACAATGAAAAAACAAGAGTGAAAAAAAAACCCTAACCCTGAGTTTTTTAATATTTTAATAAACCGAAAATAAAAGAAATATATAGACCACTTTTTTTGCAGTCCAAAATTAGTCAGATTTGAATAAAAAAAAAATTAAAATAAATAATATTTTTATAATTCTCATATTATTCTCAATTTTTAATATAATAAATTTTAAATTATAACTGATGTCCTCAATTTTAATTTTTTTATTTTTTTCTATTAAAAAATCAAAAACAAAACAAAGAAAAACTTCAAGTTTTCTATTCTTTTCTTTTATGTTCTAATTTATATTTTCTATTCTTTTTTTCTATTCAAAACTTAGAAACAGAGTGTAAAACTAATGCTCTGACTTTTAAAATGGGCAGAAAAGAAAAGAAATAGACGAAAAATCTAACTTTTCTTTCTAATTCTTATGTTTTTAAGTTTTTTAATAAACCGCAAAAAATTGATAGAAAACTTTGCCACTTTTTCTCCTAAAGTTTTCGTCCAAGATTGACCTGATTTGGACGAAAAAGAAATTAGAATAAGTAATATTTTTATAATTCACATATTATCCTCAACTTTTAATATAATAAATTTAAAATTACAACTCATGTCCTCAATTTTAAATTTTTTTTATTCTTTCCTATTAAAAACTCAAAAACAACACACAGAAAAACTTCAAGTTTTCTATTCTTTTCTTTTCTGTTCTAATTTAAATTTTCTATTCTTTTCTTTTTTGTTCAAAACTCATAAACAGAGTGTAACTGTCCTCTGTCAACACCATAACCGAGAGAGGCGTTAAAAAAATATTAAAAGTTAATTTTGGTCAATTGACTAATGCAGTGTCGACACGCAGACTGAGAGGTGATTCCTCTCCGTGTGTAACCATTATATTGATTAATTGACCAACTTACCATGAAGATAATTTTATAATAATCGTATCTAAAAAAACATATATGCCTTCTGATAGTTAACTTCATGGTAAGAGTATCTAAAAAAACATATATGCATTTTGATAGCTTGGAGTTACTTTATATATATATATATGTGTGTGTGTGTGTGTGTGTGTGTGTGTGTGTGTGGATTATATGTATATATACAGATGTGTAATATCTGATCGGATTTATGACGAGTTTTTTTTAGCCATAATGACAGTTTTATAGCTCAAAAAAGCTGTCGCCATATGTATATCTTCTACATTTGTAGTTGTGTACATACATTTTTTTCCACATCTAATTATCAAAACACAACTGATTTTAATTTTTTTGCTCACTCTAATAAACGATCGAAATCGTCCAAAGTTTGGTATAAATCTCACCGTCCATTATATCCTCTTTAACTTCAAAAGATAAAAAATTGCTCTCTTTCACTCTCAGATCCTCCTCCGTTCTTTCTCCTTCCAAGCTCGTCATCTGCCTCCTCCATTCTCTAGCGCTGACAATCTCTCCTCCCCTTCGTACGTAGTGCCGGAGGCACGGGTAGTACGACTAGTATATATATATATATATATGGGAATTAATACATGTGACAATCCGAAAAATTGGAGTGCCCAAAATTTAAGATATAAAGAATTAGTTATTAATAAAATAAATTTGTATTAATAATATTATGTGTTATGTGTTTATTTATCGTTTTAGAACCTAGGATGATTATAAAACTGGAGGATTCTGACTACGAGCTAGACTGAACGAGTAAGAATTTTCAAGACGAAAATAAAAATTTTCCGGGAGAAAAAAATTATTCTGAGGAAAAAGATGAAATAGGCACTATTCACCCGACGAAACCCTAAGGGTTGGGGTTTGAATAACCTAAGCCTTTTCGAGAGTTCGGTATGTCGAAATGATATTTCGTCGAAAGATTTGACGATAATATATCGTGAAAAGTTAAGTAGGCCAATAAAAGTTTTTCTCGAAAAATGTGCAGAAATCAAACAAAATAAAAACGACGAAAAGTACTATTGTAAGACCCCAACTTTTATAAATAAAGATGAATTTTTTTATAAATATTATTTTTGAATATTATGGAATAAATTTGATATAATGTTATAGTTGTGGGTAATATTTATAAATTTTACAAAGTATGCAAGTTGTTATAAAATATTCGTTTGGTCGGGGAATATTCTTTTTATGGAATATTCGTACAACGGCTCAATCATTGGTGGACCCCACAACAGAATTATTTTCGGATTGAGAAAACGACAAAAATATTTTATAAAAATAACGGCGGAGGTGTTACCGTTAAAGCTGTTGAACTACCCATTGGGTAAAATATAAGATGTCTGGCGTGGTTGCATAAGTAGCACACTGCAGTATTGATTATTGATGCTTACGAGAAGTCACTCATTTATGCTCAATTATTGCTACAAGAATTCACGCATCATATCTCTTATATTATTGATTCAATTATTATCACGAAGATCAATACATATAATATGTTATAGTATTAAATCAATAATTGAGACGACAAGTTATAAATGATTAATAATTGTTGAAAGATTAAATATGTGTTATGATTTGTGGTAAGTTTGATTATTTTATGGGGGCTCTATATGTCATCATCTAAGAGTCTCTTCGTCAATAGTAATTACCTTTGTGAATAGTAATTACCTTCATCGATAGTATTTACCTTAAATCGATAGTAATTACCCTCGTGAATAGTATTTACCTTCATCGATAGTATTTACCTTCGTTAATAGTAATTACCTTTACTGTAGCGTCGAACCACTTGTCGTTTCACATTACAAAAGGCCGAACCACTTGTCGTTTCACATTACAAAAGCGTCAAACCCGATTCGTCGAGCCACTTGCCTTTTCACATCTAAGCGGTGCTAAGCTAGAAATCTTCTATAAATAGAGGCTGAGGCTTCATTATTTTCACTTAATTCATTCAAGCTATATAGAGAGAAAGTATAGAAAGAATAAGAGAAAGAAGAAGAGTATTTTGTTACTACACCTTCTTTGCAGATTCAATCTCCTACCAAAAGTAAGGGTATTATTTGTTTGTATTCGTAAGGGGTGTTATTCTTTCTTATTCATGAAGAAAACTGTTGTTATTCCATTGCTTATTATTACATTGGAATAACTTTGTATACGTGGTTTACCCTATACTTGGTGACATTCTTCTATTATTACATTTGGAACATCACATGCTGTGTGTTTTACAGGACTGGTTAAAATCTCTATTATTACATTGGAACATCCGTCACAGTGTGTTTTACAGGACTGGTTAAAATCTTTATTATTTTGTTGGAACATCCATGCGTGTGTTTTACACCAAACCCGGTTCCGCGTCTTTATTATTCTCGTTGGAATATCCTATCATGTGTTTTACAGGATCTGGTTCCATCTTTATTATTACGTTGGAACATCCCGCTCGATTGTGAATTTCACGACACTGGTTCCGTTATTTATTATTCTCATTGGAATAACACGTCTGCATCTGATCTATCGCATGCATGGTGATTTCTTTTGTTATTCCATTCTTTATTATACCCCGGTTGGTTAAAACTTTGACTTCTATACTCCATGAAATTAGTGGAATATCCTTGATATTTGCGTTTCATCCAAAGATCTTTTCATGAAAATATTCTTACGATCATTCTTGAATTTTACTCTACAAAACAAGATCGTGTTGATAATTTGGACGTTAATAATTCCTGGATAAAATAATTCTTGAACTTGTTTTATTGAATTCTTATATCATTGTCATCATCCTCATGTTTATATTTTTTAAAGTCATACGTGTATTTTGTAGTGCATAGATGGACTTGGTATGATTATGACCGAGAGACTATTCGGTGTAATCATGATAGTAATGTTACAAATGATGTGGTAAAAATCCTCGATTGGTAGTAGTGCATTGATGGATGATTGTTGGCATGATCATGACCATTAATGAATACACAAATATTCTCGGCCGTAGTGCATGAATAATTGTGGTCGGATATCTTAAAGAATATCCTTGGTCAGTAGTGCGGGGGTGATTCGATGATGTGGAATATTTATTAAAAGTCGAGTCTCGGCTATAATGATGATGAAAAACCTTTTAAATCATAAAAGATAGTAGACTTTATTTTCTACTTGACTCTTTTAATGGATTGCGATATTCATCTGCAGATTAAAGCGGTTGTCAATTGTATTTTATCGGTTTAACATTATCAAGACTATTGATAATTTATTCTCGCATTATCTTAGTCATAATATTTCTTTCTTGGGCTAGTTGAGCTCACCCTTTCTTTCTTTATTCTCTTGAGTGAAATGAGAATATATTTGGGACGAGTCGGGAAGCGAGTGATGGTCCTGAAGATAGCATTAGTAGTCCTCACTATTCTGTGAAATAGAGTGATAATAATTGTAATGAGGACTCCTTTTTGAGTTTGTATAATATCTAGTAGATGATATTTGTATTTAAACTCACAGTTTATGTCGTATTGTACACGACAGTTATGTTAGTAAGTTGTATTTAAATTCTGTACCATGTAAGTGGCGACCCAAGATGGGTGATGTATACCTAATTTTGGGGGCGTCATGGTTATATCGAGCTTAGGATATGATCCACGGCTAAGATATGAGAATAGTACTAGGAGGGAGAGGCGGGGAATACCTTCGCTAGTATGACCTACCTAAGTTTATGTGCTATTTTATTGGTTGAGTCAAGATAGGGATAATTTGTTACACGTCAATTAACCTTTTGTTTTGTGGCGAGATTCTGAAAATGACATCCGAGAATGTTGAGAATAGCAATGGGAGCGCAGCGATCGTTGATTCACCACATATCAATAATCGAGGATAATGTGCATCGAGGAAGGCGACAATCCTCATGCAAAAACAACAACACCGACCAAATGATGAATGATCAAATGTTCAGAGGCTTTATCTGATTTATGCAACAATGAAAGAGAGCGACTCTCGTCCAAAGCGTGGGGTGGAAACACGGAAAACTCTCGAGGCGGTCACCGCTAAACAATTCAAGGAGCTGGGACCACCGGAGTTTAAGGGTGAGCAAAAACCACTTCAAGCGGAAGCATGGATAAAGCAGATTACAAGATATTTGATGTCTTGGGATGCTCCGAGGAGCAAAAGGTTCCCTCACGCGCTTTTATGTTGCGTGAGAGGTGATTCATTGGTAGGAATCGGTAAAACGTACTCAACTTCTTTGTCTTGAAGATATCTTGGGAGAAGTTCCGGGAGTCATTCAACGACAAATACTTTCACGAAAGTATTCGCCACATGAAGGAGGTGGAGTTTATCAAGTTGGAACAAAACAATATGACCGTGTCGCAATACGAGGCAAAATTTGCGGAGTTATCACGGTTTCGTCCCACTGGTGGATAATGAAGAGAATGGCGCGAATGTTTTTAAGAGGTTTGAAGCGGGAGATACGTCAACATCTTATTTCTCATAAAGCGTGTTTGTATTCGGATGTTGTAAATAGGGCTCGATTAGTGGAGCGCGATAATGAGTCAACTTAACTAAAAGAGAGCGGTAGCAAGAAATTATAATACCAATGAGAGTAGTCATCGAGCGGTGACAACAAGCGTGGAGGGGAGGAATCAGCGGGCGGATATGGTAACCACTTCGGTGGTAATCGGGCCAAAAACAATAAGAATGGACATTTCAAGAAAAGGAGATTCAACATTGATGGAAAGACGCCAAAGACCAAAGACCCATTGTTAAGGAAGGAGAAAGACCACCTATCATATGCTTCAAATGCGGAGGAGAGGGACACATCGATCAAGCTGCGTCATGCCGTCAAAGCATGTTATAATTGTGGAAGAGAAGGTCACTTAGCTCGATTTTGTCATTTCATCAAGACAATTCAAACTAGGATGGAGGCACCAAAGGCCATCCGGAAAATTTAAACCCAGGTAGTGCAAGGGAGGCGTTTGTTGTGACCTCCCAAAGAGCAAGGAATCCGAATGAGGTCATCAGGTAAGCTTATCATAAACTCTAATGAAGTCTATACTTTATTTGATCTGGGTTCTACCCATTCTTTTATTTCTCCTACTTGCGCTCATAGATTAAATTTGACTCAGGAGAAATTAGACTTTGACTTATCTGTGGAAACTCCGTTGGGAGAAACCTTCATTACATCCACTATTTATAAGTCTTGTTTGGTTCAAATCGGTACCCTCACATTACTCGTCGATCTTATTTCATTAAAAATACTTGCATTTGGCGTGATTCTGTGGATTTATTGGTTAACTACTTATCATGCATACGCAAAAATTGATTGTTTTCGTAAGGTTGTTAGCTTTCATATTCCTAATCAACCTATTATGCTAATTCAAACGACCAAACCATTAAAATCAATCACGGTCATCTCAAGCCATAAAGCTATTCGTTTATTGAAAAGCGGATGTCAAGCTTTTTTAGCTCATGTCATGATTTAAACAAAATACGCCGGTTTTGAACGATATTTCTATTGTTAATAAATTTCACGACGTATTTCGAAGAACTTCTGGCCTACCCCAGGCGTGAAATTGAATTTTGTATCGACCTTGAACCCAAAGATAAAAACCTATTTCCAAAGCCCCATATCGAATGGCTCTATTGAACTTCAGGAGTTAAAGACCCAACTGCAGGAATTGTTAGACATTGGCTTTATTCATCCTAGTACTTCTCCTTGGGGTGCTCTGTTCTATTCGTGAAGAAGAAAGATGGGAGTATGCGACTTTTGTATTGATTATCGGGAGTTGAATCATGTCACCATCAAAAATAGGTATCCATTGCCACGTATTGATGACTGTTTGACCCGATTTGCAAGGAGCCAAATTCTTTTCAAAGATTGATCTTCGTTAGGATATCACCAATTGAAGATTAGAACCGTTGACATTCCAAAGCGGCTTTCGGAACTCAGACGGGCATTATGAATTCTAGTCATGTCCTTTGGATTGACTAATGCTCCCGCCGCCTTCATGGATATGATGAACCGAGTATTCAAGGAATATTTAGATCACTTTGTGGTCGTCTTTATTGATGACATCCTTATTTATTCCAAAAGCCGTGAAGATCATGAGCAACACTTGAGGTCGACACTCCAAAAGCTTCGTGAATATAAGCTTTATGCCAAGTTGAAGAAATGCGAGTTACGGCTTGAAGAAGTAGCATTCCTTGGGCACGTGGTATCAAGTCATGGAATATCTGTTGACCAAAGAAAGATTGAAGCTATTCAAAGTCGGGAACAACCTAAATCAATGACCGAAATCGTAGCTTTCTCGGTTTATTTGGTTATTATCGGAGATTCGTGGAAGGATTTTCTCGAATCGCTACTCCATTGATTTCAAATTGACTCGGAAAGATACAAAGTTCGATTGGAGCGAAGAATGTGAGAAGAGTTTTCAAGAACTCAAGAGGAGACTTATTTCAAAGACTCGCTCGGACAATACCATCGGCTCGGAGGATTTGTCATCTCTGATGATGCTTCGAGCAAAAGGGTGGGATGTGTTTTATATGCAACATGGAAAAGTTATAGCTTTATGCCTCGCGACAACTCAAAGAATATGAGAGGAATTATCCTACTCATGATCTAGAGTTAGCGGTATTGTCTTTCACTTAAAATTTGGAGGCATTACTTGTATGGGGAGAAAGTGGAGATCTTTACGGATCATAAAAGCCTTAAATATTTCTTCACTCAAAAGGAACTCAACATGCGACAACGACGTTGGCTTGAATCATTGAAAGATTATGATCATACCATCCAATACCATCCTCGAAAAGCGAACGTGGTGGTATGACGCGATTGAGTAGAAAATCATATGCAAGTACGAAAAGTGCGATATTGTCAACGCAAAGGCCCATTTTGTGTGACTTGCAAAGGATGGAGATAGAGTTAAAGACTCCAGGGACGCATGTGATGATAGCAAGTATACGAGTAGAACCGACTTTAATCGATAAAGTTAAAGCTGCTCAAGCTACAGACCTGGAGCTGGAGTTAAGCCTTGGAAGGCGACGCCAGCCTGGGGAGGAAGGTACTGGTGAGTGGCACTGCAGCGCGAGGAAGAGAGAAGGAACCAGTGTGGCAGTCACGGCAGTAAGGCAAGGCACAGTAATGAGCTTTTAATTGCTCAACTCCTGGGGGAAATGTAATGAAAGATAAAGAACATATAGTTCATCGAATGTAGCATTTAATCAAGTAACTTAAACCTTTAGTAAAGGTTGAACAAAAAGATTAAATGAGATTAAAATATAGAGAATGTAAACGCAACGCGGTTGCGATGAATGATCGGTCTTAGCATACAACGAACCGTATGTCTTCGACATTAAGAAAAAAATAATGAACGATATCAAGAAAGCCTTAACGAACGGTAATAAGATTAATGAAAGTCAGAGTGTGAGTCGGATGGAGAATGTTAGAATGAAATGTAAGCGTTAAACACTTTAACCGACGTGAGGGTTGAGTGTACGCGAATATTAAACGGGCAGAACCTACACTCCATGTATGGTTTGACCGTAAGATAATGAAGACCAATGATTAAACCTACGAATGGTGAAGAAACTGAATTAAAGACAATGACGTATAACGTTAAGAATCCGAGTAATGATTATAACTTGGATGACGTTCCGAGTCGAATGAACAGGACGTTGTAAGATAAGAATAAGGTAATGTAAAATGATTAGACAATAAAGAATGAATCCTAAGGTATGGCATTTAATTGCCAGAAAGCCGTAAGGAATAAGAAACTAACTTAACGAACATTATAGTTTAATGATTCGGATAAGTTAAGATAAGTTTAGGTTGTGGTACAATCGTAATCTTTGATGGTTGACATATGGGAGTTGGGCTAAATAATTCTTTTAGAGAGCGGAGGTATGTACGAAACTCAGAGTACCATATGGATTACTAGCATAGACACGATATGTGCTGAGTCCTAGAAGAGTTATAAGAAGAAGATAAGAATGCAAATCATCAAAGATGATGATCGTATGAGTAAGACATCTCCGTATGTCATAAAGCCGTAAACCGGTAAAGAAAGTTGGTCACGTAAACTTAGTTTGTAAGAACGCGAACCCTAAGAAGTAAAGTTAAGCTTAAACCAATGCGTAAGTCAAGTATATGACTAATTGGTGTATGTGTTATTTCCTTATGTGCTATATAGGAATTGGAATGAGTAGTTCAAAGTATGAAACTTTAAGTCATAGTCGTTCAGTAAGCCAAGTTTCCTAACTTCATTCATATTTGAAATGAATGCTAGTTTCTTAAACTTCTCAGATGTGAAACATGAGAAGTTTTATCTATGTGCGAATTCGTGATATTTGTATAAGGTGGTAGAACGTATGAGGCTTTGTGCCATAATTTGAACACTTCAGTGTTTTTATGATATGAACTGTTTGTGATTGAACTGTTCAATATAAAAATGTTATGTTTATACATGAACCGTTATTGTTAAGTCTGTGCTAATGATTCTAGTCAGACAGGATGTGTATGAAAAAGGTAGAAGAATGAAAGTATTTCAAAGTGAATGTGATTAATATTTTAAAATGATAGGAATCAGAATTATTCCTATTATTTAAGCTGCTTCATAACCTTTATTCGGTTATCGAAGTTGTTTAAATTCTTGAAGTTGTTTGTTCAACTACTATGATTTGCTGAGAAATTAAATGCTCACACTTGCTTTAAATGAAAAATATTTTCAGTGAACGATGTTAGAAGAACTTAAAGATCCCATAAAAATCAAGCTGATTGGTATCCAGAAGAAATGTCATTCAGTATATGAATGAGCGTGAAGATCAATTGAAGATTTATAATGAAGAATAGTTTAATTAAACTATAGATTAGTTTAATGAAATGTTATGTATCCTTGGTGGCGGATGAAAGTCACTCTTGTAAGATGTAAAGAATAATGTAATTATCATTATTTGTAATGAACGAGGTTATAAGGTATTAGAACCTAGGAATTGAGAATGTATGTTGTTATATTTCACTATATAATGATGTATGTTTGGAAGAATGATGTACTCGTGATGCACGAAATCTGGGTGTGAAGATAGAACGAATTTCGGGGCGTTACAATAAATGACAACCGGTTGTCATGGGCATTATTTGAACAACCAATCTTACAACCGTTGATTAACATAATAGATGGCAAGGATTGAATTTTATAAAGACCATCTCCGGCAAAAAATCACGACAATCTTAGAAAGGAAAAATAACATAGATTTGTCGTTGATGAGTGCATGGCTTTGAGGCGAGAGTACATCGCACATTAGGAGGCTTACATGGACCATCTTAAGGGACATCAGTACGAAATTTCTAACTATGTAAAACTTGCTTCATACATGGCTTGGTACGATAAAATTACACATAAGAAACTGCATCGCCCTCGACGGGGTAGGGGACCCAAACCCTACTTACAAGCCACAGACTGTTTACAGCCAGCAACATCATCTTATAAATATGGTATTGAAACATTATTAAATTTAACTTTGTGTAGTACATTAAATTTTGCATATTACATTTATTGATCTTATTTACTATTACTAATTGATGATTGGGTTATATACCCATGAATCAGATACTTTTGGGTTTAAATTGTTGTATTCTCAAGGTATTTAGGTTCATTTTTACTGTGTTTATATGTTGTTTTGCAGATTTGTGAGCTGTAGGAACACTTGAGGGCATTTGAGCTGAAAAGGGGCATAGTAGTAATTTTTCTGCGTCTTTAGCGGGCGCTCTTCACGTTCTAATCCCGGTATTTGGGTCTCGGCTTGTGTTGACCAATCTTTGGTAGCGTGGACCAAAGTTAACTTGCTAAAGATAATTATTTAACAAAGTTGATTTGTAGGAGGATTGGAGCACAAGATGGGAAGTATATAAGGTTTATTTACATTGAATTAGGGAACTATTCTACACAATTAGAGGCTGATCAAGGAGCAAGAGGAGAATTTGAAGAATTTCTTGGAGTTTTTCTCTTCTTCTTTATTCTTTTAATTTGTGTAATTCATTAAGGATGATTTTTCAAATATTGTTGGTTTTAATATTCGTTATGAACTAATTTCTTTAATTAAGATTCCAATTGAACCTTTTATGATTATGAATTAATTATTTGATTTATTCCAATTATTTATGTTGAAGTGAATTGTTCATCTTGCTTTGTCTTTGATTGATTAATTATCCGCCAATAATTACCTTGTTACTCTAGAAGGAATTGAAAGAGGAATTCTAGGGTTAGAAGCGGGCATGGTGACATGTGACTTAGTTATTTACATGATGAATAATTAGGTTTGTGAATAGAATGGAAATATCTCATTTCTTAGCGCATGTAACACATAAGGAATTGGGATTGTAACGAGTTTAATTCAATTGTTTTGCATAGGAATATAGCAAAAGTAATCTGGGTTAAATAGAAGGCAATTGATCACTTGGAAAAGGACTTTTGGCACTTGTGAATTCCTGTTAACAATTCAGTAGACATAATAATTGGGATAATTGGATAATTGATTTATAGTTCATAATTGGGGATATTGGAGTCTTAATCCTTATTTATCTGAATTCAATCGAATCTTAGTTTGGCGTACTTACTTTCTTTTAGATTAATTTCTTTTAATTGCTTAATTTAATTTTCTTAATTCGAAAAATCACAGTTATTGGTTGTTTAAATAAAATTGAATTGATATAGTGCTAGTAGTTGGAATTTATTAATTAGAATTCTCTGTGGGATCGACACTCTATCTTATCACTCTATTACTTGTTGGAGTGTATACTTGCACGTTTGCTTTGATTGTGAAATCAACCAACAAGTTTTTGGCGGCGATTCTTGGGGATTCTTTATTAGTATTAATTCCATATTAGTTATAATCAATTCGGTCTTAATTTAAACGTTACTTATTTTTCTTCTTGTATTTGCAGGAATTCTTTGCGAGTGTATGCACACTAGATCAAGGGAGAAAAAGGAACTTTTTCCTAACACAGACGATATCGAAAGGAAGTTCCAAAAATTGCGTTTGAATAGTGCGGAGTCACCTGTGGAAGAAGAACTGGCAGAACAAGAAATTCTAGTGAACATGGCAGGGAACGACCAGAAATCACTTAGGGATTATGCCATGCAAGAATGTCACGAGATATCTGATTGAGTATTAGAGACCAAGCGATCAATGCAAACAGTTTTGAGATTAAACCGGGAACAATTTAGATGCTTCAGAATACATGTCAGTTTGGGGGTAGTTCGATAGATGATCCGAATGAGCATATCTTAAGTTTCTTGGAAGTTTGCGACACCTTCAAATTCAACAATGTGCCGGAAGATGCTACAAGGCTGAGGATGTTCCCGTTTACCTTGAAAGATAAAGCGCGAAGTTGGCTACACTCTTTGCCTCCTGGCTCAATCACCACTTGGGACAACTTAGCTCAAAAATTTCTAGCTAAGTTTTTCCCACCAGCGAAGTCGGCAAAACTACGGAACGATATTCACACTTTCGCACAATTTGATTCAGAATCGTTATATGAGGTGTGGGAAAGGTTTAAGGATATGCTCCGTAAGTGCCCACACCACGGAATTCTGCACTGGATGCAGTTAGGGATATTTTGTGATGGTTTGCACGCATCCACGAGGGCCAGTATTGATGCAGCAGCAGGGGGAGCGATCATGTCTAAGAGTTTTGATGAGGCATATCAGCTGTTAGAGACAATGGCCACCAATAAATACCAGTGGCCCATGACTAGGTCTAATCCTCTGAAAACACCGGAAAAGTATGACGTAGATGCGATATGATGACGATTAATAAGACAAGTGGTATGATAGCTAAACAAATGGAAGCATGGCGTCCACAATCCACACAGCAGGTAGCAATGGTTTGTGAATTATGTGTTGGGAGCCATGCTACGGATCAATGTGCTATAAATTTTGAAGCAGCTCAGTTTGTAGGGAGCTATAGTCGATCTACCCAACCTTACCCGAATCAAAACGCATATAATCCGGGTTGGAGAAATCATCCGGGGTTTTCATGGAGTAACAGTCAAGCTCAAGCTCAAGCGCCGAGACAACAAAACACATCCGGGTTTCAAAATCAGACTCAACAACAACCAGAGAGGAAATCAAGTTTGGAAGAAACCTTGTAGAGATTTATTAGAGTGTTTGAGAAAAAGAACGAGGAACAAGATAAAGCATTGAATCAACTAGAGCTAAATATGAAAAGCCAAGGTGCGTCAATTAAGAATCTGGAAAATCAAGTGGGACAGATAACACATGCACTGAATAACCGACCACTTGGAACACTTCCGAGCGATACAGAGAAAAACCCGGGCAAAGATGAGCATTGTAAGGCTATAACTCTACGAAGTGGAAAGGAATTACAAGAGACAGTTAAGGATGGGGGAAAAGGGGATAAGGCATCAATTGAAATTAAGGAAGTTGTGGACACCGGAAAACGTCAAGATGAGACTTTAGAGCAGAAAGGACCAGAACCAACCATCACAATGCCTCCCATACCGTATCCGCAGAGGTTTCAGAAATCCAAGTTGGATAAGCAGTTTTCACGATTCTTGGATATCTTCAAAAAACTGCATATTAACATCCCCTTTGCCGAAGCCTTGGAACAAATGCCGAGTTATGCCAAGTTTATGAAAGAGGTTTTGTCGAGGAAGAGGAATTTGGGTGAGTTCGAGACAGTGGCATTGACCGAAGAATGCAGTGCGATTATTCATAATAAGTTACCACCGAAACTCAAGGATCCAGGTAACTTTAATATACCATGTGAAATTGGAAATCAGTTTTCGGGTCGAGCATTGTGTGATTTGGGGGCCAGTATAAATTTGATGCCATTATCCATTTCTGACCGGTTTGGACTTGAGCTCATGACCAAACAAATATCGGTTTGCGGTTAAGCGGATAGATCGGTTATATATCCATGAGGTATTGTTGAGGATGTCTTAGTTAAAGTGGATAAATTCATCTTCTCTGCGGACTTCTTTATTCTGGATTGTGAAGTGGATAGCAAAATTCCAATAATTTTTAGGCGACCATTTTTAGCAACGGGTAGAACTTTGATTGACGTGCAAAAAGGAGAATTGATGATACGGGTTGAAGATCAACAGGTCACCTTTAACGTTTTTAAGTCGATGTCTTATCCGAAAGAAAAAGGTGAATGTTTGCGGGTTGATATCATGGAGGAATTGGTTAATCACAAGTTCAGTGGAAATTATTCGGAGGACCCGCTTGAATCTATTTTGCTTGGGACAGACGATTGCTGCATTGAAGATGACGTGGAGTATGTCAAATGGTTAGATATATCATCTGTTTTTCGAAAAAGCAATCAATCATTCGACACCCTTGATAGGCCCGAAACGGAAGGTAAAAATTTCAAGCCTTCGATAGAAGAGCCACCGGTGTTGGAATTAAAGCCATTACCCTCTCATCTGCAGTATGATTACTTGGGAAAAGATGCCACCCCACCAGTTATTGTTTCAACGGAGTTAACTAACACACAAAAGGAGAAACTATTACGGGTTCTGCGTGAGTTCAAAACAGCAATTGGGTGGACCATAGCGGATTTTCGGGGTATTAGTCCATCTTATTGTATGCACAAGATTTTACTGGAAGAGGGGACAAAACCAACCATTGAGATGCAAAGAAGGCTAAACCCCATTATGAAGGATGTGGTAAAAAAGGAGATTATAAAGTGGTTGGATGCCGACATTATTTACCCTATCTCGGATAGCTCTTGGGTAAGTCATGTACAATGTGTACCAAAGAAAGGGGGTATGACAGTGGTGAAGAATGAAGCTAATGAGCTCATCCCTACTCGAACAGTTATAGGATGGAGAGTATGCATGGACTATCGCAAACTAAATAAATTCACTCGCAAGGATCACTTCCCTTTGCCGTTCATTGATCAAATGTTGGATAGGCTAGCGGGACATCAGTTCTACTGTCTTTTGGATGGGTATTCTGGGTATAATCAAATTGCCATAGCACTGGAGGATCAAGAGAATACTACATTCACATGCCCATACGGGTACGTTTGCATTCCGGTGTATGTCTTTTGGGTTATGTAATGCACCAACAACCTTTCAACGGTGCATGATGGCGATCTTCTCCGACATGGTAGAGCAGAATTTGGAGGTATTTATGGACGATTTTTTTGTGTTCGGTGATAGTTTTGATCTATGTTTGAAAAATCTGATTTTAGTGTTGAAGCGATGCGTGGAGACTAATTTGGTTCTTAATTGGGAAAAATGTCATTTTATGGTGAAAGAAGGGATTATTCTGGGGTATAAGGTTTCTGCATCAGGGTTAGAGGTGGACAAAGCGAAGATTGAGACAATTGAGAAATTACCTCCACCATCATCTGTGAAGGGAATCCGGAGCTTCTTGGGACATGTGGGTTTCTACAGACGCTTCATTAAAGATTTTTCCAAGATTTCAAAACCCCTATGTTCCCTGTTGGAGAAAGACGTGCCTTTCAAGATGGATCAGACATGTATCGAGGCGTTCGAGGTCTGAAAGAAGAAGTTGTTCTCTGCACCAATTATTGTGGTGCCCGATTGGTCTTTACCATTCGAATTGATGTGCGACGCCAGTGACTACGCAGTGGGAGCAGTGTTGGGACAACGTCACGACAAGATTTTTCACACAATCTACTATTCAAGCAAGACGTTGATGGATGCCCAGTTGAACTACACAACCACCGAAAAAGAATTACTTGCAGTTGTGTTTGCCTTCGATAAATTCAGAGCATATCTGATTGGGACCAAGGTAATTGTCTACACGGATCATTCTGCCATCAAATATCTGATTGAGAAGAAGGACGCTAAACCGCGGTTCATACGATGGGTATTGTTGCTGCAAGAATTTGATTTGAAGATTCGGGATAGAAAAGGTACCGAAAATCAGGTGGCGGATCATCTTTCTAGGTTGGAAAATGTGGAGGTGCAGAATAAAGACAACATAATGATTAATGAGAAATTTTTGAATGAACAACTTCTTCGAGTAACCACAATACTGCCTTGGTATGCTGATTATGTGAATTATGTGGTTGCTAAGGTATTACCACCGGATTTGAACTCACAGCAATGTAAGAAGTTCCTCCATGACGTGAAGCAATATTATTGGGATGAACCATTTTTATTTAAGGCCTGTGCATCTCAAATGATTAGACGTTGTGTGCCACATGAAGAGATGGATAGCATACTGGGTCATTGCCACTCATCAGATTATGGAGGCCATTATTTCTGTGATCGAACAGCAGCCAAAGTGTTACAATCGGGATATTTCTGGCCTTCGCTATTCAAGGATGCTTACCTCTTTGTGCTGAAGTGTGATCGATGCCAACGCGTAGGTAATATCTCCAAGCGCAATGAAATGCCACTCAACTCAATTTTGGAGGTAGAACTGTTCGACGTATGAGAAATCGATTTTATGGGACCTTTCCCATCATCTTTTAATAATCAGTACATTCTGTTGGCGGTCGATTATGTCTCCAAATGGATAGAAGCCATAGCTTTACCCACGAATGATGCCAATGTTGTTCTCTGATTCTTAAAGAAAAACATCTTCACACGATTTGGGACACCGAGAGTGATAATAAGTGATGAGGGGACTCACTTTTGCAATAAACAATTCACAAAGTTGCTCACAAAATATGGGGTTCGTCATAAAATTGCAGCCGCGTATCATCCTCAAACCAATGGTCAAGAGGAAGTCTCAAATAGGGAGGTCAAGCGAATTCTAGAAAAGGTGGTCAATCCATCACGAAAAGAATGGTCATTGCGTCTTGACGATGCTCTATGGGCATATCGAACAACGTACAAGAATCCGATCGACATGTCACCTTACAGAATGGTATATGGAAAAGCGTGTCACCTCCCGGTCGAGTTAGAACACAGTGCACACTGGGCCATTCGAAAACTTAATTTTGATTTCCAAGCATCAGGTGAGAAGAGGTTACTGCAATTAAACGAGATGGATGAATTTCGGTTCAATGCTTATGAGAACACAAAGCTATACAAGGAGAAAGTCAAAGCCTGGCATGATAAAAAAATTCTTGATCGGACGTTTGAACCGGGCCAACAAGTCCTGTTTTTCAACTCACAATTGCGCTTATTTCCTGGGAAACTGAAATCACGTTGGTCGGAACCTTTTAAGGTTGTATCTGTCGCACCACACGGAAACATTGAGGTCGAGGAACTGAATTCAAACCGTACATTCAAGGTTAACGGTCAACGTCTGAAACATTATTGGAGTGGACCTATTGACTGTCAAACTACGACCATGTACCTCGCTGAACCAGTGAACAATTGAGCACAACGGAAAAGTCGGGCTGACGACTGTAAACCAAGCACTTATTGGGAGGCAACCCATTAAGTTTTTATTTTATTAACTTTAGTTTCATATTATTTACTTATTTTAGTCCTTTAGTATTGCTAGTAAACAATTTGGTAGAGTAAATCACAAATTTCCCATGTGTATAGGACCTATACAGGGCATGAACCCTCAATAGAGCGCCCTAACACTGTCATGAGCCCTCAATAGAGCGCCCCGACGCTGGGAGTTCTTGAAGCTACGGGTCAACAGCGCCCCGACGCTCAACACTACATGTTCCACAGCGCCCCGACGCTAACACTCACTCGACATCGACAACACTGTGGCGCTTCGGCCACATACGATCGACTACCATATTACAGCGCGCATATTTGCTACTACTAACAGACTCGAAGGTGCCAGGCGCCGATCAGAAAGACTACTCACGGCGCCCACCTTGCTTGAGTATCAACTTAGACTCTTACTTTAGTGCAACTACTCGGTTTTCAAGTGAAAATCGTCCAACTCCCTCACGTCTCTACCACTACACCCACCAACGTTTAGATGGTAACTTCTTTGCAACTTCTATATATATATCGTACTATTTAATACCAGTGCACATCTCTATTTGGGATTCCAATTATCGAAGCACTGTTCATCTACTATCGCCAGTTCACAGGTATGTACCAAATTACATTAAAATTTGCATGAGTCCACATCTTTTATGTGCAAGGATGGTAAATTACCTGTCAATTTGATTTACTTTCTCTTCATCTATCGTGCAAATCTTCAGTCTTTTGATTTTGAAATTCGCATATGGCATATATATGCCACACCGGTTGACGGGGTTCCACTGTTGATGGGGAGTTCATGAATAGATGATAAGTGTATGCGAAAGGTTTTGAATGGATAGGAAATTAGGGGTGATTTCAAGCAATTTATCAGTTGCCTATAAGGTGTTTGATAATTTGCCTGAGTCAATTATCATGTTCACATTCACACATATCACCATGTCCATGCACTGTATTTATGAACCATCTTGCCACCATAATAGTATAAATCTACTGTCGCACATATTCATTACTATAGTGGGGAGAATTACACTGTATTGATGCATACACGGTTCCTCTTGCTTTACATAACAAATCTTTTGGGCATATCTCGTGTTGCGTTTGCCAATTATAAAAGTTGAAGAATACATGAATCTAAACGGTATAATTGTGCAGTTTCATGCTATTGTGTGTCACGCCACACTCCCAACAATATACTCAACGTACCCATATATTTTGAAGTTTGGTGGTGTTATCATGAATGCTGTTATCCTAGTTAGAATTCTGTCCGATGCTAATACATGTGTATGTCTCTACGTGCAGAATTTCATACATGGCTTCCAAGCGTCAACGTGGTGAAGGTTCAGGAACTGCGTCAACTCCACCTCCAAAATTTGATATGCGCGTTTTGTCGCTGTCATGGCTCAAAACGCTATAACCGTATGGCTACTCGCTCATTAGTCCCAGAACGTGGTTTGAGACCCGATCAAACAAAGGACGGAGAAATTGCAGTCATGATAGCAGAGCGAAATTGGTTCACAATAGAACAACCATACCCGCATAGATCATTGCAAGATGAGTTAAAGAGTTCTACACCAACGTGCCCGAACATTTCCATTATGGGGTCTTTGTGAGGGGAAAAACAGTTGAAATTGGCGAAGAAGACATTAACGGGTGCTATCAACTGCCACTAGAGGGACTGTACGATGAGTATGATAGCCTTGTGAGTGACGGGCCGGACTATGAAAAGATAATTCGCGAACTTTGTCAACCGGGCACCACTTGGACAGTGCATGACCGTGGTAGCATGACCTTTCCACTCTCTAACCTCAATTTATATGGAAAGGCGTGGTACGCTTTTATCTGCGCCAAACTCATGCCATGCACCCATGTGAGTCATGTCACCAAGGAGCAAGCGGTGCTTTTATACTCCGTATTATGTGCTAAGTTTTATAAATAAAGATGAGATTTTTTATAAATATTTTTTTTGTTGATTATGGAATAAATTTGATATAATGTTATAGTTGGATTGGGTTTAATAATTTATAAGCTTTTCAAGCTCCAAAGTAAGACCCAAGTTTTTATAAATAAAGATGAATTTTTTTATAAATAATATTTTTGAATATTATGGAATAAATTTGATATAATGACGGCTCGTGGGTAAGTTATAAATTTTGCAAAAGTAAGAAAGTTGTTATAAAATAGTAATTGGGAAATTATTTTTCTTGGGAATATTAGACGACGACTACTAATCATTAGTGGACCCCTACAATTGAATATTAAGGTAGAAAAACAAAATATTTTTCTATAAAAATAACGGCAAGCAGAGGTGTTGTAGTGTAGTTGAACTACCCTATAGTAAAAGAATATTGATATTAGTTGTATAGAACGATATTGATTATTGATGCTTACGTGAGAAGTCACTCACCTATTATTACTATAGATAATTGTTGCATCATATCTCTTATATTATTGATTGATTATTGTCACATTATCATCGTATAATATGTTATAGTATTAAATTATTAATTGAGGCGACAAGTTATAAATGATTAATAATTGTTGAAAGATTAAATATGTGTTGATTAAAAATAAAATGATTTGTGGTAATATTTATTCGATCCTTGATGTATATAAAAGTACATTATAGAGGCGTTTGTGGTAAGTTTGATTATTTTATGGGGGCCGTATATATGTCATCATCTAAGAGTCCCTTCGTCGATAGTAATTACCTTTGTGAATAGTAATTACCTTTGTGAATAGTAATTACCTTCGTCGATAGTATTTACCTTCGTCGATAGTAATTACCTTTGTGAATAGTAATTACCTTTGTGAATAGTAATTACCTTCGTCGATAGTATTTTACCTTTCAATAGTAATTACCTTCTTGATAGTAGTAATTACCTTCGTCGATAGTAATTACCTTCGTCGATAGTAATTACCCTTTCGCAAATAGTAGTTGTCCTTGATATTACGAGAGTTAAGCGCCTCTTGATTGTTCGAGGTTAATTACCCCTTCATGAATAGTAGTTGTCTCTTGATATTACGAAAGTCATTTTGACCCGCCGTTAAGACCAAGAGCCACCCTCGGTTTTCTATAAATAGAAAGCTCATTCCTTCATTATTTCTTAGGAATTCTTTGAAACTACAGAGAGAAACTATAGAGAGAAAGAAGAAAAGTATTTTCTTACTTCACTTTTCTAATATTGACTCTCTTAAGGTAGGGAATATTATTTGTTGTACTCGTAAGGGGTGTTATTTTTTTTTATTCATGAAGAGAACTTACATTATTCCATTCTTTATTATTACATTGGAATAACTTTGTAAAAGTGGCATACCCTATACATGACACGTATATGCGGAATACCTATACTTGGTGAAATCCTTATATTATTCCATTCTTATTTATTACATTGGAATAACTTTATATATCTTGAATCCCCCCTATACTTGGTGACATTCTTTATTATTTTATTATTAAGTTGGAACATCACATGCATGCTTTTTTCACATTGGACTGGTTAAAATCTTTATTATTATATGTCTTTATTATACTATTGGAATATCACATGCGTGTGTTTTTTAGGACCTAGTTAAAATTTTATTATTACGTATTTATTATTACATTGGAATAACACATACATGCAATCTGCATGCGTGGTGATTTCTTTTGTTATTTCATTATTTATTATACTCGGTTGGTTAAAATTTTGACTTATACTCCATGAATTTAGTGGAATATCCTTGATATTTGTGCTTCATCCGAGTATTTTTAATGAAAATATTTTTACGAGATCATTCTTGAATTTTTACTCTCAAAGCGATATCATGTTGACAATTTGGGCGTTATTAGTTCTGAATAAATTAATTAAGTGAACTTGTTTTATTGAATTATTATGTCATTGTCATCATCCTCATGTTATATTATGTTATCTTTGGCTTACGTGCATAGATGAACTTAGTATGATTATGACCGGGGATCATTCGGTATAATCATGGCTTGATATAAATGATGTGACAAAAGTCCTCGGTGGCTTTGTAATGCGGTGATGGATAGTTTTTGGTATGATTATGACCGGGGTGATTCGGTATAGTCATGACCATTGATAATTTGATGAAAATCCTTGGTAGTAATGCGAGGGATGATTAGATATTGTGGTTTATTCATTAAAGCTGAGTCTTAGTGATAAAAATTGATGAAAACTTTTAAAACCTAAAAGATAGTAGACTTTATTTTCTACTTGACTCTTTTAATGGATTGCATATTCATTATGATTAAAGCTGGTTGTCTATTGTATTTTATCGGTTTAACATTGTTGAAGACTATTGATAATTTATTACGCATTATCTTAGTTATAATATTTCTTCTTTGGGCTAGTTGAGCTCACCCTTTATTTCCTTTGTTCTCTTGAGGAAATGAGAATATAAATTTGGGACGAGTCGGGGAAAAGAGTGATGGTCCAGAAGATAGCATTAGTAGTCCTCACTATTACATTAAATAGTGTGATGATAAATGTAATGAGGACTCCTTGAGTATGGATATTGTCTAAAATGACAATATTCTATTAGAACTCTCGGTTTATGTATTGTGTATGTATGTTACTGACGGATGTATAATTAAGTTTGTATTTGAATTTATGTACCATATAAGTGGCGACCCAAGATGGGTGGCGTATACCTAATTTTGGGGGCGTGAGTTGGTTCGTATCGAGCTTAGGGATATGATCCTGGCTAAGATCTTGAGATAAGAACTAGGAGGGAGGCGGGGAATTCCTTCGCTAGTATGACCTACCTAAGTTTATTTGTTATTTAATTGGTCGGTCGGAGTATAGGGATAATATTTGATATATTAATTAACCCTTGTGTTGTGGCGGTGTTTGGAAATGGCATTTGAAAATATTCATGATGGAGTGAATGTGGTAGTTGTGACACCTTTAATCACTAATCGAGTTAATGCGATTGTCGAGACGAGGAACAATTAGAGATATCCACGTAGTGAATGAAGAACTAATTATTTGCACACCAGAGCTAGTTCAGAGAGGTAGCGGTGAGAGTGAGAAGAGGAAGAGGAAGAAGAGGAACACGAGGAGAATTGGTTAGAAGAAATTTATGATCAAAACTTAGAATTACAAAATCGTGTTCGTGAGCTAGAAAAACGAGGTTGAAGAAGCGGCAAGCGGATTCGTGGAACAAAGGGATCTGACAATTCAAAATTGGGTTTGCAGATATGTGATGCTCGAACAAAATCACGCTTTGGCGGGGTGTAAGATATTAAAGTTGGAATCGAGAATTTAAAAATCAAAGATAAATTTGAAAGAAGAAACAAGCTGAGCGAAGGAGAATAGGCGATGCATGGGTAAAAGTTGCACTGCAAGCGTTGATAGTGTAGAAAAAGGCGTCCAGATCGATAAAGCGAAATAGATGAAATGGACTTTGCTTTTTGAATGTGATTGGGAGAACCCAACATCGAATTCGGAATTACCACATGCATAGCGGTCAACCGAATTCGATATGGATCGGAGAATAATGATTCAAATCATGGATCGGGGAATGTGAAGAAGCACTTAAGGGTGGAATGTACCCTATAGTAAAGTCGAACTTCGGTAATTTAAGCGAGGCGTTTGTCGAGAAACCGAGCGAAGTTATTACGGGTAAATTAATTATAAATTATTGCGAAGTCTATACTTTATTCAATATAAGTTCTACCCACTCTTTTATTCTACCTAGTTGTGTTCGATGTTTAAATTTGACTCAGGAAAAATTAGACTTTGATTTATCTATTGAAACTTCGTTGGGAGAAACCTTACGTTCCCTCACATTTATTAATCTTGTTGTTTCAAATAAACACTTTCACGATCTTATCTCTTTGAAAATACTTGCCTTTGAGGTAATTTTTGAAAGCGATTGATTAACTACTTATTATTCTTTTTGTAAGGTTGTTAGCTTTCATATTCTAACCAACTTTGTTATCTGAATTCAAAGTAACCAAACCTAAAGTTAATCTTTGTTATATCAAGCCATAAGTAAAGAGCCCCGATCCTTTCGTTGTTGACTTCCTTGTGTGGAATGCTGAAAAAGCGGACTTTACGTGGGCGACGTCGTGAATAGCGATGACAAGTTGATAGGTATCATTGTGAGGTCTTATCTAGGTTAAAGGATAGAAGTCGCGGTTGGTATCGATGTAACGTCTTATCCAAGTCTTGGATAAGAGTAGCGATTTTGAATGATATTTCTATCATTAATAAATTTCTTGGCGTATTCTTGAAGATTTTCTAGCCTACCCTAGGCGTGAAATCGAATTTTGTATTGACCCCGGTACAAAAACCCATTTCTTAAACCCTCGAATATTTCTTGACTAAAAGGATGCATTTACGAGGATTATGATGAAAGTCATAATAAAAGCATTGGACTAATGAAAATCATGGGTATATGAAGTATTAGTAAGTGTTATGATGAGTTATGTGGTTATTATGTGAAAGCATGAAAGTTTCTTAGAAATCAAAGGGTTGAAAAAATCGATTTTGGTAAAAGCGTAACATGAAATTGATTGACCATATCTCTCTATTATATTTTGAATTTTTGAGTGTGGTCAAGTCCTAGAGTTAGATCTATGAGTTTTGTAGCTTATCCAAGTGGAATCACTTTGGAAAAGTCTTTGTAGATTTTCGTGTATAATTTGAATTTAGCAAAAGAGTCAAAGCTGCAAATTACAAAAGCGCTCTTGCTTGAGAAACTTTAAGGGGCTGTTTCGACCACTAAATTTATGTGAAAAATTCTGGCCTTTTGGGACATGAAAATATATGTTATAAAGTACCTCTGTCCAAAAATGAGCTCATTCGACTTAAAATGAACAAGTTATGACTATTTCAATATTTAGGTTTTTTTTGACGAAAAAATGCTATAAGCGGAGTTCTATAACTCAGATGACCATGAAATTTAAGCTGGAGGCTCACATTAACATGTGTAAGGTCCTGCCAAGATTTGGGAATTTTGGAGTTAAACTTGAGGTAGCTAATTTCTTAAGGAATTAATTAGAAATTGATTTTTGAAAAATAGTAAATGAATTTTAAAAATCCGAGAAAAATATATTTTCATCATGGGACTATATTATGCTAAATCCCAGAAAAGAAATATTTTTGGGACTGATTTGGTATTTTTCATGAAAATAGTTTAATTCTGAACATATGAGTTAAATATGTTATGTGAAGTAACAAAGTTGAAAATATGATTTTATGGCTAGAGAATCCTATATAGAGTATATGCATATTTTTTGATGAGGATTTGATAATTGGTGATGATATCTTATGAGTATGGCATTTTTGAATGATTAAATGCATTATATGGTAAAAGCGTAAACAATTGAGATAAATTGTTTATAAATTTAAGAAGTGATTAAAATATTGTTATAATATTAATGATATTAGATTATAAGATTATTAAGTGATTGATAACATGGGGATATTCTTGAATCTGGATAAATTATATTATAAATGTTTAATATTTATCCTTTATCTCATTTGATTGATTCTTTTTATATCATTATCCTCATCGTGCTTATATTGTGTTGAAAGTAAATACATAAATACTTACGTGAATAGATGGACTTGGTATGATTATGACCGATGGATTGTTGGGTATAATCATGTAAGTAATTGGCTACGATTATCTTTGGCGTAGTGCATGGATAATTTGTGGTCGTGATATTAATAATGAATACGATTATCTTTGGTAGTAGTGCATGGATAATTTGTGGTCGTGATCTAATGAATATACGAATCTTTATGATTATCTTTAATACGATTATCTTTGGTAGTAGTGCATGGATAATTAAGTGGTCGTGATGATCTTAATGAATATCCTTGGCACGTAGTGCGGGGATGATTCGATGATATGGATTAATTATTGAAATTTGAGTCTCGTGATGAAATATTAATTCATGGATGTGGTAAAAAGTCGTCTTTGGTAGTAGTGCATTGATAGACTTGGTATGATTATGACCAAGATTATTCGGTATAATCATGGTAGTAATTGAAAACACGAATATCCTTGGCGATAGTGCATGGATAATTCGTGGTCGTGATCTTATTATTAAAATTGCGTCTCGGCATTATTGGTTTCTGAGTTGTATATCTTTGGCTGTAGTGCAAAGATGAATTGTTAATGAATATCTTTGGTAGGATTGCGAAGATGAATTTAATATTTTTAACGATAAAGGTATTCAAGGTATCCTCACCTCTTTATCATATCAGTCGTACCCTAATTTCGAGGCGAAATTTCATAAGAAGGGAGGTTGTAAGACCCGACTTTTATAAATAAAGATGAATTTTTTTATAAATATTATTTTTGAATATTATGGAATAAATTTGATATAATGTTATAGTTGTGGGTAATATTTATAAATTTTGCAAAGTAAGAAAGTTGTTATAAAATATTCGTTTGGTGGGAATATTCTTTTTGTGGGGAATATTAAATGCGACGGCTCAATCATTAGTGGACCCCTAGCGGAAGTATTGTCGTAGTTAGAAAGCGACAAAATTATTTTTCTATAAAAATAATGGCGGAGGTGTTTCAAGTAAAAGCTGTTGAACTACGGTAGTAGTAAAATGCGATGTCTGGCGTAGTTGTATAGTAGCACACGATATTGATTATTGATGCTACGTGAGAAGTCACTCAAATTTATGCTCGATTATTGCTATGATAATTCTTTGCATCATATCTCTTATATTATTGATTCGATTATTGTCACATATATCATACGTATAATATGTTATAGTATTAAATTATTAATTGAGGCGACAAGTTATAAATGATTAATAATTGTTGAAAGATTAAATATGTGTTGATTAAAAATAAAATGATTTGTGGTAATATTTATTGATCCTTGATGTATATAAAAAGTACATTATGAGGCGTTTGTGGTAAGTTTGATTATTTTATGGGGGCCGTATATGTCATCATCTAAGAGTCCTTCGTCGATAGTAATTACCTTTGTGAATAGTAATTACCTTTGTGAATAGTAATTACCTTCCTTCATCGATAGTATTTACCCGATTAATTATCGATAGTAATTACCTTTGTGAATAGTAATTACCTTTGTGAATAGTAATTACCTTCGTCGATAGTATTTACCTTTCGTCGATAGTAATTACCTTCTTGATAGTAATTACCTTCGTCGATAGTAATTACCTTCGTCGATAGTAATTACCCTTCCATGAAATAGTAGTTGTCCCTTGATATTTACGAGAGTTAAGCGCTTTCTTGATTGTTCGAGGTTAATTACCCTTCATGAAATAGTAGTTGTCTCTTGATATTACCAAAAGTCGTTTTGACCCTTCGTTAAGACCAAAAGCCACCCTCGGTTTTTTTCTATAAATAGAAAGCTCATTCCTTCATTATTTCTTAGAATTCTTTGAAACTCAGAGAGAGAAACTATAGAGAGAAAGAAGAAAAGTATTTTGCTACTTCACTTTTCAATATTAGAGCTCTTCTAAGGTAGGGAATATTATTTGTTTGTACTCGTAAGGGGTGTTTTTTTTTTTATTCATGAAGAGAACTTACATTATTCCATTCTTTATTATTACATTGGAATAACTTTTGTAAAAAGTGGCATACCCTATACATGACTTTGTATATACGGAATACCTATACTTGGTGAAATCCTTATATTATTCCATTCTTATTTATTACATTGGAATAACTTTATATATATGGAATCCCCTATACTTGGTGACATTCTTCTATTATTTTATTATTAGTTGGAACATCACATACATGCTTTTACTTGGACTGGACACTGGTTAAAATCTTTATTAATACATCTTTATTATTCTATTGGAATATCACATACGTGTGTTTTACAGGACACTGGTTAAATTTTTATTATACGTATTTATTATTACATTGGAATAACTTTGCATACATCTGAAATCTGCATGCGTGGTGATTTCTTTTGTTATTTCATTATTTATTATACTCGGTTGGTTAAAATTTTGACTTATACTCCATGAATTTAGTGGAATATCCTTGATATTTGTGCTTCATCCGATATTTTTAATGAAAATATTTTTACGAGCATTCTTGAATTTTACTCTACAAAGCGATATCATGTTGACAATTTGGGCGTTATTAGTTCTGAATAAATTAATTCGTGAACTTGTTTTATTGAATTATTATGTCATTGTCATCATCATCCTCATGTTATATTATGTTATCTTTGGCTTACGTGCATAGATGAACTTAGTATGATTATGACCGAGGATCATTCGGTATAATCATGGCTTGATATAAATGATGTGACAAAAGTCCTCGATGGCTTTGTAATGCGGTGATGGATAGTTTTTGGTATGATTATGACCGGGGTGATTCGGTATAGTCATGACCATTGATAATTTGATGAAAATCCTTGGCCAAGTGAGTACGGGGATGATTAGATATTGTGGTTTATTCATTAAAGCTGAGTCTTAGTGATAAAATTGATGAAAACCTTTTAAAACCTAAAAGATAGTAGACTTTATTTTCTACTTGACTCTTTTAATGGATTGCATATTAAGCTATGATTAAAGCTGGTTGTCTATTGTATTTTATCGGTTTAACATTGTTGAAGACTATTGATAATTTATTACGCATTATCTTAGTTATAATATTTCTTCTTTGGGCTAGTTGAGCTCACCCTTTCTTTCCTTTGTTCTCTTGAAATGAGAATATATTTGGGACGAGTCGGGGAAAAGAGTGATGGTCCAGAAGATAGCATTAGTAGTCCTCACTATTACATTAAATAGTGTGTGATAAATGTAATGAGGACTCCTTGTAGTAGAACTCTGGATATATGTCGATGCGGATGTATAATTAAGTTTGTATTTAAAATGTACAATATTCTATTAGAACCTCTCGGTTTATGGTCCTTGTCGTGTAGTATGTTACCGGTCAACGTGAGATGAGCGGATGTATAATTAAGATTTGTACTTTTGACTAGTTTTATAATGCTATACCGGTGTTAAAGTGGCGACCGCCGGTGTTTCCCCTTCGATCCACGAGATGATGGTCCACCCGAGGTATAAGCGTCGGGAATCTTTTTATATTGTTTTATTTTGGGTCTTAATGACTTGGGAGTCATTGGTCGAAAGCTTCGTTAAGGTAACACTGAAAAGCCTAAGGGAATAAGACAATGCATAGTCATGAGAAAAAAAAATATGTGATAAAGCGGGAAAAGTGCAAAAAGCCCCCGTATAAAAAAAAACAAGCACAAGTATTCCGTTTTGACCCCTAGACTTTGGTGATTGTTTAATTCCAGTTGAATCAAGTTTATTTGATGAGTTCTCGAGTTAAACTGTATGATGCTTATTAAGAACTTTATTATCTTTTATATTTTGCTGTTCATTGGTTAGCATGGTTGTTGAACAGACACTCACAATATCAGTAATAACAGATTTAGATTCATTGATTGTTGGGATATTATTGAACTGCGGTAACATGATGTATTAACATGTTTTTGTGATTTTTTTGAGGCCTAATGAATATATTTGTGCTATTCAATTGCTGGAATTAAGAACATATAGATAATTTGCATATTGTATGGTTGTTTAGTTATCTTTTGTGTTTTGTGTCTTGTTGCCTGAGGACATGCAAAGATTTAAGTTTGGGGGTATTTGATGATTGGGTTATATACCCATGATTCAGATACTTTTGGGTTTAGATTGTTGTATTCTCAAGGTATTTAGGTTCATTTTTACTATGTTGATGTGTTGTTTTTTGCATTTGTGGATGTAGGAACACTTGGGGCATTTGAAATTTGAAAAGGGCATAGTAGTAATTTTTCTAGCGTGCAAGACCGGGCGCTTCTTCACGTTCTAATAAGTAGCCCGTAGGTATTTGAGTCTCTAGCTGAGTGTTGACCAATGCAGGTGCGTGGACCAGGCGGTTAACTAGCTAAAGATAATTATTTAACAAAGTTGATTTGGAGGAGGATTGGAGCACAAGATGGGAAGTATATAAGGTTTATTTACATTGAATTGGGGAACTATTCTACACAATTGGAGGCTGATCAAGGAGCAAGAGGAGAATTTGAAGAATTTCTTGGAGTTTTTCTCTTCTTCTTTATTCTTTTAGTTTGTGTAATTCAGTAAGGATGATTTTTCAAATATTGTTGGTTTTAATTTTCGTTATGAACTAATTTCTTTAATTAAGATTCCAATTGAACCTTTTATGATTATGAATTAATTATTTGATTTATTCCAATTATTTATGTTGAAGTGAATTGTTCATCTTGCTTTGTGCTGATTGTTTAATTATCTGGCCAATAATTACCTTGTTACTCTATAAGGAATTGAAAGAGGAATTCTAGAGTTAGAACTGGGCATGGTGACATGTGACTTAGTTATTTGCACAGTGAATAATTAGGTTTGTGAATAGAATGGAAATATCTGTTTGCCGCATGTAACACATAAGGAATTGGGATTGTAACGAGTTTAATTCAATTGTTTTGCATAGGAATATAGCAAAATTAATCTGGGTTAAATAGAAGGCAATTGATCACTTGAAAAAGGACTTTTGGCACTTGTGAATTCCTGTTAACAATTCAGTAGACATAATAATTGGGATAATTCGATAATTGATTTATAGTTCATAATTGGGGATATTGGAGTCTTAATCCTTATTTATCTGAATTCAATCGAATCTTAGTTTGGCGTACTTGCTTTCTTTTAGATTAATTTCTTTTAATTGCTTAATTTAATTTTCTTAATTTGAAAAATCACAGTTATTGGTTGTTTAAATAAAATTGAATTGATATAGTGCTAGTAGTTGGAATTTATTAATTAGAATTCTCTGTGGGATCGACACTCTATCTTATCACTCTATTACTTGTTGACCGTGTATACTTGCACGTTTGCTTTGATTGTGAAATCAACCAACACTAATATTGTGTTCATCTTACATGACATGTTGAGAGTGCAAAGTAATTACTTGATAAATGTTTACTTTTATTCAGATGCCTCCAAACTATGTAGTATAGAAACTGGGATGGGACCACCAATACAATGTATACAACTCTGAAGTCAGAGGGAACACGGTAACTTAGGAGGGGGGGGGTTCAATGGTGAAGGATCTCATTCCAAATTCTCCCAATGAAACCAAGAACGAGGGGAACTATGTAATTATGTAGTACAAGAGAGTTACATCCCCACCACACAGGCTTATATTCCCTCATATTCATTCGAGACTGACTTCGAAGGTTTAACTTAATAACATAAGTTTTTGAACAACAATAACTAAGTCGAAGATTGAATATCAACAATATACGATTGAATAGACATTGCATATACAAAGTGTTACATCCAAAGGAATTAGAAAATCTCATTTGAAACAATGAACTTGAACAGTTTATGCTTTGAAGAGCAAGAAATAAAAGTTAGGAACTTGCTCAATGTAAAAGAATTAGAATACAAAGTTTGCATAATTGTAAACATGGTAAAACCAAGAAATTTGCTCAACATAAGATTAGGGTTTAGGACGCTTGCCTCGTGTGTAAGCTACACAATTACTACAAACGTTCGCCAAATACCTCGTGTGTTCCCAAGTCGTGAGTCAAGTTCCTGAATCTCCACATCCTTCTGCTCTATAGTAGCCTGACGCATGTTAGCCAACTCCTTCAACTCCTCAATCTTATCCCTTAATTTTATGTTTCGGTCATACATCGCATCATACATCTCAGCTGATATGGAGTTTGGTGGAAACTCCACAGGATATTCTTCCTCATCCTCCACCTCTATCTCCTCAGAGTCGTCCTCCTTAGGATCAGATACATGCTCATTCTCCTGTTCTTCCTCAGCAACCAACATAGAAGGCTCCCTCTGGAGCAACTACTCCTAAACCACATGAACATCTCGGGGCTCCTCATCCCTAGGTACCTGAGGTATCTCTTCCCTAGCTTGACTGGATCCTTCAACGTTAGACATCCTGACAACAAAATACTTTTAAGTTTTATTTATTACATGACACTCTTCGATACTCACAAGCACATAAGTTTTAACACATAGCACATAAAGTCTGTTATTGTTTGTTTTATCTTTAACGAATTCTTTAATTCATTCCTTAGAACTCAATAAGAGTTTAACACCTCTATGTTTTCTGTCTCCTTAAAGGTTACTTCCTAAGGTTTTCCCCACCTAAGGTTCATAACCTAAATCTCTGATACCAACATGTGACACCCCCAAATTCGGGTACTTCATTCCCACAGGATTTGGTGCTCACTATCCAAAACAATTACTTCTAACTACCCATAATCAAAGATAGCTATGTAAATTAAACAGCTAAAATAGTAATCCATCCCTTTATAGGGTTACATCAACGTAAATCAAATCCCAGGTAATCTAACCTTAAACTATTACATAAGTTTGCGGAATACATCACAAAATAATTTTAGTCTAATATTATAAGTTCAGTAAATAAAATTAAATAGATCTTCATCATTTGGACATCTTGCCTTTGCCTTTGCTAGAAGACATCAACTTTCTCAACTTTAGCTGCAATGTTAAATGCAAGTGTGAGCTAACAATTGTTCACTAATATAAAGAATGGTAATAGCAGTAACATAAGGATAAACAATGAATACTGAATAATAGAGAACTTGTTCTATGAATTAAGAATAGAAAACAAGCTCAGGTTTTATATCTGAGGGTCTTTAAGACCATAAACTATGTTCTGAGGTTATTAAGTATTTCTACTTCAACATTTAACAGTCATTAAACTATATAGACCTTAACTTTTGTACTTAGGGGATCAGCCCTTCATACCATGTATTGTGCACAAACATCTAAACACTAACGCGTACATAATCCCCTATATTAGGGTTGTTCATCTCAGTTTGACTTTAGGATTTTTGCACTAAAAGAAGTTTAGTTTGGAATAGCTTAACAGTGATTCTAGAATTTTAGAACACTCATCAATTATGGATTCGTCCGACCAATAAAGGTTTATTTGCTATTTGAAGGTTTAACTCAATAACATAAGTTTGAACAACAATAATTAAGTCGAAGATTGAATATCAACAATATATGATTGAATAAACATTGTATATACAAAGTGTTACATCCAAAGGAATTAGAAAATCTCATTTGAAAAAATGAACTTGAATAGTTTATGGTTTGAAGAGCAAGAAATAAAAGTCAGGAACTTGCTTTCAATGTAAAAGAATTAGAATACAAAAGCTTGCATAATCATAAACATGGTAGAACCAAGAAATTTGCTCAACATAAGATTAGGGTTTAGGAAACTTGCCTCGTGTGTAAGCTACACAATTACTACAAACGTTCGCCAAATACCCTACATATACCATTAAGATCATAATACCTGTGACAACCTGAGAATTTAGAAGATTGAATAGAGGTTAAATAATTGACCTAGACAACAAATAAGTGTATGTATTTGACATTTTTGGAAATGAATTTTGAGAATTTAAAAACTTTTGGTGAAAGTTTACCGTGTTAAGAGTATCAATGTATATGTTTTGTGTTTATAGTCATATATGTGTACAATATGTGGTTAAGGGTCAAGGATTGACCAGATAATTTATATCAGTTACAAACCCTAATAATATATTAAGAACCTCGACGTTCAGTTAGAAAATCCTAACGATTGATAAGAAACCCTATTACCGGCTATAGAAATCCTAATTTAGTTCCGAGAATCTGTAACCCTAATTCAGGATATTAAAACCCTAATTGGGAAGTTTAAAGATAAGTATAAAGATTTTTATGTTATTGATTATATATGTAATTAGGGATAACCCTAATTGACTGTTTAGAAAACCTTAATTGTTCAGCTAGAAACCCTACTGGAACCTAATTGATAAATTATTAATTTTTAATTAGGAAGTAATAATCCTAATTAGTAAGCTTGAATATAATTAGGAAATCCTAATTATAGTTTATAAATCTTAATTTTCTATTTTTAAAATTTAATCAGACAAGCCTAGAAAATAAATTTGTGTAACCCTAAGGGTCAAACCCTAAGGGTTAAAACCTAATGGTTGTGAGAAGTTACCAAGTTGCCATTCACTTTATAAGTCAAATGACCAAACTACCCTTTTTAATATTTTAATGAGGTGGAGTGTAGATCTAGCCCTACTAATGGTTGGTGACCAACTCTAGCTAGCCATGTGGTCTAGTAATCATTTTAATCAGCCAACTTGCTAGGTTAAATACATTACATCATGGACTAAAGGCATACAAGTATAGAAAAGTTATACACTTTACTTCTCAAGCTAGCCAACTCTTCTCTGTCTCTCTCCCATCCAAAATTTTTGAGTGATAGTGAGTGAAAAACAAAGCCAATATCAGTCTTTAGCTTGCCAAGAACAAACATCAAGGTCAGAATCAAGATCAAGCTCAAAAAGGAGGTATAAACCCTAAATTTAAAGATCCATGTGTTTTATGTTAGATGTTATGATGAAGTGTTTAAATATGTTGTTTGTAGTTTATATTAGTGATCTGGGTTGTAATATCATAGATCCATAACACTTAGATGCTCGAAATTGATGTTTTTAGAAATCTAGAAAAGTTAGAAAATGTTGACTGACGAGCAAATGTCAGGGTTTCTAGATCGGTGTGTGTTAGGTGTTATGTATATTTTATGTTATGGATATGTTCTTTACCATGTTATCTATGATCGGGCTGAAGCAGTTGGATCGTGTGTAGATTATAAGTTATAAGTGGTCAAAGTCGGGTTGATCGATTACTTAAAACCGAAAATCTAAGCGACCCAAATTTCCTGTAGCTCGACAACATTTTTAAGGCCATGAATCTTGCTGTTATTTGCTTGTTTGGCCATGTTGTTGTTTTCATGTTGTAGTCTGATATGTAGGCTACATATTAAAGTCACTAGATCACTTATATCATAACCGAAATGAAAGATAATCACGGTCAAAGTAGCGTTGACCGACTACCTTATGAAGAAATCTGGGAAACCCAGATTTCTCAAGAACACGATTCTGACATCTATTTGACCAGCCTAGATCTTACTGTTTTGATGTTGTTAAGTTGATCTGATGATTGGTTATCGTACCCTGACATGTATGCTACAATATTGAACCAATAGTTCACTCAAACAAGTTACAGAATACAAGTTATGAGGATCGAAAACTAGAACCCTGCACTGTTCTTCATTTCTGGGTAACCCAGAAAATGAAGAACAGACTTGACATGATTTTTGGAGGCCTATATCTTTCTGTTATGCTGTAGGATTGCCATGAAACTTGATTGGGATTGTAGTATTACATTAGTACTACAATCCTAACACCTTAGGAAGTCCAGAAACAGAATAACCAAAGATCTATCAACGGTCAAACATGCCCACTTAGTGACTGACATGAAATCTGGAAAATGCTTAAGAACAATTCAAGAACACCTATAGCGACAGTTTCGTCGCTATAGGGCCCCTTAGCAACAGATTAATTACAAAATTAGTATTTTTATTAAATAAATAGAAAAAATGGTTTTTAATTATTAAAAGTACATAATAAATTTCTTAAAATTATTTTAAAGCCTGAAAATTAGTTTTTAATTATTTAGAGTATATTTCATCAATATTTAATATTTTTGGAATATAAATGGTATTTAATTTATTTAATTATAATATTAAATAAATTATTTAAAAATGATTTTAATACTTTAAAAATCATGAAAAATTATATTATGGTATAAAAAAATATTTTAAGTTATTCTCAATAACTTGTGATATTTTATAATGAATTTAATTAATTAATTAATATTAATGGTAATTGATTTATTTAATAAATATATTAAATAAATTATGGAAAATTAGATTTAATGATTTAAAAATCATATAAAAAATGATTTAAGGGTTAGAAAACTATTGTTAAGTTATAAAATATAACTTTTGATATTTTGCCATAAAAATATTAATATTTTAATATTAATAATAATTATCGAGATAATGAATTTAATTGTTTTAAAATCATATAAATATGATTTTAAGGTATTAAAAATACTTTGTAATCTTATAAATATATTATAATATTATGTTATGATTTTCATTAATATTTAATATTAAATAAATATTAATGATAATAGAATAATGTGGTATTTATATTATATAAATACGATATAAATGATTGAAAAATCATGAAAAATGGTAATAATTATCTGAAAATTATTACAAGCCTATGAAAATTATTTTGACTAATAATAAATTATCTAAGATATTTGTGAACTAGTTTAGATCGAGTCTTAGTGATTTTAGACTCGAGATTTGTCCGACTAGACCGTCGGGATGTTAGAATTTTGTCGGATTCAACTCAGACTTAAATAGTCTGACTTGATGCTAAGTTTTATGTGCTGAATAGACTAATAGGGTTATGTGTTATGTGTTTAGGTTATTCTATGTTTGTGTGTGTATATATATATATATATATAATAGTATTATATTATGATGATATTATTCTAATTTGTATATCGACATTATTTATATATTAGGTCTTCAATCAAAGCTTATTAAATTGCGTAACAGTAATCGACCGGACATGTAAGTTTTTCTTAACTCTACTAAGAGTTGTTTCATTCAGATATGCTTATGGTTAATCATTGCTGATTGCCATTATAGAATTGTACTCTGTACATATTGCATGTATAAGTCGGTATGAAAGTCGATCACCTTCATTACTGATTCGGTCCGTATATATATTTGTTCATGTTTAATACTTATTCATTCGAAAAGTTTGTTTCGTGCTAATTCACAACTATATTGATGAATTATAGCCCGACTTATTATTCAAACTCTTTCAATCATGATATATCCTTAAATAAATTTAAACTTCTTTGGGCAACCTTCATGCTCACCCTTCATATATCATGATAAAACATTGCGATTAAGACTTAATGCTTGGATACAAGGAAAGGTTAAAACGGTTCGACTTTAAGATAGTGTAATAAACTAAATTTGTATAAGTATTGTATAGTAATGTTGTTGTAAGTCAAGTAAGTTATGAATTGTGTATAAGTTAAGGTTACTCGACCTTGGGAATAGTGTATAATGTTTAATGTATAAATAATTTATGTTTATATCTTCCGCAATAGTTAGAACTAGTGTACCAGATCCGTGGTGATTTAGGACCAGGATTTGGGGGCGCTACAATACCAATTAGTTATATTAAAATTAACTTCATGAGTTTACTTCTCATTTTAGTCAAGTCTATAATATCTAGCTTAGGATCTGATTATCCTAGTCATTCACGTACCATAAATCCTGAACTCCTAGTTATATAACAGTACCCGACATGGTGATTGCATAACAACACCAATTCTCATGACATCACATCACGAACTTTCACAACTTACTAATTCATAATCTATAGTTTCAACGTTGTGATTACAATATGTTATTACGTCTCATAACACATTTTAGGTTCCTTTACAATCATTAAAGTAGGCTAAGTTAACATTCCCAAGCTATTACATTAGCAGTTCATTATTGGGTCTCTTAGACCATAAGCGTGGCGCACTCCAAGTTACTTTTGGGTCCAAGACGCTCGCTTTCAACCCCGTAATCGGTTTCGAATACGAACACGACTGCGTTACAAGCCAAAATTCCAATTTCACGGTAACATGGATAAACCCACACACTGAAAATCCTACCAAAGTCCCATATTATATACACTTAACCAATTAACACCTAAATCTCACAAACAACCACATTCTAAAGGATTATAAAATCATGTTTTTGCTATTTTCTTCAATTTCAACACATTTAGTAATTTAAATCACCAAACCTTCAATTCTTAACCAAATTAGGCCATTTCAATTGCATTGTTTTCATTTCTTAACATACTAACACAATTCATAACCAAATTGCAGATTTTAATCATAATTGAACATCTATTTTGGCCTCATATAAGCCACTTTGTGCACACAAAACACTGTTAACTCACAATTTCTTCTTCAAACCATTTTCCATGAATTAATCACTAAATACTACTTATGTACGATAATGATCAAATTTATATTCATATAATCAACACTTTAAACTCCAATCCAACAAAATCAATTACAAAGAACTAAAATTATAAAACTAAAACTTGGAAATTTAAGAATGGATTATACCTTAATCCTTTGTTAGTAAGATAATAACAAGGTTTTAGCAATCCTTCCTCTTCCTCTTCATAGCAAAACTCTAAATTTCTCTCTAACCCTCTGTGTTTCCTTTCTCTCTATATTCTTTGTGTTTTTGAACCTAAGGAAAAATACTCGTAGAAATAAATTGATATAGTCCTCCCACGTTTATCAGTTAAAAAAAACAAAACAACTAATCAGTTATATTATGCTAAAGCCAACAAGGCCATGTTTGGCTACAACTTAGATTAGGTTTCTAATTTATTTTTATGTTACTTATATTATATAGTTCCATTTGTCACATATTTTTACTTAATTAATTTAATAACTTACAACTACAATTATAATTTCCATTATAATTCTATTTATACTTAACAAATTATTACATATCTAATTTAATTATTAAATTAAATTAGAACATCAGTTTATTTAGTTTAATTATTTTCTTAAATATTAAACAATTCATTTAATTTAATTATTTTATTAAATTAAGTCTCCCGATCATAAAATTACTATTCATTAATTTAATTATTATAACACATTTTAACTAAATTTTTACATCACAATTTCATCAATTATTTATTTATCTCAATAAATAAATTAATTAAAATATTTATTTAATTCAATAAATATTTTTAAATTACATAAAAATTCGATCGTTATAGTACCCTGCGTGAATAGTACCTCGAATGAAAATATTGAAATTTAATAAGAAAGTTCAGACCAATATTCCAATGAAACGATATTAGATGAAGCGCAAAACTCAATGATATTCTACTAATTTCAGGGATTATAGAAGCAATACTTACCATAATAAGTTTAGATTTAGGAATATTAAAAGAAATAATATACAAAACTGCAAATGGATTTTCACCCGTCATGCGGTAATCTGCGTAGACAGATCTTTTCCACAAATAAAGAATGAGTACGAAAGGGTTATTCACCATGCATGCGGTAATTCACGTAGACATGTTAGTACCACAGATTAAAGAATGAATACGAAGGGTTATTCACCATGCATGCGGTAATCCGCGTAGATAGGTTACTCCCGTAGATTAATAAAGAATGAATACGAAGGGTTATTCACCATGCATGCGGTAATCCGCGTAGACAGGTTACTCCCGCAGATTAATAAAGAATGAATACGAAAAATATTATCACTTACCTTAGTAGGAGATTGGATACTGCAATAGTGAAGTAGCAAAATACTCTTTTTCTTTCTCTCTATAGTTTCTCTCTCTATAGTTTTAGTAAATTCGTAAGAAAAAAAATGAAGAAATGAGCTTCTATTTATAGGAGAATGGACTAAATAGTAACTGATTCACGAACGATCCAGATTGATTTATTATTAAAACGGACGGTCCATATTGATTTACTATTAAAACCTCAACTGACGGTCCATATTGATTTACTATTAAAACTTCAACCAACGGTCTAAAAAATTTGTATATCTCCCCATGGAATAATAAGCCAAACTTACAACAAACGCCTTATGACAAATCCCTTTATTTATATTAAAAATTAAATAAATATTTACCATAAATCACTTATCTTCAATAAACATATTTTTAATCTTTCAACAATTATTCATCATTAATATTATAACTCACAATATTGACAACCAGATCGTTCCCAGAAAAGAGGGGGCTTTTCGATAAGAATTTTTTCTTACTGGTGCGCAATTAAATAGCTAAACCCCTTTTCTCGACAGAACTTTCTAGACATTGTCAATAATTCAAATAATAATATGAATAACTGTGTCGTCTCAATTAGATCTAATAATATAAAATATTTAGCAGATGATGCTGTGACAATAATTGAATCAATAATATGAGATACTATACAGCAACTACTGTTGTAATAATTGAATAAAACTAAGTGACTTCTTACATAAGCATCAATAATCAGAGATACTGTGCAATACTGTGTGCTACTGTGCAACAACGCGTATTACTGTTCTTTTATCACCAGAATTTCAACAGTTAATGGTAAAATTTTTGCCATTATTTTTATAAAAAGGTTATCTCTGTCGCTTTCTATAGCCGACAGTCATTCCATTGTGGCTTCCACCAATTATTGTGCCGTCGTACGGATATTCCCTGACAAAAAGAATATTCCCCAACCAAACGAATATTTTATGACAACTTGCTTACTTTGTAAAATTTGCACATATCACCCATAACTATAACATTATATCAAATCAACACCTTATTATTCAAAATAATATTTAGAGGAAATTAAATCTTTATTCATAAAAAGTTGGGATCTTAAAACCTCCCCTTCTTATGAAATTTCGTCCTCGAAATTGATGTACGTACCTGATATGTCGAAGAGGTGAGGATACCTTGTTTTCATTTCAGATTCTAACTCTCAGGTCATTTCCTCAATATCGTGGTTTCTCCATAAAACATTAACTTGACAACCCCAAAATAGGTATACAATACCCCACCCCATTTTGAGTCGCCAAATACATGGTACAGAAAATAACTACAACTTTATTATCACAATTGTCGTGCAAAATACAACAACACAAATATTATGAGTTTTGATACAAATATATACCAACTGTGACTCATGTCCTAACCTTGGATAGCACGTCACAATGGCACCTTGCATAAAGGTACAGTCAATAATTGTTTTAGAAATTAAAATCTTTAGGAAGTGCTCAAGGAAACCTTCGTACATGGGAGTGAAAGTAGTATGCATACAAGCCAATCATGTTTGATGATAAAGCATATACTTTGTAAACAATCTTATTCATTTATTAATAAAAAGTATTAATTTATTAAAGGCTTTTAATTATCTACATGATGTTGTTTTATAATATGTGATAAACCCATAGTTTTAAGCAATGCTTTTAGAATAATGATGATGATCATTCTAATGAGATCTAAATTCTTTGAAAGCTTAAAACTAAAATAGTTCCCAATCATTGGATTACTAAATTGGGGATTAGTGAATCCGGATAGATTGGTACATCGTTCTTGCTCATTGGATGAGGATGATTGATCTCATGATCATTTGTGTGGAGACACTAAAGCAAGTATGTAGGTACTTATTAGAGAATAAGTTCATCGAACGTGGCTCGCTAAGGAATACCTAATGGAGTTTTATTTGCTGTCAATAGGAATTCTCAGTAGTGATAGTAAGACAAGTGATCCTTGGACTTGAGATCATCATAGTATCTTGTGTATGATGAGTTATACTTTGACTTATTCCTTAAGACCCTTAGGGTATATCAAAGGGTATGCTTGGGTATAATAAGTTGTACATGGAGATAATGTATGATCAATAAAGAATCTACCACTTCTAATAAAGAAGAGAAATGTCCTATGTGATTCGATAAATGACAACCCAAAGTAGTCCTTGGTTAAGGCGTAATGAAATTAGAAAGGAGTTTCTAATTTGCATTATTTGAGTTGTGCATTTAAGGATCGAAATACATATAATTAAATAAAATAAGACTTGTGAGTAATTCCATGTCTTATATTTAATTGGGACATTGTATGGTGGAAGGATTGAATTATACAGTAACTATTTACTCAAAGGTTCTTTAATGATTAATGTTGAAATCTATATTATCCGGAAAGTCGTTGATCGCTAGGGAGGCTTATCCCTATTGTAGAATAAATATTATTTAAATAAATTAATTGTTTAATTTATTTATTTAAATAAGATTAGAATTGTTCTAATTGATTTATTCACAACCTAGGTTTAATATGGAGAACCTAAAGGGTCACACCATAAAAGGAAGAATAATTATTTAAGAAGTTAATGGCATAATCGTAATAATATGTTATGTATATTTAATTTAATCTATGGTGATAGAATAAATTAAATAGCTTAATATTTATTATTTAATATTTTAGAAATATTAAATATAAATTAATAAGAGGAGTCTTATTAATATTATTACAATTATTATTATTTTAATTTCTAAAAGAGTTTAGGAATTAATTTAATATAAGTACTCTCATTTATTCCTAATTGGATTAGGAAGGAAAATTAGTTAAAGGAGTTTAATTAATTATCCCTAATAAGATTAGGGAGCTTAATTAATTAAAAGAATTTAATTAATTAAATAAAACCCAATTCCTTAATTGTTAAGATGGGTTGCCCACATCTATAAATAAGAGGAGTCTTATTATGGGTGGTATGGGTTGTTGACTTTAACAACTACGTAATAATTCCAAGTTGTTGGGAGTATGCCTTTTCTATAGAGATAGAAAACTAGGGTTAGCCATAACACCCATCTTCTTGAATTTTATTCTTCCTTGGTGGATCACCTCTAGAGGCCAAACATTTGGGTGGCTAACGTTGATCAAAGGAAGGAACCAAACCCGGTGGATTCAAGATTGAACGCGAAAGGATTTGGAGGTGAACTTGTACCTGAAGAAGCTCGATCTTCAAGGGTATGATTTATTCTTTATCTTTTCGTTTAATTAATAATTATGCATAAAGGGTGATCCGGGTATATGGTTTGTAAAATTTTTAAACTCTGATTTTACCACGCTTCCGCTAATTTTTGCAATTTGATTGCGTTCATGAATATTACAAACCTAACAGTGGCATCAGAGCCAAACTTTTATGCGAATTATTAATTGTTCAGTTTTGATATGTATGTTGATATGTGTTTAGAACAATTTTATTGGGCATAATTTTAATTGTATAAAATTTAAATAAAAAAAAAAAAAATATCGTGACGCCTGTTTTACAGTATTCGGTATTGGCATATATCTTGGTACGGTTAATTTGATAAATGATCATATCTAATAAAGTGCAGTGCACGGTTTAAAGGAAATCATGGGTCAGCACGGAAAACGAAAAAAAAAAAAAAGGGCTGGCATGGATTTCCGTGAAGCATACACGCAAATTCGGCAGCGTGGCAATCTAAACTTGAAAGAAAGCAGCGTGGCAATCATTTTAAAAAAAAAAAAAAAAAAAATTTGCAAGTGCCTTTTTTTTTTTCAAGGAATGGCATTCCTGGACTTAACTTCGGTACTAATATATATATATATTATTATATATATTATGGTATATATATATATATATATATATATTCTTAATAATTTTATAATTAAAATAAAAGTTTTTTTAATTTTAAAATAAAAGGTTTATTTTAATCTTAAAATAAAAAGATTTATTTTAATTTTAGAATTAGAATTTCATGCTAACTAATTAGAGTTGGAATTGGATTCCATGCTAACTAATTGGAGTTGAAATTGGATTGCCTAATTTCCTTAAATAAAGGAGTTTATTTAGATATGAAATAGGATTTCATATTATTCAAAATAAAAGAGTTTATTTGTGAATAGGGAAGTAAATCCATTTTTCCTTAAATAAAGGAGTTTGTTTAAATATGAAATAAGATTTCATATTATTCAAAATAAAGGAGTTTATTTGTGAATAGGAAAGAAAATCCGTGTTTCCTTTAATAAAGATTTTTTTTTACATGGAATTGGATTCCATAATTAATTAAAATAAAAGAGTTTATTTTAATTAAAGATTTTTTTTTTATATATGGAATTGGATTCCATAATTAATTAAAATAAAGGAGTTTATTTTAATTAAAGATTTTGATTAAAATAAAATAGTTTATTTTATTCAAAATTAGATAAATTAAAATAAAATAGTTTTATTTTGATTTAAATTTGGATTAAAATAAAGGAGTTTATTTTGATTCAAAAATTAGATTTTATACTAACTAAATTTGCCCATTAAATGATATCAATATATATATTAAATGTTTATTATTCATGAGATGAATGTTATTTATTGATGCATATGGTGATGTGTATGATAATAAATGGGATTGATTATGGACTATTGACCAATATGATTGGATTTTATTTTAGTTGGATGCATGAATGTATGGGTTTTATTAAATGGAATCACAGTACCTCGCCTTCTCTAATTTTTCTCGAATGTAAATTCTATCTCCTCCTATGTACTTCCCTCGATCACGATCAAGGTTTCTATTTATTTTAAAATAGTTTTGTAATAGGAATATTTAGAATTAATTTTGAAGAATTAGAGATCAAGGGACAAGAAGCGCTTGAAGACCCGTTTGTAATAGAGCCTGGGTTTAAATGTAATAGTTATATTTAAATATTATTTCTTGCACTTTAGGGTTTGACCTTTTGGTTCACTTGGTGGCTCTAGTAAACCAAACTAGAATAAAAGTCCATAATCAATCCGGGTAGAATATAGTATTCTATATATGCAGCTTATACTATATATATTATATATTATGCAAACATGCTTCGCATGTTCATTAATATACGACGTATTTTTTATATATATATGTAATGCTACGCTAAACAAGATGAGACAAATTAATAACAAACCCCTCAATTTTTATATTAAGTCCTAAGCGTTCAAAGATATTTGGAATATCGAACGTCAGCCTTCTAGCATGATAAAATTAATAGAGTATTAAATATTTAATATGAGTTTGTTGTGTCACCACAAGGCAAGTATTAAGTATTTAAGATGTTAATTTATCACATTTGATGCTTATAAAGAAAATTGAACAATATTGTTTTGTTGTGTCACCACAAGGATGATATTTTCTTTTTGAATATATGGAGTGCTAGGTTGGACTTAACTTGGATAATTTTGATTCGGATGTGCCACCACTTGATCAAAATAATCTAAGAGGCAAAATACAAGGAGTCAGATAGTTGATGTAATTGACAAGAGTTGTCTACCTATTTATTTATATATAGTTTGTTGTGTCACCACAAGGCTATATACATTTGAAATGGGATCCTTATTCTCACTAGCTAAATCTTTAATTAGATTTTTTTGCCGAACTATATAAGTGAGGGTAATATAGTTTGAAGAAAATAGTGGGAGATACCAATTTAAAACAAGACCTAATTTATTTTGGTAATTAATAATAGAATGTATGTTAAAATGTTGTTAATTACAAATTCATTTACTGAAATTTTACAATGTCTAAAATTACTATCCTCGCTGAGCATATTAGATGCTAAATTAACCGAATCGAATTAAATGGATTGGTTAAGGAATTTGAGAATAGTTCTCATAGTGAAAAGCTATCTTATGTCCTTAATACGCCTATCCTCAAGAATGGTTGCAGCATAATGCCTCGAGGAAGACATTGCTACTTTTAGAAAGTGGCAAGATGATGCACGATTGGCTCAATGCATCATGCTCGATCTATGAGTAACGAGCTTCAGCGCACAAGCATGAAACTATGGATGCTTCTACTATATTCCCGCACATCAAGTAGTTGATGGTGAGGAAAGTGGGACGATAGATATCGAGATATCTAAGGAGCTCTTCCGATCTAGAATGGCCAATGGCACTATAGTATGCACAAAAAGTTCTTAACATAATCAATTTGATTGATCAATTAGGACAACTGGTTTTGTCATGGATGGAGAGTTGAGCCAAGATTTGATCTTGCACTCACTCCCGGACTCCTTTCACAATTGTTGTGAATTTTTCATATAAACAAGCTAGATATCAGCTTTGTTGATTTGCTTAACATATTGAAAAATGTTGAGAGTCACTTTCCAACCAAGAAAGATCAAGTCTTCTTGGTAGGGGCCAAAGGATCTTCCTCAAAAGAAGAACGATTCAAAGAAGGTAAGCAGTAAAGGCGTAAACAAAGGATAATACTGAACAAAACTCGATATAGATGGCAAAGGAGTTTGCTACCATGCAATAAGCTTTGGACACCGGAAAGAAAGCTGCGAAGAAGCATCTTGCAGAGAGGCTAACCAATGAAGCTTAGTGAAGTTTTTACATAATACGCTTTTTGTTCATGATTGAAATAAATTTTTCTTTAAGTCAAGGTTCTACTTGGGTATTGGATACCGACTTTGGTTATCATAAATATAGATTTATGAAGGGACCAAACAGAAGTAGAAAGCTAAACAAATATAAGTAATCCTATATGTGGAAAATGAAGCAAAGGTTGCTGCATTAGCTATAGAAACTTATAGTTTAGCACTGCCTACGGGCAAATCTATTAAGTCAATAAGTTGTTATTGTATTCCAATTCTTGTTAGAAACATTATTTTCGTTTTATTGTTGGACAATAAAATTTTTGGTATTATAATTAAGAACAATTGTTGTTCTATTTATAATAATAATGTTTTGAATAGAACTGGAATATTACTTAATAAATTTTGTATACTTGACTTACATGAAAATTTTTTTGCATATTGAACAAATTATTACAAGAAAAGGAGATGATCATTCAAAGAGTTGAATGTGTGTATTTGCTGAAATACAAGTATGAATTATTTGAAAGGTTCAAACAATTCAGAAGTGAAACAAATTGACAATGTATTAAGATTCTTTGATTAGATCAAGGAATAAATACTTGTGCAATAAGTTTCTAGATCATCTCAAATGGTTTTCTCATAATGGACGCCTCTCGATACATAATAATTGATTGATGTATCTGAAAGGAAAAATCATACCTTGTTGAGCATGGTACGGTCCATAATGATTTTACCGACATTCTAGTATCCTTCTAGGATTATGTCCTAGAAATGGCTGCATATCTACGAAAATGATAACCTCAAAATTCAGCCCAAGACTCCATAAAAGTTATGGACAGGGAGGATTCCTAATCTTAAGTATGTTAAGATAAGGGGGTTGTCCAACTTATGTGAAAATGTTTCAAAGGATAAGCTTGGGACAAGATTTTATAAGTGTCGATTTGTGGGACATCCTAAAGTAAGTTTAGGGTATATGTTCTATAATCCTACTTAGCAAAAGGTGTTTGTTACGAAACATGTCGCTTTCTAAGATAAAGGTGTTTATCATTAAAAGGGGCTAGTGGGAGGATAATAGATCTTGAAGAGTTCAAGAACCACAAAACACTATAAGTCAAATAAGAGGAACACGTAGATAGACCTATTGTACCACAACCAGATATAAAACGGAATAGTCAAGAAGATACCTGGAGGTATGGATTCATCATAGATGATGATGATGAGGTACACATCATAGAAGATGATGATCCAATTACATACGATGAGGTAAGTGTTGTAGTCACTCAGAGAAATGGATTGAAGCAAGTTTCTCAAATATGGAACATTCGTTTTGATGAGGCAATCAAAAGAGTTTGATTTTATCAAAAATAAGAATGAACCTAGTGTGTACAAAAGGGTCAGTGGGAGCGTCGTGACATTCCTAGTACTATATGTTGATATACTACGGATAAGGAATGACATACTAATGCTAAAATCAGTAATGATAAAGTTGTCTAAACATTCCTCCATGAATGATTTGGGAAGAGTATCATTATTGGGGATGCAAATCTATATAGATAGATTTAAAAGGATGCTCAATTTAACCCAAGGAACGTATATTCATTTGATGCTAAAGTCGTTTAGCATGGCAAACTCCAAGAGATGTCTCATGTTGATGAGCCATGGAGTGTATTTCTCTTAATAGTCCCCATAGACTCCAAAGAAGAGAGATCGCATGAGTGACAATCATGTATGCAATGAAATATACGAGACCTGATGTTGATCGGTCATATTCTGGAGAAGATCATCGTAAGGCGGTGAAAAACATCTTAAAGTTCTTAACCCAAGCACTAAGGATGTGAGCAAACATGGTGGGTCCGAATTAAAACTAGAGGGCTTTACGGACTCAAGTTTTTTCAGATGCACCAAGACGATCAGAAAATCCACTTTAAGGTAAAGTGTTACCTTGAACAATTAGTGCGATGAATTGGAAAGGTTTCAAACAAAGAAAGAGTTCTTTGGTTTAGTAATAAAGACAAAGTATATAGCTATAAATGAAGCTACAAGTTGATTGTTTGGATTAAAAGTTCATTACAGAACTAGGAATAGTTCCCAAGTCTCATCTTGGATCTAAACATGTGTTGTGGCACTTTCATTTGATTATTAGAATCATTGAAAGATGGGAAATCACTATAGAGATAGTGGACTCTCAAGAACAACATTACATATCCATTAACTAAAGCTTATCCAACAGCAGGATAATCGTCACTTAGAGAAGAAGAGTATAAGATACCATGACGATTGGCTTTAGTGCAAGTGGGAGATTGAAAGTAGTATGCATACAAGCCAATCATGTTTGATGATAAAGCATATACTTTGTAAACAATCTTATTCATTTATTAATAAAAAGTATTAATTTATTAAAGGCTTTTAATTATCTACATGATGCTGTTTTATAATATGTGATAAACCCATAGTTTTAAGCAATGCTTTTAGAATAATGATGATGATCATTCTAATGAGATCTAAATTCTTTGAAAGCTTAAAACTAAAATAGTTCCCAATCATTGGATTACTAAATTGGGGATTAGTGAATCCGGATAGATTGGTACATACGTTGCTTGCTCATTGGATGAGGATGATTGATCTCATGATCATTTGTGTGGAGACACTAAAGCAAGTATGTAGGTACTTATTAGAGAATAAGTTCACTGAACGTGGCTCGCTAAGGAATACCTAATGGAGTTTTATTTGCCTGTCAATAGGAATTCTGTAGTGATAGTAGACAAGTGATCCTTGGACTTGAGATCATCATAGTATCTTGTGTATGATGAGTTATACTTTGACTTATTCCTTAAGACCCTTAGGGTATATCAAAGGGTATGCTTGGGTATAATAAGTTGTACATGGAGATAATGTATGATCAATAAAGAATCTACCACTTCTAATAAAAGAAGAGAAATGTCCTATGTGATTCGATAAATGACAACCCAAGAGTCCTTGGGTTAAAGCGTAATGAAATTAGAAAGGAGTTTCTAATTTGCATTATTTGAGTTGTGCATTTAAGGATCGAAATACATATAATTAAATAAAATAAGACTTGTGTAATTCCATGTCTTATATTTAATTGGGACATTGATATGGTGGAAGGATTGAATTGCATCGGTAACTATTTACTCAAAGGTTCTTTAATGATTAATGTTGAAATCTATATTATCCGGAAAGTCGTTGATCGCTAGGGAGGCTTATCCCTATTGTAGAATAAATATTATTTAAATAAATTAATTGTTTAATTTATTTATTTAAATAAGATTAGAATTGTTCTAATTGATTTATTCATAACCGGTTTAATATGGAGAACCTAAAAGGTCACACCATAAAAGGAAGAATAATTATTTAAGAAGTTAATGGCATAATCGTAATAATATGTTATGTATATTTAATTTAATCTATGGTGATAGAATAAATTAAATAGCTTAATATTTATTATTTAATATTTTAGAAATATTAAATATAAATTAATAAGAGGAGTCTTATTAATATTATTACAATTATTATTATTTTAATTTCTAAAAGAGTTTAGGAATTAATTTAATATAAGTACTCTCATTTATTCCTAATTGGATTAGGAAGGAAAATTAGTTAAAGGAGTTTAATTAATTATCCCTAATAAGATTAGGGAGCTTAATTAATTAAAAGAATTTAATTAATTAAATAAAACCCAATTCCTTAATTGTTAAGATGGGTTGCCCACATCTATAAATAAGAGGAGTCTTATTATGGGTGGTATGGGTTGTTGACTTTAACAACTACGTAATAATTCCAAGTTGTTGGGAGTATGCCTTTTCTATAGAGATAGAAAACTAGGGTTAGCCATAACACCCATCTTCTTGAATTTTATTCTTCCTTGGTGGATCACCTCTAGAGGCCAAACATTTGGGTGGCTAACATTGATCAAAGGAAGGAACCAAACCCGGTGGATTCAAGATTGAACGCGAAAGGATTTGGAGGTGAACTTGTGCACGAGGAAGCTTCGATCTTTAAGGGTATGATTTATTCTTTATCTTTTCGTTTAATTAATAATTATGCATAAAGGGTGATCCGGGTATATGGTTTGTAAAATTTTTAAACTCTGATTTTACCACGCTTCCGCTAATTTTTGCAATTTGATTGCGTTCATGAATATTACAAACCTAACAGGGAGGCCATGCGTCTAGGTTATGATAGATATCATATGTCCACATAATTATCCTTGGTTGACCCAATAGTCCCCAAAGAAAAATGAGAAGATTACTATCGTGTTCTTTCCAATGGTGAGTCTTCCCTTGACATATAACTATCTCCACTGTCTCCAGTTGAGAATTATATTTCAACCAAACTCCAAGATTATATAGGTAGTGCTCGTAGATATACTCAGCAAGTGGATGTGCACAACCCTATCTTATGATAACATGAGATTGTATATCATTAGGCATCTTGTATGATAGTGGCAAAACACCCTTCCAAAGTTGGGTTCGCCTCACCCTATTATTGTTCACCACAATTAAATATTAAATGACGTATAAAATACAACACACTTATCTAAAGTTCTCAATAAAATTATTTTTATACTGTTTAGGGAGAACCTCAACTGTAAGACCCCAACTTATTATTAATGAAATTTAATTTTCTCTATTTATTATTTTGAAATAGTAAGGGTTGATTTGATTAATGTGGATAGTTATGGGTAAAATACGCAAATATTTCAAAATAAGCAAGTGGTTATAAAATATTCATTGTTGTGGGAATATTCGTTTGGTCATGGAATATTCAGATGCTGTCGGGGAATATTAAATGCATTGGCAGTGACCATGTGTGTGGGCCCCATGTGAAAGCGATTGGATGAAGAAAACGACAAATATAAGTTATTTAAAAATAACGGCGTAGTTATTCTCAATTAATATTGTTAAAATACTCGGTGGTTAAAAACACGAAGAGTTTTGCAGTATTGCACCAATTATTGATTCTTACGTAAGAAGGCACTACTCAATAATGGTTACAGTAATTCTCGCTCAAAGATATTTTATTGATTTAATAATTCTTTGCGTTGATATTTTATATTGTCATTGTTTCAATAATTGTCATTACATTTACGTATTTTTTTATTATCGAAGCAATAATTCATATTATCTGAATAATAATATTAGATAATATTATTGGCAATGTCTAGAAAGTTCTGTCTAAGGAGAGGTTTTGTCACCTAATTGCGCTCCAGTAAGGAGAAATTCTTATCGGAAAGCCCCCTCTTTCCTGGGAACTGCTTGGTGGTCAATATTGTGATTCTGTAATATTATTTGTGAATAAATAATTATTAATTCATATGACAAGGAAAATATTGATTTTATGTGGATATAGATGGAGAAAATTTTTAATGTGACAATTGTTGAAAATTGAAATTTTATCTTTTTCTGATAAAATAATTTATTTAAATATATAATTATATTTTAATAATATAATAATGGTGATATTTTTACAACGAATGTGGGATATATGAGTATACGAGGAGGAAGAGTATTTTTGTTGCAATAAATGTTTAAAACATGTTAAACATGTCGGTGGACCCCATTTATCGATCGAAATTTGATTATACCGTAAAATCTCCGTTTGTGGATTTGGTCAATTTCTATTTGGAATTTGGAAAAAATTTCTTCTGCAAAGTTGTAGAGAATTGAATTTCCTATAAAAACTCGCGAGATTCGAATTGTTTGATATAAGAGCTATTTATTATCAATTATTGAAGTTCCGAAGCTCCGAAATAATTGATTTTTGGAAGTTTAAAATATTTTAAATTGGAAAAACGTTTTTATTACTTTTTCTAGAAGGTGAGCATGTGGGAAATGCTAGGAGCTGAATTCTAAGAGGCGTATGAAATTTTATTATAAATAATAATATTATATTAAATTTTCTCGCTTTTTGGTGTTCTAAGCATTTTCCTATAAATAGGTGCTTAGGTTAGAATTGAAAATCACACCGTAAATTGAAGTTTTCTCTCTATATTATCGAGCGTATTCTTGTGAGTATTTTGAGTATATTTTAAGTATTTCTATACTGGTGCAAGTTCAAGTCATAGCTTTATATCAGGTGTTTCAAATTTAGAAGATTGATCTTTCGAGGTAAGGGATATTATTATTTGTCGTAATGATATTATTTCTTCAATATCATTATGCTGAAATATTGATCTGAAGTTTTTATCAAATTTGGAACTTTTGGTGTCGGAGTTACTATTCACGTATACGGACTTATTCACGATATCTGATCTTATTCACGAATCACTAAGACTATTCATGAAAAATGAAAATTTTCCTTTTTCGTTCAAAATATCTATTGTGGATACTAGCTTTGATTGTATCCATGTTTTGATCATTCTTGAATTTTACACCACTATGATTATTTTGAGGTATTTTTGGACATGGATAAAACAAAGTACGAATCCTTAATCCTTAATCCTTGTCATTTTGTTCCATTGGATTCGTTTCTTTAAAAATATTTTCATCATCCTCGGTCTTAAATGATGATATTATTGAATATCTTTGGCACTGTAGTGCAAAGATGAATGATTTTTGATGAATATCTTTTGGCCGTAGTGCAAAGATGAACAGTGTTTAGATGAACATGACTAATTAATCGATGAATATCTTTGGCATGTAGTGCAAAGATGAATATTTGATTCCGGATGTATATTGATTGATGTTACTGAGGATAAAAGATAGAGCGATGAACTTTTAAATTCATACATAGAAGATAGTAGTTTGCATTCTCTACTTAACTCTTCTAATGAATTATTATTTCACTGCGAATATTGATTTAAAAACTTGTTGTCTATTGTATTCTATTAGATTTTCCTGTTGAAGACTAATGATAATTTGTTGTATATTATCTTAGTCATAATATTCTTTCTTGGGTTAGTTGAGCTCACCCTTTTCCTTTTTGTTCCATTTTTCTTCTCGGGGAGGCGAGAATATAGCGAGTACGGGGGTATGGAATGAAGGTTAGAGAGAGTTGTTTAGTAGTCCTCACCATTTTGTAAAATAATGTATCAATAAATGTGATGAGGATTTATTTGAGTATAGATATTATGCAGAAGATAATATTTGTATTCAAACTCACGCGCTTTCTTGTTGTAATAATAAAGTTGTAGTTGTTTACGTACCATGTATTGACAACTTCAGAATGGGTGATGTATACCTATTTTGGGGTGTCACAGTTGGTATCGAGCTTAGGGATATGATGTCCCGGCGGAGATTGGGGAATAGAACTAGGAGGGGAGAGACGAGTAAATCCTTCGCTAGTGTGTCCTACCTAAGCTTATGTGTTAGTTGGTCAAGATATAGGGATATTATGTGATATATTGATTTCCTTAATTAACCCTTATTTTATGGACAAAGATTTGAGAATGTCGACTAAGAATATTAACAATTGGAAATGAGACCGTGGAGAGCGCTGTACTCACCAACGAGGAGAACGTGCAACAGTGGCAATGTTCCTCCTGTGAACAACACCACGGAAAGCGAGATGATGAACGAGGGATGTTTAGAAGCTTTTTGCAGATTCATGCAAAAATCGCACGAGGAGACTCGTGTTCAAAATACTGAGGAGGAAATGATAGCAAATTCACGGGTTGTCACGCGACCAAGTAGTTCAAAGAGTTGGGACCACGAATTTAAGGGAAAGCGAGATCCGATCATGGCGTGAGAAACATGGGTCAAGCAAATTACCAAGATATTCGATGTCTTGGGATGCACGGAGAACAGAAGGTTCCATTCGCCACCTTTATGTTTTCGTGGCGAGGCGGACTCTTGGTGGGAGTCTGTGAAGTGTACCCATCCACCACTTTTCAAAGATGTCTTGGGAGACGCGTTCAGAAACTATTTAATGACAAATACTTTCACGAAAGTGTTCATCATATGAAGGAAGCGGAGTTCATCGATTAGAGCAAAACAACATGGCGGTGTCTCAAGATGAGGCAAAGTTTGCAGAGTTATCCAGGTTTGCACCTCATTTGGTGGAGAATGAGGAACATATGACGCGGATGTTTCTGAGAGGTTTGAAACCCCAGCACGTCAAGATCTCGTTTCTCATAAATTTTCTCTATTCGGATGTTGTAAGCAGGGCTCAATTATTTGAGCGAGATAACGACTACTTGGCCAACCGAGGGACCACAAACGAGGATCATCTAGGAGATGGCGATCAACAAAACAACGATAATCAGCGGAGAAAGAAAAAGACGGACAAAATGGTAACCACTCTTGTGGTAATCATGGCCATGAAAATAGAAGAAATGAGTCGGGAGGAGATTTTAAAAGAGGAGATTTAACAACGACCATGTATGAAGACGACAGCGTCTTGGCAAAGAATCGGTTCTAAGGGAGGAGAACGACCACCCATTATATGCTATAAATGCGGGAAGAGGGACATATCACCAAACCGGCCCCAACGATTCAAGGTATGCTATAATTGTGGAAAGGAAGGACATATCGCTCGAGATCATGCAGTAGCAAAACCTAGTTCAGTGGGGACGGTGAGTCAAAAGATCGTCCCGTAAAAGTCAAAGTCAATCAGCGGTTCTCGGAAGAGCGTTTGTTCAGGATTGGTCATAATGCGAGGAACCCAAAAGAGGTGATCACGGGTAAGCTATTTATAAATTTTTGCGAAGTTTATACCTTACTTGATACCGGGGTGTTACCCATTCATTTATCTCTCCTGCTTATGCTCAATGTTTAAACTTGACTCAGGAGAAATTAGACTTTGACCTATCTGTGGAAACTCCGTTAGGAGAAACTTTCATCACATCCATCGTTTATAAATCTTGTTTGATTCAAGTTGGCACCATCACCTTACCGTTGACCTTATCTCTTTAAAGATACTTGCTTTTGATGTGATTTTAGGGATTGATTGGTTAACTACTCATCATGCCAAAATTGATTGTTTTCGTAAGGTTGTTAGTTTTCATATTCCTAACCAACTGTTATATTTAATTCAAGCAACTAAACCATTAAAATCAATCACCGTCATATCTAATCATAAAGCTATTCGTTTATTGAAAAGCGGATGTCAAGCTTTCTTAGCCCATGTTATGGATTTGAATAAAGACACGCCAAATTTGAATAATATTCCCGTTGTTATTGACTTTCCGACGTATTTCTGAAGAACTTCCGGCTCACCCCGTAACGTGAAGTTGAATTCTTTATTGATCTTGAACCCGGTACAAAGCCCATTTCTAAAACCCCATATCGAATGGCTCCTATTGAACTTCAGGAGTTAAAGGTCCAACTACGTGGAATTGTTGGACATCGGTTTCATTCGTCCAGTACATCTCCCTGGGGTGCTCTGTTTTATTAAGTAAAGAAGAAAGAGCGGGAGTATGCGATTTTGTATTGACTATCGGAATTGAACCATGTCACCATCAAGAATAGGTATCCTCTACCTCGTATTGATGACTTGTTTGACCAATTGCAAGGGCACAATTCTTTTCAAAATCGATCTTCGATTCGGATATCATCATTTGAAGATTAGGCGAGGATATTCCAAAGAGCGCCTTCAAAACTTCGGTATGTGCATTATGAATTCTTAGTCATGTCTTTCGGATCGACTAATGCTCCTCGACTTTCATGGATATGATGAACCGAGTATTTAAGGAATATTTGGATCGCTTTGTTGTTGTCTTTATTGATGACATCCTTATATATTCCAAAAGTCATGAAGATCATGAGCACCATTTGAAGTTGGTACTCAAAGGCTTCGTGAAAACAAACTATATGCCAAATTGAAGAAATGCGAGTTTTGGCTTGAGGAAGTAGCATTCCTTGGGCACGTGGTGTCGAAACATGGAGTATCTGTTGATCCGTGAAGATTGAAGCAATACAAAGTTAGAGCAACCAAGTGGATGGATCAAGAAATCGTAGTTTTTGGGCTTAGTGGTTATTATCGAAGATTCGTGGAAGGGTTTTCTCGAATCGCTACTCCATTAACCCAAATTTAACTTCGGAAGGATACAAAATTCGTTTGGAGCGAAGAATGCGAGAAGAGTTTCCAAGAGCTCAAGAGGAGACTCATTTTAAGACTGTTTCTAACAATACCATCCGGTTCGGATGGATTTGTTATCTCTGATGATGCTTCGTGCAAAGGGTTAGGATGTGTTCTCATGCAACGTGGGAAAGTCATAGCCTTTATGCCTCATGACAACTTAAAGAGTATGAGAGGAATTATCCTACTCATGATCTAGAGTTAGCGGCAATCGTTTGCGCTAAAGATATGGAGGCACTATCTATATGGGGAGAAAGTGGAGATATATTCGGACCATAAAAGCCTTAAATATTTCTTCACTCAAAAAGAACTCAACACGCGGCAATGACGTTGGCTCGAGCCATTGAAAGACTACGACCACACTATTCAATACCATCCCGGAAAAGCGAACGTGGTAGTTGACGCGTTGAGTAGAAGATCATATGCGAACGAAAAGTGCGATGATGTCAAGTATACGACAGAGCCAACTTTAATAGAAAAGTTAAGGTTGCTCAAGCCAGGCCCGGAGCCGATGCGTATGAAGAAGAAATTACAAGAAGGAGCTATTAGGAAGCGAGAATTGATGAAGAAGGAATACTTGAGTCCACTCTAGACTTTGTGTTCCTAACGACTACGATTTGAAGTACAAGATTATGATGGAGGCACACAATACACCATTTGCAATCCATCACGGAAGTACAAAAATGTATTGTGATCTTTGACATACATTTTGGTGGAACAATATGAAGAGAGAGATTGCAAAGTTTATCTCAATGTGTTTAACTTGTCAACGTGTAAAGGCGGAGCATCTAGTACCTAAGGGTCCGTTGCAACCACTTGAGATTCTGAAATGGAAGTGGGAACACATTACCATGGATTTCGTTACGGGTCTTCCTACGGTTTCTCAAGGCATCAATGCTATTTGGGTTATTGTTGATAGATTAACCAAGTCCGCTTCATTTCTTTGCCGATACTGTGAGACTTATTCCTTGAACGCGTCTTGCTAGTATATATGCGTGAATGAGATTGTGAGGTTGCATGGCATGCCTATATCCATAGTTTTGGATCGTGACCCAAGATTCACTTCAAGATTTTGGGTTAGCTTGCAAAAAGCTATGGGCACGGATTTGCGATTTAGTTCGGCATACCATCCTTAAACGGATGGACAATCAGAGAAGACTATTCAAACTCTTGAAGATCTATTAAGACTCTGTGTCTTAGACTTCAAGGGCAGTTGGGATAAGTATTTACCATTGGTGGAATTCTCCTACAACAACAGTTATCAGGCAAGTATAGGTGTGGCTCCATTTGAAGCATTATATGGACAAAAGTGTCGCTCTCCAATATGTTGGGATGAGGTGGGTGAAGCAACATTGTTGGGACCCGAGTTAATACGTATATGACTCACCGAAAAGATCCAAATGATTCGACAACGATACAAAGCGGCACAAGATCGACAAAAGAGTTATGCGGATCTTCATCGAAAGGACGTGGAATTTAGTATAGGGGATCATGTGTTGTTGCGAGTTGCTCCATGGAAGGGAGTTACAAGATTTGGGAAGAGAGGAAAGCTCAATCCACGATTTGTTGGTCCATTTCAAATTCTTGACCGAGTAGGAAATGTAGCCTATAGACTCGCGTTACCTCCGAGTATGTCTAGTGTTCATAATGTGTTTCACATATGTGTACTTCGTAAATATGTGAAAGACCCGAATCACGTTATAGAGTTAGAACCGGATGAGATAGCCGAAGACTTAACGTATGAGGAAGTACCTGTCAAGATCTTGGATAGGAAGGAGCATGTCCCTACGCCAAGAAAGGTCATACCACAAGTTAAAGTTTTGTGGAGGAATCATGCTATAGAGGAAATGAACTGGGAATTGGAAACGGAAATGAAAGCGAGGTATCCTCACCTTTTCAAACACCAGTGCATCACGTCAATTTCGAGGACGAAATTTCATAAGGAGGGGAGGTTGTAAGACCCCAACTTATTATTAATGAAATTTAATTTTCTCTATTTATTATTTTTAAATAGTAAGGGTTGATTTGATTAATGTGGATAGTTATGGGTAAAATATGCAAATATTTCAAAATAAGCAAGTGGTTATAAAATATTCATTGTTGTTTGGGAATATTCGTTTGGTCGTGGAATATTCGCATCGTCGGGGAATATTCGTATGACCAAGTATGACCATGTGTGGGCCCCATAACTGAAAGCGATTGGATGAAGAAAACGACAAATATAAGTTGTTTAAAAATAACTGGCAGTAGTTGTTAAGATTATCATTGTTAAAATACTCGGTGGTTAAAACACAAGAAGACACCAGTATTGCACCAATTATTTATTCTTACGTAAGAAGGCACTACTCAATAATGGTTACGGTAATTATTGCTGAAAGATTTTATTGATTTAATAATTTGTTTGCGTTTGTGACGCCCCAAAATAGGTATACACAACACCCATTCCGAAGTCGCCAAATACATGGTACAAGAAGCAAACTACAACTTCATTAATACAAATGTCGTGTGAAATACGACAATATAATATTGTCTTCTAGATAATATCCATATGCAAATAAATCCCCATCATAATTATTGATTCATTATTTTACAAAATGGTGAGGACTACTAAACAACTCTCTCTAGAACCTTCATTCCATACCCCGACTAGTACTCGCTACATTCTCGCCTCCCGAGAAGAAAAATGGAACAACAAGGAAAAGGGTGAGCTCAACTAGCCCAAAGAAAGAATATTATGACTAAGATAATATACAACAAATTATCGTTAGTCTTCAACAGGAAAAATCTGATAGAATACAATAGACAACAAGTTTCAGATCAATATTTCGAAATGAAATAATAATTCATAGAAGAGTTACGTAGAGAATGAAATCTACTATAATCTATGAATTTAATAAATTCCATCATCAATATTTTATCCTCGTAACATCAATCAATATACATCTCGAATCAAATATTCATCTTTGCACTTGCACGTGCCAAAGATATTCATCATTGGTCATGTTCATTTAAACACTGCTCATCTTTGCACTACTGTGCCAAAGATATTCTTCAGAAATCATTCATCTTTGCACTATGTGCCAAAGATATTCAATAATATCATCATTTAAGACCGAGGATGATGAAAAATATTTCTTAAAGAAACGAATCCAGTAAAACAAAATGACAAGGATTATGGATTAAGGATTCGTACTTGGTTTTATCCACGCCCAAAAAATACCTCAAAAATAATCATAGTGGTGTAAAATTCAAGAATGATCAAAACATGGATACAATCGAAAGCTAGTATCCGTAATAGATATTTTGGACAAAAGAAGAAATTTTATTTTTTCTGAATGAATAGTGTCAGATACGTGAATAGTGTCAGTATCGTGAATAACGTGAACTCCGACACCAAAAGATAGAAATTCCATAAAAACATTTTCACGCTTCATTAATAGTACTCGTGAATAGTAATTTGTGAATAGAACTTCATGAATAGTAACTCGTGAATAAGAACTCGTGAATAGTAACCCCGACATGAAAAAGTTCCAAATTTGATAAAAACTTCAGATCAACATTTCAAAGATAATGATATTGAAGAAATAATATCATTACAAAAAAATAATATCCCTTACCTCGAAAGATCAAGATTTACTTGTAGAATCGTATAAGGTCAAGGAACTTGCACGCCTAGCAATACTCAAAGTATACTCAAAATACTCACAAGAATACGCTCAAAATATCGAGAGAGAAATAGAGAGAAAACTTCAGGTTTCGTGTGATTTTCAATTCTAACCCAAGACCCTATTTATAGGAAAATGCTAGAACACCAAAGCGTAAAATTTAATATAATATTAATATAATTATACAAATTTTCCTTAGCCCACCTTTTGGTCAAAACACCAGCCACACATGTTAATGATGTCCAAAAAATACAAAAACGTTTTTCTTAACAAAAATAATTTAAACTCCCAAAATCAATTATTTTGAACTTTGAACTTCAATAATTCATAATAAATAGCCCTTTCATCAGAAAAATTGAATCTCATGAGTTTTATAGGAAATTCAATTCTCTACAACTTTGCAGAAGAAAGTTTTTCCAAATTCCAAACAAAAATCGACCGAAATCCACAAACGGGTGATTTTACAAAGCTATAATCAAATTTCTACCAATAATTGTGTCCACCAACACACAAAACATGTGTTAAACATTTAATGCCTCAAAAATACTCTTCCTCCTCATATACTCATATATCCCACATTCATTGTAAAAATATCATAGATTAATATATTATTAAAATAATATATTTAAATGAATTATTTTATCGTAAAAAGATAAAATATTAATTTTCAACAATTGTCATTTAAAAATTTTCTCCATCTATATCCACATAAAATCAATATTTTCCTCATCATATAAATCAATAATTAATTATTCACAAATAATATTACGTAATCACAATATCGACAACTGTGCAGTTTCCTCAGAAAGAGGGGCTTTCCAATAAGAATTTCTTCTTCATCGCCAAGCAATTAGATGACCAAACCTCTCCTTAGATGTAACTTTCTAGACATTGCCAATAATGTTATCTAATAATATTATTCGGATAATATGAATTATTGCTTCGATAATGAAAGATACCGTGTAATGACAATTATCAAACAACAAAGAATATAAAATATCAACGCAAAGAATTATTAACTCAATAAAATAATCGAACAAGAATTATCGTAACCATTATCGAGTAGTGCCTTTCACGTAAGAATCAATAATTGGTGCAATACCGCAAAGCTACTCTTGTTCAACAACGCCGTATTAGTGTGTTTTAACCACCGGTATTCCAACAAGATAATGCAGAATAACTACGCCAAGTTATTTAAAAACAACTTATATTTATCGCTTTCTTCATCCAATCGCTTTCGTTATGGGCCCACACATGGTCGCTACCGTCATTGCATTTAATATTCCCCGACAAAGATTTAATATTCCACGACCAAACTAATATTCCCGACAACAATGAATATTTTATAACCACTTGCTTATTTTGAAATATTTATGTATTTAACCCTTAACTATCCACATTAATCAAATCAACCCTTACTATTTCAAAATAAAGGAAATTCCTTTTATTTAAAATTTTGGTCTTACAACCTCCCTCCTTATGAAATTTCGTCCTCTAAATTGACGACGATACTGTGTTTTGAAAAGGTGAGGATACCTCGCTTTCATTTTCGCTTTCCAATCCCTGTGTCATTTTCTATAAAGCATGATTCCTCCACAAAACTTTAACTTGTGGTATAACCTTTTTGCGCTGTAGGGACATGCTCCTTCCTATCCAAAATCTTGACAGTACCTCCTCACACGTTAAGTCTTCTGGCTATCTCGTCCGGGTTCTAACTCAATAACGTGGTTCGGGTCTTTCACATATTTATTAAGCATGATATGTGAAACACATTATGAACACGAGACATACTCGAGGTAACGCAAGTCTATAGGCTACATTTCCTACTCGGTCAAGAATTTGAAATGGACCGATAAATCGTGGATTGAGCTTTCTCTCTTCCCAAATCTTGTAACTCCCTTCCATGGAGCAACTCGCAACAATACATGATCCCCTACACTAAATTCCACGCCCTTTCGATGAAGATTCGTGATAACTCTTTTGTCGATCTTCAGGCCGCTTGTATACGTTGTCGAATCATTCAGGTCATACGTATTAAACTCGGGTCCCAACAATGTTGCTTCACCCACCTCATCCCAACATATCGAGAACGACATTTTGTCCATATAATGCTTGAATGGAACCATGCCTATATTTGTTTAATAACTATTGTTGTATGAGAATTCCACCAATGGCAAGTACTTATCCCAACTTCCTTTGAAATCTAGGACACGAGTTTTAATATATCTTCAAGAGTTTGAGTAGTCCTTTTCGATTGCCCATCCGTTTGAGGATGGTATGCCAAACTCGAATCGTAAATTCGCGCCCATAGCTTTTCTACAAACTAACCCAAAATCATGAAGTGAATCTTGGGTCACGATCTAAAACTATGGATACTTGGCATGCCATGCAATCTCACAATCTCATTTACGCATATACGAGAAAGACGTTCAAGGAATAAGTCTCTCAGATCGGTGAAGAAATGAGCAGACTTGGTTAATCTATCAACAATAACCCAAATAGCATTGATGCCTTGAGAAACCGCAAGAAGATTAGTAATGAAATTCGTGGTAATGTGTTCCACTTCCATTTCAAAATCTCAAGTGGTTGCAACGGACCCTTAGGTACAAGATGCTCCGCCTTTACACGTTAGCAAGTTAAACACATCGAGATAAACTTTGCAATCTCTCTCTTCATATTGTTCCACCAAAATGTATGTCAAGATCACGATACATTTTAGTACTTCCGTGATGGATTGCAAACAATGTGTTGTGTGCCTCCATCATGATTCTATGCTTCAAATCAAAATCATTAGGAATGCAAAGTTCAGAGTTGACTCAAGTATTCCTTCTTCATCAATTCTCGCCCTAATAGCTCCTTCTTGTACTTTCTTCTTCATACGCGATCGCCTCCGGCCTACGGGTGGCTTGGCAAATTTTAACTTTATTGATTAAAGTCGATTATACTCGTGATATCATCATGGGTACCTAGAGTTTTCATCTCCATCTCTATTATTTGTAAATTATACGAAATAATATCGCACTCGATCGTCAGATACGATCTTCTACTCAACACGCCACCTACCACGCTCGCTTTTCCAAGATGGTATGGTTAGAATATGTGCCGAAATGAGTCGCTTCTCTTGAGCTCTTGGAAAATCTTCGCATTCCTCGCCCATACTTAATTTTGTATCTCTCGAGTCGCCTAAGTTAATCGGAATAGCGATTCGAGAATATCCTTCAACGAATCTCCGATAATAACCAACTAAGCTTCTAGAAAGCTACGTATTTCGACATCGACTTAGGTTGCTCTCAACCGTGACTCATATCCCAATCTTGGATAAGACGTCACAATGACACCTATCGCTTTACTATCGCATCTAATATGACGCCCCCTACAGAGAGTTCGGCTTAGGTGAATTCCACAAAGGAAGTCACAAAATAAAGGCTCAGGTACCAAATTCTATAGTTGAATTTTTAACTCCTGAAGTTCAATAGGAGCCATTCGATATGAGATTTTAGAAATGAGTTTTGTACCGGGTTCAAAGTCGATACAAAATTTAATATCAGGCTTTGGGAGTAAGCCAAGAAATTCTTCAGGAAATACGCCAAGAAAAATCAATAACAACAGGAATATTATTCAAATTTGACGTGTCTTTATTCAAATCCATAACATGGACTAAGAAAACTTGACATCCGTAATAAACGAATGACTTCATGGCTTGATATGAAAATGTTTGACTACAATGGTTTGATTGCTTGAATTGAATAACAAAGTTGCTTAGGAATATGAAAACTAACAACCTTACAAAAGCAATCAATTTGGCATGATGAGTAGTTAACCTTAAAATCACATCAAAAGCAAATATCTCTATAGAAATAAGGTTAATGTGTAATGTGATAGTGCCAACTTGAATCAAGCAAGATTTTTAAACAACGGATGTAATGAAAGTTTCTCCTAATGGAGTCTCCACAGATAGGTCAAAGTTTAATTTCTCCGTAGTCAAGTTCAAACGCTGAGCGCAAGTAAGAGAGATAAAAGAATGGGTAGAACCAATATCTAGTAAGGTATATACTTCGCAAGAATTTATAATTGACTAACCCGTGCTAACTTCGTCGTTCCTTGCATTTTGACCGGCCATGACAAACGCTCTTCCCAAATCGCTGACTTTGACTTTTCTCGGGATCTTTTGAGTCACCGTCCCCAATTGAACTAGGTTTCGCCACATACATAATCTCGAGCGATATGTCCTTCCTTTCCATAACTATATAGCATACCTTAAATGCTGTGCAGGGGTTCAATGATATGTCCTCTTTCCCAAGATTTGTAACATACGACCGGTGGTCGTTCTCCTCCCTAAAACTAGTTGCTATATAGCGCCGACGTCTTCACATGGTCGTTGTTGAATCTCCTCTTTTTAAAATCTCCTCCCGACTCGCTTCTTCTATTTTCATGGGCCACGATTACCACCAGAGTGGTTACCGCCTTTGTCTCAGATTCTTCTTTCTCCGCCGGGTTATCGTTATTCGATGATCGCTATCTTCTAGATGATCCTCGGTTATGGTCCCTCGGTTGAACGTATTTCGTTATCTCTTCTAACAACCGAGCCCCGCTGACAACATCCGAATAGAGAGAAAATTTATGAGAAATGAGATATCGACGATGTCGGGTTTCAAACCTCTCGTAAACATCCGCGGCATAACGCTCCTCATTCTCCACCAAATGAGGTGCAAACTCGATAACTCCATGAACTTCGCCTTCGCATCGGGACACCGCCATGTTATTCTCGCTTCTAGTCTAATAAACTCCACTTCCTTCATACGATTTAATACTTTCGTGGAAGTACTTGTCATTGAACTGCTTTTCAAACGCTCCCACGACATCGCCGAAAGTGCAAATGGATGGGTACGCTTCATGATTCCCACCAAAGAATCGCTTCGCCACGGAACATAAAGGTGGCGAATGGAACTTTCTGTTCTCTCCGCATCCCAAGACATCGAATATCTTGGTAATTTGTTTGACCCACGCCTCCGCCTTTAATCGGATCCCGCTTTCCCAGACTCGTGGTCCCAACTTTGAACAACTTGGTTGTGACCACCGTGAATTGCTATCATTTCTCTCAGATTTTGAACACGAAGTCTCCTCGCCCGATTTTGCATGAATCGCAAAAAGCTTCTAAACATCCCTCGCTCATCATCTCGCTTCAAATGGTGTTGTTCACAGGAGGAACATTGCCACTGTCTGTTGCACGCTTCTCCTCGCTGGTGAGTACAGCATCTCCACGGCCTCATTTACTCCAATCGTTAATATTCTCAACGACATTCTCAAACATCGGCATAAAATAAGGGTTAATTAAGGAAATCAATATATCACATAATATCCCTATATATCGACCAACTAACAAATAAGCTTAGTAGGACACACTAAATAAGGATTTACTGCCTCCCTCCTAGTTCTATTCCCCGATCTCCGCCAGAGATCATATCCCTAAGCTCGATATTAACCGTGACGCCCCAAAATAGGTATACACAACACCCATTCGAGTCGCCAAATACATGGTACAAGAAACTAAACTACAACTTCACAATAATACAAATGTCGTGTGAAATACGACAATATAATATTATCTTCTAGATAATATCCATACGCAAATAAATCCTCATCATAATTATTGATTCATTATTTTACAAAATGGTGAGGACTACTAAACAACTCTCTCTAGAACCTTCATTCCATACCCCGACTAAGACTCGCTACATTCTCGCCTCCCGAGAAGAAAAATGGAACAACAAGGAAAAGGGTGAGCTCAACTAGCCCAAAAAGAATATTATGACTAAGATAATATACAACAAATTATCGTTAGTCTTCAACAGGAAAATCTGATAGAATACAATAGACAACAAGTTTCAGATCAATATTCGTAATGAAATAATAATTCATGTAAGAGTTACGTAGAGAATGAAATCTACTATAATCTATGAATTTAATAAACCATCATCAATATTTTATCCTCGTAACATCAATCAATATACATCCGAATCAAATATTCATCTTTGCACTACAGCCAAAGATATTCATCATTGGTCATGTTCATTTAAACACTGCTCATCTTTGCACTACAGCCAATGTGCCAAAAGATATTCTTCAGAAATCATTCACAGCCAAAGATATTCTTGAAATCATTCATCTGCAGACTACAGCCAAAGATATTCAATAATATCATCATTTAAGACCGAGGATGATGAAAAATATTTTTAAAGAAACGAATCCAAAAGAAACAAAATGACAAGGATTATGGATTAAGGATTCGTGATTTTGGGTTTTATCCACGCCCAAAAATACCTCAAAATAATCATAGTGGTGTAAAATTCAAGAATGATCAAAACATGGATACAATCGAAAGCTAGTATCCGTAATAGATATTTTGGACAAAAGAAGAAATTTTATTTTTCTATGAATAGTGCCAGATACGTGAATAGTGTCAGATATCGTGAATAGTGCCGAGATACGTGAATAGTAAATCCCGACACCAAAAGATAGAAATTCCACAAAAACATTTTCACGCTTCATAAATAGTACTCGTGAATAGTAATTTGTGAATAAGAACTCGCTGAATAGTAACTCGTGAATAGTAACTCGTGAATAGTAACCCGACATGAAAAAGTTCCAAATTTGATAAAACTTCAGATCAACATTTCAAAGATAATGATATTGAAGAAATAATATCATTACAAAAAAATAATATCCCTTACCTCGAAAGATCAAGATTTTTAACTAGAATACCGTATAAGGTCAAGGAACTTGCACCGCCTAGCAATACTCAAAGTATACTCAAAATACTCACAAGAATACGCCAAAATATCGAGAGAAATAGAGAAAACTTCAGTTTCGGTGTGATTTTCAATTCTAACCCAAGACCCTATTTATAGAAAATGCTAGAACACCAAAGCGTAAAATTTAATATAATATTAATATAATTATACAAATTTTCCTTAGCCCACCTTTTGGTCAAAACACCAGCCACACATGTTAATGATGTCCAAAAAAATACAAAAACGTTTTTCTTAACCAAAAATAATTTAAACTCCCAAAAATCAATTATTTTGAGCTTTCGAACTTCAATAATTCATAATAAATAGCCCTTTCATCAGAAAATTCGAATCTCATGAGTTTTTATAGGAAATTCAATTTCTACAACTTTGCAGAAGAAAGTTTTTCCAAATTCCAAACAAAATCGACCGAAATTCACAAACGGGTGATTTTACAAAGTTATAATCAAATTTCTATTAATAATTGTGTCCACCAACACACAAAACATGTGTTAAACATTTAATGCCACAAAAATACTCTTCCTCCTCATATACTCATATATCCCACATTCATTGTAAAATATCACCGTTAATATATTATTAAAATAATATATTTAAATGAATTATTTTATCGTAAAAAGATAAAATATTAATTTTCAACAATTGTCATTTTAAAAATTTTCTCCATCTATATCCACATAAAATCAATATTTTCCTCATCATATAAATCAATAATTAATTATTCACAAATAATATTACGTAATCACAATATTGACAACCGTGCAGCCTCAGAAAGGGGCTTTCCAATAAGAATTTTTCTTCATCATGCCGCAATTAGATGACTCAAACCTCTCCTTAGATGTAACTTTCTAGACATTGCCAATAATGTTATCTAATAATATTATTCAGATAATATGAATTATTGCTTCGATAATGAAAGATAACGCGTAATGACAATTATCAAACAACAAAGAATATAAAATATCAACGCAAAGAATTATTAACTCAATAAAATAATCGAACAAGAATTATCGTAACCATTATTGAAAAAAGTGCCTTCACGTAAGAATCAATAATTGGTGCAATACCGCAGTGCTATCGCTCAACAACGCCAGATTAGTGTGTTTTAAACCACCGGTATTCCAACAAGATTAATCAGAATAACTACGCCAAGTTATTTAAAAACAACTTATATTTATCGCTTTCATCCAATCGCTCGTTATGGGCCCACACATGGTCGCTACGTCAGCATTTAATATTCCCCGACAAAGATTTAATATTCCACTGCACCAAACGAATATTCCCCCACAACAATGAATATTTTATAACCACTTGCTTATTTTGAAATATTTCATGATTTAACCCTTAACTATCCACATTAATCAAATCAACCTTACTATTTCAAAATAAAGGAAATTCCTTTTATTTAAAAATTTTGGTCTTACAACCTCCCCTCCTTATGAAATTTCGCCCTGAAATTGACGACGCATTCGGTGTTTTGAAAAGGTGAGGATACCTCGCTTTCATTTTCGTTTCCAATTCCTGTGTCATTTCCTCTATAGCATGATTCCTCCACAAAACTTTAACTTGTGGTATAACCTTCATGGCAGTAGGACATGCTCCTTCCTATCCAAAATCTTGACAGTACCTCCTCACACGTTAAGTCTTCTGGCTATCTCGTCCTGGATTTCTAACTCAATAACGTGGTTCGGGTCTTTCACATATTTACTAAGTATGATATGTGAAACACATTATGAACACGAGACATACTTTGAGGTAACGCAAGTCTATAGGCTACATTTCCTACTCGGTCAAGAATTTGAAATGGACCGATAAATCGTGGATCGAGCTTTCCTCTCTTCCCAAATCTTGTAACTCCCTTCCATGGAGCAACTCGCAACAATACATGATCCCCTACACTAAATTCCACGCCCTTTCGATGAAGATTCGTGATAACTCTTTTTTGTCGATCTTGTGCCGTTTTGTATACGTTGTCGAATCATCAGTCATACGTATTTCAACTCGGGTCCCAAACAATGTTGCTTCACCCACCTCATCCCAACATATCGAGAACGACATTTTGTCCATATAATGCTTCAATGGAACCATGCCTATATTTGTTTAATAACTATTGTTGTATGAGAATTCCACCAATGGCAAGTACTTATCCCAACTTCCTTTGAAATCTAGGACACGAGTTTTAATATATCTTCAAGAGTTTGAGTAGTCCTTTTCGATTGCCCATCCGTTTGAGGATGGTATGCCAAACGAATCAGAAATTGCGCCCATAGCTTTTTTCTACAAACTAACCCAAAATCATGAAGTGAATCTTGGGTCACGATCTAAAACTATGGATATCGGCATGCCATGCAATCTCACAATCTCATTTACGTACATACGAGAAAGACGTTCAAGGAATAAGTCTCTCAGACGGCAGAAGAAATGAGCAGACTTGGTTAATCTATCAACAATAACCCAAATAGCATTGATGCCTTGAGAAACCCAAGAAGATTAGTAATGAAATTCTGTGGTAATGTGTTCCCACTTCCATTTCAAAATCTCAAGTGGTTGCAACGGACCCTTAGGTACAAGATGCTCCGCTTTACACGCCGGGCAAGTTAAACACATCGAGATAAACTTTGCAATCTCTCTCTTCATATTGTTCCACCAAAATGTATGTCAAGATCACGATACATTTTAGTACTTTCCAGATGGATTGCAAACAATGTGTTGTGTGCCTCCATCATGATTCTATGCTTCAAATCAAAATCATTAGGAATGCAAAGTCCGGAGTTGACTCAAGTATTCCTTCTTCATCAATTCTCGCCCCTAATAGCTCCTTCTTGTACTTTCTTCTTCATACGCATCACCCCGTGCTCTATGGTTTCGAGGCGACTTTTAACTTTATTGATTAAAGTCGATTATACTCAGATATCATCACGGGTACCTAGAGTTTTCATCTCCATCTCTATTATTTGTAAATTATACGAAATAATATCGTACTCAGATTTCAGTATACGATCTTCTACTCAACACGCCACTACCACGCTCGCTTTTCCAAGATGGTATGGTTAGTAATATGTGCCAAATGAGTCGCTCTTGAGCTCTTGGAAAATCTTCTCGCATTCCTCGCCTCCATATTTAATTTTGTATCTCTACGAGTCACTAAGTTAACGGAATAGCGATTCGAGAATATCCTTCAACGAATCTCCGATAATAACCAACTAAGCCTAGAAAGCTACGTATTTCGACATCGACTTAGGTTGCTCTCAATCGCGACTCATATCCCAATCTTGGATAAGACGTCACAATGACACCTATCGCTTTACTATCGCATCTAATACGACGCCCCTACAGAGAGTTCGCTTAGTGAATTCCACAAAGGAAGTCACAAAATAAAGGCTCGTACCAAATTTATAGTTGAATTTTTAACTCCTCAAGTTCAATAGAGCCATTCGATATGAGATTTTAGAAATGAGTTTTGTACCGGGTTCAAAGTCGATACAAAATTTAATATCAAAGCTTGGGAGTAAGCCAAGAAATTCTTCAGAAATACGCCAAGAAAAATCAATAACAACAGAATATTATTCAAATTTGACGTGTCTTTATTCAAATCCATAACATGGACTAAGAAAACTTGACATCCGTAATAAACGAATGACTTCATGGCTTGATATGAAAATGTTTGACTACAATGGTTTGATTGCTTGAATTCAATAACAAAGTTGCTTAGGAATATGAAAACTAACAACCTTACAAAAGCAATCAATTTGGCATGATGAGTAGTTAACCTTAAAATCACATCAAAAGCAAATATCTCTATAGAAATAAGGTTAATGTGTAATGTGATAGTGCCAACTTGAATCAAGCAAGATTTTTAAACAACGGATGTAATGAAAGTTTCTCCTAATGGAGTCTCCACAGATAGTCAAAGTTTAATTTCTCCGTAGTCAAGTTCAAACGCTGAGCGCAAAGTAAGAGAGATAAAAGAATGGGTAGAACCAATATCTAGTAAGGTATATACTTCGCAAGAATTTATAATTGACTAACCTGTGCTAACTTCGTCGGGTTCCTTGCATTTTGAATTGGCCATGACAAACGCCTTCCCAAATCGCTGACTTTGACTTTTTCTCGGGATGATCTTTTGAGTCACCGTCCCCATCGAACTCAGGTTTCGCCATCGCATAATCTCGAAAGCAATATGTCCTTCCTTTCCACAACTATAGCATACCTTAAACTGTTGTCAGGGCGCTTCAATGATATGTCCCCTCTTCCCAAGATTTGTAACATACGACCAAATGGTCGTTTCTCCTCCCTTAAAACTAGTTGCTATAGGCGCCGACGCCTTCACATGGTCGTTGTTGAATCTCTCTTTAAAATCTCCTCCCGACTCGCTTCTTCTATTTTCATGGCTACCATTACTACCGAGTGGTTACCGCCTTAATCAGATTCTTCTTTCTCCCACTGGTTATCGTTATTCGATGATCGCTATCTTCTAGATGATCCTCGGTTATGGTCCCTCTGTTGAACGTATTCTCGTTATCTCGCCTAACAATCGAGCCTCGCTGACAACATCATCGAATAGAGAGAAAATTTATGAGAAATGAGATATCGACGATGTCGGGTTTCAAACCTCTCGTAAACATCCGCATATACGCTCCTCATTCTCCACCAAATGAGGTGCAACTCGATAACTCCGCTGAACTTCGCCAGACATCGGGACACCGCCATGTTATTTCGCTTCTAGTCTAATAAACTCCACTTCCTTCATATGATTTAATACTTTCGTGGAAGTACTTGTTATTGAACTGCTTCAAACGCTCCCACGACACGCCGAAAGCGAAAAATGGATGGGTACGCTTCATGATTCCCACCAAGAATCCGCCGCCGCCACGGAACATAAAGGTGGCGAATGGAACTTTCTGTTTCTCCGCATCCCAAGACATCGAATATCTTGGTAATTTGTTTGACCCACGCCTCCGCCTTTAATCGGATCCCGCTTTCTGTAACTCGTGGTCCCAACTCTGAACAAGCGACTTGTTGTGTGACCACTCGTGAATTGCTATCATTTCTCCTCAGATTTTGAACACGAAGTCTCCTCATCTCGATTTTGCATGAACTCGCAAAAAAGCTTCTAAACATCCCCTCGCTCATCATCTCGCTCAGCGGTGGTGTTGTTTCAGGAGGAACATTGCCACCACAGACGTTTCTCCTCGTGGGTGAGTACAGCATCTCCACGGCCTCATTTACTCCATCGTTAATATTCTCACGACATTCTCAAACATCGCATAAAATAAGGGTTAATTAAGGAAATCAATATATCACATAATATCCCTATATATCTAACCAACTAACAAATAAGCTTAGGTAGACACACTAACAAGGATTTACTCTGCCTCTCCCTCCTAGTTCTATTCCCCGATCTCCGCCAGAGATCATATCCCTAAGCTCGATATTAACTGTGACGCCCCAAAATAGGTATACACAACACCCATTCTGAGTCGCCAAATACATGGTACAGAAACAACTACAACTTTAATAATACAAATGTCGTGTGAAATACGACAATATAATATTGTCTTCTAGACAATATCCATACGCAAATAAATCCCCATCATAATTATTGATTCATTATTTTACAAAAATGGTGAGGACTACTAAACAACTCTCTCTAGAACCTTCATTCCATACCCCGACTAAGACTCGCTACATTCTCGCCTCCCGAGAGAAAAAATGGAACAACAAGGAAAAGGGTGAGCTCAACTAGCCCAAAGAAGAATATTATGACTAAGATAATATACAACAAATTATCGTTAGTCTTCAACAGGAAAAAACTGATAGAATACAATAGACAACAAGTTTCAGATCAATATTCGCAATGAAATAATAATTCATGTAAGAGTTACGTAGAGAATGAAATCTCTACTATAATCTATGAATTTATATTTTATCCATCATCAATATTTTATCCCCGTCAACAACATCAATCAAAATACACATCCGAATCAAATATTCATCTTTGCTCATCTTGCACTACGTGCCAAAGATATTCATCGATACCGTCATGTTCATTTAAACACCTGCTCATCTTTGCACTACTGTGCCAAAGATATTCTTCAGAAATCATTCATCTTTGCACTACAGCCAAAGATATTCAATAATATCATCATTTAAGATCGAGGATGATGAAAATATTTTTAAAGAAACGAATCCAAAGAAACAAAATGACAAGGATTATGGATTAAGGATTCAGACTTGGTTTTATCCACGCCCAAAAATACCTAAAAAATAATCATAGTGGTGTAAAATTCAAGAATGATCAAAACATGGATACAATCGAAGCTAGTATCCGTAATAGATATTTTGGACAAAAAGAAGAAATTTATTTTTCTATGAATAGTGTCAGATACGTGAATAGTGTCAGATATACGTGAATAAGGTCGTATACGTGAATAGTAACTCGACACCAAAAGATAGAAATTCCACAAAAACATTTTCACGCTTCATATGAATAGTACTCGTGAATAGTAATTTGTGAATAAGAACTCATGAATAGTAACTCGTGAATAGTAACTCGTGAATAGTAACCCCGATATGAAAAAGTTCCAAATTTGATAAAACTTCAGATCAACATTTCAAAGATAATGATATTGAAGAAATAATATCATTACAAAAAAATAATATCTCTTACCTCGAAAGATCAAGATTTCTACTAGAATAGGTGTATAAGGTCAAGGAACTTGCACCGCCTAGCAATACTCAAAGTATACTCAAAATACTCAAGAATACGCTCAAAATATCGAGAGAGAAATAGAGAAAACTTCAGTTTTCGGTGTGATTTTCAATTCTAACCCAAGACCCTATTTATAGAAAATGCTTAGAACACCAAAAAGTAAAATTTAATATAATATTAATATAATTATACAAATTTTCTTAGCCCACCTTTTGGTCAAAACACCAGCCACACATGTTAATGATGTCCAAAAAAAATACAAAAACGTTTTTCTTAACAAAAATAATTTAAACTCCCAAAAATCAATTATTTTGAGCTTTAACTTCAATAATTCATAATAAATAGCCCTTTCATCAGAAAAAAATTCGAATCTCGCGAGTTTTATAGGAAATTCAATTCTCTACAACTTTGCAGAAGAAAGTTTTTCCAAATTCCAAACAAAAATCGACCAAATCCACAAACGGGTGATTTTATGTGCTATAATCAAATTTCTATTAATAATTGTGTCCACCAACACACAAAACATGTGTTAAACATTTAATGCCTCAAAATACTCTTCCTCCTCATATACTCATATATCCCACATTCATTGTAAAAATATCACCGCTAATATATTATTAAAATAATATATTTAAATGAATTATTTTATCGTAAAAAGATAAAATATTAATTTTCAACAATTGTCATTTTAAAAATTTTCTCCATCTATATCCACATAAAATCAATATTTTCCTCATCATATAAATCAATAATTAATTATTCACAAATAATATTATGTAATCACAATATTGACAACTGTGCAGGTTCCTCAGAAAGAGGGGCTTTCAATAAGAATTTCTTCATCGGGCGCCGCAATTAGACGTAGACCAAACCTCTCCTTAGATGTAACTTTCTAGACATTGCCAATAATGTTATCTAATAATATTATTCAGATAATATGAATTATTGCTTCGATAATGAAAGATATTGTGTAATGACAATTATCAAACAACAAAGAATATAAAATATCAACGCAAAGAATTATTAACTCAATAAAATATCGAATAAAGAATTATCGTAACCATTATCGAGTAGTGGCTTCTTCACGTAAGAATCAATAATTGGTGCAATACTGCGTGCTACCGCTCAACAACGCAGATTAGTGTGTTTTAACCACCGGTATTCCAACAAAGATAATCAGAATAACTACGCCTGCGTTATTTAAAAATAACTTATATTTATCGCTTTTCCTCATCCAATCGCTCAGTTATGGGGCCCATACACGGTACATGGCATACTCGTCGCATTTAATATTCCCCACAAAGATTTAATATTCCACAACCAAACGAATATTCCCACAACAACAATGAATATTTTATAACCACTTGCTTATTTTGAAATATTTCATGATTTAACCCTTAACTATCCACATTAATCAAATCAACCCTTACTATTTCAAAATAAAGGAAATTCCTTTTACTTTAAAAATTTTGGGTCTTACAAAGGTTGATATTTTATATTGTCGTTGTTTCAATAATTGTCATTACACAAGATTTTTCATTATCAAGCAATAATTCATATTATCCGAATAATATTATTAGATAACATTATTGGCAATGTCTAGAAAGTTCGTCTAAGGAGAGGTTTGGTCACCTAATCGCGCCTCCAAAGAAGGAGAAATTTTATCTGAAAGCCCCTCTTTCCTGAACCGCCTGGTCACAATATTGTGATTCTGTAATATTATTTGTGAATAAATAATTATTGATTCATATGATGAGGAAAATATTGATTTTATGTGGATATAGATGGAGAAAATTTTAATGTGACAATTGTTGAAAATTGAAATTTTATCTTTTTTGATAAAATAATTATTTAAATATATTATTATATTTTAATAATATAATAATGGTGATATTTTTACAACGAATGTGGGATATATGAGTATATGAGGAGGAAGAGTATTTTTGTTGCAATAAATGTTTAAAACATGTTAAATATGTCATGGACCCCATTTATCGATCGAAATTTGATTATAGCTTGTAAAATCTCCCGCTTGTGAATTTTGGCCAATTTCTGCTTGGAATTTGGAAAAACTTTCTTCTCAAAGTTGTAGAGAATTGAATTTCCTATAAAACATGCGAGATTCAATTTTCCGATAAAGGCTATTTATTATGAATTATTGAAGTTCAAGTTCAAATAATTGATTTTGGAAGTTTAAAATATTTTAAATTGGAAAACGTTTTTATTACTTTTTCTAGAAGGTGAGCATGTGGGAAATGCTAGGAGCTGAATTCTAAGAGGCGTAGGAAATTTTATTATAAATAATAATATTATATTAAATTTTATGTTTTGGTGTTCTAAGCATTTTCCTATAAATAGGGTGCTTAGGTTAGAATTGAAAATCACACCAGAAATTGAAGTTTTCTCTCTCTATATTATCAAGCGTATTCTTGTGAGTATTTTGAGTATATTTTAAGTATTGCTATACGGTGCAAGTTCAAGTCATAGCCTATATCCGGTGTTTCAGCTAGAAATACTGATCTTTCGAGGTAAGGGATATTATTATTTGTCGTAATGATATTATTTCTTCAATATCATTATCTTTGAAATATTGATCCAAGTTTTTATCAAATTTGGAACTTTTGGTGTCTGAGTTACTATTCACGATATACTAAGACTATTCACGTGATACTGGTGATTATTCATTTAATACTAAGACTATTCATCTAAAAATGAAAATTTTCCTTTTCGTCTAAAATATCTATTATGGATACTAGCTTTGATTGTATCCATGTTTTGATCATTCTTGAATTTTACACCACTATGATTATTTTTGAGGTATTTTGGACATGGATAAAACATAGTATTTAATCCTTAATCCTTAATCCTTGTCATTTTGTTTCAATTGGATTCGTTTCTTTTAAAATATTTTCATCATCCTCGCCTTAAATGATGATATTATTGAATATCTTTGGCCCGTAGTGCAAAGATGAATGATTTCGATGAATATCTTTGGCCCGTAGTGCAAAGATGAGCAGTGTTTAGATGAACATGACTAATCGATGAATATCTTTGCATGAAGCAAAGATGAATATTTGATTCTGTATGTATATCGATTGATGTTACAGGATAAAAGATAGACGATAAACTTTTAAATTCATACATAGTAAGATAGTAGTTTGCATTCTCTACTTAAATCTTCTAATGAATTATTATTTCATTGCGAATATTGATTTAAAACTTGTAGTCTATTGTATTCTATTAGATTTTCCCTGTCAAGACTAATGATAATTTGTTGTATATTATCATAGTCATAATATTCTTTATTGGGCTAGTTGAGCTCACCCTTTTCCTTTTTGTTCCATTTTTCTTCTCGTGAGGCGAGAATATAAATAAGTACTAGCTCTCAAAAAGGAATGAAGGTTCTAGAGAGAGTTGTTTAGTAGTCCTCACCATTTTGTAAAATAATGTATCAATAAATGTGATGAGGATTTATTTGAGTATAGATATTGTCTAGAAGATAATATTTGTATTCAAACTCACAGTTTTTATTGTTGTAATAATAAAGTTGTAGTTATTTCGTACCATGTATTGACAACTCAAAATGGGTGATGTATACCTATTTTGGGGGCATCACATCAACAACTATAGACCACCGTTCTATTCCCTTGTTATCCCCGTTCGACCCAACTACACTCTTATTACCTAGAAGGAATTGTGAAGCAAAAGGGTGAGCACAAATAGCCCAGTAAATAATATCATGACTAAAGATATATAATTAAATTATCAATAGCCTTCGTCAATAATAAATAAGAGATTTAGAACATATGGTAGATGAAAAAACTTTTCAACCATAGTCGCAGCGGAACGAGCAATCCATTAGAAGAGTCAAATAGACCATAAAGTCTATTATCTTCTTCATGTTAAAAGTCCACCAACAATATTTTATCCCTGTAACATCAATTAACAGTTCCTGTCCACAATCATGTGAATAACTCATAATCATAATTGTAGTTCTAAATTCCTCTTCTCATCCAGGACGAAGATAATTTTCATCACATGTCTTTACCTGAAACATCAAAGATCATGGTTATACCAAATAATAATTCCTGTTCATAATCATACTAATAAATTCATCTTTGCACTACGGGCCAAAGATATTCATCAACAAGTCATTTTTGCACTATGGGCCAAAGATATTCAAAAACAGGTCATCTTTGTACTACATGCCAAAGATATTCAACAACAAATCATTTTTGAACTACAGGCCAAAGATATTTAACAACAGGTCATCTTTGCACTACATGCCAAAGATATTCAACAACTGGTCATTTTTGCACTTACAGGACAAAGATATTCAATCAACAGTTCTTCTTTACACTACAGGCCAAAGGCATACAACTGTAAAACCAATAAACAACAGTCCATCTATGCACTACGGGCCAAAGATGACTTTCATCACAATATAAGCATGAGGATCAGGACAAGGATATAAAGAATCAATCACATGAGATAAATGATAAATTTTAAAGATTTTAACAATTTAATTTATCCAGAATTTAATAATATCCAAATCTTCAACATGATATTGCTTTGTGGAGTAAAATTCAGGAATAATATTATATCAAAAATGATTTAAACAGAAAATAATATTTCAACAAAGATAATAACATTATTCATTATATTATAAACTCCATTTAATATTATTCATTATATAAAAACATTAAATTCATTTACTAATATTATTAATCATTAACTAATATTTTAAATCAATGATTTCATAACACCTTAATCCAAATATTATAAATCACTTAATAATCTCATAATCTAATAGTATTAATATTACAACAATATTTTAATCATTTCTTAAACTTATAAATAATTTATTTTAATTGTTCACACTTTACTAATTAATGCATTTAATCATCCTAAAATGCCAAACTCATAAGATTTCATCACCAATAACCAAAACCCTCATAAAAAATGAAATATATCTTATATAGGATTCTCAAGCCATAAAATCCTATTTTTCAATTTTCTTACTTCACATAACATATTTAATTCATTTACTCATAACTAGTCCATTTCCATGAAAAATACCAAATCAGTCCCAGAATTTTTTTTCTTCTAGAATTTAGCAGAATATAGTTCCATATTGAACATATATTTTTCTTGAAATTTTTAAAATTCATTTACTATTTTTCATATAGCCTAAACTCCGGAATATTTAGACATTTATCATAAACTGTACTTTAGTCCAAAAATTCCGAAATTTACAAAGTATACTGCTGTTATATACATGTACTCCCAATAAAATTTTTATCAATTTTGGAGTTAACCACAAGGAGTTATAAGGGTTTACTTTTAAAATAGTCTTTTTTCCATAAAATTCATAACTTCTAATCTATACATCCAAAAATTGCCATTTTTGGACACAATCTAGAAAACTCATTAGATTATCATTTCAATTTTTTCTAGAATTTTTAAGGGTTGGAAAAATTACAAAACTGAAAAACATAATAACCCTTACAATCCCTCACCTCAAAAAAGCAAAGATTTTGATTTGGAATATCGGATGTAAAACCGAAGGAAACTTGCACTGAATCGCAACTCTCAAAGTATTTAAATACTCACAAAAATACGCTCGATAATATAGAGAGAAAAACTTATGTTTCTGGTGTGATTTTCAATTCTAACTAAGCACCCTAATTATAGGAAAATGCTAGAACGCCAAAGAAGACTAAATTAATAAAATATTAATAAAAAGTTTTCTACGCACACTTCTTAGAAAAAATTTTAGCCACCACAAGTGGGTCCCACCAAAGATCAGCCATCTTCCCTAACAACCAAAAGCGAGTCCCACCTTCTAGAAATCTCCACCAAAAATTATTTATAAAAATAATTTCCAAATCAGTCACCTCTTAAAATTCATAATAAATCATACGTTAATTTTTAACGGTTCAAAATTTGTGGACATATACTCATCTTATATATCTATAACATATCCAAAATCACAACAATCCAACGGTCGGATTAAAAATTATAACTCACGCAATATATCTCAAGAACACTGATTTTTCAGATTATGAGTCCTTCGGACCAGTTTCATTCAAACAGTCACCACAAAAAATTCACAATGAATTTTTGGGTGATTCTAATTTCTACGGTTCGCTTACTTCCAGGGCTTTCTTTTGATATATGGCTCATCTCCTAGCTCATTATACACAAAGGGTTATGGATTTTACAAAATCAAGTAATAAACTAATTTTTCTGAAAATCCCATATTTTGTTCTTCTTTTGATTTCTAGATATCTTTCATTTGATTCATCCACCGTGAATTTAGTGTAAAAATATCACCATTATTATATTATTATATTATCACATTCTACATTTATAATGTAATATAATAATATATTTGAATGAATTTATTTTATCAGAAAAGACAAAATATCAATTTTCAACAATTATCACTTTTCTAAGAATTCCTCCATTCTGACAAAATATAAAACACCTCAGCATTAATTCATCATTTATATCCACATAAAATAAATATTTTGTAAGACCCCAAATAATTAATAAATAAAATTTATTTTCCTCTATTATTTTTTTTAATTAGTAAGGGTTGATTTGATTAATGTGGTTAGTTATGGGTAAAATCTTGTAAATATTTTAAATAAGGTGGTTATAAAATATTTATTTTTGTCGGGGAATATTCGTTTGGTCGTGGAATATTCTTACTGTCGGGGAATATTCGTACGACGGCGCAGCCTTGTGTGGGTCCCATAACGGAAAGCGATTGGATGAAGAAAACGACAAATATAAGTTATTTAAAAAAATAGCAGGCAGTAGTTATTATCAGTATATCTTTGTTAAAATACTAAATTGGTTAAACACAAGGTAGCACAGTATTGCACCAATTATTGATTCTTACGTGAAGAAGGCACTACTCAATAATGGTTACGAATGAATTATTCGCTCAAGATTTTATTTTATTGGTTTAATAATTGTTGCGTTGATATTTTATATTCTTGTTGTTTCAATAATTGTCATTACACAAGATTTTTCATTATCGAAGCAATAATTCATATTATTTGAATAATATTATTAGATAACATTATTGGCAATGTCTAAAAAGTTACATCTAAGGAGAGGTTTGGTCACCTAATGCGCTGGCCAAGAAGGAGAAATTCTTATCGAAAGCCCTCTTTCCTGAACCGCCAGGTTGTCAATATTGTGATTCTTTAATATTATTTGTGAATAATTAATTATTGATTCATATGATGAGGAAAATATTGATTTTATGTGGATATAGATGGAGAAAATTTTAATGTGACAATTGTTGAAAATTAAAATTTTATCTTTTTCGATAAATAATTTATTTAAATATATTATTATATTTTAATAATATAATAATGATGATGTTTTTACGATGAATGTGGGATATATGAGTATATATGGAGGAGGAGTATTTTTGTTACCAAAATATTTAAAGCATGTTTTATGTGTCTGGTGGACCCCATTTCTTGATTGAAATTTGATTATAGCTTGTAAAATCGTCTGTTTGTGGATTTTTGGCCAATTTTCATTTGGAATTTGGAAAAACTTTCTTCCGTAAAGTTGTAGAGAATTGAATTTCTATAAAAATTCGCAAGTCTCAATTTTTTCCGACAAAAGGGCTATTTATTGTGAATTATTGAAGTTCAAGCTCAAATAATTGATTTTGGAAGTTTAAATTATTTTAAATTAGAAAACGCTTTTTCTTCTTACTTTTTCTAAAAGGTGGCATGTGCTTATTGAATGAAATCAGATTTCAAGAGTGGCGAGGAATTTTGATATATATATATATATATATGTTTATATTTTATTAAATTTTACGCTTTGATGTTCTAAGCATTTTCCTATAAATAGGTGCTTAGGTTAGAATTGAAAATTACAATTTAAATCAAGTTTTCTCTCTATATTATCGAGTGTATTCTTGTGAGTATTTTGAGTATATTTTGAGTATTGCTATACTTGCAAGTTCAAGTCATAGCTTTATATCCAGGTGTTTCATTTAGAAGTACCGATCTTTCAAGTAAGTGGATATTTTTTTTTCGTAATGATATTATTTCTTCAATATCATTATGCCAAGTATTGATCCGAACTTTTAATCAAATTTGGAACTTTTAGTGTCTGGGTTACTTATTCACGATACTAAGACTATTCACGATATCTTGACTATTCACGAATACGGCACTATTCATAGAAAAATTAATTTTTTTCGTTTTTCGTCAAAATATCTATTATGGATACTAGCTTTGATTGTATCCATGTTTTGATCATTCTTGAATTTTACACCACTATGATTATTTTGAGGTATTTTTGGACATGGATAAAACAAAGTACGAATCCTTAATCCTTAATCCTTGTCATTTTGTTTCTTTGGATTCGTTTCTTTAAAAATATTTTCATCATCCTCGGTCTTAAATGATGATATTATTGAATATCTTTGGCCCAGAGTGCAAAGATGAATGATTTCGATAAATATCTTTGGCCCGTAGTGCAAAGATGAACAGGTGTTTAGATGAACATGACCAACTGATGAATATCTTTGGCCTGTAGTGCAAAGATGAATATTTGATTCTAGATATATATTGATTGATGTTACAGGGATAAAAGATAGACGATGAACTTTTAAATTCATACATAGAAGATAGTAGTTTGCATTCTCTACTTAACTCTTCTAATGAATTATTATTTCGCTGCGAATATTGATTTAAAACTTGTTGTCTATTGTATTCTATTAGATTTTTCCCTGTTGAAGACTAACGATAATTTGTTGTATATTATCTTAGTCATAATATTCTTTACTGGGCTAGTTGAGCTCACCCTTTTCCTTTTTGTTCCATTTTTTTCTCAGGAGGCGAGAATATAGCGAGTACGAGTTGGGGTATGGAATGAAAGTTCTAGAGAGAGTTGTTTAGTAGTCCTCACTATTTTTGTAAAATAATGTATCAATAAAAGTGATGAGGATTTATTTGAGTATAGATATTGTCTAGAAGATAATATTTGTATTCAAACTCACAGTTTTACTGTTGTAATAATAAAGTTGTAGTTGTTTCTGTACCATGTATTGACAACTTAGAGTGGGTGATGTATACCTATTTTGGGGGCGTCACATATTTCCTTATCATAAAAATCAATAATCAATTATTCACAAATAATATTACAGAATCACAATAATGACAACCAAGTTGTTCCCAGGAAAGAGGGGGCTTTCCGATAAGGATTTCTCCTTACTGACGCGCAATTAGATTGACCTAACCCCTTTCCTCAACAGAACTTTCTACACATTGCCAATAATGTTATTTAATAATATTATTTAAATAATATGAATTATTGATCTGATAATGGAAAATACTGTGCAATGATAATTATTGAAATAAGAATAATATAAAATATCAACGTAGCAATTATTGAACTAATAAAATAAAATATTAAAGCAGTAATTATCGTAATAATTATTGAGTAATGTCTTCTTCACGTAAGAATCAATAATCAAAATATTTGCGTAATACCTGGTATCTGCTCATCGTGCAACCATTCAGTATTATTATATTTTAACCACCGTGTATTCCAACGGTGTTAATTGGTAATAACTACGCCGATTATTTATAAAAACTCAAACTTGTCATTTTCTTCATCCAAGCGGTTATTACATTATAGGGTCCATAAATGGTCATACCGTTATATTTAATATTCACCGACAACAAGAATATTCTACGACCAAACGAATATTCCCCGACAACAATGAGTATTTTATAGTCACTTGCTTATTTTGTTAAAAAAAATTTCATATATCACCCATAACTTTAACTTTTTATCAATTTAACCATTTACTGAATAACAATTGTAAGAAAAATTAAATACTTTTAATTCATAAAATTCGGGGTCTTACAATCTCCCCTCCTTATGAAATTTTATCCCCGAAATTTACGTACCTGGTAATTCGAAGAGATGAGAATACCTTGCTTTCTTTTCCGATTGTATTCTCCCGGTCATCTCCTCTGTATCGTCATTTTCCCATTGCTCATCTGTATTTCAGATATCATTCTAGAATACAGCTTCAAAACAAAGGTTATTTGACATATCATAATTTATCAACTTAAGTAAGAAAATTCAGCTTAGGTAGGACACACTAGCGAAGGGTTTACTCATCTCTCCCCTCCTAGTTCTATTCCCGATCTCCGCCAGAGACTATATCCCTAAGCTCTGATACCAAATTTGACAACCCCAAAATAGGTATACAATACCCCACCCATTTTGAGTCGCCAAATACATGGTACAGAAAATAACTACAACTTCATTATAACAATTTTCAGTAAAATACAACAACACAAATGTTGTGAGTTTTGATACAAATATATACCAATCGTGACTCATGTCCTAACCTCGATAAGACGTCACAATGGCACCTTGCATAAAGGTACATTCAATAATTGTTTTAGAAATTAAAATCTTTGGGAAGTGCTCAAGAAACCTTCGTATACATGGGAGGCCACGTGCCTCAGGTTATGATAGATATCATATGTCCACATAATTATCCTCGTCAATCTAATAGTCCCCAAAGAAAAATGAGAAGATTACTATCGTGTTCTTTCCAATGGCGAGTCTTCTCTTGACATATAACTATCTCCACTGTCTCCAGTTGAGAATTATATTTCAACCAAACTCCAAGATTATATAGGTAATGCTCGTAGATATACTCAACAAGTGGATGTGCACAACCCTGTCTTATGATAACACGAGGTTGTATATCATTAGGCATCTTGTATGATAGTGGCAAAACACCCTTCCAAAGTTGGGTTCGCCTCACCCTATTATTGTTCACCACAATTAAATATTAAATGACGATAAAATTACAACACACTTATCTAAAGTTCTCAATAAAATTATTTTCATACTGTTTAAGGAGAACCTCAACAACTATGTATTCACCGCTCTATTCTCCTGTTATTATCCCGATTCAATTCCCGCCTACACTCTTATTACCTGGAAGGAATTGTGAAGCAAAAGGGTGAGCACAAATAGCCCAGTAAATAATATCATGACTAAAGATATATAATTAAATTATCAATAGCCTTCGTCAGTAATAAATAAGAGATTTAGAACATATGGTAGATGATAAAACTTTTCAACCATAGTCGCAGCGGAACGAGCAATCCATTAGAAGAGTCAAATAGACCATAAAGTCTATTATCTTCTCCATGTTAAAAGTCCACCAACAATATTTTATCCCTGTAACATCAATTAACAGTTCCTGTCCACAATTATGTGAATAACTCATAATCATAATTGTAGTTCTAAATTCCTCTTCTCATCAAGGACGAAGATAATTTTCATCACATGTCTTTACCTGAAACATCAAAGATCATGGTTATACCAAATAATAATTCTTGTTCATAATCATACTAATAAATTCATCTTTGCACTACGGGCTAAAGATATTCATCAACAAGTCATTTTTGCACTATGGGCCAAAGATATTTAAAAATAGGTCATCTTTGTACTACATGCCAAAGATATTCAACAACAAATCATCTTTGCACTACAGGCCAAAGATATTCAACAACAGGTCATCTTTGCACTACATGCCAAAGATATTCAACAACAGGTCATTTTTGCACTTACAGGCCAAAGATATTCAATCAACAGTTCTTCTTTACACTACAGGCCAAAGGCATAGAACTGTAAAACTAATAAACAACAAATCCATCTATGCACTATTTAGCCAAAGATGACTTTCATCACAATATAAGCATGAGGATCAGGACAAGGATATAAAGAATCAATCACATGAGATAAATGATAAATTTTAAAGATTTTAACAATTTAATTTATCCAGAATTTAATAATATCCAAATCTTCAACATGATATTGCTTTGTGGAGTAAAATTCAGGAATAATATTATATCAAAAATGATTTAAACAGAAAATAATATTTCAACAAAGATAATAACATTATTCATTATATTATAAACTCCATTTCATATTATTCATTATATAATAACATTAAATTTATTTACTAATATTATTAATCATTAACTAATATTTTAAATCAATGATTTCATAACACCTTAACCAAATATTATAAATCACTTAATAATCTCATAATCTAATAGTATTAATATTACAACAATATTTTAATTATTTCTTAAACTTATAAATAATTTATTTTAATTGTTCACACTTTACTAATTAATGCATTTAATCATCCTAAAATGCCAAACTCATAAGATTTCATCACCAATAACCAAAACCCTCATAAAAAATCTGAATATATCTTATATAGGATTCTCAAGCCATAAAATCCTATTTTTCAATTTTCTTACTTCACATAACATATTTAATTCATTTACTCATAACTAGTCCATTTCCATGAAAAATACCAAATCAGTCCCAGAATTTTTTTTCTTCTGGAATTTAGCAGAATATAGTCCCATATTGAACATATATTTTTCTTGGAATTTTTAAAATTCATTTATTATTTTTCATATGGCCTAAACTCCTGAATATTTAGACATTTATCATAAACTGTACTTTAGTCCAAAAATTCCGAAATTTACAAAGTATACTGCTGTTATATACATGTACTCCCAATAAAAATTTTATCAATTTTGGAGTTAACCACAAGGAGTTATAAGGGTTTACTTTTAAAATAGTCTTTTTTCCATAAAATTCATAACTTCTAATCTATACATCCAAAAATTGCCATTTTTGGACACAATCTAGAAAACTCATTAGATTATCATTTTAAATTTTTCTAGAATTTTTAAGGGTTGGAAAAATTACAAAACTGAAAAACATAATAACCCTTACAATCCCTCACCTCAAAAGAGCAGTATTTCTAACTGGAATATCGGATGTAAAACCGAAGGAAACTCGCACTGAATCGCAACTCTCAAAGTATTTAAATACTCACCAAAATACGCTCGATAATATAGAGAGAAAAACTTATGTTTCTGGTGTGATTTTCAATTCTAACTAAGCACCCTATTTATAGGAAAATACTAGAACGCCAAAGAAGACTAAATTAATAAAATATTAATAAAAAGTTTTCTACGCACACTTCTTAGAAAAAATTTTAGCCACCACAAGTGGGTCCCACCAAAGATCAGCCATCTTCCCTAACAACCAAAAGCGAGTCCCACCTTCTAGAAATCTCCACCAAAAATCATTTATAAAAATAATTTCCAAATCAGTCACCTCTTAAAATTCATAATAAATCATACGTTCATTTTTAACGGTTCAAAATTTGTGGACATATACTCAACTTATATATCTATAACATATCCAAAATCACAACAATCCAACAGTCGGATTAAAAATTATAACTCACGCAATATATCTCATGAACACTGATTTTTCAGATTATGAGTCCTTCGGACTAGTTTCAATCAAACAGTCACCACAAAAAATTCACAATGAATTTTTGGGTGATTCCAATTTCTACGGTTCGCTTACTTCCAGGGCTTTCTTTTGATATATGGCTCATCTCCTAGCTCATTATACACAAAGAGTTATGGATTTTACAAAATCAAGTAATAAACTAATTTTTCTGAAAATCCCATATTTTGTTCTTCTTTTGATTTCTAGATTTCTTTCATTTGATTCATGCACCGTGAATTTAGTGTAAAAATATCACCATTATTATATTATTATATTATCACATTCTACATTTATAATGTAATATAATAATATATTTGAATGAATTTATTTTATCAGAAAAGACAAAATATCAATTTTCAACAATTATCACTTTTCTAAGAATTCCTCCATTCCGACAAAATATAAAACACCTTAGCATTAATTCATCATTTATATCCACATAAAATAAATATTTCCTTATCATACAAATCAATAATCAATTATTCACAAATAATATTACAGAATCACAATAATGACAACCAGGTTGTTCCCAGGAAAGAGGGGGCTTTCCGATAACGATTTCTCCTTACTGACGCGCAATTAGATTGACCTAACCCCTTTCCTCGACAGAACTTTCTACACATTGCCAATAATGTTATTTAATAATATTATTTAAATAATATGAATTATTGATCCGATAATGGAAAATAAATGCGTTGATAATTATTGAAATAAGAATAATATAAAATATCAACGTAGTAAATTATTGAACTAATAAAATAAAATATTAAACAAAGAATTATCGTAACAATTATCGAGTAATGTCTTCTTACGTAAGAATCAATAATCAAAAATATCATGCAATACCGTGTGTCATGCGCAAAACCACGCCAGTATTACTATATTTTAATCACGGGTATTCCAACAAAGTTGTTAGCGGTAATAACTATAACTGTTATTTATAAAAACTCAAACTTGTCATTTTCTTCATCCGACAGTTATTCTGTTATAGGGCCCATAAATGGCTGTGCCGTTGTACGAATATTCACCGACAACAAGAATATTCTACGACCAAACGAATATTCCCCGACAACAATGAGTATTTTATAGTCACTTGCTTATTTTTTTAAAAAAAATTTCATATATCACCCTTAACTTTAACTTTTTATCAATTTAACCATTTACTGAATAACAATTGTAAGAAAAATTAAATACTTTTAATTCATAAAATTCGGTCTTACAATCTCCCTCCTTATGAAATTTTATCCCTAAATTTACGCACTGGTAATTCAAGAGATGAGAATACCTTGCTTTTTTCCGATTGTATTCTCCCGGCCATCTCCTCTCAGATCGTCATTTTCCCATCGCTCATCGTCAGATTTTAGGATATCATTCTAGAATCTGACTTCAAAACAAAGGTTATTTGACATATCATAATTTATCAACTTAAGTAAGAAAATTCAGCTTAGGTAGGACACACTAGCGAAGGGTTTACTCATCTCTCCCCTCCTAGTTCTATTCCCGATCTCCGCCAGAGACTATATCCCTAAGCTCTGATACCAAATTTGACAACCCCAAAATAGGTATACAATACCCCACCCATTTTGAGTCGCCAAATACATGGTACAGAAAATAACTACAACTTCATTATCACAATTTTCAGGCAAAATACAACAACACAAATGTTGTGAGTTTTGATACAAATATATACCAACTGTGACTCATGTCCTAACCTTGGATAGCACGTCACAATGGCACCTTGCATAAAGGTACATTCAATAATTGTTTTAGAAATTAAAATCTTTGGGAAGTGCTCAAGGAAACCTTCGTACATGGGAGGCCATGCGTCTAGGTTATGATAGATATCATATGTCCACATAATTATCCTTGGTTGACCCAATAGTCCCCAAAGAAAAATGAGAAGATTACTATCGTGTTCTTTCCAATGGCGAGTCTTCTCTTGACATATAACTATCTCCACTGTCTCCAGTTGAGAATTATATTTCAACCAAACTCCAAGATTATATAGGTAATGCTCGTAGATATACTCAACAAGTGGATGTACAACAACCTGTCTTTATGATAACACGAGGTTGTATATCATTAGGCATCTTGTATGATAGTGGCAAAACACCCTTCCAAAGTTGGGTTCGCTTTCACCCTATTATTGTTCACCACAATTAAATATTAAATGACGATAAAATACAAACACACTTATCTAAAGTTCTCAATAAAATTATTTTCATCTTTGTTTAAGGAGAACCTCAACAACTATGTAATTCACCGTTCTATTCTCCGTTATCCCCGATTCAACCCAAATTTACACTCTTATTACCCGGAAGGAATTGTGAAGCAAAAGGGTGAGCACAAATAGCCCAATAAATAATATCATGACTAAAGATATATAATTAAATTATCAATAGCCTTCGTCACAAGTAATAAATAAGAGATTTAGAACATATGGTAGATGATAAAACTTTTCAACCATAGTCGCAGTTGAACGAAAGCAATCCATTAAGAGTCAAATAGACCATAAAGTCTATTATCTTCTCCATGTTAAAAGTCCACCAACAATATTTTATCCTCAGAACATCAATTAACAGCCTCATCCACAATCATGTGAATAACTCATAATCATAATTGTAGTTCTAAATTCCCCTTCTCATCCAGGACGAAGATAATTTTCATCACATGTCTTTACCTGAAACATCAAAGATCATGGTTATACCAAATAATAATTCTTGTTCATAATCATACTAATAAATTCATCTTTGCACTATGGGCCAAAGATATTCATCAACAAGTCATTTTTGCACTATGGGCCAAAGATATTTAAAAACAGGTCATCTTTGTACTACATGCCAAAGATATTCAACAACAAATCATCTTTGCATTACAGGCCAAAGATATTCAACAACAGGTCATCTTCCTCGACAGAACTTTCTAGACATTGCCAATAATGCTATTTAATAATATTATTTAAATAATATGAATTATTGATCTGATAATGGGAAATACTGTGCAGTGATAACTATTGAAACAACAATAATATAAAATATCAACGCAACAATTATTGAACCAATAAAATAAAATATTGAACAGTAATTATTGTAATAATTATTGAGTAGTGCCTTCTTACTTAAGAATTAATAATTAAAAATATCATGCAATCTGGTGTGCTATGCAATTAACCACCATGCCAGATTACTATATTTTAACCACGTGTATTCCAATGGTGTTAATTCAGTAATAACTACGCCTTTATTTATAAAAACTCAAACTTGTTATTTTTTTCATCTGATAGTTATTCTGTTATGGGGTCCACAAATGGCTACACCGTCGTATGAATATTCACCGACAGCAAGAATATTCCACGACCAAACGAATATTCCCCGACAACAATTAGTATTTTATAGCCAGTTGCTTATTTTAAAAAAAAAAATTCATATATCACCCTTAACGTTAACTTTTTATCAATTTAACCATTTACTAAATAACAATTATAAGAAAAATTAAATACTATTATTTCATAAAATTCAAGGTCTTACAATTTATCTTTTCTCCCTCCGTTGCACTATAAATAGGGGGTAACCCTCCTTCCTAAACACATCTTCAATATCAGAAATTCTTATTCTATAGTATTGTGAGTATTTCTCTTGAGTATAAGGATACTTTGAGTGTAGCATTTTGTGCAAAATTTTCTCAAAATAATATCCGATATTCCAGTCAAATCCAGTTTCTACTAAGGTAAAGGATATTATTTTTTTTGCAATACTCGTAAGAAATATTATTTTCTTTCATACTCCATATTATGTAAGGGATATTATTTCATTTCATATTCCTAAATTTAAACTTACTATGGTAAGTATTGCTTCTATAATTCCTGAAATAATTAGAAATTCTTTAAGTTTTGCGCTTCATCTAAATATCATTTTACTGGAATATTGGTTTGAACTTTCTTATTAAATTTTAAAATTTTCATGCCTAGGTACTATTCATGGGCACTATTCATATGGTACTATTCATACATACGGTATTATTCACAACAAAATTTAATTTTCTTTTTTGTCCAAATTATTTTTGATACATGAATATCATTCTTGAATTTTACTTCACAAATAGTTATCATGTTGACAATTTGGACATTTTTGAACTCTAGATAAATTGAATTAGAATTCTCTAATATTTATCCTTTATCTCATTTGATTGAATCTTTATATCATTGTTATCATCATCATGCTTATACTGGAAGTCATCTTTGGCCCGTAGTGCAAAGATGGACTGTTAATTGGTATGATTATGACCAAGAATTATGTATTGGTATAATCATAATATTTTATGTTACTAATAAAGTTTGTGGTGAAAGTCCTCTTTGGCCCGTAGTGCATAGATGAACAGGTGTTTGGCATGATCATGACCACTGACGATACTAACGAATATCCTTAACCCGTAGTGCATGGATAATTCTTTGATTTGAAATATTTATTGAATGATGTTATAGGGATAAAATATTGATGAAGGACTTTTAAATCATAGAAGATAGTAGATATCATGTTCTACTTGACTTTTCTAATGAATTGTTGTTTTCGCTGCAGTTGTACTCTAAAACTTGTTGTCTATTGTATTCTATCAGGTTTTTTCCCGTTGAGGACTAAGGATAATTTGTTCTATATTATCTTAGTCATAATATTCTTTACTAGGCTAGTTGAGCTCACCCTTTTCTTTTTGGTTCCATTGTTCTTCTCAGGAGGCGAGAATGTAGCTGAGACTAGTCGGGGAGTGGAGTGATGGTCCAAGATGGTTATTTTAGTAGTCCTCACTATTTTGTAAAATAGTGTGATAATAATTGTAATAAGAATTTTTATTTGAGTTTGGATAGTGTGAGATCCCTGAATTTTATGAAATGAAAGTATTTAATTTTCTTATAATTATTATTCTATTTAGTAAATGGTTAAATTGATAAAAGGTTAAAGTTAAGGCTGATATGTGAAATTTTTTGCAAAGTAAGCAAGTTGTTATAAAATATTCGATTGGTCGGAGAATATTCGTTTTAACAGGGAATATTTGTACGACGACACAATCATTGATGGACCCCACAACAGAAGTATTGTCGTAGTTAGAAAACGACAAAATTATATTTTTATAAAATAACGGCGAAAGTTTTACCGTTAAACTGTTGAACTACCAGGTGGTAAAAGTATAGTAATACGCGTGGTTGCATAGTAGCACATGGTATTGATTATTGATGCTTACGTGAGATGTTACTCAATTATACTCAATTATTGTTACAGTAATTTTTGCATAATATCTCTCATATTATTGATTCAATTATTGTCACAGTATCATCTGCATAATATTATTAAATCAATAATTGAGACGACAACGTTATTCAGATTATTATTTGCAATATTAACGATGTCTAGAAAGTTCTGTCGAGGAGAGGTTTGGTCACCTAATTGCGCGGCAATAAGGAGAAATCCTTATCGGAAAGCCTTCTCTTTCCTGGGAATGATCTGGTTATTAAATATTGTGAGTTATAATATTAATGATGAATAAGTCCGTGTTGATTAAAGATAAAATTGATAGTTCCATTGTGCTAAGATTATTAGTGTTTGTGGGAATCGACATTTATTTCGATAATAATTGATTTTTGGAGGTTATATTGATCAATCGAGTAATTAATCGGATAAATGAGTAATTAATTACTATTAATTCACATGCTTATAACTATTTGTTCACATGTATGTACTATTGATTCACATGCATGTACTATTAGGGGAGGTGGTACAAGATTGATAATACTTGCATGACTAAATTAAAAATAGAGGTATAGATGAAGGTACTATATTGTAACTATTTTTTCACATGTATAAAATTATTGATTCACATGACTGAACTATTGATTCACATGATGTACTATTAGGGGAGGTGGTGCGAGTTTGATAATACTTGTAGGACTAAATTAAAAATGGAGGAAAAGATGAAGATATTATACTGTAATATTTCGAGCTCCAAAACGTGCAATTATCGAAAATATATTTTCCTATAAATAGAAGCTCATTCTTCTTTCATTCTCACCAATTCATTAAGACTCACAAGAGAAATTATAGAGAGAGAAGCTATAGAGAGAAAGAATAAGAGAAGTCTGCTACTTCACTATTCCAGTATCCAGTCTTCTTCTGAGGTAAGGGATATTATTTTTGTTTAGTATTCATAAGGAATAATATTTTCTTCCATACTCTGTAGTATATGAGTAATATTATTTCGTCTCATATTCCTGATTATACCCTCATTCTGTTAAAGTATTGCTTCTATACTCCGTGAAATTAGTAGAATATCCTTGATATTTGCGCTTCATCCAGTATATTTTCATGGAAATATTATTCTGAGCTTTCTTGATAATTATTGATCTTTTCATGCCGGAATACTATTCATGATTTACTATTCACCCAGTTACTATTCACTTGATAATTATTCACTCGGGTATTCGGGGTACTTTTCATGCTAGAGTACTATTCACGAGTTACTATTCACAAGTTACTACTCATCCGATTACTATTCACTCGAATATTATTCACTCGGATATTTTGGGCACTTTTCATGCCGAGGTACTATTCCTGAAATACTATTCACAGGGTACTATTCACGGGGTACTATTCATCCAAAAAATATATTTTTTTTCTATCAAAATTATTTTTTATACATAAATATTATTCTTGAATTTTACTCCACAAAGCAGTATCATGTTAACAATTTAGATATTATTGAATTCTAGATAAATTAAATTATAAATCTTTAAAAATTTATCCTTGATTTAATTTAATTGAATTCTTATATCATTGTCATCATCCTCATGCTTATATTGTGATGAAAGTCATCTATGGCTTACGTGCATAGATGGACTGTTAATTGGTATGATTATGACGAGGGATTATTCGGTATAATCATTACCGTAATGTTACAAATGATGTGGTAAAAGTCCTCATTGGCCCGTAGTGCATTGATGGACAGATGTTGGTATGATCATAACTATGCGTTCTCTCCGGCCAAGGGTGCAAAGATGAATTGTTGTTTGACATGATCATGACCATTGGTGAAAACACGAATATCCTTGGCCCGTAGTACATGGATAATTCGTGGTTGTGATACTAATGAATATCATTGGCCCACAATGCATGGATAATTTAGTGATGTTGATTTTTTATTGAGTTGAGTCTCAGCGATAAAATATTGATAATAAACTTTTAATGTATAGAAGATAGTAGATATCATGCTCTACTTGACTCTTCTAAAATATAGTTATATGTCTTTGGCCTATAGTGCAAAGATGAACTATTAATGAATATCTTTGGCCCGTAGTATAAAGATGAATTTATTAGTATGATTATGAATAGGAACTATGATTTGGTATAACCATGATCTTTGATGTTTCAGGTAAAGACATGTGATGAAAATTATCTTCGTCTTGGGTGCGAAGAGAAATTTAGAATCACAATTATGATTATGAGTTATTTACATGATTGTGGACATGAACTGTCGATTGATGTTACAGGGATAAAACATTGTTGGTTGACTTTTAACGTGGAGAAGATAATAGACTTTATGGTCTATTTGACTCTTCTAATGGATTGCTCGTTCCGAAGCCACTATGGTTTAAAAGTTTAATCATCTAATCATCTACCATATGTTCTAAATCTCTGATTTATTACTGACGAAGGCTATTGATAATTTAATTATCTTTAAGTCATGATATTCTTTACTGGGCCAGTTATGCTCACCCTTTTGCTTCACAATTCCTTTCATGTAATAAGAGTGTAGTGATAAGTAGGTTTTATACCCACTAATCGATTCCTAATTCAAGTTTAATCGGTGTTAATTCCTCGCGTTTATGTTTGTTTTTACTTGTTTAGTGTTATTTTGTGTGTAGGTTTGGCGGTGTTGCAATTGATCAAAAAGGGTGGAGTTAAGGTGCATTGTGGCAAGCAAATGAGCAAAGCAGGATAGAAGTCAGAAGCCACCCCCGTCAGGGTGGGCGTTTTAAGTTTTACACACTACCACGTAAGGGGGGTCTAGAACTCGAAAGCATGAATGCACGATCGCCGGGTGGCTATTTTCAAGCTAACACCCCCGTCGGGGTGGGGGTACGGGCAAAGTATTCTCCTAGTTGGTTTCTAATGCTGCAAACGTGGAGTTTAAGTGATGTTAATAGCTTAGGACTCCTAATGACAGGGAATTTTAGTTATATTTCATGTCTAAGCTAGATATATTACAGAAAATAACAAGATAGAAAAAAACAGAAGGCAATTAACAGAACAAGAATATAGATTTTTCAGAGCAAGCATTGGAGGAAGATAATTGAAGGATTTTCGTATCAATTGCGAATTGGGCTGAAGAAAAGGGTTGTTCTGGATTTATTCTTTTCTTTTAGTTTATTTGTAATTGAAAGGATGATATCTTTAATTTATTCAGTGTTTATTTCATTTATGATGAACTAATTCACTTTTTAGGCTTATGACGGATCTTTAAGTGAAACGATGGTTATGTAACTTTAATTTCCAGTTTAATAAGTTATTCCTCAGTTTATCTATATTAATTTGTGCTTGAATTTATGAATTGCCTGATCAACAATTCTTTGTGGACTTGTATGAATTCGAGAGAGGAAGTACGCGTCTAGACTTAGTTAATATAGCATGTGTTCTTGAATTTTGTGAATGAACAGAATCTTAACATCGCATGAATTGAATAAAGAACTTGAAATTAAACCTTCTTTGATTGTAATTGACATAGAGATATAACGAGTTAGTTAATTAAGGGGCTTAACTTAATTCTATCTAAATTGTGAATTTGAGTTAATACGGTGTTAGTGCATCGAGAGGTGGCTAATTCTACTTTTGTGCTCTTGATTAATAAACTGGGATAGTAAATTAAACTAGAATAAAGGATAATAACCAGAGTGAAGCTTAAGGTGAAGTTGTAAGCCTAATTCTACAATATTTGTTTAGAAATCCGGTTTTTGAGATTTGTGATTATTTTGTGATCCTAGTATTTTTAATAATTTAGTTTTTATAATTTTAATCATTAATTTGGATAGTTTAATAAAATTGAGATTAATAGGAAACTAGTAATTTTGAGGTTGAAATTCTTACTAATTTCTCTGTGGGAACGATACTCTACTTACTATTATATTACTTGTTGAGCACGTATACTTGCGTGTTGTGCGTATATAGATTTTGCCCAACAAGTTTTTGGCACCGTTGCCGGGGATTATTTGTATAGATTTTAATATTTTGCGATATCAGTTTAATTAGTCCAGTTTTACTTAAACATTTTTTCTTTTTGTTTTGTTCGTTCTTATTTCAGGATTTTGAAGTTGGTTTATGCAAATTTGATCCAAAAATCCAGACTTGCTTCCTTTTGAGGACGACATTGAGAGACGATTTTAAAGGCTGAGTAAGTGGATTAAGGAAACAGGGGAAGACTTCAAAAATCTTGAAAAAGAAGAAGCAATGGCTGTCGAAGACTAGAAAGCGTTGAGGGACTTTGCTACACCCAAGGTGGCTGAGCTGCAGTCGAGTATCACCGGGCCTGCTATAGCTGCAAACACATTTGAAATCAAGCCTGAGACTTTTCAGATGATTCAAAATTCAGTTCAGTTTGGGGGTTTGGCAAATGATGACCGAATGAACACTTAGTCAGCTTCTTAGAGATTTGTGACACCTTCAGGTATAATGGGGTGTCGGATGATGCAGTAAGGCTTCATTTGTTCCCATTCACTTTATGGGACAATGCGAAGAGTTGGTTGCACTCTCTACCACCGGGATCAATAACTACATGTGTGACGCCCCCAAAATAGGTCCATTCCATCCAACCCATTCTGAGTCGCCAAATACATGGTACAGAAATAACCACAACTTTATTAATACATTTGTCGTGCAAAAATACTTACAACATATATATATCGTGAGTTTAATTATAATTATTGTCTTCTAGACAATATACATACCCAAATAAATCCTCATCACAATTATTTATACATTATTTTAAAAAAATTGTGAGGACTACTAAATAACTCTCTCTAGAACCTTCATTCCATACCCCGACTAGTACTCGCTACATTCTCGCCTCCTGAGAAGAAAAATAGAACAAAAAGGAAAAGGGTGAGCTCAACTATCCCAGTAAAGAATATTATGACTAAGATAATATACAACAAATTATCGTTAGTCTCCAACAGGGAAAAATCTAATAGAATACAATAGACAACTAGTTTTAAATCAATCTTCGCAGCGGAAATAATAATTCATTAGAAGAGTTAAGTAGAGAATGCAAACTACTATCTTCTATATATGAATTTAAAAGTTCATCGTCGATATTTTATCCCTGTAACATTAATCAATATATATCCGGAATCAAATATTCATCTTTGCACTATGTGCCAAAGATATTCATCATTGGTCATGTTCATCTAAACACTGCTCATCTTTGCACTACTTGCCAAAGATATTAATCGGTTGGTTGTGTTCATCTCAACACTGCTCATCTTTGCACTACTGGGCCAAAGATATTCATCAAGAAATCATTCATCTTTGCACTACTGAGCCAAAGATATTCAAAGAATATCATCATTTAGGACCGAGGATGATGAAAAATATTTTAAAGGAAACGAATCCATTGAAACAAAAGAACAATATTAAGGATTCGTATTTTAAACAATCCAAGTTCAAAAATACTTCATAAGTAATCATAGTGGAGTAAAATTCAAGAATGGTCAAAACATGGATACAATCAAAGCTAGTATCCAGAATAGATATTTAGGACAAAAAGAAGAAATTTTATTTTTAGGTGAATAAGGCCAGATTCGTGAATAAGTGTCAGATACGTGAATAGTGCCGATACGTGAATAGTAACTCCGACACCAAAAGATAGAAATTTCAAAAAAACATCTTCACGCTTCGTGAATAGTACTCATGAATAAGAACTCGTGAATAAGAACTCATAAATAGTAACTCGTGAATAGTAACTCATGAATAAGAACTCGTGAATAGTAACCCCCGACATGAAAAAGTTCCAAATTTGATAAAAATTTCCAACCAATATTTTAAGATAATGATATTGAAGAAATAATATCATTTTCGAATAAAATAACATCCTTACCTCACAAAGACAAGATTTCTAGTAAAACACCTGATATAGACTATGACTTGAACTTGCAATCAGATAAAGCAACACTCAAAAGTATACTCACAAGAATACGCTCAATATATCGAGAGAGAAAGAGAGAAAACTTCAGTTTTAGTGTGATTTTCAATTCTAACCTAAGCACCCTATTTATAGAAATTGCTAGAACACCAAAGCAGTAAAATTAAATATAATATTAATATAATTATACATATTTTCCTTAGCCCACCTTTTGGTCAAAAAACACCAGCCACACATGTTAATGATGTCCAAAAAAAATACAAAAAACGTTTTTCTAACAAAAATAATTTAAACTCCAAAATCAATTCACACCCGATATACCAAACTTCAATAATTCATAATAAATAGCTCTTTTATCAGAAAATTCGAATCTTCATGACTTTTTATAGGAAATTCAATTCTCTACAACTGCGTAAGAAAGTTTTTCCAAATTCCAAAATGTAAATTAACCGAAATCTACAACCAAGCGATTTTATTGTGCTATAATCAAATTTCTATTAATAATTGTGTCCAACAACACACAAAATATGTGTTAAACATTTAATGCCACAAAATACTCTTCCTCCTCATATACTCATATATCCCACATTCATTATAAAAATATCACCGTTAATATATTATTAAAATAATATATTTAAATGAATTATTTTATCGTAAAAAGATAAAATATTAATTTTCAACAATTGTCACATTAAAAATTTTCTCCATCTATATCCACATAAAATCAATATTTTCCTCATCATATAAATCAATAATTAATTATTCACAAATAATATTACAGAATCACAAGATCTTGGCAACCAAGCCGCTCCTAGGAAAGAGGGGCTTTCAATAAGAATTTCTCCTTCTTGCCGTAGCAATTAGGTGACCAAACCTCTCCTTAGATGTAACTTTCTAGACATTTCCAATAATGTTATCTAATAATATTATTCAGATAATATGAATTATCGCTTCGATAATGGAAAATACGTGTAATGACAATTTATTGAAACAACAAGAATATAAAATATCAATGCAAAGAATTATTGAATCAATAAAATAAAATATCGAATAAGAATTATCGTAACAATTATTGAGTAGTGCCTTCACGTAAGAATCAATAATTGGTGCAATACCGTGCTTCATCGTTCAACAACGCAGATTAGTGTGTTTTAACCACCGGGTATTCCAACAAGATAATTCAGAATAACTACGCCTGTTATTTATAAACAACTTATATTTGTCGTTTTCTTCATCCAACCGCTTTCCATTATGGGGCCCACAAAAGATCAAGCGCCATCGCATTTAATATTCCCACAAGCATTTAATATTCCACGACCAAACAAATATTCCCAAACAATAATGAATATTTTATAACCACTTGCTTATTCAAATATTTGCGATTTTACCCATAACTATCCACATTAATCAAATCGACCCTTACTATTTCAAAATAATAAATAGAGGAAAATAAATTTCATTTATTAATAATTTTGGGGTCTTACAACCTCCCTCCTTATGAAATTTCGTCTCTCGAAATTGACGACGACGATTCGTGTGTTTGAAAAGATGATAATACCTCGCTTTCATTTCCATTTCCAACTCCTGTGTCATTTCCTCAATAAAGCATGGTTTCTCCAAAAACTTTAACTTGTGGTATAACCTCAGACATAGGTCATGTTCTTTCCTATCCAAGATCTTGACAGTACCTCCTCGTGACGTTAAGTCTTTGGCTATCTCGTCCGGTTCTAACTCAATGACGTGGTTCGGGTCATCCACATATTTACGTAACATCGACACGTGAAAAAACGTTATGAACACGCGTCATACTCAAGTAAAACGAGTCTATAGCCACAGTTTCTATTCGATCGAGAATTTCAAATGGATTAATAAATCGAAGGTTTGAGCTTTCCTCACCTCACTTATTCTCGCTTTTGAAATAACGACTTTCGTGATCTTCTTCTTCATATTCATCACTCGGTGTGTAGCTTCGAATAACTTTAACTTTATCGATTAAAGTCGATTATACTCAGATATCATCACGTGGGTACCTAGAGTTTTCATCTCCATCTCTATTATTTATACATTATATGAAATTAGTCTTTGACAATATCGTACTCGTATCAGTATATGATCTTCTACTCAACACGCCACTACCACGTTCGCTTTTCCAGGATGGCATGGTCGTAACATGTCTTTGAAATGAGTCTCCTCTTGAGTTCTTCAAGCTCTTCCCACATTCCTCGCTTCTATTCAATTTTGTATCTCTACGAGTCACCGTTAATGGAATAGCGATTCAAGAATATCCTTCAACGAATCTTCTATAATAACCAACTAAGCCTGAAAGCTACGTATTTCGATTCATCGACTTAGGTTGTTCTCAATCGTGACTCATATCCCAACCTTGGATAAGACGTTACAATGACACCTATCGCTTTACTATCGCACTAATATGGTGTCCCTACGGAGAGTTTGGCTTTGATGCATTCCACAAAGGAAGTCACCAGATAAAGGCTCGTGTACCAAATTTATAGTTGAATTTTTAACTCCTCAAGTTCAATAGGAGCCATTCGACATGAGATTTTAGAAATGAGTTTTGTAAGGGTTCAAAGTCGATACAAAATTTAATATCGAGCTTTGGGAGTAAGCCAAGAAATTCTTCAGAAATACGTCGGGAAAAATTAATAACAACGGGAATATTATTCAAATCTGACGTGTCTTTATTCAAATCCATAACATGGACTAAGAAAACTTGACATCCGTAATAAACGAATGACTTCATGGCTTGATATGAAAATGTTTGACTACAATGGTTTGATTGCTTGAATTCGAATAACAGGTTGCTTAAGAATATGAAAACTAACAACCTTACTAAAGTAATCAATTTAGGCATGATGAGTAGTTAACCTTGAAATCACATCAAAAGCAAATATCTCTATAGAAATAAGGTTAACAGGTAATGTGATAGTGCCAACCTGAATCAAGCAAGATTTTTAAACAACGGATGTAATGAAAGTTTCTCCTAACGGAGTCTCCATAAATAGGTCAAAGTTTAATTTCTCCGTAGTCAAGTTCAAACGTTGAGTGCAAGCAAGAGAGATAAAAGAATGGGTAGAACCAGTATCTAGTAAGGTATAAACTTCGCAAGAATTTATAATTAACTAACCCGTGCTAACTTCGTTTGGGTTACTCGCTTTTTGAGAAGTCACGAAAAACGCTCTTCCAGTAATCGTTGACTTTGACTTTTCTGTATCCGCCTCTGGTGCCAACATCCCAATTGGACTTGATTTTGCTATAGGACAAAATCAAGCTATGTGACCATCTTTTCCACAACTAAAACATACCTTGGAAGGCTTTGAACAGTTTGACCTTATATGTTCCTCCTCTCGTGATCTCGTAGCATCTAATGGCGATCGTTCTCTTCCCCTAGAATTTTTTGATGGTGCCGATGTCACGCCGACGTCTTCCGTCATCGTTAAATCTTTCTTTTAGATTGGACATCTCTTTCCATAATATCAACGCGTCGTCGCGGCTTTTACCCATGCATCACTCATTCTCACTGTTCGCTTATTTCTTCTTTCATTTCGATTCCACTTTATCATCTTATACTCGCCAAAGAGTGCTTCATTCAAGCATCACATATCGGGTAACACAAGCTTGAATCGTTGCATCCTTTTTCTCCACGATCGCTGCAATTCTTCAAATTTTCTCTTCTAACTCATGAATATGATTTTGCAATTCTACATTTTGATCATAAAATACCTCTAATAAACTCTCTTCGTGTACCTCTTCTTCCTCTTCTTCCTCACTCTCAAATTTGTTACCTCTCGCGACTATCTCAAAAAGTGCAACTATCAATTCTTCACTCACCACATGGATATCTCTAATTCCTTCTTCACTTCGACATCACATTATCCGGTTGGCGATTAGAGGTGTCTCCACGATCTCATTCACTCCATTGTTAACGTTCTCGTGACCCATTCTTAAAAACTATCATAAAACAAGGGTTAATTAAATAAATTAACAAATCACATAATACCCCTATATTATGACCAACCAACAAATAAGCTTAGGTAGGACACACTAGCGTAAGGATTTACTCGCTCTCCCTCTTAGTTCTATTCCCGATCTCCGCCAGAGATCATATCCCTAAGCTCGATATACCAACTGTGACGCCCCCAAAATAGGTCCATTCCATCCAACCCATTCTCGAAAGTCGCCAAATACACAGTGCATGTAAATAATCGCAACTTTATTAATACATTTGTCGTGCAAAATACGACAACATATATACTGTGAGTTTAGATATAATTATTGTCTTCTAGACAATATACATACCCAAATAAATCCTCATCACAATTATTTATACATTATTTTACAAAAATTGTGAAGACTACTAAATAACTCTCTCTAGAACCTTCATTCCATACCCCGACTAGTACTCGCTACATTCTCGCCTCCTGAGAAGAAAAATAGAACAAAAAGGAAAAGGGTGAGCTCAACTAGCCCAGTAAAGAATATAATGACTAAGATAATATACAACAAATTATCGTTAGTCTCCAACAGGGAAAAATCTAATAGAATACAATAGACAACAAGTTTTAAATTAATCTTCGCAGCGGAAATAATAATTCATTAGAAGAGTTAAGTAGAGAATGCAAACTACTATCTTCTATATATGAATTTAAAAGTTCATCGTCGATATTTTATCCCTGTAACATCAATCAATATATATCTGGAATCAAATATTCATCTTTGCACCACTGAGGCCAAAGATATTCATCATTGGTCATATTCATCTAAACACTGTTCATCTTTGCACTACTGCCAAAGATATTAATCGATTGGTCGTGTTCATCTCAACACTGTTCATCTTTGCACTACTGGGCCAAAGATATTCATCAAGAAATCATTCATCTTTGCACTACTGTGCCAAATATATTCAATAATATTATCATTTAGGACCGAGGATGATGAAAAATATTTTAAAGGAAACGAATCCGGTGAAACAAAAGAACAAATATTAAGGATTTGTATTTTAAACAATCCAAGTTCAAAAATACTTCATAAGTAATCGAGTGGAGTAAAATTCAAGAATGATTAAAACATGGATACAATCAAAGCTAGTATCAGAATAGATATTTAGGACAAAAAGAAGAAATTTTATTTTTAAATTGAATAGTGCCAGTATTCGTGAATAAGTGTCGATACGTGAATAAATTGCCGTATACGTGAATAGTAACTCACACCAAAAGATAGAAATTTCACAAAAACATCTTCACGCTTCATGAATAGTACTCATGAATAGTAACTCGTGAATAAGAACTCATGAATAAGTAACTCGTGAATAGTAACTCATGAATAGTAATCGTGAATAGTAACCCGACATGAAAAAGTTCCAAATTTGATAAAATTTCCAACCAATATTTTAAGATAATGATATTGAAGAAATAATATCATTTTCGAATAAAATAACATCCCTTACCTCACAAAGACAAGATTTTAGTTGAAACAGGATATAGACTATGACTTGAACTTGCACTATATATAGCAACACTCAAAGTATACTCACAAGAATACGCTCAATATATCGTGAGAGAAATAGAGAGAAAACTTCAGTTTCTGGTGTGATTTTCAATTCTAACCTAAGCACCCTATTTATAGGAAATTGCTTAGAACACCAAAGCAGAAAATTGAATATAATATTAATATAATTATACAAATTTTCCTTAGCCCACCTTTTGGTCAAAAACACCAGCCACACATGTTAATGATGTCCAAAAAAATACAAAAAACGTTTTTTCTAACAAAAATAATTTAAACTCCAAAAATCAATTCACACCCGATATACCGAAACTTCAATAATTCATAATAAATAGCTCTTTTATCAGAAAATTCGAATATCGCGATTTTTTATAGGAAATTCAATTCTCTACAACTTTACAGAAGAAAGGTTTTCCAAATTCCAAACAGAAATTAACCGAAATCCACAAACGAAGCGATTTTATTAAAGTTATAATCAAATTTGATTAATAATTATGTCCAACAACACACAAAATATGTGTTAAACATTTAATGCCACAAAAAACTCTCTTCCTCCTCATATACTCATATATCCCACATTCATTATAAAATATCACCGTTAATATATTATTAAAATAATATATTTAAATGAATTATTTTATCAGAAAAAGATAAAATATTAATTTTCAACAATTGTCACATTAAAAATTTTCTCCATCTATATCCACATAAAATCAATATTTTCCTCATCATATAAATCAATAATTAATTATTCACAAATAATATTCTGAATCACAAGATCTTGGCAACCAAAGCCGGTAGTTCAAGAAAGAGGGCTTTCAATAAGAATTTCTCCTTACTGGCGCGCAATTAGGTGACCAAACCTCTCCTTAGACAGAACTTTCTAGACATTTCCAATAATGTTATCTAATAATATTATTCAGATAATATGAATTATTGCTTCGATAATGGAAAATACTGTGTAATGACAATTTATTGAAACAACAGTAATATAAAATATCAATGCAGCAATTATTGAATCAATAAAATAAAATACTGAACAATAATTACTGTAACAATTATTGAGTAGTGCCTTCTTACGTAAGAATCAATAATTGGTGCAATACTGCGTAAAGCTTCTTGTTTCAACAACGCCAGATTAGTGTGTTTTAACCAACCGAGAGTATTCCAACAAGATTAATTCAGTAATAACTACGCCGTTATTTATAAACAACTTATATTTGTCGTTTTCTTCATCCAATCGCTTTCAGTTATGGGGCCCACAAAAGACTGGTCAATGCGAATATTCCCGAAACGATCACGAATATTCCACGACCAAACGAATATTCCCCGACAATAATGAATATTTTATAACCACTTGCTTATTCGAAATATTTGTGTATTTTACCCATAACTATCCACATTAATCAAATCGACCCTTACTATTTCAAAATAATAAATAGAGGAAAATAAATTTCATTTATTAATAATTTTGGGGTCTTACAACATGGGAAGACCTCGCTCAAAAATTTCTTGCAAAATTATTCCCACCAGCGAAAACTGCAAAGATGAGGAATGAGATAACTATGTTTGAACAACAACATGGGGAATCACTATATGAGGCATGGGAAAGATACAAGGAATTACTTAGAAAGTGCCCGCATCATGGTTTGCCTAAGTGGTTGAACGGAAATCTCAGGACTAGTATTGATGCAGCTTCGGGTGGAGCATTTATGGCAAAAAGTTATGAGTAGGCATATCAGTTTATAGAGACAATGTCAGCTAACAACTACCAGTGGCCCATGACAAGAATGACACAGGCGAAGGCCGCTAGAGTGTTAGAGTTAGATGGAGTGACGACACTAGCAGCGCATATTTCAACGCTCTCTAAGAAGGTAGATGCTTTGTCAGGGGTACAGACTCAGCAGGTTGTAGTTATTTGTGAATTGTGCGTGGGTGAACATCCTACAGAATAATGTGCAATCAACCCAACGTCAGTGCAATTTGTGGGTAGCTACAACAAGATTCCACAGAATATGTACCAGAATGCATAATCAGGGGAATATGAATCACCCTAATTTTTCATGGAGCAATAATTAGCATCAGCAAGCTCCACGACCATCTTATCCCCCAGGATTTCAGAATCAGCATCAACAACCAGCCCAACATCAAGAGAGGAAATCATATTTAGAGGAGTTATTGCGAAAGTATATAATGAAAATGAGGCAGCCATGAAATCACAAGCAGTATCCATCCAGAATCTAGAAAATTAGATGGGACAAATTACCTTAGCATTAAATAATAGACCACAAGGGACTCTACCGAGTGACACCGAAAGAAATCCGAAGGGAAATCACGAACAGTGTCAGGCAATCACTTTGAGAAGTGGAAAACATCTACATGGGAAAAGTGCAGAAAATTCAGTTAGACCAGATGATAAAGTGGTTGAGGAAAAACTGGGTGAGGAAAAGCAAGTTGAGCAAACAAAGTTAGATGACAAACCGGTTGTTTATCCTCCACCGCCTTTTCAGCAGAGAGTCCAAAAGCAGAAATTAGATAAGCAGTTCGCAAAATTTTTAGAAGTTTTTAAGAAACTTCAGATTAACATCCCTTTCACAGAAGCCCTAGAGCAGATGCCAAGTTATGCAAAATTTATGAAGGGTATTCTGTCTAGGAAAAAGAAGTTGGAAGATTTCAAAACAGTGGCATTAATAGAGGAGTGTAGTGCGATTTTACAGCGAAAATTGCCACCAAAGTTGAAAGATCCGGGGAGTTTTACCATTGCGTGCACAATTGGGAACCCGGTGTTCAACAAGTGTTTATGTGATTTGGGAGCAAGTGTAAATCTTATGCCATTATCAGTTTATACAGAATTAGGTCTACCCGCTCCAAAGCCTACAAACATCTCATTGTAGTTGGCGGATAGGTCAGTCACATACCCGAGAGGCATTGTGGAAGACATTTTGGTCAAGGTTGAAAAATTTATATTCCCCGCGGATTTCATAATTCTGGATTTTGATGAAGATAAGAACATCCCAATTATCCTAGGGAGACCATTTTTGGCTACGGGTAGGACGCTCATCGATGTACAAAAAGGTGAACTAACTATGAGGGTCCAAGATCAAGAAGTAAAGTTTAATGTTTTCAAGTCCATAAAATTCCCTACGGATGAAGAAGAGTGTTTTAGGATGGATATCATTGATCAAATAATCAGCGAAGATATGGGTAAAAGTTTGGCTAATGATCCATTGGAAACGACATTATTGGGAGATGAAGATGTAGATGATCCGGAGTTTGTGGATTACTTGTAGATGCTAGACTCCCTGCCATGAGTTAGCAAATTTAAAGCACCATTTGAACCATTGCACACGGAGGAAAGATCCACAACAAGAATGAAACCATCATCGGAGGAGCCACCTGCTCTTGAGCTAAAGCCACTACCTAAACACCTAAGGTATGCATATTTAGGCAATTCTAATACTTTACCTGTTATTATTTCTGCTGCAGTTAATGAATTGTAGAAAAGTAAGTTGCTGAGGTTGTTTAGAGAACATAAATCGACTATAAGATGGACAATCGCTGATATCAAGGGAATCAACCCATCCTTTTTCATGCACAAAATTCTAATAGAAGAGGATGCAAATCCAACAGTGGAGCAACAGAGACGGCTCAACCCAATTATGAAGGAAGTTGTGAAGAAAGAAATACTGAAATGGTTGGACGCCGGTATCATCTACCCAATTTCCAATAGTAAGTGGGTTAGTCCGGTTCAGTGTGTGCCGAAAAAGGGAGGAATGACCATGGTACAAAATGATGACAATGAACTAATTCTGACAAGGACAGTGATTGGTTGGAGGGTTTGCATGGATTCCAGGAAATTGAATAAGGCAACCCGCAAAGATCATTTTTCTTTGCCTTTTATTGACTAGATGTTGGATAGTTTGGCGGGCCACGAATTTTACTGCTTATTGGATGGGTATTCGGGGTATAATCAGATAGTCATTGCTCCTGAAGTTCAAGAGAAGACAACTTTCACGTGCCCATACGACACATTCGCATTCAGGAGAATGTCCTTTGGCTTGTGTAATGCACCCTCTACCTTCCAACGGTGTATGATGGCCATATTTCGGACATGATGGAGAAAAATATGGAAGTCTTCATGGATGACTTTTCTGTCTATGGAGAAGATTTTGATGCATGTTTGGAGAACTTGGTGATGGTGTTAAAGAGATGCACAGAAACAAATTTGGTACTTAACTGGGAAAAGTGTCACTTCGTGGTTGAGGAAGGAATAATTTTGGGTCACAAGGTTTCAGCAAAAGGATTAGAGGTTGATAGAGCAAAGCTGGAGACGATTGAAAACCTTCCACCACCAACTTCAGTTAAGGGAATACACAGCTTTTTGGGACATGCCGAGTTCTATAGGATATTTATAAAAGATTTCTGTAACATTGAAAAACCACTGTGCAGTCTTTTAGAGAAGGATTTAGTTTTTAAGTTTGATGAGGGTTGTAAGTTAGCATTCGAGCTATTGAAGAAGAAATTAACTACAGTTCCAGTTATCGTCGCACCGGATTGGACAATGTCGTTTGAGTTAATGTGTGATGCAAGTGACTATACGATTGGGGCTGTCTTGGGTCAACGCTGAGAGAAGGTATTTCATACCATATACTATGCAAGTAAGACACTCACGGAGACCCAAATGAATTACAAAACTACAGAAAAGGAATTGCTTGTAGTAGTATATGTATTTGATAAATTCCAAGCATATTTGATCGGAACACAGGTGGTAGTTTATACAGATCACTCGGCTATTCGGTACTTAATTTCAAAAAAAGATGTTAAGCCACGCCTTATCAGATGGATTCTTCTTCTACTGGAATTTGACTTGGAAATAAAAGATAGAATGGGGACGAAAAATCAAGTTGCAGATCATTTATCGAGGCTGGAAAATCAAGGTAAAGATGAAGAGGATAAATGTGTAATCAATGATTCATTTTTGGATGAACAATTGTTTAGAGTCAATGCGGAATTTCTATGGTGCGCGGATTTCACTAATTATCTAGTGAGCAATATACTTCCCCCTGATCTTACACGTCAGCAGAAAAAGAAATTCTTACATGACATCAAGTGGTATATGTGGGATAAGCCATAACTATTTATACAGTGCGCTGACAAGATGATTAGAAGGTGTGTGCCCTACAGTGAGGTAAATAATATATTGCATGAATGTCATTCGTCTGCATACGGGGGACATTACGAAAGTGAGAGAACAGCAGCGAAAGTTCTTCAAGCTAGGTTTTATTGGCCTACATTATTTAAATATGCCCACCAGTTCGTAAAAAGCTGTGATAGATGTCAAGGGTGGGCAACATATCGAAAAGGAATGAGATGCCACTACAAACAATCTTAGAAGTTGAGATTTTCAATGTATGGGGCATAGATTTCATGGGACCATTCCCTTCCTCGTTCAACAATCAGTACATATTGCTTGTGGTTGATTATGTATCAAAATGGGTTGAAGCCGTAACACTCCTAACTAACGATGCCAAAGTGGTTCTCAAATTCTTGCAAAATAATATCTTTACAAGATTTGGCACGCCAAGAGCAATTATAAGTGATGAAGATAGTCACTTCTGCAACAAATCATTTACAGCTCTCTTGGCGAAGTATGGGGTCAACCATAAGGTGGTGACGGCATATCATCCCCAAACAAGTGGGAAAAATGAAGTTTCAAAAAGGGAGGTGAAGAGAATCTTGGAAAAGGTGGTAAACCCGAATAGGAAGGACTGGTCTCTCAGGTTGGACGATGCACTATGGGCCTACCAAACTGCGTACAAAACACCAATTGGTATGTCACCATATCAATTGGTCTATAGAAAAACATGTCACTTGCCTGTGGAGTTACAACACAAAGCCTACTGGGCTATTTAAAAACTTAACTTCGATCAAGTAGCCATGGGTGAAAAGAGACTACTTCAGCTAAATGAGCTCGATGAATTCAGACTTCAAGCTTACGAGAACTCGAAGTTATATAAAGAAAAAGTTAAGAAATGGCACGACCAAAAAATCATGCAAAGAAAAAGTTAAGGTTGAGGTTGTTCCCAAGGAAGCTAAAATCACGATGATTGGGTCCATTTACCATCAAAAGAGTTTTCTCACATGGCGCTGATGAACTTTACAGTAGGAATCCATTGGAAACGTTCAAGGTCAACGATCAAAGGCTGAAGCATTATTGGGGTGGCGATTCCAATATGGATGTCATCGCAATCACACTAGCCGACATACCGTAAACAGGGAGTAGTCAGGTTGAACGACTTAAAATCAAGCGCTAATTAGGAGGCAACCCAATCGTCCTTTTATTCTCAGTAATTTTATTCATACTAGTTAGATGGTAGTTTAGAATGTTATTTAGTTTAGAATCAATTCATGTCAATTCAATAATTAGTAGTTAAAAGTTTAAGTCATTTTTAGATAATCTTACCACCATGCTTAAAATTGCTCAAAATCTACTCATATTTATGTTTCATGGTATTGCAGCAACTTAATATGATCATGGTTTGGAGTTGAAGGGAAGGAATGAGAAAATTAAGGTGCATTAGCAGAACCTACGCTTGCCGGGGCGGGCCCCTAAAGCACAATACCCCCTGCCGGGGCGGGGGTCTCAAGTCCAATAATAGAAGGTATGCATGTTGAGGCGGGCGCCTTTTAGCAGATATTACCCTTTCGCCGAGGCGGGGTCCTAAATCCATTAATCATTCATATGTTCACCAAAATGGCTTATATAGAGTATATTACCCCGGGAATGGGGTCCAGATTCTAAAGAGACTCAGAGCAACAGTTAAGGCAGTTATTCCTCCACTTCAAATTCTATCTTCCAAAACTGAAACTCCACTCTCCACTATATACCCACATTTTTGAAATTTAATCTCCATCATCCAACTTCATTAGCACAATTACCCACTAACCCACTCACTGAGGCACAGTTGAACTATACCACCACAAAGAAAGAATTATTGGCAGTTGTGTATGCTTTTGACAAGTTCTGAGCGTATCTGATTGGTACAAGGGTGATAGTGTACACGGATCATGCGGCCATTCGACACTTAGTGGCAAAGAAGGATGAAAAGCCTCATTTGATCAAGTGGATACTTCTGTTGCAAGAATTTGATTTAGAGATTAAGGACAGAAAGGGAACTACGAACCAAGTAGCGGACCACTTATCTCGACTGGAGAATCCGGAAAGGGAGGTTGATGACAAGACTGTAATTAATGAATCCTTTCCAGATGAACAGTTATTTGTGGTAAAAAGGGAAGTACCATGGTTTGCAGACTATGCGAACTACTTGGTGAGTAAGATGGTCCCTTCTGACTTAGTTGGTCATCAAAAGAAGAAATTTTTGCATGATGTGAAGTGGTTTATATGGGATGAACCATATTTGTTCAAATAATTTGCTGATCAGATGATAAGGAGATGTATCCCATATAGTGAGACAAAGGGGATTTTGCAGGATTGTCATGCTTCATTATATGGTGGTCACTACGGTGGAGAACGAACATCGGCTAGGGTGTTACAAGCAGGATTCTACTGGCCGACGATTTTTAAGGATGCTTACAGTTTTGTCCAGAGATGTGACAAATGTCAAAGAGTTGGGAATATTTTGAAAAGAAATGAAATGCCATTGAACATAATCCTCGAGGTGGAAATTTTTGATGTTTGGGGAACAGATTTTATGGGTCCTTTCGTTTCGTCATGTGGAAATCTATACATCTTGTTTGCAGTTGATTATGTGTCGAAGTGGGTGGAAGTGGCAGCTCTTCCAACGAATGATGCCAAAGTGGTCCTAAGATTTTTACACATGAGTATTTTCACGAGGTTGGGGACTCCAAGGGCTATCATTAGTGATGAAGGCAGTCATTTTTGTAATAGGCAGTTCACAGCTCTGTTGGCTAAGTATTGGGTAAATCATCGCATTGCTACAACTTATCATCCTCACACTAATAGCCAAGCAGAGGCTTCAAATTGTGAAGTCAAGAGAATTTTGGAAAAAGTTTTGAACCCCACAAGAAAGGATTGGTCATTAAAGCTTGATGATGTTGTATGGGCATATAGGACTGCTTATAAGACTCTGTTGGTGTAAGACCCCAACTTTTATGAATAAAGATGAATTTTCTATAATTATCATTTTTAAATATTATGGAATGAATTTGATATAATGTTATAGTTGTGGGTAATATTTAGAAATTTTGCAAAGTACGCAAGTTGTTTATAATATTCGATTGGTCGGGGAATATTCGTTTTAACAGGGAATATTCGTACGATGACACAATCATAAGTGGACCCCACAACGGAATTATTGTCGAATTGAGAAAACGACAAATTTTTTTTTTTTATGAAAATGTGGGTATATAGTGAATATCCTTGGCCGTAGAGCATGGATGATGTGGATTATTTATTAAGCTAAGTCCCAGCGATAAAAGTGATGAAAAACCTTTTAAATCATAAAAGATAGTAGATTTTTTTCTCTACTTGACTCTTTTAACGGATTGCTTGTTCCGCTGCACTTAAACTTGATGTTTGTTATATTTTATCAGTTTAACATTGTTGAAGACTAATGATAATTTAATCTACATTATCTTAGTCATAATATTTCTTACTGGGCTAGTTGAGCTCATCCTTTCTTTCACTGTTCTCTTCAGGAAATGAGAACGTAGCCGGGACTAGTCGAGGAATGGAGTGATGGTCCAGATGATAGTATTAGTAGTCTTCACTATTCTGTTAAATAGTGTGACAATAAATGTAATGAGGACTCCTTTGAGTGTGGATATTGTCTAGATGACAATATTCTTATTAAAACTCTCAATTTATGTTATGTTGTATTTTACACGACTGTTGTATAATTAATTTGTATTTGTATTCTGTACCATGTATTTAGCGACTCAGAATAGGTGATGTATACCTATTTTGGGGGCATCACAGTTGGTATCAAAGCTTAGGGATATGATTCATGGCTGAGATGTGAGACAAGAACTAGGAGGGGAGAGACGGGGAATTCCTTCGCTAGTACGACCTACCTAAGTTTATTTGGTATTTAATTGGTCGGTCAGAGTATAGGGATAATATGTGATATGTTAATTAACCCTTGTTTTGTTGCAGTATTTGAAAATGGCATCTGAGAATGTTGAGAACATCAATGGAGCACAGGAGACCGTTGAGTCTCCACAGATCAATAATCAGGACAATGTGCATCAGGAAGGCAACAATCCTCATGCAAACAACAACACTGAACAAATGATGAACGATGGAATGTTCAGAGGCTTTCTGTAATTCATGCAGCATCAGGCAAGAGAGACTCCTGTCCGAAATGCAGGTGGAAACACTGGCAACTCTCGGACGGTCACCGCTAAACCGTTCAAGGAACTGGGAACACCGGAGTTTTTTTGAGAGCCAAAACCACTTAAGGCGGAGACGTGGATAAAGTAGATCTGCAAGATATTTGATGTCTTGGGATGCTCCGAGGAGCAAAAGGTTCCCCTTGCCACCTTCATGTTGCGTGCAAAGGTAGATTACTGGTGGGAATCTGTAAAACGTACTCAACTTGCCGCACTGAAGATGACTTGGGAGAAGTTCCAAGAATTGTTCAACGACAAGTACTTTCTCGAAAGTATTCGTCACATGAAAGAGGTAGAGTTCATTAAGCTGGAGTAAAACAACATGACCGTGTCGCAGTACGAAGCCAAGTTTGCCGAGTTGTCCCGGTTTGCGTCCCATTTGGTTGATAATGAGGAGAGAATGACGCGAATGTTTCTAAGAGGTTTGAAACCCGAGATACGTCAATATCTTATCTCTCATAAAGCGTGTTTCTATTTCGGATGTTGTTAATAGGGCTCGATTATTGGAGTAGCGATAATGTGTTAACCCAACCAAAAAGAGCGCAAACCGACAAAATGATAATACCGGTGATAATGATCATCAAAGCGGTGACAATAAGCGTGGAGGAATCAACATGCGAAATGGTAACCACTTGGTGGTAATCATGGCCAAAACAATAAGAATGGACATTTCAAGAAGAGGAGATTCAACAATGATGGAAAGGCGTCAAAGACCAAAGACCCGTGGTTAAGGAAGGAGAACGACCACCTATCATATGCTTCAAATGCGGAGGGGAAGGACACATCAGTCCAAACTGCGCGATGCCATCCAAAGCATGTTATAATTGTGGAAGAGAAGGTCACTTAACCCAATTTTGTCGTTCACCGAAGACAAGTTCAGCTAGGATGGAGGCACCAAAGGACATCCCAGAAAAGTCAAAGCCAGTAGTGCAAGGGAGAGCATTTGTCGTGACCTCCCAGAAAGCAAGGAACCCGAACGAGGTCATCACGGGTAAGTTTATCATAAACTCTAGCGAAGTTTATACCTTATTTGATACCGGTTCTACCCATTCTTTTATTTCTCCTACTTGCGCTCAACGTTTAAATTTGACTCTGGAGAAATTAGACTTTGACTTATCTGTTGAAACTCCGTTGGGAGAAACCTTCATTACATCCACTGTTTATAAGTCTTGTTTGGTTCAAATCGGTACCCTCACATTACCTGTCGATCTTATTTCATTGAAAATACTTGCATTTGACGTAGTTCTTGGGATTGATTGGTTAACCACTTATCATAAAAAAATTGATTATTTTCGTAAGGTTGTTAGCTTTCATATTCCTAACCAACCTATTATGCGAATTCAAGTAACCAAACCATTAAAATCAATCACTGTCATCTCAAGCCATAAAGCTATTCGTTTATTAAAAAATGGATGTCAAGCTTTTTTAGCTCATGTCACGGATCTAAACAAAAATACTTTAGTTTTGAATGATATTTCTATTGTTAATGAATTTCCTGACATATTCCCTGAAGAACTTCCTGGCCTACCCCCAGAGCGTGAAATTGAATTTTGTATTGACCTTGAACCCGGTACAAAACCCATTTCCAAAGCCCCATATCGAATGGCTCTATTGAACTTCGAGAGTTAAAGACCCAACCTGCAGGAATTGTTAGACATTGGCTTTATTCATCCTAGTACTTCTCCTTGGGGTGCTTACATTCTATTCGTGAAGAAGAAAGATGGGAGTATGCGACTTTGTATTGATTATCGGGAGTTGAATCATGTCACCATCAAAAATAGGTACCCATTGCCACGTATTGATGACTGTTTGACCCGGTTGTAAGGCGCCAAATTCTTTTCAAAGATTGATCTTCGTTAGAATATCACCAATTGAAGATTAGAACCACGACATTCCAAAGGCGACTTTCAGAACTCGATGACGGGCATTATGAATTCTAGTCATGTCTTTTGGATTGACTAATGCCCCTAACGCCTTCATGGATATGATGAACCGAGTATTCAAGGAATATTTGGATCACTTTGTGGTCGTCTTTATTGATGACATCCTTATTTATTCCAAAAGCCATGAAGATCATGAGCAACACTTGAGGCTGATACTTCAAAAGCTTCATGAATATAAGCTTTATGCCAAGTTAAAGAAATGCGAGTCCTGGCTTGATGAAGTAGCATTCTTTGGGCACGTGGTATCAATTCATGGAATATCTGTTGACCCGGCAAAGATTGAAGTTATTCAAAGCTGGGAGCAACCTAAATCGATGAATAGAAGACGTAGCTTTCTCTCTAATTTGGTTATTATCGGAGATTCGTAGAAGGGTTTTCTCGAATCGCTACTCCCTTAACTCAACTGACTCGGAAAGATACAAAATTTGGTTGGAGTGAGGAATGCGAGAAGAGTTTTCAAGAACTCAAGAGGAGACTCATTTCAAAGACTGATTCGACAATACCCATCGGCTCGGAGGATTTGTCATCTCTCTGTGATGCTTTGGGCAAAGGGTTAGGATGTGTTCTCATGCAACATGGGAAAGTCATGCTTTATGCCTCTCGACAACTCAAAGAATATGAGAGGAATTATCCTACTCATGATCTAGAGTTGGCAACAGTCGTTTTTGCACTAAAAATTTGGAGGCATTACTTGTATGGGGAGAAAGTGGAGATCTTTACGGATCATAAAAGCCTCAAATATTTTTTCACTCAAAAGGAACTCAACATGCGACAACGACGTTGGCTTGAACTGTTGAAAGATTATGATCATACCATCGAATACCATCCTGGAAAAACAAACGTGGTAGCTGACGCATTGAGTAGAAGATCATATGTGGGTGCGAGTGCGATATTGTCAACGCAAAGGCCCATTTTGTATGACTTGCAAAAGATGGAGATAGAGATAAAGACTCCAGGGACCCACGTGATGATGGCAAATATATGAGTAGAACCGACTTTAATCGATAAAGTTAAAGCTGCTCAAGCTACAGACCTGGAGCTGATGCATATGAGGAAGAAAGTACAAGAAAGTGCTATGCCGGAAGCAAGAATCAATGAAGAAGGAATACTTCGAGTCAACTCTAGACTTTGTGTTCCTAATGACCCTGAGTTAAAGTATAAAATCATGATGGAGGCGCACAACACACCGTTTTCAATCCATCTTGGGAGTACCAAAATGTATCATGATCTTCGACATACATTTTGGTGGGGTAATAGGAAGAGGGAGATAGCGCTGTTTATCTCAAGGTGTTTAACTTGTCAACGAGTCAAGGCGGAATATCAAGTACCAAAAGGTCCATTGCAACCACTTGAAATTCTAGAATGGAAGTGGGAGCACATTACCATGGATTTCATTTCTGGTCTTCCCAAGGTTTCTCAAGGCATAGATGCAATTTGGGTCATTGTTGATAGATTAACCAAGTCTGCTCATTTCTTACCTATACGAGAAAATTATACACTTGAACGTCTTACTCGTATGTACATAAACGAGGTTATAAGATTGCATGGTTTGCCAGTATCCATAGTTTCTGATCGAGACCCAAGATTCACTTCACGATTTTGGGTTAGTTTGCAAAAAGCTATGGGTACAGATTTACGATTTAGTTCGGCGTATCATCCACAGACGGACAGACAATCAGAGAGGACTATTCAAACTCTTGAAGATTTATTAAGACTCTGTGTCCTTGACTTCAAGGGAAATTGGGACAAGTTCTTACCATTGGTGGAGTTTTCCTACAACAACAGCTATCAAGCAAGTATTGGCATAGCTCCATTCGAAGCGTTATATGGAAGAAAATGTCGTTCTCCAGTATGCTGGGATGAGGTGGGTGAAGCAAAATTATTGGGATCGGAGTTAGTACGTATGACTACGGAAAAGATACAAACGATCCAAGAACGATAAAAAAAACCTCATAAGACCAAAATAAAAGAGTTATCTTGCGATCTTCATCGAAAGGACGTGGAATTCGATATTGGAGATCATGTGTTATTACTTATTGCTCCATGGAAAGGAGTTACGAGATTTGAAAAGAGAGGAAAGCTCAATCCTCGATTCATTGACCCATTTTTAATCCTCGATCGAGTAGGGACTGTAGCTTATAGACTCGCTTTACCGCCAAGTATATCTCGTGTTCATAACGTTTTTCATATATCCATGTTATGTAAATATGTGAAAGACCCGAATCACATTATTGAGTTAGAACCGGACGAAATAGCGGAAGATTTAACGTATGAAGAGGTTCCTGTTCAAATCTTGGATAAGAAGGAACATATTCTACGCTCCAAGGTTATACCTCAAGTCAAAGTTTTATGGAGGAACCACGATGTTGAGGAAATGACCTGGGAGTTAGAATCTGAAATGAAATCAAGGTATCTTTACCTCTTCGACATACCAGGTACGTACCCTAATTTCGAGGGCAAAATTTCATAAGAAGGGGAGATTATAAGACCCCAACTTTTATGAATAAAGATGAATTTTCTATAATTATCATTTTTAAATATTATGGAATGAATTTGATATAATGTTATAGTTGTGGGTAATATTTAGAAATTTTGCAAAGTACGCAAGTTGTTTATAATATTCGATTGGTCGGGGAATATTCATTTTAACAGGAAATATTCGTACGACGGCACAATCATTGGTGGACCCCACAATGGAATTATTTTCGAATTGAGAAAATGACAAAAAAAATTTTTTTTATGAAAATAACGGCGAAAGTTTTACCATTAACTGTTGAAACACCCAGTGTTAAAAGTACAGGAATATGCATTGTTGCATAGTAGCACACGGTATTGATTATTGATGCTTACGTGAGAAGTCACTCAGTTTTGTTCAATTATTGCTTCAGTAATTGTTGCATAGTATCTCACGTTATTTGATTCAATTATTGTCAAATATTTTATATATTATTAAATCAATAGTTGAGATAACAAAGTTGTTAATATTATTATTTGCATTATTAACGATGTCTAGAAGTTCACGAAGGAGAGGTTTGGTCACCTAATTTGCTACCAATAAGGAGAAATCCTTATTGGAAAGCCCCTCTTTCTGAGGAACGATTCGGTCGATTAATAGTGTGAATTATGATAATGATGATGAAGTTTTGTTTTATTAGTATTATTAATGTAATAAAAGCGGAAAAGTTTTTTATATAAAAGCAGAATACTTTTATAAAGTTATTCGTTTTATTAGGCTAATAGTAAAATCTTTTTATATAAAATAGAATACTTTTCTAAAGTTATTCGTTTTATTAAACAATAATTAGAATATATTATATTTTATTATGCATAGTATTTGCATAGTGCCTGCATAGTGTTTTCATAGTAAAATCTTTTTAAAAGTTATTCGTTTTATTAGATTATAAATAGAATATATTATATTTTATTGTAAACCAATCTGGACCATCCGTTTAAAGTAAATCGATCTGGACCGTTCATGGATTAGTTACTATTCAGTCCATTCTTCTATAAATAAAAGCTCATTCCTTCATTATTTCTTACGAATTCACTGAAACTCTAGAGAGAGAAACTGTAGAGAGAATTATTCTTCTATCTTGAGCGTATTTCTTTAGCGTTTAAGAAAGCTTTGAGCGTAGTGCAAGTTTCTTCAAGTATATCCCGCCTTACTGGTGAAGTACTCTTCTTTATAAGGTAAGGGATTTTTTTTTCATATTCATGAAGAGAACTTCATTATTCAGGTCTTTATTATTCTGTTGGAATAACTCATACACGCATGCTAGCTACCCTATACTTGGTGAAATTATTCATTATTCCATTATTTATTATTCTCATTGAATAACTTTTATACATGCGATATACCGCATATATGGTGAAATTCATTGTTATTCCATTCTTTATTATTCGTTGGAATATCCTCACATGCATGCGTTTCTGTAGGACCGGTTTAAATCTTTATTATTACATTGGAATATCTGTATGCATGCGTTTTCTGTGGGACTGGTTCCGTTATTTTTTTATTACATTGGAATAACTCGCCTGCGCGAAATACCGCATCCATGGTGATTTCTGTTGTTATTCCATTCTTTATTATTACATTGGAATATCACATGCATGCGCTTTTACGCGAGGATCCGGGTTCCGTCTTTATTATTATTCGTTGGAATATCTCATGCATGCGCTTTTACGCTTGGGACTGGTTTCGTTATTTTTATTACATTGGAATAACTTTGTCTATGCCAATACCGCATGCATAGTTATTTTTGTTGTTATTCTATTCTTTATTATTCATTGCTGAATATCCCGCTTCGGTGCGTATTACGCGCTTGACCGTTCCGTTATTTATTGTTCATTGGAATAACTTTTATCATCAAATACCGTATGCATGGTGATTTCTTTTGTTATTCCATTATTTATTATACTCGGTTGGTTAAAGTTTTGACTTCTATACTCCATGAAATTAGTGGAATATCCTTGATATTTGCGCTTCATCCAAAGATATCTTTTCATGGAAATATTCTTCCGAGCATTCTTAAATTTTACTCTACAAAAAGTATCATGTTGACAATTTGGACGTTATTAGTTCTGGATAAATTAATTCTTGAACTTGTTTTATTGACTTCTTATATCATTGTCATCATCCTCATGTTTATATTTTGTTGAAAGTCATCGTGGCTCATGTAGTGCATAGATGGACTTGGTATGATTATGACCGAGGGATTATTGATTGTAATCATGACCGTAATGTTACAAATGATGTGGTAAAAGTCCTCATTGTCCGTAGTGCATTGATGGATGAGTTGTTGGCATGACCATGACCATTGATGAATACACGAATATCATTGGTCCGTAGTGCATGGATAATTTGTGGTTGTGATACTAATGAATATCCTTGGTAGTAGAGCATGGATGATGTGGATTATTTATTGTCGAGTCCCGTGATAAAAGTGATGAAAAACCTTTTAAATCATAAAAGATAGTAGATTTTTTTCTACTTGACTCTTTTAATGGATTGCTTGTTCACTGCGCAGATTAAACTTGATGTTTGTTATATTTTATTAGTTTAACATTGTTGAAGACTAATGATAATTTATTCTACATTATCTTAGTCATAATATTTCTTCTTGGGCTAGTTGAGCTCACCCCCTTTCTTTCACTGTTCTCTTCAGGAAATGAGAACGTAGCCGGGACTAGTCGGGGAATGGAGTGATGGTCCAGATGATAGTATTAGTAGTCTTCACTATTCTATTAAATAGTGTGACAATAAATGTAATGAGGACTCCTTTGAGTGTGGATATTGTCTAGATGACAATATTCTTATTAAAACTCTCAATTTATGTTATGTCGTATTTTACACGACTGTTGTATAATTAATTTGTATTTGTATTCTGTACCATGTATTTGGCGACTCAGAATAGGTGATGTATACCTATTTTGGGGGCGTCACAGTTGGGCATGTTACCTTTTCAGCTGGTTTATGGGAAGGCTTGTCGCCTTCCTATGGAGCTTGAGCATAAGGCATATTGGGCAATTCGGAAGCTCAATTTTGATTTGAAAGCTGCAGGAGAAAAATGCTTACTCCAACTCAATGAGTTGGACGAATTCCGATTATAGACGTATGAAAACCCAAAGCTTTACAAGGAAAAGGTGAAGAAATGGCATGATCGCAAGATTATAGAAAGAGTATTTGAGCCGAGACAAAGAGTTCTGCTGTTTAATTCAAGACTTAAACTTTTTCCTGTAAAACTCAAATCAAGGTGGTCAGGGCCATTCACAGTGAAGACAGTTTCTCCACATGGTGTTGTTGAAGTGTTCGATAAATTCCCGAACAAGCCGTTCAAAGTGAATGGACAACGGCTAAATCATTATTTTGGTGGCGAGATTGATAGACAAAAAGTAACCTCAATTCTTTCTTCAACATGAAGTGTCAGAGATAGTCAAGCTAATTGACTATAACTTAGCGCTTGATGGAAGGCAACCCATTATTTCTACCTTTATCTTTTGTTTATTCGGTTTAGATTGTATTTGTTAGTTCATTTTCATGCTTAGTGTTATAACTTGCTGAGGGTTATATGAGTATTATGGAAGCTGAATTTGCATATAATGATGTTTGAGCATAGTATAGAGAGTCTGGTTTTGAGATAGTCATTCTTGCGTATTCAGTGGTTTATGCTTGGTTATTGATGAATGTTATTTGTGCAGGTGTTTTGGAGTTGATTCGTGGCTGTTTTGATGTATTTAAGCTGCAGAATGGTAGTGCAGAATGCAGGGACGCGCAGCCGCGCCATGAGAGCTTTGAAAAACGCGCTTCTGGCCTTACAAGTCTGTCTGCAATGAGAATAATCGCAGCTACGCGTATGTCCTCATACAAAACACGACTACGCCTCGAGACCCGGGTTTTGAAAATTTTTTAGGATTTTAAAGACGAGTCTTGATCCATCTCTCATAACATTTGAAATAGCAGAGCGTATCTCATTCCTCTCCACAGTGTGCACGACTCTTCCTTCCCAAACCGTTCTAATCAAAAGTGTAACTTCTCATCCCACTACGCGTATATCGAATCCGTTTCCTACCCATGTTCAAAGTCTACATTGATAAAGCTAGGGTTTTTCGGTGGGTGTGTGAAATACAAGTTTGGGGGTTCTCTGTTCATCAGATATTACACTCAAGATTCCATCAATTAAGTTTCTATTCTTCTTCATCAATACAAATGGGTCCAAAGTGTGCTCGCTCTCGCACTCCCGAATCATCCTCTGACAATAGCCAAAGTGGTGATAATGTTGATTTCTCTAAGTTTGTCAACTTGGATGCACAGATAGAGTACTACCGCATTGTGGGAAAATCATTTGTTCGAGAGCGAGGATTTAAGCCAGATGCACAAAATGGACAGTTAGTGCAGATGATCAAAGAAAAGTGTTGGCATGGCGTGTGCTCTACGCCACTGGCTGCACCTATGGCCATTGTGCGGGAGTTTTATGCAAATGCACAGGAGACGATGAATGGTTTTTCTTTCGTTCGGGGGATTCAAGTGGATTATAGACCGAGAGCGATTCGTAGAGTATTCAATTTACCCGACCCTCCTGCTGGACGAACAAATTGGATGGAGGCAAAACGCATGGAGACAGACTTGGATGTTGTTATTACTGATTTATGTATTCCAGGGACTCAGTGGACATGCACTCTTGACACTAATCAACCCAAGATCTTTTCGGCTTCAACTCTTAACCGCTATGCAAAGGCTTGGAATCTTTTTGTGTGTACCAAACTCATGCCATCATCTCATCAGCATTAAGTTACAGTTGAACGAGAAATTATATTATGGGGGATTATTGTGGGAAAAGATATCGACGTAGGTCACCTCATTAATCAGAATATGTTGCGATACATGCGGGGAAGTAGTATGGGAAGTATACCGCATGCATCAATCGTGACTCATTTATGTGCTAAAGCAGGCATTAGGTGGACGGATGAATAGTTGCAGTATCCAAGCCAAGACATTACTCATGCCACAATAGCGAGATTCGAAGACTGGAAAGGGGGTACTTCGCACCCAAGAGGAAAGGGTTTCATCCTTCGTCCAACATCGTCTACACCATCAACGCAGCCCTCCAAGACGAATGAAGCAGGAACGTCAACTAAAGCCACTGCTGCTATTGAGGATCGACAGCTCCGAAGGTTGGAGCGGAAGGTCGACGCCATGTACGACAATTTTGCAGCGTTTGCTACGGGTTTGACGAGGTCGCTAGCGGAGGGCTTAAGTCAGCAATAGTTAGCTAACTAGTGTGTTAGAACTATAGTAAGGATTGTAACTATTGTTTGGTTAGTCTTGGCAGGAATGGATTCCAAGACCTCTTGCATGCACCCAAAATCTTATGAGTTGTTGTTTTACCATTGAGCCAAGAGAGGATTGGTAACTGATCAGCTCATTTTTCCTCCTCTGTTTGTTCATTGAATGTTCATGATATTTCATTTGTTTTCAGTGTGCATAATTATCAAAAAAAATAAATACATTCTTTGTCTATAGACACAGATTTCTAATGAACAGACCAACTGCTAAAATTTTACGTGTTTGATTGTATAAATATGTCGTATAATATTACTTTGATTTGCATTTGCCAGACGAGGCGAAATTTAATACTTTGGGGTTGTTTCTTAAATTTAAATCACATTATGTCGATCAAAGTTCGTAAAAACATGACCATAGGATATTGGAGGTAACAAAAGTCCATTAAAAGTTAAGTTTCGGAGTTTTTTTTTGTCATTGGTGTTGTAGACAAGATATGTTGTCTTAAATGATATAATAGAAGCTCAATTTAGTTTTATTTAAATGTTGTTTTAGATGAATGTTATTTTAGATGAAATAAGTGATAGTCTCATGTGTGTACCACTAAAAATACGGATAATGACTTCAAACCAAACACCTGACTTGTGATTTGAGCAAAGCTAAGCACTGGTAGATGCTCCTGAATCATAGAAAAAACATGTAGGCACAAAAACATGTAGGCACAACTTCCATCTGTATAACAGAAGGAGCTCTTCTAGGTGTACATGTAAATTGGACATGAATGTATTTGAACTTTATATATTTATATTTTTACCCACTATTAAGGGTCAAAATACAATTAAATAAAATTCAAATACATTTATATCTAATTTTCATATCCACGTAGAATTTTTGTAACAGTAGTATTACAATAATAACAAAGGCTTCCCAATTCATTTTAAGACAATCCATACATCCTCTCGGATTATATCAAATTACTAAATTATATCTATTACACGCCTCCCCAATCTATGCATCTAGGGGAATAATCACCTAAACATATATAGGCAAACTAATGCAACAATCGAGCTCGTGTTTCATCCGCAACGGGCTTTTGTTTAACCCCATAATTAATTACACAGCAGGCTGCAGGCGAAGGTAGAAAAAATTTCAGTAGGATCAAATTGCTAAATTACACCTACAAAAAATTTATTACATCATATATGAATGAAAAAAAATAAAAATTCAGTGGAATCAAAATATCAAATTACTAAATTACACCACAAAAAATCTATTACATCATATATATATATATATATATATATATATATATATATATATATATATATATATAAATCAATAGGATCAAATTACTAAATTATGCCCAAAAATTCTATTACATCATATATATATATATATATATATATATATATATATATATATATATCAGTGGGTCAATTAACCCCACAATCAAACACCTAGCTTCGCCTGACAGCACATGGTTATGTAGTGAAAAAAAATTGGTTCTTGAATTTAAAGCATATCCATATGGTTAATAAACTAAATAACACAAATTAATTGGCTATTTTGATTATAAATTTATAATAGTACAGCATCTTGTAGATAAAACAATAGAACGAAAGACATAATAAGCTCATAACACAAACTAATTACAATTATAAAGAAGAAACTTTCTGCAAATCCTCCTATTGCCTTGCATCAAATCTTCTTCCATATACCTAGGAAGTTTCCTTCCAGAACCGGATTGACCTGTCAGTCCCACATGAAACGAACGCAGCCTCTGTTGGCGAGTGCTCAAGCCAACGGGGTGCACCAATATGGTTGGAAGGCCATCTTGCTACTTTCTCGGCTGTCAGAGCATCCCATATAACAATCTGAACCCCAAGTTATCAATTAGATACCAATTAAAAAACCCTAGGCTACGTTTCTTTGCAGGGTGTATGAGATAGGACTATTTGTACTAATTTAACAATATTAGGGACTATCTTATCATATGACTAATCCGTTATTTAATCTTATAGGCTATTTGTTATCATTTCTAAGGTTATTTGATACCTCAAACGAGGAATTATATAACACCACCTTTTTACGTGGGAATATAATCTTAGAAATGACAAACATAAAATAACGGATGTGATAAAATAGTCCATAATAAATTAGTACAGATAGTCCTATCCCACTCATCATTTTTGCAAACAAACGCAACCCTAAAGGATTGAACTGTCAAGTTTAGCAACTGAACTAACCTCATTACTTGGTTCATCAATGCATAGTACAAATTCTTCAGTATCACTGAAAACAGCCTGCAGCGAACAGTTTAAGCATGTAATATATACCTAAATAATCCATTAAAATCTTTGTTGTTATATTGCAATTTGGGATTCTTTTAAATTGTGAGCAAAAGAAGCTATAAAATAATAATCTCAGTAAAAAAACATTTTGCACAATGAAACAACGAATTAGTAATAGAAGGTTCTTCTAGAGTGTCTTCCATAGAAAACTAAAAGAATTTGCAAAAATGTAGACGTAAGTTTCAGCAGCGCATGTCCCATGAAGTTTATACCACACACCTGGCATCGCAATTGCGTATGTGTGGCTCCAACATATTGTTTAACCAACCTACCAGTGCCAACCTCCCAAAGCTTCACAGAAGAATCCTTCCCACAGGAGAGAACAAATCTACAAAACAAAACAGGTAGTCATGATACAAAGTACGAACTAAACATACTAACTTTGAGTCTGCAGCAGTGGTCAAAACTTAAGAGAAATGAACCATTTCAATTAACAAACATAATCATGATCGTTATGATGTTATAACTTGTGCACTATTTGATCTGGTCAGAGTAGAGAACTAGAAAACATGAAATATCATATTAGTCTTTCGAAAGCTGTCCTGTTTTCCGTCTTTTTCCGGTGTTCTAAAAATCCATGCCTAGGCCCCCCACCTAGGCTGAATCAGACTTTAAAACTCTAATACTTGAATGGACTTGTTAAGCCTTAAAAGTTTTTTTTGGGGGAGTAATTTTACATGTAAATTTTAAAAATTTTCATCTACTACATGCTATGAGTAGTATAACAAGTATATCAATAGAAAAATAAATAAACGAGACTGCCTAAGAAACGATCTAGTCTGCCTAGGAAAACACTTGGGCACCACATAGGCGGCCTAGGCACTAGGCACCCCCTCCGACGCTTCTATGCCTGTCTAGTTATTTTTAGACACTGCTCGTTTCTTTTCCCATTTGGTTTCTCTAGTCTTTTATGGTAGGAGCCAGTGCTTTTAAAATAATATACTCATTCTATATAACAAAAGAGTCCCATTTCACAATTTTTCTTGTTCCAATGAAAGAGACTAATTTTCAGTTATAGTAATTTTAAAGACAAAATGTCCACTAGTTTGCCATCATAGTTTCACTTTTATACCACACTACTAAACTAGCAACTTATTCAGGTTAACATAAAACAAAAATATATTCTTGATATTCGCAAATATTGTAAATGGGAACTATTCTTTGTGGAAATGAAAGAGTATCATTTATTGCAATGCAATAGGCAAATAGGGAATAACTACAAGAACTAGGGTATGCCTAATACAGAACATGTCAAACATAGCCCGTTATTTTCTATTAGGTCTTAGGTCTTATTATCTAGAATATTCTCCAAGTAATAACCTCATATGCCTATGTGCAGGTGGTGTAGGATAAGTAAAGTAGGAGTAGGTTAAGCTTTATTTTCCTGCAAGTAACTTTAGTATAAATATGTAAACAGTTAGTTGTTTCATTTTCAAACTTTATCAACGATTATATGAAATATCTGAGAGAGCTCTTTGAACTCCTCCCTTATCTCTTCCTCACCTCCATTCTACCCTATTTCTGCCCTTTCTTTCTCCCCCAAACTCTGTTTCAGTCTCTTTCTGCTCTAATTATCTATCTCCCATTGTTAGGATCTCATCTAATTCCTAACAGAACACGGCGTGCAACATGAATTCAAAAACAAATAGATACTATATGCATCGTGACATCATCATCATATTTTCTTTTCGTCTTTTCTTCTTTTATTTTGGATATGTTTGGCACAATTAGCTTTATCTCAGCACATGTACAAGTGTGTATATTTATTATTGCAACAAGATTTTCTTGGCACAAATATCTTCCTTCTTTGTATCTTAGAACCAAATGTTCGTCTTCCAACAAATGTTTCCACAATAATTATCACGTAGGTGGTAGGACCATCGTTACAGGAAAATGCTAACATGGCAAAACATGGTGCATTTTCATTCCAAAACACTAAATTTGGCAATTTAAAAACTGTTCTCTCTTATTTACTTAAACTTCTACTAAACAAGAATGATTACAACTTTGTCTTATATCCTCTTATATAGCTCTTGGGTCATTCAACCAATGACTAGAATTAAATCTAATGGAGGACTAGTCGACAATCTATAATAATCCTATAAAATATTTAGAATATTAATAAGCATTGTTATCATATAGGTAAATCTAACATTCTCTATTAGAAACATACAAGAAATTCTAAGAAATGCCAACTAACTTAAAAAAAATGCACCTTATGTGCGTTTAGCAAGACATGACATTTCTTCCTCGAAAATGCACATGTTGTAACACCAAACTTACAAACTCCTCAACCAGTTTTTTGACTATATCTCAACTAGTTTTAACTATTAAAATTTAAGAAAGTTGTTCCCAACATACCAAGTTTAGGAAATGTATTTCTACCAACTAAGCAATTTGAGAAAACCTACCCCTACCGAACTCTACACCACGCAAAGTGTTCTCTGTTCCCGTTTTCTGTTTTCGTTCCATGTACCATATCAAATAATACAGGTAACAGTGGATAGGACTGCTATTAAGAGTGCATTGAAATAATTTTTGTTGCCCATACTTCATAATAATATTCTCATAAATAGGAAACTCTACCTTTGATCCTTCGTAAAATTTGCAGTAGTGGCCTCTGCTGTTCCATGTGCACCAACTATGGAGCGGACACAACTGGCAGTTACTCCATCCCATAGCCTAACAGCACCATCTTTAGATGCAGTTGCATACATGCCACCAGTTGAAGAGTACCTCACCTGCATTAAAGGTTCACTTGTTATAAATTCCAGTGATGTAAAGCAGAGAATGTTGACTCTACCTGATTAATGGCTCCATTAGCATTAATCTCCTGGACATTTGCTGATAGGTAACACTGAAAAGTATTGACATCATACAAGTGTGGAATTGGATGATCAGTCCCTGTAATAATGTCCACCCTCATCAGAAGCAAATTTCAAGGAAAAGGTAAATTTTATCGACTTACTTGGTCTAGGAAATTATAAACCATGTCCATTGACCGAGCTTTGAGGTAATGATAAATGACTACTGTATGTACAAACTTCACAGTTTTACAGAAAGACTGAATAAAGAAACTAAATCACAGCTGTTTCGCAGAATATGCAATCTGCATATTTAAGGCAAATCATATTCCTTTACCAACCATTCCATGTATAGCACATACCAAGCTATCCATCTGATAAAGTCCCTAATTTAACCCCTCCCCACCCAAAAAAAAGGCGCTCTCAAACTGGGAAATGTTTCATTTGATGCCATTTCATTGTTGCAAGCTGTGGTTTTTGTATCCCCATGTTTTTTTATACATCGAGTGTACCAAGTTGAAGCTCGTTTTTGGCGCATTTTGAAAATATATTTACTTATCCAAAAAAAACAATTAGGATTTGTAAATTAATGCATTCAAGGTCTACGGCTCAGATTTTGTTAACTAAACTGCATTGTGAAGTTCTGTACAAGCAAAAATGCAGCAAACCAGACAGAGATAATAAAGAATAGATCCTACTCCTCAAGGGAATAAACCCTTAAATCAACAAGCCAGTTGGCAAATCTGGAAAGAACAGTTGAAAGAAAAAGAGATAAAAACTTAGAAGAATAATAGGCTAGTCCACGCACATCAATAACCAGAGACAATTGTTTGGCTCTAGTCTAGTTTCCTCATTCAGTAAAGGACCGTGTATATAATTATAATAATAATAATAATTATTATTATTATTATTATGATAAGTATGACTGTGTATATTGATGTTGAAAAATCCTAATAACTTTCCTTATCCTTTTACTACTTGGCGCACTTAAAATTGTAACAACTAGGATTATACTACATCTACATTAAATTGTAACAGCCATTGAATTCAAGTGCATAGCTTGAAGTAAGTTAAAATATCATTGAATTGATAATCGAAAACAAGTGCTTACCTGCCAAAAGAAATTCTCCAGAGGCGTGAAAAGAAACAGATCGCACATTGTGGGTATCCTGTAATAACACAAATCCAAACTACATTTATTTTAAAGTAACAGATTTCGATATGTAATTCAAAATCATAAATACCACTAAAGTAGTGCTTCAATTTCCTCTATGGTGAGAAATAAACCTGAATAACTCTGAATGCTCTCTTTGCCGCTGTTTTTGAAAAATCAAAGAATCTGATGTAGCAAGGAAAACCATGATATCAGTTGCATATTCTTATGGGTTTTACATGTGTAAAAGGTCACAAGAATCGCATTAATTTATCATGCACAATAAAGAGAAAGATGTGACAACGAACAAGAAATGAATGTTAAACAACCTTGCATGTAATTAAAAGAAAGTCGTACTTTATTGTGTGGTCTTTGGCCCCAGATATTATAACAGTATTTTGAGGATGGAAATCCAAATCATTTATTGGCTGCAGTAGTATCAGTATAGAATTAGACCAATATTAGAGCATATGCTCTGACATCAAGCATGATAGTTATAACATATTTGAAGGTTCCATAGATCAAGAATTTGGATAAGAAGAAAACTTGATGAGAATCATGTAATAAAAGAGAGAGGTGTCAGCGTATGAAGTTAATACAAGTAATTTCTCATGAGAAGCAAGGTCTCCACTCACATTCAATAATAGGAATCTAACACAAAAAGTAAGAATATGTTTTCAAACCCCATAGTGTGAAATTTTATTTCATTTTATTTTTGTTTTCTGACAAGTCTTGAGAGTGTGCGCAATTCTAACCAGTATTTAATACCTCTGCGCCTTTCAAGAGATTGAGTAGCTCAAAAGTTCAGGTAAGTTCTATTTGGGGAACTAAAAGGATCCAATTCTACAACTAGATGTGCTTAGATACTATCTCTTTCTCTAGGTCAATTAAACCTCCTCCACCTTCCCCAAGAAAAATATTAACCCAACAAAAAAATAAGGAAAACCAGTAGATAACTAGATATCCGTTGCTTATTATCAAAATTCATTTCCTGTTTGAAAATTTTAAAATACTGTCCATCAACTGATTCCCACTTTCCAGCAAATTCAATATTACTTTCAATATCAACTAAAAAATAATTTAACACTTATGGATTAATATTACATATCTAATTAGTTCATGGACTTGCACAAACAACTTATAAGGCAAATCAAAGTCATTGTGAACATAACAACGCCAAAAGAATAGGACTAACTTTATCCTACAAAATTTGGTTTAACAAGGTTAAATAACTTATCAAAAATAAAAAATAAAAATCAATGAAAAAAGTCAAATTGTTAATAATATAATGTACTTGTAGATGATCATAAAATGTCCGTATGACAGGTCGCACAGGACCCTCCCTTGCATCTGGAAGCATCATTTGCTTTATTTTTGCTATCTGCATAAGAAAACAGTGGTTGTCCAGTTAAAAACAGAGTTCAGTTCAAACAGACCGATCTTCATACAACTAAATGGTATCATCACCTCAAAGAGCTTAATTGCGTGTCTGCACTCCCAGTTTTAGAAACGTCCCATCAGGACTAAATCTTGCACATCTGGCAACATTCTACTATACATACCCACAAATTTAATTAAGATAGAAAGAAGCAAGTCCTCCAAAAAAATATTTGACAATAGGTAAAACAAGAAGACAGATACTGGATAGATCTTTCTCCAATGATGCATTACCTTATGCTCTGAAACATGACGTGTCTCATGTTTCGGAAAACTCTTTGATGCACCTTTTGTATCATGTACAGCACTGCTAGGAAAAAATAATTTCAATAAAGACCATTTTAAACTTAATTTTAGATGCAAGATATCCCCCAATGCCACCTATAAGTACTTTAAAGCGTCAAATATGGTTTTGAAAGATGAAACAAGAGCATACATATGAAGCCGGTCAATAAAATTATAAATGAAAACATGAACTGAGCTCTTCTTTCCAAATACATCTAGGAACTAAGTACGTATAAATGCAAGTACTCGGGGATTTGAGAAAGAGCACTGAATTGCCTGAAATCAATATCAACAGTGCGAGGAGTTGGGATTGAGCCATATGCCGCGGGCGCCGCCATACTTGAAACCAATGCAAATGAAGAAATCCCCCTGAACATCTCATCGTTCTCTACTGCAAGACCCTGTAAACTGCTCAGACCAATAATATCTAGTTCTTGCATTCTTTTCCTTTTCAAATTTTGCCAAATTACAGGAAGCGACGAACAACATAAAGGAAAAAACCACAAGATTACAAATTCCAACCTTGGCAACCAGTTCAAGAAGCTTGTTAGGAGGAGCTTCAGCATTCAGTGGCGTCATAGTAGCCGAAGCAACTGCACTGGCAGCCTGTAAAGGAGAGAGATTGCAAAATTCAAATCTAAAACCCCCAAAAAATGATATTTGGAATTTTCTTATGCAAAGGAGAGAGATTGCAATATAGATAGAGATAGTAGATGATATTAAAGGTATCAAGAAAGCGAATTTATGAACTGAAGAGAACACTTTTATGTTCTCTTCCTCTTTGGAGCTCAGGCTGTTTGCTGTTCTTTATGAATTCTTTTTCCTTTATTCTAATTAAGTACTTCCTTCTGTTTATGGTTTATCTGAATTCAGTACTTCACTGTTAGCTTTATACAGACTTCACTCCCTGCCTACATGGGCTGCACCATCTTTTGCAGCTTTTATGTATAATAGTTACTTATGGACATAAATTCAAAGTCTTCACATCTTTTGTTGATTGGTTATTATGCACCACACCTTTCATGCCTTATTACTTAATTTGAAAGGATTACAATATATAATATATATATATATATATATATATATATATATATATATATTTGGGTTATTTTAAGTAGCATAAGCTCCTTATCAAAACAAAAATCAAGAAACAGAAAACAAAAACAAAAAATCAGCATTATTAGCTGAATGTAAATTCACATCTTTCTGAGGAGTTTATACCCATATTTTTTGTTTTATTATCTATCAAAACTGGTGTAAACCAGGAGGAAAAAATTGAATTTTCAAAATCCCAGCTTAAGATTATAGTTTCTGAATTATTTCTTTATTAGTGAACTTACAAAAAGGGATTTCGCTTACTATTTCCAGCAATTTGTTCAGCAACCAAACACAACAAAAATAAATAAAATTAAAGAAATACCTGGTTAAGATTATTGTCACGAAGATGGGCAACAATTAGACAATTGACCTGACGAAATAGCTTCCCATCTTGCAATATCTGTTCCAAGTTGGTGTTGCTACTGTTATTGTTATCCATCTTATTGGGCAAATAGATAAGTAAAACCCAGAATCTAAAACCCTTAAAAAATGCTTCTTCTTACAGCTCAAATCAAACACAATCCGTTGTTGATCCTAAAGTTTACTTCTTCAATGGAGAATTTGGTCTGACCCAACAAATGAAAAAGGAGAAATGGAGTAATAATTTACGACACGATTCAGAGCATGGAGAAGTTGGGTACTGAAGTGGAGTCGGGTTTTTACCATTAGTGTTTGTGGGTTGACTTTAAAATAAAATTCCCATAACTATAGTACGTACAACACTGTGTTAGTGAGTTGACTTTAACACTGTGTTTCTGAAAATGAAAAATAAAAAAATTATATATTTTTTAGGGTTTATAAAAGTAAAAATAAATAAATTTTACATTTAAAATTTTATTTATCAATTATTTTTATAATTTAGATGGTAATATAGAGATTATAAAATATTGGTTTGTGTTATTTTTTTTTTAATTTAGATTTATTTATTTATAGATGAAAAAACTTTTGATAATAATAGAAAAATAATAATCAAGTTTTTTTCCAATATTATTTTATTTATTTCATTAAAAACTTAGTAATACAAGAATTAGAGGAAAATTTAAGTTTATTTATTTTCTTTTCGATCTATTTTAAAACTTAGTAACACATTGTAAAAGATAAAAGAAATGAAAATTTTAAGTTGGGTAAATTTGGAAAAAAAAAAAAAACTACCTATAAAACTTTCTTTAGGTTGTTTATAAAAAAAATTAAAAGAAATATGTAATTTCTAAATCTATATACATATATAATAAGAAAAACTAAATTTTTTGGTCCTTAGTTTTTAGTATGAGAGTAGAATTTAATTGCTACTAAAATATTTTTTAAAACCTCTTATTTTATTTCATTAACTACTATGAAAACACTTTTTAAATTCTAGAATTTAACTAAAACTAATACATTATTTATGATCCTGAAAAACTTTAGATCGAATAACTTATTATTTTATAACAATTTTATTTCTTATGGAAGTCTGAATTAAACTAAATTATATGCAATTAGTAAGTTAAGTTGTGAAATTATTAACTATTAAAAATAACTAATAATTAATGTTAGAGAACAAAAATTCTTTTTTATGGTCCTACAAACTTTAATGTTAATTTATTATTCTACAATAATTTAATTCTATAGTTCTTTAATTACTTATTCATACAATAAATTTTAACTTTAAAAATATTTTTAGAATTCTACTCTACTCAACTTTAGACTCTAAACAACTAAATATTAAAAATATAGGAAATTATTATGAATTACATAACAATTAATATAGGAGACATTTAGTTAATTAATGTTAAAAATAATTATGACTTATATATTGTGACTAAAATCTAGTTAATTTTAAAAGTTAAAGTCAAAATGGTAACTTATTATTCTACAACAACTTTATTCCTAAATAACTATATATTAAAAATATAGAAACAATATTAGGATAACATAATAATTAATTTTAAAAAGTGTAATATCTATTACAAAAATATATTAATGATATATTAAAATTTAATTAATAATTAATTTTATTTCAGCACTCGAGGGCCAAAATATAACACGTCTGCCATTACAAGAAAAAGGTTTATGAGCCGCCTATCAGCGACCACACTCGGTCACAGATAACTATCAGCGACCGAATTCGGTCGCTGATAATCGTCAGATAAAATCTGGTCATTGGGATGCACATCAACGACCACCACTATTAGCTTAATCGATCTATCTCTGCGGTGATCGATATGAAATAATCGAAATGACAAATTCGATTCGCTGTCGAATCAACATGGTCCAGACCAAAAGTCGGCGTGGTCCACGTGGCAAAATGATCGCTATATCGGCGACCATGTTTTAGTCTTGTTTCGCTAATAACTATATGATGCATCGATCAGTAAAAAACAGATTTTTCTTTGTTTTGCAAAATTTCCAAAAACTGCGTACTGTTTTTGTACACCTTTATCCCAACACACATACACAACAATATAAACAAAGATGTACAACAATATAAACATCCATCGTCCACCGACACATACACCAAACTAGTATATAAACTATATAAACCTTTAAAAACCAATATGAATTGAATAAATATAAACAAATCTAATGTTTAAGTAACATACAGACATCTAAAGAATGAATATACAAGTACAAGCTTATCAAATAACTACAAAACAACACTAAAGCAGGTATATCAAGCATCATCGCCTCCTTGATCACCCTATAATTAACAAAATAATAAAACAAGTTACAAATATAGTAACTATGTTGATACTGGTATATATTACGATAATATATACAACAAATTGATTTTATACCTCGTCGCCATCCCCATCTTTGTCCCTCCTTGTCATTGCTTTGCTTTCTGCTTTATTCTTATCGCTTGATTTAACTCCTCAGGACTCAGAGCCCCCAGATGCCCGCGTAATATCTTCAGAAGATCTCGATCTCGACATATAGCTCTTACGGTCCATCGGAGTATGAGCAATTTGGATGACTCGATGACCGTGAAGACTGTAGTAGCAGTAGCTGCCTGGGCCACTGAAGGATGGGCGTCGTCGTTGTCCTTGACCTTTAATGTAGTTCTTCTTCACAACAGACGCCCTCTCCCACAACTCTTGATCAATAGGCGGACATGGAGTGCCTTCAGGATAGCGCTCATTCAATAAATGCTTATAAGTCATGTTAACAATTAAATAGTTAAAAAAAATTCTGTAAGCATTGATAAACAAGATCAAGTTGTTAAAACTTATTATCGCTATCTGGATAGCATCAGGCGGAACCATCACGGTGGTACGTACACATCCAAACCCAATGGATAGGTGACCTTGAGATTGAGACTCTATACCAAAAATAGACAATATTACTAAGTAAAAATGTGATATATTTTTACAATTCATGATTGTAAACATATTAAAACTTGTAAATCACGTACCTGGCAAAGTGATATGTCAGAATCGTGAAAATCGCCATACTTGTATGTTCCTTTTTAGCCTTTTCACCATCGGTTACACCCGAGGATCATTATTGTGGCGTAGTCTTTTCGTCTTTTTTTGACTCTCGGCTCTCCATTGGGCACACATCTCTCATTATATATGGATCGGGCGCACCACCGAGGGCTATGCTTTCGTGCATGTAATCCTCTCCCTCGCCTGGATGGTCGATCGATGCATTGTGAAGGGCTTTTTGTCGTTCTTTATTCAAATTGTCTTTGGTGCGGACCACGCACTTCTGCCAGAATAATGTCTATACACTACAAGAAAAAGGCCTAACAGTAACCAAGACTATCAGCGACCGCATATCCGGTCGCAGATAACACTTATAGCGACCAACATCAGCGACCGTAATTTAATCTAGTCGCTATTTATTATCAGCGACCGCATGCGGTCGCTGATCGGTCGCTGACATTAATTTTCCTCCCAAAAATTGGTGCAAAAAGTTGGCGCGTTTATTCTTTGCGACCAATTTATATCAGCGACCGCTTTGCAGTCGCTAAATCATCCACGTCATTAAAAATCGGCCGCGTCGCGGTCATTGAAAGCGTCAACGATCAACTAAAACTTATTCAGACTTCAAGCGTTCGTTTTTCAAAGCAGACGAGAGAAAGAAAGCGAGGAGAAGCGAATAGGGAGAAGAGGGAGAAGGGGAGAAGAGAAGAGAGAGGAGAAGCGTCGCCATTTCGCCGTAAACATCCTTTGCCATCGCCATCGCCACGCCATGTAACCCTAATTCTCTTTATTTCGATTTGGATATAGATTGGGTGTTATTCTATTGATAGAATCCTTTGCATTTTCTTCTAGTTTGGGTATTCTACCTTATTGGTAGTATGTAATTTATTTCATATACATGCCACATTGACATAATTGCTAACTCATGCCATTATGCCCCCATTACAAAAGCTGTTGCGAAAATTGGGGCAAAAATTACAGTAAGATGCTGAGTGATTATTTTAAATTTACTACCATTTTAAATTTAAAAATCAACAAGAAAAAGTGAGCACATTTACTTGTATACACCATCTATTTCCTGAAAGTAAAGCATTCTACTTCTCCATTATTTGGGTATTCACCTTCACTTCATTATTATTGTCCTTGTGATTGCTTAAGTGCCTACAACTTGTACATTTCTGGTGTGGCTTATGTCCTGGTTTTGTCATAAGAAATTGGTTAAATGCTTAGAGGATAATGACTCAATTCCAAGGGTGAAATTCTTTCTGTTAAATGCTTGGGTAAAAATTATTTCTGTTAAACAAAATGAACCCACACTTGGGTGCAAATTGTATTTCTATTTTTAGGGCGTATTTAGATAAGTTTTAAATATTAGAATTTAAATCTCAATAACCCTACAAAATTTGGAATTTGGGGGTACAAACCATATTTTAGTCCAAATAAAATAAACAAAATTTAAAAGTTAACCAACCTTAAAAAGCGAAGAAGTAGAAAAAAATATCTATTGGACCCAAAATTTAAAATGCTTATTGGTAGTATGTCGTTTTTTATGATATGACAAAGAAGATTTGAGTGATTATTTTAGTTATGTTTTAATCCCATTTATTTGTTTATTTATTTTCTTTTAAGATGAGCGATATTCATGACAATAATAAGCCTAAGCTTGCTGTTAACAAATTAAAAAATTATTATGGTGTATGTACTCGAAACCATAATAATTTGGATAATATTAATGTGGTAAAATTGATTTGTTATGCTTGGTTGTTAACCTTGGCACATACAGTAGTCTGAAATATTTGCAGAAATTATGGCTCGTGCCAAAGAGAAGCAAGAACCATACTTGGTATTTGAGAAATGATTTTTTTGATACATTTCTTAAGTAAACGAGTGTGGTTAATATAACAACCAAAACCATGTTCATGTACTTGAGTACCATGTCAAGTCTACACTATAGAATTGTAGAGGACTGCCAAGAAATTCAATTATAATGCATGCCCCCAACAGTACACTTATGAACAAATACACTTAAGACATGCTAATTAATTCTGCCATTTTGTACAAATGGTGGATTGATCCATTTATATTGAGAATTTGTATATTTCTCTTGGTTTGTGTCTTGGGTGCCTAGAAATGACCATATATACATGTCGTCGTGCATGTGGCCAGTCCATATTATAGGGGAGACTCTGGCAAAATTTTTTTGTTGGTTGGGTAGTTGCGAACATTTATAATATTAACGAGCTCAAGTCATATGCTTACTAGCTAGTATGCTTAAGTCATATGCTTATAAGTATGGCTTAAATGTTAATCATATGCTTACAAGTATGCTCAAGTCATATGGTTACAAGTATACTCAAGTCATATGCTTACAATCATGTTATACCTTAATAAGCTCATGTCATCGTAGAGGTACCGTGGAATCATGGACCTCTATTCAGACCGTAGTTGGATGGCACGACGAAAGTCAAGTGCCCAGATAGGTGCTACAGTTGAATTTAGAGCTGGTTGCCAAGTGTTTTTGGAGTATGCGTATAGTCACCCAGAATGTATGAATGGTAAGTCGCAGATACGATGTCCATGTTTAAAGTGTAAGAATGTAAATTATATGGATGAGACATGGTAAACTATCATTTACTTGTTTCTGGGTTCATGAGAAATTACGAAGAATGTTGGTGGGCACATGGGCGAGGAGAAGAGATGGTGGCATCACACAAGTACACAATTGAGGCGATAGTACTCATCATTATGAATGAAATGGTCTATGATATTGCAGGGCGATTTTGATTGGGAGCAAAGGAGAGCAACCTATGAATTCGATGCCAAAGACTTCTTTAAGTTGTTAGGCGAGGGCAAGAAGTTATGTGGCATGGTTGCACCAAACACACTACATTGTCTCTAGGTGGCGACATTACTTAACATCAAGGCTGATCACAACATGAGCCATGAGTGTTTTGAGTCACTCTTGAAGGCAATTAAGAGTATGTTGCTGACGGTGAGAAATTACCTGGTAACTATTACTTTTGTAAGAAAATGGTGAAGAAGTTGGGTCTTGGATACCAAAAGATCGATGCATGTCCCAACGACTACATGTTGTTTTATAAGGAAAATGAACAGATGACAAGGTGCACGTTTTGCAGTCATGATCGGTTTAGGCCTAATAAAGAGGGTGTGACTACAAAAAAATCAAGTATACCGTTTAAGATTCTAAGGTATTTTCCAATAACACATCGACTAAAAAGATTGTACATGTCTTCAAGATCAGCTGAACATATGAGTTGGCATGCGAAATCTCTAGCTAAAGATGGAGAACTAAATCATCCCGCAGATGGGCAGGCTTGGAAAGATTTCAACTTAGCACATCCTGAATTTGCATTGGAACCTAGAAATGTGAGGCTTGGATTGTCCACCGATGGTTTCAATCCGTTTGGCCACTCAAATTATTCCGTACTCATGTTGGCTCGTGATTGTTACTCCGCATAACTTGCCTCCTTGGATGTGTATGAAAACGACCATACTTATTTCTTTCACTCGTGATTCCCGGTCCTAAGAGTCCCGGAAAGAACTTAGATGTTTACTTGAGACCTCTTATGAGGCGAGTTAAAGGTATTGTGGGAGGATGGAGTCTGAGACTTGGGATGTTGCAACGAAAACAAATTTCAACCTTAGGCGCGTGGTTATGTGGACTATAAGTGACTTCCCGGACTTATGGTATGTTATTTGGATGGAGTACACACGGAAGTTGGCTTGTCTGTATTGTATGGAGCATACAAAGTCGTTTAATCTATCAAAAGGTCGAAAGCCTTGTTGGTTTTGATCGTCATCGCGGTTCTACTAGGTAGATCACCCGTTTGAAGAAATAGAGACACTTCGGAAAGGGAAAGTAGATAATGATATACCTGCACCGCGATTGTTCGGGAACGGAGATGCGAGATCGTGTGATGAGATTTAGGTTATCCCATTTGGTAAGGTTGATCGACAAACATAATCAATGGGTTTGGTGAATCTCATGCTTGGGTTCGGAGAAGCATCTTTTGGGAATTGCCTTATTGGTCTACAAATTTGATTAAATCATAATCTAGATGTGATGCATATTGAGAAGAATGTGTTTGACAATGTGTTTAACACTTTGTGATGAATGTTACGGGGAAGACAAAAGATAACGATAAGGCACGTTTTGACATGAAAGATATTTGTAAGCGTCCTGGATTAGAACTTTATGAATCTCCTAATGGTAAGATTGTCAAACCGCATGCAAGGTACACATTGTCCAAAAAGATATTTGTATGTATTGTCGTAATATATACCCGTATCAACATATTTATTATATTTGTAACTTGTTTTATTATTTTGTTAATTACAGGGTGATCAAGGAGGGGATGACGCTTGACATAACCTTGTACTTGTATATTCATTATTTGGATGTTTGTATATATGTTACTTAAACAAGTTTTGAAATGTTATTATATTTATTCAAATCATATTGGTTTTTAAAGGTTTATATACTAGTTTGGTGTATGTGTTGGTGGACGATGGATGTTTATATTGTTTTGTATGTTGTTTATCTTGGTGTGTATGTGTGTTGGGATAAAAGCGGTAGAAAGCAGTGCTGAGTTTTTGGGAATTTCGCAAAACAAAAAAAATCAGGTTGTAATTTTTTTCATATCAATGACCGCGATGCGATCATTTGAATGTTATTAATGACGACATACTATCGGCGACCACGTGCGGTCGTGATAATGGTCATCGTGACGTGGACCACGTCGACTTTGGCCTGGACCATGTCGACTCATCAAGAACCGTGATTTGTCATTTCGATTACGCTCATGGCGATCAACGATATCTTGTTAAGCTAATAGTGGTCGCCGATGTGCATCCCAGTGACAGATTTTATCTGACGATTATCGTGACACCTTCAAGACTCATCAGAGATAGCTATCTGCGACCGAAGTCTTGATCATTGATAAGCCTTTTTTTGTTGTAGTGATATCACTTTGAAGCACAAGGCGTCCTCCCATCTATACCTTTTACGCAAATAAAACAACAATAATAACATTACTAAACAATTATCCTTAGAATATTATATTATCCATCATAATTAAAAAAATATACGAAAATTCAAAGCCCTAACAACATCCTTGTAGGCGATAGGTGTGTGCTCGCCCACGTAATCATAGGTGTAGGCTAATTCTGTAAACACAGTTGTGAATGCACTTGACGATCTTATTATCTGAAAAATCACTATAGTATACAATAATTTACATCAACGATAAGTAGATATATTAAAGCAATTTACATCTAAGTTCTATATATCTTGTATAAATGGAATCTAAAATACTTATATATAAATGATGCGGGACGTACGTGCTATTCGAAGGAGGGCGAATCTGAATAAGAATCCGATCATCTAGATTAGTAGGGGCTTTGGGCACATGATTAGGTCCCCTACCCAAGCCACGCTTTTTCTGCGCTGCTTCAGAAGCCATCTGTATATTACACATTTCAAGATGTATATATGAGTTATATTTGATTACATGTATATATGAATATATAAAATGACAATAAACATGACAGTGATATAAACATGTATATATATGAATATAAAATGACAATAAACAAAAATTGCATTTAAATAGTTAAGTACATAAACATGACAATGATATAAAAAGCATGTAATGCTATACATACATTTCATTTGTTCAAGTGTCAATGTCTGATTCAGAACCATCTTGTATACGTGTTGCAAATTCATAACCATCATCTGCTTCAGATTCAGTGTCAGATTTAGTCAATAACTCTTCCTCCTCAGTATCAATGTCATCTGACACAAGTATTGACTCAGGATCTAATTCATGTGGTTCATCTCCACCATCTAACTGGATTACTTCATTGTCGTCCTCCACATTTATTATAGTTTGACTATGAAGCATCTGCTCTTTAAAAATCTCCCCATCAACTACTTCTACACGACTACGCTCAGGAGTATGAATTACAACTTGCCAATCTGTAGGCGGTCTATCCCTTTTCCTAACAGGACTAGGAGTGTAATATATTTGTACTGTTTGAGTTGGTAAAACAAACGGTTTATTGGAGTACGCAGACCTATGGAGGTCAATATCGACGATTCCATGTCTGTCAACACGTATCCCTTTTTCTAAATCAAACCAACGTCACTTGAACAAGTGAATATGACCCTCGTACGTGCCCTTGTACGAAAACTCTACGATTTCCTCCAATTCCCCATAAAAGGCACGACCAAGCTCATTGTAACAATCTCCTTGGACACACACTTCAGAGTTCGTTGTTCTTTTACCGCGCCCATATGACTTTGTATGAAATTCACAACCATTTATTTTGTAACCATTGCGGCTGACTTGGTCCATGTCTGGTCCCATAGCTAGGACTTGTACACATTAGCGTAATCGTTGATCCTCAACCAAAGCCTACAAAAATCCATCTTATTAAATGAAGTCATAGTTAATATGGAGTGTATATATATATATATATATGTCGTGCTTAAAAAATTGAACTTACTTTGTCCTTTAGCCAAAGTGCACATTTTTTATCACGATTGATTTGAATATCTTTATCAGTTATGCCGGGATGCTTCACTTTTAAATCGTCATCGTACAATCTATACCATGTTATAAACATTAACATATTGGAATAAATTTTTAACTTAAAAGATAAATTATCAAGTTTATATGTGTACCTCACAAATTCGTCAATCTCCTCGCAATTGAGAAGAATGTAAGTATGTGCAGCATGTAATTCTTGCTCAGAGAGGAATATGCGCTTCCCTTTTCCATAAGCACAGCCCGATAGACCAAATATAGAGAAAGCGACCATTTAGTTCAACATTTCCCCATCATCATGTCTCGATACTCGATTGGCCTTTGTCAAGACTTCGTCTCAAAAAAATGATGCGAGACAAACGTAGATATCTCATCGAAATCGTATGCCTCACATATCGACCCCTCGACATAAGCTCTATTCTTCACCTTCCTCTTAAGGTTTCCCATCACCCTCTCGAAAGGGTACATCTATCTATATTGAACTGGACCCCCAACACGAGCTTCATAGGGAAGATGGATTTACAAATGCTCCATGGAGTAAAAAAAACCAGGTGGGAATATTTTTTCCAGTTTATACGTGATCTCTATAATGTTCTTCTCAAGTACAAACATGTCCTTCTCATTTAATGATTTTGAACATAAGTCTTTGAAGAAACGACTAAGATCCGTCAAAGCATCCCATATTGGTTTATCAAGCAGATCCCGAAATGCTATAGGCATGAGTCTCTCCATGAACACATGACAATCATAACTCTTCATCCCTTGTAATTTCCTACCCGTAACACACCTTGCAATGTTTGACGCATATCCATCTGGTAGTTTCAGAGACTTAATCCATGTGCACACATCTTCAACTTGCTTTTTGGACAATGTGTACCTTGCACGCGGTTTGACAATCTTACCATTAAGAGATTCATAAAGTTCTAATCCAGGACACTTACAAATATCTTTCATTTCCAAACGTGCCTTATCATTATCTTTTGTCTTCCCCGTAACATTCATCATGGTGTTAAACACATTGTCAAACACATTCTTCCCAATATGCATCACATCTAGATTATGACGAATCAAATTTGTAGACCAATAAGGCAGTTCCTAATAGATGCTTCTCCGAACCCAGTTATGAGATTCGCCAAACCCATTGATTATGTTTGTGGCATCAATCTTACCAAATGGGATAATCGGCAATCTCATCACACAATCTCGCATCTCCGTTCCAGACAATCGCGGTGCAGACATATCATTGTCTACTTTCCCTTTCCTGAAGTGTTCTCTATTTCTTCGAAACGGGTGATCTACCGGCAAGAACCGACGATGACAGTCAAACTAGCAAGGCTTTTGACCTTTTGATAGATTGAAAGACTTTGTATGCTCCATACAATACGGACAAGCCAACTTCCCGTGTGTACTCCATCCAGCTAACATAACATAAGCTGGGAAGTCACTTATAGTCCACATAACCGCTGCCCTAAGGTTAAAATTTGTTTTCGTTGCAACATCCCAAGTCTGTACTCCATCCTCCCACAATACCTTCAACTCGTCTATAAGAGGTCTCAAGTAAAGATCTAAGTTCTTTCCAGGACTCTTAGGACCAGGAACCACGAGTGAAAGAAACAAGTATAGTTGTTTCATACATATCCAAGAAGGCAAGTTGTACGGAGTAACAATCACAGGCCAACATGAGTACGGAACAGTTGAGTGGCCAAACAGATTGAAACCATTGGTGGACAATCCAAGCCTCACATTTCTAGGTTCCAATGCAAACCCAGGATGTGCTAAGTTGAAATCTTTCCAAGCCTGCCCATCTGTGGGATGATTTAGTTCTCCATCTTTAGTTGGAGATTTTGCATGCCAACTCATATGTTCAACTGTTCTTGAAGACATGTACAATCTTTTTAGCCGATGTGTTATTGGAAAATACCTTAGAATCTTAAACGGTATACTTGTTTTTTTGTAGTCACACCCTCTTTATTAGGCCTAAACCGATCATGACTGCAAAACGTGCACCTTGTCATCTGTTCATTTTCCTTATAAAATAACATGCAATCGTTGGGACATGCATCGATCTTTTGGTATCCAAAACCCAACTTCTTCACCATTTTCTTACAAAAATAATAGTTACCAGGTAATTTTTCACCGTCAGGCAACATACACTTAATGTCCTTCAAGAGCGACTCAAAACACTCATGGCTCATGTCGTGATCAACCTTGATGTTAAGTAATTTCGCCACTGCAGACAATGTAGTGTGTTTGGTGCAACCATGCCACAATGGCTCGCTACCCTCGTCTAACAACTTAAAGAAGTCTTTGACATCAGAATTCATAGGTTGCTCTCTGCCTTGTTCCCAATCAAAATCTGGCCCTGCAATATCATGAACCATTTCATTCATACGATGAGTACTATCGCCTGCCGAATTGTGTACTTGTGTGATGCCACCATCTCTTCTCTACCATGTGCCCACCAAAGCATTCTTCGTAATTTTTCATGAACCCGTAAAACAAGTAAATGATAGTTTACCACGTCTCTGTCCATATAATTTACATTCTTACACTTCAAACATGGACATCATATCTCTGACGGTGACCATTCATACATTCAGGGTAACTATATCGCGATACTCCAAAAACACTTGGCAACCGGATCTAAATCCGGTCAGTAGCACCTATCTGGGCACTTGACTTTCGTCGTGCCATCCAACTACGGTCTGAATAGAGGTCCATAATTCCACGGTACCTGCTATAGACAACATGAGCTTATTAATTTATAGCATGATTGTAAGCATATGACTTGAGTATACTTGTAATCATATGACTTGAGCATACTTGTAAGCATATGATTAACATTTAACCATACTTGTAAGCATAAGACTTGAGCATATATACTTGTAACCATATGACTTGAGCATACTTGTAAGCATATGATTAACATTTAAGCATACTTTTAAGCATATGACTTGAGCATACTTGTAAGCATACTACTAGCATAAGCTATAAGTCTTGAGCTTGAGCTCGTTAATATTATAAATGTTCAGTAATCACCCGACCAACAAAAAAAATTTCGCCAGAGTCTCCCTATAATATGGACTAGCCATATGCACTATTTACATGTATATATGGTCATTTCTAGGCACCCAAGACACAAACCAAGAGAAATATACAAATTCCCAATATAAATGGATCAATCCACCATTTGTACAAAATGGCAAAATTAATTAGCATGTCTTAAGTGTATTTGTTCATAAGTGTACTATTGAGGGCATGTATTATAATTGAATTTCTTGGCAGTCCTCTACAATTCTATAGTGTAGACTTGACATGGTACTCAAGTACATGAACATGGTTTTGGTTGGTATATTTGCCCTGTGCCATATATAATTGCCAGTTGAGTGGACTTTTTGAGTTTACCGATCTCAAACTATTAGTAACCGTACGGATACATTTTCCATGATAAATCTTGAGTTTTATAGTTCTATTTCGTCTGTGCTGATTATCAAGTGAGAGTTTTTTTTTTCTAAAATGCGCTGGGATTTTATTGCCGAACATGATTAGTAGCGCAATATACGGAAGTTCTCCATTTTACCCCTAGCATATCACATTTGATCCTTGTATTATCCTCCATTAGTTTCTTAATATGTGTCGTTTTAAGACAGAGGGAATACTTAGCTTTGCTTAATATAATTTTGTGCAAATTATTATGTTTGTTTTCTTTTAATTTTCTCACGCACCACACTCACACACCTAAGAATTAAACCACACTCATACACTTAAGAAACGTATCAATGCATAATCAGTCCACTTAGAGAATAAGAAAAACTTCAAAAATACTAAAAGTAAATTGATGCAAATTAAATAAAACAACATTAAAAATAATATCAATGCATTTATTAAAAACAAAAATCAGTCCACTTGTTGTCTTTGTTCAAATTGCATCTCAATAGAAATGAATCCTCATGATTGTAACATGAACTCCAACCTCTCATAAGCTTCAATATTTCTAACCATTTCAAAATTTGTCCAATTCATATTCCTAACTTTTTTGGAACTGTTGATATCCCACCCCTTTTTCATATTATCTTGAGATTCCATAAGAGTATTAAGCTTCTAGCACTCATGTTACTCATATAATTAGTCTGATAGTCAGCCCACAGATTGAAATGAACCAAAAGTTGGGTGGTTATAGCCCCAAAATGCATTCATCTAGGATTAAACACCATAATTTGTACAACAATTGAAACTCATCAAAATGCATTCATCCAGGATTGCAAATTGATTTTGAGTCTAAACTATAGGGTACAAAATGTTCAGATTCAAATAATTTGTTTAATGGTATGAAAAAAAGAGTTATTTGTTCAGGTTTTTGGTTGATATTACCTGTGGCGGCGGTTTAAGCAGCGGCAGTAGTGGCGATGGCGATGGCAGCGGTGGCGGCAGCGATGGCAACGATCTTCTCATTCTTCTCTTCTCCCCCTTTCTTCCTCTTCTCTCTATTCTGAGCTCCCTTTTTTTTTTCTTCTGCGTGTGTCGAGTTTAATGCCTCGACATCGATTACATTTAGTTTGATCAATGACCAGCGATGATGACAGCTTGCGGTCGCTAATTTTTAATGACATGGACTTATCAGCGATCGCATGCGGTCGCTGCTGTTAAGTGGTCGCACAAAATCGTCGTGCCAACATTTCCTGCCAAATTTTTGGAGGTAAAATTGTGCTAGTGACCGCATGCGGTCGCTGATATTGAATAACGACTGGATTAAATTACAGTCGCAGAAGTCAGTCGCTATTACTAACATTAGCGACCGCATGCTACCTACTGTATTAGACTGTCGACTAGGCCTTCTACCTTTGTTGAATTGTAAATAATACCATTGCTCTAGATAGGAGATCTTTAGTTAATCAATGTTAAAAGAAAATCTCACTTATATATAGTTATTAAAATTTAAGTTACCATTAAAAACAAAAAACCATGATGGTAACTTATTAATTTTTGACAATTTTATGTCATATAGAATTCCTTAAATGTGACGCCCCCAAAATTAGGTATACATCACCCATCTTGGGTAGTCAGATACATGGTACAGAATTTAAATACAACTTACTAATATAACTGTCGTGTACAATACGATATAAACTGTGAGTTTGAATACAAATATTGTCTACTAGAGATCATACAAACTCAAAAGGAGTCCTCATTACAATTATTATCACCTTTATTTCACAGAATAGTGAGGACTACTAATGCTATCCTACGGACCATTACTCCGTTCCCGACTCGTCCCGGCTATATTCTCATTTTTCAAGAGAACAAAGTGAAAGAAAGGGTGAGCTCAACTAGCTCAAGAAGAAATATTATGACTAAGATAATGCGTAATAAATAAATTATCATTAGCCACAATGATGTTAAACCGATAAAATATAATGAACATCAAGTTTAACTACAATGAACCAAAGAATCCATTAAAAGAGTCGAGTAGAAAATAAAATCTACTATCTTTTATGATTTAAAAGGTTTTTCATCACTATTATTGCTGAGACTCAGCTTTAATAAATATTCCACATCATCGAATCACCCATGCACTACGGCCAAGGATATTCTTTAGTATCACGACCACAATTATTCATGCACTACGGGCCAAGAATATTCTTTAGTATCACGACCACAATTATTCATGCACTACGGGCCAAGAATATTTGTGTATTCATTAAGGGTCATGATCATGCCAACAACTCTGTCCATTAATGCACTACGAGCCATCGAGGATTTTAGCACATCATTTGTAACATTACTACCATGATTACACCGAATAGTCTCTCGGTCATAATCATACCAAGTCCATCTCATACTGCACTCATGTGCCACGGATGACTTTCAACATAATATAAACATGAGGATGATGACAATGATATAAGAATTCAATAAAACAAGTTCAAGAATTAATTTATCTAGGAACCAATAACATCCAAATCTGTCAACATGATATCGCTTCTCAGAGTAAAATTCAAGAATACTAAGAAGAATATTTCCATGAAAGGATCTTTGGATGAAACGCATGAAATATTAAGGATATTCCACTAATTTCAAGGAGTATAGAAGTCAAAGTTTTAACCAATTGGGTATAATAAAGAATGGAATAACAAAAGAAATCACCATGTATGCGATAGATCAAGCAGGCGAGTTATTCCAACGAGAATAATAAATAACGGAACCCAGTCCGGTAAAGAAACGCAGACGTGGATATTCCAAGCAGAATAATAATAAAAAGACGGAACCGGTCGGTGTAGAACACATGAGCAGGATGTTCAATGCAGAATAATAATAAAGAGCGGAACCAGTAAAAGGTGTAGAACACATGCACGAGGATGTTCCAGCAGTAATAATAATAAAGACGGAACCAGTAGGTGTAAAAAACACATGCATGGATGTTCCAATGAATAATAGAAGAATGTCACCAAGTATAGGGTAAACCACATTATACTGAGTTATTCCAATGAGAATAATAAGCAATGGAATAACAAATGTTCTCTTCATGAATAAGAAAGAATAACACCCTTACTTTTAGTAGGAGATTGAATAACTGCAGGTAGTGTAGTAACAAAATACTCTTCTTCTTTCTCTCTATACTTTCTCTCTCTATAGCTTGAATGAATTCGTGAAAAATAATGAAGCACTAGGCCTCTATTTATAGAAGATTTCTAGCTTAGCACCTGCCATGTGAAAAGGCAAGTTGCTTGACGACTGGTGATGTGAAAAGAAAAGTGGTTTGACGCCTGTAATGTGAAACGACAAGTGGTTCGACGCCTATAATGTGAAACGACAAGTGGCTCGACGCCTGTAATATGAAACGGCAAGTGGTTTGACGTCTGGTAAAGGTAATTACTATTGACGAAGGTAATTACTATTCACAAAGGTAATTACTATTGACGAAGGTAATTACTATTGACGAAGAGACTTTTAGATGATGACATATGGGCACCCCATAAAATAATCAAACTTACCACAAACGTCTCATAACAGACTCTTTATATACATCAAGGATTGAATAAATATTTCCACAAATCATTTTATTTTTAATCAACACATATTTAATCTTTCAACAATTATTAATCATTTATAACTTGTCGTCTCAATTATTGATTTAATACTATAACATATTATATGAGATGATAATTGTGACAATAATTGAATCAATAATATAAGAGATATGATGCGTGAATTATATTATAATAATTGAGCATAATGGTGAGTGACTTCTCACGTAAGCATCAATAATCAATATCGTGTACTATTATACAACTACGCGTAGACATCGCATTTTTTTACTTTGGGTAGTTCAGCGGTTTTAACGGTAACACCTCTGCAGTTATTTTTATAGAAAGATAATTTTGTCGTTTTCTAACTACGACAATACTTCCGTTGTGGGGTCCACCAATAATTGAGCCGTCGTACGAATATTCCCCAACAAAAAGAATATTCCCCGACCAAACGAATATTTTATAACAACTTGCTTACTTTGCAAAATTTATAAATATTACCCACAACTATAACATTATATCAAATTTATTCCATAATATTAAAAAATAATATTGATAGAAAATTCATCTTTATTTATAAAAGTTAGGGTCTTATAACCTCCCCTTCTTATAAAATTTTGCTCTCGAAATTAGGGTACGTACCTGGTATGTCGAAGAGGTAAGGATACCTTGATTTCATTTCAGATTCTAACTCCCAAGTCATTTCCTCAACATCGTGGTTCCTCCACAAAAATTTGACTTGAGGTATAACCTTGGAGCGTAGAATATGTTCCTTCTTATCCAAGATTTGAATAGGAACCTCTTCCATACGTCAAATCTTCCGCTATTTCGTCCGGTTCTAACTCAATAATGTGGTTCGGGTCTTTCACATATTTACGTAACATGGATATGTGAAAAACATTATGAACACGAGACATACTTAGCAGAAAGCGAGTCTATATAGCTACAGTTCCTACTACCGATCGAGGATTAAAATGTACCGATGAATCGAGGATTGAGTTTTCCTCTCTTTCCAAATCTTGTAACTCCTTTCCATGGAGCAACTCTTAACAACACATGATCTCCTATATCGAATTCCATGTCCTTTCGATGAAGATCAGCATAACTCTTTTGTCGATTTTGTGAGATTTTTATACGTTGTCGGATCGTTTGAATCTTTTTCCAGAATATACGTATTCAACTCCGGTCCCAACAACGTTGCTTCACCCACCTCATCCCAAAGATCTTCGAGAACTACACTTTCTTCCATACAACGCTCGAATGGAGCCATGCCAATACTTGTTTGATAAGCTGTTGTTGTAGGAAAACTCCACCAATAGTAAGAACTTGTCCCAACTTCCCTTGAAATCAAGGACACGAGTCTTAATAGATCTTCAAGAGTTTGAATAGTCCTCTCCATTGTCCGTCGTCTCGAGGATGATATGCCAAGCTAAATCGTAAGTCTGTGCCCATAGCTTTTTGCAAACTAACCCAAAATCGTGAAGTGAATCTTGGGTCTCGATCGGAGACTATGGATACCGAAACATACCAAATGCGATCTTACAATCTCGTTTATGTACATCTGAGCAAGGCGTTCAAGTGTATAAGTTTTCAGATCGGTAAAAAATGAGCGGACTTGGTCAATCTATCAACAATGACCCAAATCGCATCTATGCCTTGAAAAACCTTAGGAAGGCCAGAACTTGAAATCCATGGTAATGTGCTCCCACTTCCATTTACGGAATTTCAAGTGGTTCTGATAGACCTTTTGGTACTTGATGCTCGCTTTAACTCGTTGACAAGTTAGACACCTTGAGATAAACAACGCTATCTCTCTCTTCATATTGCTCTCACCAAAATGTATGGCGAATATCATGATACATTTGGTACTCCGAGATGGATTGCAAATGGTGTGTTGTGCGCCTCCATCATGATATTATACTTTAAATCGTGGTCGTTAGGAACACAAAGTCCGGAGTCGACTCAAGTATTCCTTCTTCATCGATTCTTGCTTCCCAAGATAGCACCTTCTTGCACTTTCTTCCTCATACGCATCAGCCGTGTCCGTAGCTCGAGTAGCTTTAACTTTATCGATTAAAGTCGGTTCTACTCGTATACTCGCTATCATCACATGCGTCCCTGGAGTCTTTAACTCTATCTCCATCCTTTGTAAGTCACACAAAATGGGCCTTTGCGTTGACAATATCGCACTTGTACTTGTATATGATCTTCTACTCAATGCGTTAGCTACCACGTTCGCTTTTCCAGGATGGTATTGGATGGTATAATCATAATCTTTTAACAGTTCAAGCCAACGTCGTTGTCGCATGTTGAGTTCCTTTTGAGTGAATAAATATTTGAGGCTTTTATGATCCGTAAAGATCTCCACTTTCTCCCCATACAAGTAATGCCTCCAAATTTTAAGTGCAAAGACAACAGCTGCCAACTCTAGATCATGAGTAGGATAATTCCTCTCATATTCTTTGAGTTGTCGCGAGGCATAGGCTATAACTTTTCCATGTTGCATAAGAACACATCCCAACCCTTTGCTCGAAGCATCACTGTAGATGACAAATCCCTCCGAGGCGGATGGTATTGTCGTAGCAGTCTTTGAAATAAGTCTCCTCTTGAGTTCTTGAAAAATCTTCTCACATTCTTCGCTCCAACCGAACTTTGTATCTTTCGAAAGTCATTTGAGTCGATGGAGTAGCGATTCGAGAAAATCCTTCCACGAATCTCCGATAATAACCCAACTAAACCGAGAAAGCTACGATTTTGATCCATCGATTTAAGTTGTTCCGACTTTGAATAACGCCAATCTTTCTTTGGGTCAACAGATATTCCATGACTTGATACCACGCGTGCCCATGGAATGCTACTTCTTCAAGCCGAACTCGCATTTCTTCAACTTGGCATAAATCTTATATTCACGAAGCTTTTTGGAGTGTCACCTCAAGTGTTGCTCATGATCTTCACGGCTTTTGGAATAAATAAGGATGTCATCAATAAAGACAACCACAAAGTGATCCAAATATTCCTTGAATACTCGGTTCATCATATCCATGAAGGCAGCAGGAGCATTAGTCAATCCAAAGGACATGACTAGGAATTCATAATGCCCGCATCGAAGTTCGAAAGCCGTCTTTGGAATGTCGTGGTTCTAATCTTCAATTAGTGATATCCGAGCGAAGATCAATCTTTGAAAAGAATTTGGCTCCTTGCAACTGGTCAAACAGGTCATCAATACGTGGCAATGGATACCTATTTTTGATGGTGACATGATTCAACTCCGATAATCAATACAAAGTCGCATACTCCCATCTTTCTTCTTCACGAATAGAACAGGAGCACCCCAAGGAGAAGTACTTAGGGCGAATAAAGCCAATGTCTAACAATTCTCGTAGTTGGGTCTTTAACTCTCGAAGTTCAATAGAGCCATTCGATATGGGGCTTTAGAAATAGGTTTTATCTGGGTTCAAGGTCGATACAAAATTTAATTTCACGCCTGGGGTAGGCGGGAAGTTCTTCTGGGAATACGTCAGAAATTTATTAACAATAGAAATATCGTTCAAAACCGATGTATTTTTGTTTAAATCGTGACATGAGCTAAGAAAGCTTGACATCCGTTTTTCAATAAACGAATAGCTTTATGGCTTGAGATGACCGTGATTGATTTTAATGGTTTGGTCGCATTGAATTCGCATAATAGGTTGGTTAGGAATATGAAAGCTAACAACCTTACGAAAATAATCAATTTTGCATGATAAGTAGTTAACCAATCAATCCCTAGAATCACGTCAAATGCAAGTATTTTTAATGAAATAAAATCGACGGTGTAATGTGAGGGTACCGATTTGAACCAAACAAGACTTATAAGCAGTGGATGTAATGAATGTTTCTCCCAACGGAGTTTCCACAGATAAGTCAAAGTCTAATTTCTCCGAGTCAAATTTAATCGATGAGCGCAAGTAGGAGAAATAAAAGAATGGGTAGAACCAGTATCAAATAAAGTATAGACTTCATTAGAGTTTATGATAAGCTTACGTGATGACCTCATTCGGGTTCCTTGCTCTCTGGGAGGTCACAACAAACGCTCTCCTCAGACTACCGATTTTGACTTTTTCGGACGGCTTTTGGTGCCTCCATCCTAGCTGAATTTGTCTTGATGAAAACGACAAAATCTAGCTAAGTGACCTTCTCTTCCATAATTATAACATGCTTTGACGGCATGGCGCAGTTTTGGTGATGTGTCCCTCTCCTCCGCATTTGAAGCATATGATAGGTGGTCTTTCTCCTTCCTTAACAACAGGTCTTTGGTCGACGCGTCTTTCCATCATTGTTGAATCTCCTTTTCTTGAAATGTCCATTCTTATTGTTTTTGTACGATTACCACCAAGTGGTTACCATATCCGCCCGTTGATTCCTCCACGCTTGTTGTCACCGCTTCGATGACTACTACTCTCATTTGGTATTATAATTTTTTGCGGCTACTCTCTTTAGTTGCGTTGACTCGTTATCGCTCCACTAATCGAGCCCTATTTACAACATCCGAATACAAACACGCTTTATATAGAAATAAGATGTTGACGTATCTCCGGCTTTAAACCTCTTAAAAATATTCGCGCCATTCTCTCTTCATTATCCACCAAGTGGGACGCAAATCGTGATAACTCCGCAAATTTTTCCTCGTATTGCGACACGGTCATATTATTTTGTTCCAACTTGATAAACTCCACCTCCTTCATGTGGCGAATACTTTCAGGAAAGTATTTGTCGTTGAACAGCTCCTGGAACTTTTCCCAAGATATCTTCAGTACAGCAGGTTGAGTACGTTTTATCGATTCCCACCAGTAATCTGCCTCTCCACGCAACATAAAGGCGGCAAAGGGAACCTTTTACTCCTCGGAGCATCCCAAGACATCAAATATCTTGGTACTCTGCTTTATCCATGCTTCCGCCAGAAGTAGTTTTGGCTCTCCCTTAAACTCCGGTGGTCCCAGCTCCTTGAAGCATTTAATGTGTGACCGCCGAGAGTTTTTCGTGTTTCCACCTACGTTTTGGGATGAGTCGCTTCTTTCGTTGTTGCATGAATTGCATAAAGCCTCTCGAACATTTGATCATTCATCATTTGGTCGGTGTTGTTGTTGTTTGTATGAGGATTGTCGCCTTCGATGCACATTATCCCGATTATTGATATGTGGTGAATCAACGATCGCCTGTGCTCCATTGCTATTCTCAACATTCTCAGATGTCATTTTCAAATACTGCCACAAAACAAAAGGTTAATTGACATGTAACATATTATCCCTATATTCTGACCGACCAATAAAATAGCACATAAACTTAGGTAGGTCATACTAGCGAAGGTATTCCTCGTCTCTCCCCTCCTAGTACTATTCTCACATCTTAGCCAGGGATCATATCCCTAAGCTCTGATACCAACTGTGATGCCCCCAAAATTAGGTATACATCACCCATCATGGGTAGTCACATACATGGTACAGAATTTAAATACAACTTACTAATAAGCATCGTCGTATACAATACGATATAAACCGTGAGTTTGAATACAAATATTGTCTACTAGAGATCATACAAACTCAAAAGGAGTCCTCATTACAATTATTATCACACTATTTCACGAGAATAGTGAGGACTACTAATGCTATCCTCTGGACCATTACTCCGCTCCCAGACTCGTCCCGGCTATATTCTCATTTCCAAGAAGAGAACGGTGAAAGAAAGGGTGAGCTCAACTAGCTCAAGAAGAAATATTATGACTAAGATGATGCGAGAATAAATTATCATTAGCTTACAACAAAGCGTTGTTAAACCGATAAAATATAATGAACATCAAGTTTAACTACAATGGAACCAAAGAATCTATTAAAAGAGTCAAGTAGAAAATAAAATCTACTATCTTTTATGATTTAAAAGGTTTTCATCACTATTATAGTTGAGACTCACTTTAATAAATATTCCACATCATCGAATCACCCCGCACTGACTACGGCCAAGGATATTCTTTAGTATCACGACCACAATTATTCATGCACTACGGGCCAAGAATATTTGTGTATTCATTAATGGTCATGATCATGCCAACAAGCGTCCATTAATGCACTACGGCCATCGAGAATTTTTACCACATCATTTGTAATATTACTACCATGATTACAACCGAATAGTCTCTGGTCATAATCATACCAAGTCCATCTATGCACTATGTGCCACAGATGACTTTCAACATAATATAAACATGAGGATGATGACAATGATATAAGAATTCAATAAAATAAGTTCAAGAATTAATTTATCTAGGAACCAATAACATCCAAATGTCAACATGATCTTTGTTTTGTAGAGTAAAATTCAAGAATATCGAGAAGAATATTTCCATGAAAGGATCTTTGGATGAAGCGCAAATATTAAGGATATTCCACTAATTTCATGGAGCATAGAAGTCAAAGTTTTAACTATTTGGGTATAATAAAGAATGGAATAACAAAAGAAATCACCATGCATGCGATGTAGCCTTGACAGCAAAAGTTATTCCAATGTAATAATAAATAACGAAACCAGTCCGGCCAGAAAACGCATGCATATGATATTCAAACAGTAATAATAATAAAGATGGAACCAGTGTCCGTGTAGAACACATGACAGGATGTTCTAATGTAATAATAATAAAAGCGGAACCAGTCAGGTGTAGAACACACGCATGGATGTTCCAATGTAATAATAGAAGAATGTCACCAAGTATAGGGTAAACCACGATACAAAGTTATTCCAACGAATAATAAGCAATGGAATAACAACAGTTCTCTCATGAATGAATAAGAAAGAATAACACCCTTACTTTTAGTAGGAGATTGAATCCGCAGATAGTGTAGTAACAAAATACTCTTCTTCTTTCTCTCTATAACTTGAATGAATTCGTGAAAAATAATGAAGCACTAGGCCTCTATTTATAGAAGATTTATAGCTTAAGACCGCCGTGTGAAAAGGCAAGTGGCTCGACGAATGGTGATGTGAAAAGAAAAGTGGTTTCGACTTTTGTAATGTGAAACGACAAGTGGTTCGACCTTTTGTAATGTGAAACGACAAGTGGCTCGGCGCTCGTAATATATAAACGGCAAGTGGTTTGACGTCTCGGTAAAGGTAATTACTATTGACGAAGGTAATTACTATTTACAAAGGTAATTACTATATGACGAAGGTAATTACTATTGACGAAGAGACTCTTAGATGATGACATATGGGCCCCCATAAAATAATCAAACTTACCACAAACGCCTCATAATGCAGACTCTTTATATACATCAAGGATTGAATAAATATTACCACAAATCATTTTATTTTTAATCAACACATATTTAATCTTTCAACAATTATTAATCATTTATAACTTGTCGTCTCAATTATTGATTTAATACTATAACATATTATATGATGATGATCTTTGTGACAATAATTGAATCAATAATATAAGAGATATGATGCGGCAATTATCACGCAATAATTGAGCATAATGAGTGACTTCTCACGTAAAGCATCAATAATCAATATCGTGTGCTACTATACAACTCACGCCAGACATCGCATTACTTTTACTAATGGGTAGTTCAACAGCTTTTAATTCAGAACACCTCCGCCTAGTTATTTTTATAGAAAGATAATTTTGTCGTTTTCTAACTACGACAATACTTCCGTTAATGGGGTCCACTAATAATTGGAGCCGTCGCATATTTAATATTCCCACACAAAAGAATATTCCCCACCAAACGTAATATTTTATAACAACTTGCTTACTTTGAAAAATTTATAAATATTACCCACAACTATAACATTATATCAAATTTATTCCATATTATTCAAAAATAATATTTATAGAAAATTCATCTTTATTTATAAAAGTTGGGGTCTTACATTAAACATCAAGTTAATTTAGGCTTTTAGGTTTCACTCATTTTTAACTCTAAATAACTATGTATAAATTTGAAGGATTGAAAATAAAAACTAAATTTTAAATTTTAAAACTATATAAATTGAATATTAAATTTTAAAAAAAAATAAACAATTACTAACATTCAATTGCAAGTTTTTGATAATTGTTTTTTTTAGCAAAGTTTATAGTGATTCTATAACAAGTTGAATTTAAATTCAAAAAAATATTTTATAATCATTATATATATAAAATAAATAAAAAATTAAAATTAAATTAGTGCTCTGCATGGGGTGCTTAGCTAGTTTGATTAAATTGACACCACTACAAGGAAATTGGTCATTGGCGATGGGGTTATTGGTGACGGCCAATTTCCCGTCGAGAATGACATTAATGCCGACAGGAACGCCGTTGTGAATGTGTGCCATCGATAATACCTTTTTTCCAGGGGAAAATAGGTGCGAAAATTTGACGGTGGAGGGAAAACTCATTGGCGATGGACATAAATATCAAAGGCGCCTTCGCTATTGACTCAATGGCAACGGGACAGGCCGTCGAGAAAGAGGTCTTATTTTTAATCCCCCTGATTTAATTTCTTTTTCCTCTCCATTTTCTTTCCCTCACGTTTCTGTTCTTTCCTTCTATTTCTCTCGCCATCACTGTGCCGTTGATCCTCGTCGTCAGTCTTCGTCGTCGATCCTCGCCATCGTCTTCCACCGTCTGGCCTCCCCCTTTTTTCCTCCCCTTTCTTTGGCCTGATACACTGTTACAATCTCCCCCTCTTTTCGTCCCCTCTCAGCTCTGGTTCTACATTTTTCATTGTTGGCTTTCATTAGTAAGTTATACTTTTTTTCTTCTTAGGGTTTCATTTGTATATAAGTTCTAATTTAGTTATGTTAGGGTTTAATTTGGGTTTTTTCTAATACCTGTATGTTTTGTTTTGGGCAGTACATAGCAATGGGCACTGACCTTCTCTGCCATTAATCTTTCTCTTTTGTGTAAGTTTTCCTTTTATCTCTTCTCTTTTTTTGGAGTAGTATGTATGTCAGTTCATGTATATATGTTTATTTGAAATATTTTCATGTATTATGTATGTCAGTTCATGTAAGTTTATTTCTTCTGTGTATTTTTTATGAAAATATTTGATATTAGAGAAAATATTCAGTTGTCGCCAAGAAGTGAATTAACTTGGATAGATTTTTTGCCTATTGGAAAATTAGAATTAGAAAAAGGACTATTTTGTAATGAGTCTCTAAGAATTGTCTTTTAACTATGTAAATTTAAATGTCAATGTCACAATGTTTTAGTGTGGTTCATAATAATTTATTTAAAACGAGAATGTAGCTTCCATTTCCTCTATTTCATAAATATGATTTTTATATGACTTTAGGACAAAATGAGTATCGTGTAAAAAAAGGAACTCGTTTGAGTTTTGACACAAAGTTTTGATTGAGAAGATGTTTACATCGACTTTATTGTCACCAAATTTTTCTGGATCCAACATTGGGGTCATTCTTTCTTGTAAATTAAACATTATAAATTAGTGTAAAAAAGGGAGGAGGTGCTGAAATTTCAAAAAAGAGTAGCTTTGTGGATGTTCAAAGACTGTATACATCTAAAGTTTCAAGTGAAGAGAATGGTAAGAGGAGAAGTAGGAGTAGTTTTGAGCCAAAAGTGAATAGGGGTATGAGTAGTTTTGTAAAAGAGATGGGTTTGAGTAGTTTTGTTAATGAGTAGGAGTAGTTTTGATAACATACCTATTTTAAATGACAATTAAAAAAGGAAACTAGTGTTTCTCAACAAGTCAGTCTGGTTAGTCACTTAGAGTCATAACTTATGGTTTTTAATTTTATTTACTATTTTTGTACTTCTGGTTTCCCCCAAATTACAAGGTGAAGCTCTTCTTCCCCTAATTTTAGCGTATTTAATTTGAATTTATTATTTTGCTATAACATTTTTTGTATAAATTTGACCTCACAAATTTTTGCGTATAAACTAGGTTTTATTAATATGCCTTTTTCTTGTGTGTACTGACGGTGTTGTACCAAATGCTACTTAATTTAATATATCTGCACCCAAGTATATGTTATTTCTTGAAATTCAATGATTCTCATGTTAAAAATGTAACATGTGTACTTTTGGTTGAGATACATCTATGTTATTGAGATACATATATTTGAAACGAATATAATGCTTTCTCAATATAAATTACCATGTCTTTGTTTCCATTTTGTTGTTTAATTAAAATGGTAGCATTGTGTTATTCTAAATATGTTCTAGATGATTATTTAATATGTAGTCTTTGATTTTGTATACTCATGAGAATCGATGAATTAATTTCTTTTTTTGTGGTTCATAATTCATTCTCAAGATAGTATTCCTTTTATTCTAGGAAAGAGTTCAATTTCATACGTGCATATTTCCATATAGTTTAGGAAGCTTAGAAACCCATTTGAGATTCACTTAGTATGTGTGAATCTCAAATAGTCCCCATTTTGGGATTATTCTTGTATGTTTCAATTTCATTTAGGTCGGTGTTAACGACTTGAGCACGTCTTTATAGTTTTTGAATTTTCGATCAGTATATATATCTTGATGTTCTTCGGGTGCATATTTAGACTATGATGTGTTAGTCTATTTCGTGTACTTGAAGACCATGGGGAGGTGCTGTCGAAATTTTTAAAAAATTTAAAGATGTGTTCAAGTTGTTGGCATCAGTGAGGTAACACATCCGGGAATGGGATAGAAGTCTGACCTGTTAGAGTGGGAGATGAAGTTAGGAAACTCATAAGTTTGCATATACATTAACTTGGAGACTTGATTGTGTTTGTCTAACTTTTCATATATATAGGAGACAGTTGTCTAAGATGTCTGTTGATCGAAGTCGGATGAAACACCGTAGTGGGGTTGAACAGTTTCTCAATTTTGCGTTTGATCAAGTTAGCGGCGATGAGATCAGATGTCCTTGTAAGAGGTGTGTGAATGAAGTGTGGAAGGAAAGGAGTGATGACATATGCGACTTATTTGCGTATGGGTTCAAGTAGGGTTATACGACATGGATCTATCATGGGAAACCTGGTTGGATGAACATGAATCAGAACCGAAATCTAGAGGTGATGAAACCTTTGGCTGTACTAACATGATAGTAGAAGTTGTTGGTTCATACTTCTAGTGGAATACAGACAGGGATGTCAGTAGCGTCGAGCAAGAGTCGAATGACGGGGCTAAGGGTTTCTATGAGTTATTTCATGAAGCAGCGACGCAACTATATGACGGGTACGAAAAGTACACCATTTTATCTGCCGTGACTAATTTTTTACACTTCAAGAATAAGCATGACTGTAGCGAGAGAGGTTTCAATGAACTGCTAAATATTGTGAAGGAGTGCTTATAACCTGCAGGCAATAAGTTACTGGAGTCGTACATACTATGATGTGAAGAAAATGGTTAAAAGGCTCAATTTAGGGTATGAGAAGATTGATGCTTGTGAGATTGATGTTGATGTGAAAATTATTAGTGAGTCTAGCGAAGAAGAAGATGACGTCATCTCTGTCGAAAGTGAAGATGATGTTCTTGAGGAGGTAGATATAATTGAAGAAATCGTCGAGGATGAAAAAGATGGTGATGACAACGATGTTGAAGATCTACTGCTCGAAGATGACAATTTTGATATTGATGACTTTGACTATATAAATGATTAGGAGTATGTACTCTTTGTGTCCTTTTAGTTGTATTCAAATGTAATAGTTAGTAGTAGTGCAATCATTATCTTCAACTTATATTAATCTACTAAATAAGGTGTTAGTTATTTTAGGTTACTATTTATGTTGTATCCTTTTAGGTTACTATTTATTTTGTATTCTTTTAGTTGTATCTATATGTTATCCTCTTTATTACTGTTCAAAAATATAGTATTCACGAATGTTTAATAATATTTGTTTGATGATTTGATAGTATATACATATATACGCGCATGCATACACACACGATCATCGATGGTGGGCGCAAGTGTTGGTCGTAAAATGTGGAGGTAGTGGGGGTGATGATCACGCCAGATCGTCAGGTCATGTTTTGTTGGGAAACATCTTATTATTTTTTATTTTATATAGTATTGACATTATATTCGTTTATATAAATATTAATGTATTTCACTACATAGGTGATCGACGTAGGCCTCCACGGGGACTAGCACATGGCTTGCTAGGGAATCCTCCCCAGGCGCCGCTTATTTGTCCTGTTGGGACTAATAGGTAATTTCCTATTGCTATATAGTATTGACATAAGTATTTAGTTCTTATATATTCTTTGTAATTTGCAAATGTATTAATTTCAATTGTAGTATCCTTGACGCGACGCCAAGGAACACGTTGCTTGGGATCGTCTGCAACCAATTCTCAAGCCTGTGGATGAGGTGGGCGGATGTGGATGACTGCACACATCACCTAATTATTGCTGAGTTTAGGATAAGATGTCATTCATTCATATGCTAGTTTTATATTCCATTTGAATATGTTTTTACCTCTTTGATTTATGTTGTTTACTAAGTTTCTTAATGTGTAATGTGCAGAGATATTACCGCTTTGAGGACGGGCAGGAAGCCCATGGCATGACTGTTCTACATAAATACTTGGAGATGAATTGGCACAAGTGGGTCTACGACTGGAACAAGAAGGCCCAGATGAAGATGGTTGATGAATAGACACTTAAGGATGTCCGTCCAAATTTCATATCTGCTGCGGTGTGGGACCAGATGTGTAGCATTTGGGATGGCGAGGCCTTCAAGAAGATGTTGGCACAACGTACAGCTGCCCGACAGCAGAGTCGTCTCCCACACTGCACAGGGTCTCAGTCGTACGACCTTTACCGGGAGAGACTCGAAGTGAGTCTAAAACATGCACCCTCCTGCTTAGAGTTTTGGTGGCACGCCCACCAAAAGAAAGGTGAAGGTGGTTATATCTCACTTGAGGTAGAATGCATTGCTATAAGTTATTTAATTCTCTTATTTAGTATGTATTTAAAATTCGAATATTCTTTTGTATTTTTTTGTTTTATACTTTGCGTATCATCTATTAATGTATTTTTTTTAGCGACGGTTCGAAGACCTTGCAGTGGCCCAGAGAAGCCAGAGAGGTGACACTCTAGTAGACAATTCTATGCGTGCGGATGAGATAGAGGACTGGCTGCAGGCTACAGGGGGACCAAAAAAAGGTAGAGTTTTGGGCATTCCCATGTCCCAGCCTACACCCTAGTCCCACTGGAGGTAGTGGTGTGAGTGGATCGGGCACCGACCATTCATTATCCGACGATTTCTTCTGGCAGATCATAGAGGGGCGTGGCGGCGGTGAAGTGTCAGGCAACAAAGCGCACCACCACACGAGCGGATCTACCAGCTGGCTCAGGAGGTTGTCCACAGCTCCATAGATCCTACAACTGTCGTTGATGATCTCATGGGTGTAGTACGGGAGGAGGCCATCCGTTTATGTGCGGTTGTCTAGGCCAACATCTTCCCATCACATATTTGACAGGTAAAAACAATTATTGATGTATTTCCTTATTTAATTTATGTAATTTGTAATTATATTGCTTAGATAAACTTAAGATAAAACCCTAACTTCCATTATGAAAACCCTGAAATCCATTATTAACATAAACTTACTAAAATGCAATAAAATAATACTAAAACTCTTAAGAATAAGCAAAATAATTCAGTTAGGCAAAACATGTCAACACTTAGGCAAAAAGTCAAAAAGAGTCCAAAACCCGCCTCGGTCGTCGAAACGACACGCAAACATATACATAACACCGCATAGGTATTAGGCACGCGTTACAACTTACGGGACTCGATTATGATATACAGAGGTCGAGTTATCAACCCGTAGGCAAAACTTGCCAACACTTGGGCAAAAAGTCAAAAAAGAGGCTAAAACCCGCCTCGGTTGTCGAAACCACACGCAAACATATAAATAGTAATGCATAGGTATTAGGCATGTGTTACAACTTACGGGACTCGATTCTGATACACAGAGGCCGAGTTATCAGCCCGTAAGCAACACTTGCCAACACTTAGGCAAAAGGTCGAAAAAGAGGCCAAAACCCGCCTCAGTTGTCGAAACGACACGCAAGCACATACATAACACATCATTAGTATTAGACACACGTTACAACTTATGGGACTTGATTCCGATATACGGAGGCCGAGTTATTAGCCCTAGGCAAAACTTGTCAACACTTAGGCAAAAAGTCAAAAAAGAGGTTAAAACTCACTTCGGTCGTTGAAACGACATGCAAAAACATACATAGCGCCGCATTGGTATTAGGCACGCATTACAACTTACGGGACTCAATTCCAATATACGGAGGTCAAGTTATCAGCCCGTAGGCAAAACTTGCCAACACTTAGGCAAAAAGTCAAAAAAGAGGCAAAAACCCGCCTCGGTCGTCGAAACGACACACAAACACATACATAGTAATGCATAGGTATTAAGCACGCATTACAACTTATGGGACTCGATTTTGATATATAGAGGCCAAGTTATCAGCCCGTAGGCAAAACTTGCCAACACTTAGGCAAAAAGTCAAAAAAGAGGTCAAAACCCGCCTCGCTCGTTGAAAAGACACGCAAACACATACATAGCACCACATAGGTATTAGGCACGCGTTAAAACTTACGGTACTCGATTTCAATATACGGAGGCCGATGTGACGCCCCCAAAACAGGTATACATCACCCATCTTGAGTCGCCAGATACATGGTACATAACTCAACTACAAACTTAATTATACAACAGTCGTGTAAAATACCACAAAACATAGCTGAGAGTTAAAACAAAAATATTTCCTTCTAGAAAATATCCACTCTCAAAGGAGTCCTCATTTCATTTATTATTACATTATTCCGTAGAATAGTGAGGACTACTAAAGCCACTTATCCTCGACCATCACTCCATTCCCCGACTAGTCCCAGCTATATTCTCATTTCCTGAAGAGAACAATGAAAAAAGGGTGAGCTCAACTAGCCCAGTAAGAAATATTATGACTAAGATAATGCTGAATAAATTATCCTTAGCCTTCAACAGTATAACAACTGATAGAATACAATAGACAACAAGTTTTAGATCAACAACTGCAGCGAAATAAGAAATCCATTAGAAGAGTCAAGTAGAGCATAAAATCTACTATCTTCTATGATTTAGAAAGTTTTTCATCAACTTTATCACTGAGACTCAGCTTAATAAATAAACCAAATCATCGAATCATCCCTGCACCACGGCCAAGGATATTCATGTAATCATCAATGGTCATGACTATACCAAATAATTCCTGATCATAATCATACCCATAACTGTCCATCAATGCACTACGGGCCAATGAGGACTTTTACCATATCATTCGTTACATTACGGTCATGATTATACCGAATAATCCCTGGTCATAATCATACCAAGTCCATCTATGCACGTAAGGTAAAGATGACTTTCATCACAATATAAGCATGAGGATGATGACAATGACATAACAATTCAATAAAACAAGTTCAAGGATAAATTTTAAAGATTTATAATTTAATTTATCCAGAGATCAATAACGTCCAAATTGTCAACATGACATCGCTTTTGTAGAGTAAAATTCAAGAATAATATTCATGTACCAAAAATAATTTGGACAGAAAAGAATCAATTTTTCATCGTGAATAGTACCCCGTGAATAGTACTTCGGGAATAGTACCCCGACATGAAAAGTACTCCAAATATCTGAGTGAATAATATTCGGGTGAATAGTAATCGGGTGAATAGTAACCCGTGAATAGTAACTCATGAATAGTAATCCGGCACGAAAAGTGTCCCGAATACCCGAGTGAATAATACTAGAGTGAATAGTAACTCGTAAAAAAAATACCAAAGAAAATGATATTCCATGACGAGTACAAAAGAAATGATATCTCATACGAGTATAATAGAATATACAAAACGCAAATGGATTTTCACCGCCATGCAGTAATCCACGAGATGCATCATTTCCACAATTTAATAAAGAATGAATATGAAGGGTCATTCACCATGCATGCAGTAATCCACATGTAGACAAAGTTATTCCAATGTAATAATAAAGAATGGAATAACATAAGAATTCACCATGCATGCGTGAGTCCGCGATACGAGTTATTCCAATATAATAATAAAGAATAAAATAATGAAGAATTCACGTGCATGCGATAGATCATGACAGACAAGTTATTCTAATGTAATAATAAAGAATGGAACTGTGCCATGCGTAATAATCCGCATGCATGTGATATTCCAAATGTAATAATAAAGAGCGGAACTAGGTCACGCGTAATCCGCATGCATGTGATATTCCAGGATATGTAATAATAATAAAGAACGGAATCGGGTCATGCGTAATCCCGCATGCATGTGATATTCCAATGTAATAATAAAGAATGGAATAACAACAGAATTCACGTAGGTATGTGATAGACCATTACGCATAAAAGTTATTCCAACAGAATAATAAAGAATGGAATAACAGAAAAATTTCACCATGTATGCGGTACTTCACATAGATAGGTTATTCCAACATAATAATAAAGAATGGAATAACAATAGCTCTCTTCATGAATATGAAAGAAATAATACCCCTTACCTCAAAAGAAGACTGGATATTGGAATAGTGAGGTAGCAGACTTCTCTTCTTTATTCTCTCTATAATTTCTCTTTATAATAATTGCTCTATAGCTTTAGTGAATTGGTGAGAAATAATGAAGGAATGAGCTTCTATTTATAGGAAAATATAGTTTCGATAATTACACGTTTTAGGGCCCGAAATATTACAGTATAATACCTTCCCCTTTTTCTTCATTTTTAATTTAGTACAACAAGTATTATCAAACTTGCACCACCTCCCCTAATAGTAAATCATGTGAATCAATAGTAAATCATGTGAATCAATAGTTCTAGACACGTGAAAATACGAATTACAGTATAGTACCTCCATCTATACCTCTATTTTTAACTTAGTCATGCAAGTATTATCAATCTTGCACCAACTCCTCTAATAGTAAATGAATGTGAATCAATAGTACACACATGTGAACAAATAATTATAATCATGTGAATAAATAGCAATTAATTGCTCATTTATCCGGTTAATTACCCGATTGGTCAATATAACCTCTAGACATCAATTATTATCGAAATAAATGTCAATTTTTACTAACACTAATAATTCCAACACAATGAAACTATCAATTTCATCTTTAATCAACACAAACTTATTCATCATTAATATTATAATTCATAATATTTAACAACCAGGTCATTCCCAGGAAAGAGGGGCTTTCGATAAGGATTTCTCCTTATTGGTGCGCAATTAGGTGACCAAACCTCTCCTCGATGTAACTTCTGACATCATCAATATTGCAAATAATAATATGAATAAATTTGTCGCCTTAATTATTGATTTAATAATATAACATATTATACGAGATGATACTATGACAATAATTGAATCAATAATATGAGAGATATGATGCAACACCATCGTAGCAATAATTGAGTATAACCGAGTGACTTTTACGTAAGCATCAATAATCAATACCGTGTGCTACTTTACGCAACCACGCCAGACATCGTATTTTTTACTACGGGTAGTTCAACGCTTTTAACGATAACACATTCGTTGTTATTTTTATAAAATGATAATTCTGTCATTTTCTAACTACGACAATACTTTCATTGTGGGGTCCACCAATGATTGTGCCGTCGTACGGATATTCCTCGATAAAAAGAATATTCCCCGACCAAACGAATATTTTATAACAACTTGCTTACTTTACAAAATTTATAAATATTACCCACAACTATAACATTATATCAAATCCACACCATAATATTCAAAAAAAAATATTTCGAGAAATTTAAATCTTTATTCATAAAATTTGGGGTCTCACAATCTCCCTCCTTATGAAATTTTAGCCTCGAAATTTACGACGCATACTGGTACTTCAAGAGATGAGGATACCTTGACTTTATTTCAGATTCTAACTCTTGAGGTATAACTTTTGAGTGTCGAATATGATCATTCTTATCCAAGATTTTAACACGTATCTCCTCATACGTTAAATCTTCTGCTATCTCGTCTAATTCAAATTCAATAATGTGGTTCGGGTCGTCCACATATTTACGTAACATCGATACGTGCAAAACGTTATAATCATGTGACATACTTGGCGGTAAAGCGAGTCTATAGGCCACAGTTCCTACTCGATCGAATATTTCAAATGGGCCAATTAAATTGAGGGTTGAGATTTTCTCTCTTCATAGATTCTTGCTTCTAGAATAACGCCCTCTTGAACCTTCTTCTTCACATTCATCAACTCTGAGTATGTAGCTTGAGCGGCTTTAACTTTATCGATTAAAGTCGATTCTAATCGTATATTTGTTATCTTCACGTGGGTCCATAGAGTCTTTAACTCTATCTTCATCATTTGTAAGTTATACGAAATGGGTTTTTGTGTTAACAACATCGCACTCGTAAATGCATACGATCTTCTACTCAACGCGTCAGCTACCACGTTCGCTCTTCCACAATGATATTGAATGGTATAGTCGTAATCTTCAACAGCTCGAGCCAACATCTTTGGTGTAAGACCCCAACTTATTATTAATAAAATTTAATTTCCTGTATTTATTATTTTGAAATAGTAAGGGTTAATTTGATTAATGTGGTTAGTTATGGATAAAATGTGCAAATATTTCAAATAAGCAAGTGGTTATAAAGTATTCATTGTTGTCGGGGAATATTCATTTGGTCGTGGAATATTCTTCATTGTGTAGAATATTCCTACGATTTGGTAGCGATTTTAATTGTGGGGCCCATAACGGAAAGTGATTGGATGAAGAAAATGACAAATATAAGTTGTTTATAAATGACTGGCGTGAAGTTGTTATCAAGTATATCTTGTTGAAATACTCGTGGTTAAAAACAAGAAAGATTACCCAGATTGCACCAATTATTGATTCTTACGTAAGAAGGCACTACTTAATAATTGTTACAAATAATTCATTGCTCAATAATTTATTTTATTGATTCAATAATTGCCACGTTGATATTTTATATTATCGTTGTTTCAATAATTGTCACTACACAATATTTTCCATTATCTAACAATAATTCATATTATTTGAATAATATTATTAGATAACATTATTGACAATGTCTAGAAAGTTCATGTCAAGGAGAGGTTTGGTCACCTAATCTTGGCTACCAAGAAGGAGAAATCCTTATTGGAAAGCCCCTCTTTCCGGGAGCAATTTGGTTGTCGATGATTGTGATTTCGTAATATTATTTATGAATAATTAATTATTGATTATTATGATAAGGAAAATATTCATTTTATGTGGATATAGATGGAGAAAATTTTAAAGTGACAATTGTTGAAAAAATTGATATTTTATCTTTTCTGATAAAATAATTCATTTAAATTTTAATAATATAATAATAGTGATATTTTACAATGAATGTGTGATATATGAATAAATGAAGAGGAAGAGTATTTTTGTTACAAAATTGTTTAAAATATGTTAAACATGTTTGTGGGCCTATTTCTTGACTGAAATTTGATTATAGCCTGTAAAATCGCTCGTTTGTGGATTTTGATCAATTTTTTCTTAGAATTTGAAAAAACTTAAACTTACAAAGTTGTAAAGAATGGAATTTCCTATGAAAAGGACATAAGATTCAAATTTTTCTGATAAAAGGGCTATGTATTATGAATTATTGAAGTTCCGAAGTTCCAGAATAATTGATTTTTGGAAGTTTTAATTATTTTATTTAAGAAAAACATTTTTGTTATGATTAGTGGGTTGTTAAACATGTTGAAATCTGAATTCAAAGTTTGGCGTAGAAAATTATAATAAATATTATTATTTTATTAAATTTTCTGCTTTGGTGTTCTAAGCATTTTCCTATAAATAAGGTGCTTAGATTAGAATTGAAAATCACACCAGAAGCGAGTTTTCTCTCTCTTTCTCTCTCTATATTATCGAGCATATTCTTGTTAGTATTTTGAGACTTTGATTGTTGCTATATGGTACAAGTTCCCTTCAACACTATATCCAGTATTCCAGTCAGAAGTACTGTATTTTCGAGGTAAGGGATGTTATTTTATTTTTTTTTATAAATGATATTATCTCTTTCAATATCATTATGCCGGAATATTGGTAAGATTTTTCTTGTGAAATTTTTGTCTTTTAGTGTCGGGGTTACTATTCACATATATAACACTATTCACGTATACGGCACTATTCACGAATACGGCACTATTCACAGAAAAATTAAATTTTTGTTTCTTGTCCAAAATATCTATTATGGATACTAGCTTTGATTGCATCCATGTTTTGATCATTCTTGAATTTTACTCCACTATGGTTATTTATGAAATATTTTTGAACCTGGATTGTTTAAAGTACAAATCTTTAATATTTGTTCTTTTGTTTCACTGGATTCGTTTTCTTTAAAATATTTTTCATCATCCTCAGTCCTAAATGATGATATAGCTGAATATCTTTGGCCTGTAATGCAAAGATAAATGATTTTCTTATGAATATCTTTGGCCGTAGTGCAAAGATGTACAGGTGTTGAGATGAACATGACCGACTGATGCATATCTTTGGCCTGTAGTGCAAAGATGAAAATTTGATTCAAGATGAATATTGATTGATGTTACAGGGATAAAATATTGATGATGGACTTTTAAATTCAATGATAATAGTAGATTTCATTCTCTACGTAACTCTTCTATGAATTATTATTTCCACTGCGAATATTGATCTAAAACTTGTTGTCTATTGTATTTTATCAGATTTTTCCCTATTGAAGACTAACGATAATTTGTTCTATATTATCTTAGTCATAATATTATTTACTGGGCTAGTTGAGCTCACCCTTTTTCTTTTTGTTCCATTTTTCTTCTCAGGAGGCGAGAATGTAGCGAGTACTAGTCGGGGTATGGAATGATGGTTCTAGAAGTTGTTTTAGTAGTCCTCACCATTTTTATAAAATAATGTATCAATAATTGTAATGAGGACTTATTTGGGCGAGGATATTGTCTAGAAGATAATATTTGTATTTAAACTCACAGTTTAAGTGTTGTCGTATTTTGCACGACAATTGTATTAATAAAGTTGTAGTTATTTCTGTACCATGTATTGACAACTCAGAATGGGTGATGTATACCTATTTTGTGGGCGTCACAGTTGGTATCAGAGCTTAGGGATATGATCTCTAGCGGAGATCGGGGAATAGAAATAGGAGGGGAGAGATGAGTAAATCCTTCGCTAGTGTGTCCTACCTAAGCTTATTTATTGGTCGGTCATAATATAGGGATATTATGTGATATGTTAATTTGTTTAATTAACCCTTGTTTTATGGCAGTATTTGAGAATGGCAACTGAGAATGTTAACAGTGGAGTAAATGAGACCGTAGAGACGCCTGTACTCACCAATGAGGAGAATGTGCAACAGACCGGCAATGTTCTTCCTGTAAACAACACCACTGATTAGATGATGAACGACGGAATGTTTAGAAGCTTTTTGCATTTCATGCAAAATCAGACGAGGGAGACTCGTGTTCAAAATACAGGAGGAAATGATAGCAATTCACGGTTTGTCACAGCCAAGCAGTTTAAAGAATTGGGACCACCAGAATTCTGGGGAAAGCCGGATCCGATTAAAGCGGAGACGTGGGTCAAGCAAATTACTAAGATATTCGACGTCTTGGGATGCACGGAGGAACAGAAGGTTCCATTCGCCACCTTTATGTTCCGTAATGAGGCAGATTACTGGTGGGAATATGTGAAGCGTACCCATCCAGCCGCACTCAGCATGTCTTGGGAGACGTTTCAAAAACTGTTCAACGACAAGTACTTTCCTGAAAGTATTCGTCATATGAAGGAAGTGGAGTTTATTAGACTAGAACAAAATAACACGACGGTGTCCCAGTACGAGCCGAAGTTTACAGAGTTATCTAGGTATGCACCTCATTTGGTGGAGAATGAGGAACATATGACGCGGATGTTTCTGAGAGGTTTGAAAGTCGACATACGTCAATATCTCATTTCTCATAAATTTTCTCTCTATTCAGATGTTGTCAACAGTGCTCAATTATTAGAGCGAGATAACGAGTACGTTCAACCGAGGAACCACAACCAAGATCATATACCGGATGGATGTTAGTTATCGTAACAACGATAACCACGGAGAAAGAAAAATACGGACAAAAGTGGTAACCACACTGATGGTAATCATGGCCATGAAAATAGAAGAAGCGAAGCCAAAAGCGATTTTCAAAAGAGGAGATTCAACAATGACAATGCGAAGACGTCAAACACCAAAGAAGAATCGGTTCTTCTGGTGGAGGAGAACGACCACCGGTCGTATGCTATAAATGCGGAAAAGAGAGACATATCAGCCCAAACTGTCCACAACAGTTCAAGGTATGCTATAATTATGGAAAGGAAGGACATATCGCTCGAGATTATACGATAGCAAAACCAAGTCCAGTGGGAACGGTGACTCAAAAGGTTATCCCAGAAAAGTCAAAGTCAACGGTTCCTGGAAGAGCGTTTGTTGTGACTGGTCAAAATGCGAGGAACCCAAACGAGGTGATCACAGGTAAACTAATCATAAATTCTTGCGAAGTTTATACCTTACTAGATACCGGTGCTACCCATTCATTTATCTCTCCTGCTTGTGCTCAACGTTTAACTTGAAAGTAATATGCACACAAGCCAATCATGTTTGATGATAAAGCATATACTTTGTAACAATCTTATTCATTTATTAATAAAAAGTATTAATTTATTAAAGGCTTTTAATTATCTACATGATGCTGTTTTATTATATGTGATAAACCCATAGTTTTTAAGCAATGCTTTTAGAATAATGATGATGATCATTCTAATGAGATCTAAATTCTTAGAAAGCTTAAAACTAAAATAGTTCCCAATCATTGGATTACTAAATTGGGGATTCTTGAATCCGGGTAGATTGGGTACATACGTTGCTTGCTCATTGGATGAGGATGATTGATCTCATGATCATTTGTGTGGAGACACTAAAGCAAGTATGTAGGTGCTTATTAGAGAATAAGTTCACCGAACGTGGCTCGCTAAGGAATACCTAATGGAGTTTTACTTATCATCAATAGGAATTCTGTAGTTATAGTAGTACAAGTAATCCTTGGACTTGAGATCATCATAGTATCTTGTGTATGATGAGTTATACTTTGACTTATTCCTTAAGACCCTTAGGTATATCAAAGGGTATGCTTGGGTATAACAAGTTGTATATGGAGATAATATATGATCAATAAAGAATCTACCACTTCTAATAAACGAAGAGAAATGTCCTATGTGATTCGATAAATGACAACCCAAAGAGTCCTTGGTTAAGGCGTAATGAAATTAGAAAGGAGTTTCTAATTTGCATTATTTGGAGTTGTGCATTTAAGGATCGAAATACATATAATTAAATAAAATAAGACTTGACAATAATTCCATGTCTTATATTTAATTGGGACATTGTATGGTGGAAGGATTGAATTATGCAGTAACTATTTACTCAAAGGTTCTTTTATGATTAATGTTAAAATCTATATTATCCGGAAAGTCGTTGATCGCTAGGAGGCTTATCCTATCAGTAGAATAAATATTATTTATTTAAATAAATTAATTGTTTAATTTATTTATTTAAATAAGATTAGAATTGTTCTAATTGATTTATTCACAACCGGTTTAATATGGAGAACTAAAAAGGTCACACCATAAAAGGAAGAATAATTATTTAAGAAGTTAATGGCATAATTGTAATAATATGTTATGTATATTTAATTTAATCTATGGTGATAGAATAAATTAAATAGCTTAATATTTATTATTTAATATTTTAGAAATATTAAATATAAATTAATAAGAGGAGTCTTATTAATATTATTACAATTATTATTATTATTTTAATTTCTAAAAGAGTTTAGAAATTAATTTAATATAAGTACTCTCATTAATTCCTAATAGGATTAGGAGGGAAAATTAGTTAAAGGAGTTTAATTAATTATCCCTAATAAGATTAGGGAGCCCATTTAATTAAAAGAGTTTAATTAAATAATACCTTATTTTTAATAGGGTTACTTGATATCTTTATAAGAGGAGTCTTATATCAGATATTAGAATACGACATAATTCCAATTTGTTGGAGAGTACGCTCTTTTTCTATAGAGATAGAAAAACTAGGGTTTAGCCAACCACCCATCTTCTTGAATCTTTTTTCTTTCTTGGTGGATCACCTCTAGAGGCCAAACACTTGGGTGGCTAACGTTGAGGAAGGAACAAACCCGGTGGATTCAAGTTGAACGCGAAAAAGGATTGGGGGTGAACTTATACCTGAGGAAGCTCGATCTTCAAGGGTATGATTCTTATTCGTTATCTTTTTCGTTTAATTAATAATTGTGCATAAAGGGTGATCCGGGTATATGGTTTGTAAAATTTTTAAACTCTGATTTTTATCTCGCTTCCGCTAATTTATGCAATTTGATTGCGTTCTGGAATATTACAAACCTAACATAACTTGACTCCGGAGAAATTAGACTTTGATTTATCTGTGGAGACTCCGTTAGGAGAAACTTTCATTACATCCATTGTTTATAAATCTTGTTTGATCCAAGATGGCACCATCACCTTACCTATTGACCTTATCTCTTTAAAGATACTTGCATTTGACGTGATTTTAGGGATTGATTGGTTAACTACTCATCATGACAAAATTGATTATTTTCGTAAGGTTGTTAGTTTTCATATTCCTAATCAACTTGTTATTCGAATTCAAGCAACTAAACCACTAAAATCAATCAATGTCATATCAAGTCATAAAGCTATTCGTTTATTGAAAAATGAATGTCAAGCTTTCTTAGCCCATGTTATGGATTTGAATAAAGACACGTCAGATTTGAATAATATTCCTGTTGTTAGTAAATTTCCTGACGTATTTCCTAAAGAACTTTCCGGTTTACCCCCAAAACGTGAAGTTGAATTCTTTATTGACCTTGAACCCGGTACAAAGCCCATTTCTAAAACCACATATCGAATGGCTCCTATTGAACTTCAAGAGTTAAAGGTCCAACTACAGGAGTTGTTGGACATCGGTTTTATTCGTCCTAGTACATCTCCTTGGGGTGCTCCTGTTTTATTTGTAAAGAAGAAAGACGGGAGTATACGACTTTGTATTGACTACCGGGAATTAAACCATGTCACTATCAAGAATAGGTATCCGTTACCTCGCATTGATGACCTGTTTGACCAGTTACAAGGAGCACAATTCTTTTCAAAGATCGATCTTCGTTCTGGATATCATCAGCTGAAGATTAGAACCGAGGATATTCCAAAGACTGCCTTCAGAACTCGGTATGGGCATTATGAATTCTTAGTCATGTATTTTGGATTGACTAATGCTCCTGCGGCTTTCATGAATATGATGAATCGAGTATTCAAGGAATATTTGGATCAGTTCGTTGTTGTCTTTATTGATGACATCCTCATATATTCCAAAAGTCATGAAGATCATGAACACCATTTGAAGCTGGTACTCCAAAGGCTTCGTGAAAACAAGTTATATGCCAAGTTGAAGAAATGCGAATTCTGGCTTGAGGAAGTAGCATTCCTTGGACACGTGGTGTCAAAACATGGAGTATCTGTTGACCCGGTGAATATTGAAGCAATACAAAGTTGGGAGCAACCAAAGACGGTGACCGAAGTACGTAGCTTTCTGGGCTTAGCTGGTTATTATCGGAGATTCGTGGAAGGGTTTTCTCGAATCGCTACTCCTTTAACTCAGTTGACTTGGAAGGATACAAAATTCGTATGGAGCGAGGAATGCGAGAAGAGTTTTCAAGAGCTCAAGAGGAGACTCATTTCGGCACCTGTTCTGACAATATCGTCTGGTTCGGATGGATTTGTTATCTACAGCGATGCTTCAGACAAAGGGTTAGGATGTGTTCTCATGCAACATGGGAAAGTCATAGCCTATGCCTCGCGACAACTTAAAGAATATGAGAGGAATTATCCTACTCATGATCTAGAATTAGCGGCGTGATCGTTTTCGTCTTTAAAGATCCGGAGGCACTATCTATATGGGGAGAAAGTGGAGATATATTCGCACCATAAAAAGCCTCAAATATTTCTTCACCCAAAAGGAACTCAACATGCGGCAACGACGTTGGCTCGAGTAAGTTAAAAGATTATGACCACACCATTCAATACCATCCCGAAAAGCAAACGTGGTAGGCGACGCGTTGAGTAGAAGATCATATATAGAACGAAAAGCGATGATGTCAAGTATACGCATAGAACCAACTTTAATCGATAAAGTTAAAGTTTCTCAAGCCATGACTCGGAGATGCGTGTATGAAGAAGAAAGTACAAGAAGGTGTTATCCCAGAGGCAAGAATCGATGAAGAAGGAATACTTCGAGTCCACTCCAGACTTTGTGTTCCTAACGACTCTAATTTGAAGAACAAGATCATGATGGAGGCACACAATACACCGTTTGCAATCCATCCTGGAAGTAGCAAAATGTATCGTGACCTTCGACATACATTTTGGTAGAACAGTATGAAGAGAGAGATTGCGAAGTTTATCTCGAGGTGTTTAACTTGTAAACGTGTAAAGGCGGAGCATCAAGTGCCTAAGGGTCCATTGCAACCACTTGAGATTCCGAAATGGAAGTGGGAACACATTACCATGGATTTCATTACGGGTCTTCCCACGGTTTCTCAAGGCATAAATGCTATTTGGGTTATTGTTGATAGATTAACCAAGTCTGCTCATTTCTTGCCGATACGGGAGACTTATTCTCTTGAACGTCTTGCTCGTATGTACGTAAATGAGATTGTGAGATTGCATGGCATGCAAGTATCCATAGTTTCGGATCGTGACCCAAGATTCACTTCACGATTTTGGGTTAGCTTGCAAAAAGCTATGGGCACGGATTTACGATTCAGTTCAACATATCATCCTCAAACGGAAGGACAATCAGAGAGGACTATTCAAACTCTTGAAGATCCATTAAGACTCTGTGTCCTAGACTTCAAAGGGAGTTGGGATAAGTATTTACCATTGGTGGAATTCTCCTACAACAACAGTTATCAGGCAAGTATAGGTGTGGCTCCATTCGAAGCATTGTATGGACGAAAGTGTCGCTCTCCAATATGTTGGGACGCGAGTTGGTATGTATGACTACGAAAAAGATCTAAATGATTCGACAACGTATACAAATGGCACATGATCGAAAAAAGAGTTATTCGGATCTTCATCGAAAGGACGTGGAATTTAGTATTGGGGATCATGTATTGTTGCGTGTTGCTCCATGGAAGGGAGTTACAAGATTCGGGAAAAGAGGAAATCTCAATCCACGATTTATTGGTCCATTTCAAATTCTTGACCGAGTAGAAAAAGTAGCCTATAGGCTCACGTTACCTCCAAGTATGTCTCGTGTTCATAATGTTTTTCACATATCTGTGCTACGTAAATATGTGAAAGACCCGAACCACATTATTGAGTTAGAACCAGACGAAATAGCCGAAGATTTAACGTACGAGTAGGTACCTGTCAAGATCTTGGATAGAAAGGAGCATGTCCTACGCACAAAGGTCATACCACAAGTTAAAGTTTTGTGGAGGAACCATACTATTGAGGAAATGACCTGGGAGTTGGAAACGGAAATGAAAGCGAGGTGTCCTCACCTTTTCGAAACACCAGGTACGTACGTCAATTTTGAGGACGAAATTTCATAAGGAGGGGAGGTTGTAAGACCCCAACTTATTATTAATGAAATTTAATTTCCTCTATTTATTATTTTGAAATAGTAAGGGTTAATTTGATTAATGTGGTTAGTTATGGGTAAAATGCGCAAATATTTCAAATAAGCAAGTGGTTATAAAATATTTATTGTTGTCGGGGAATATTCGTTTGGTCGTGGAATATTCTTCACGCCGAGGAATATTCATGACGACGCAGCCTTGACCTTGTGTGGCCCCATGTAAAAAGCGATTGGATGAAGAAAACGACAAATATAAGTTGTTTATAAATGACGACATAGTTGTTACTGCAATTATATCTTGTTGAAATACTCGGTGGTTAAAACACAAGAAGATACGTGGTATTGCACCAATTATTGATTATTACGTAAAGAAGGCACTACTCAATAATTGTTAAGTAATTCTTGCTCAATATTTTATTTTATTGATTCAATAATTGCCACGTTGATATTTTATATTCTCGTTGTTTCAATAATTGTCACTACGCAAAGATTTTCCATTATCAGAACAATAATTCATATTATCTGAATAATATTATTAGATAACATTATTGACAATTTCTAGAAAGTTACATACAGGAGAGGTTTGGTCACCTAATTGGCGCCCGAAGAAGGAGAAATCCTTATTGGAAAGCCCTTCTTTCTGAGGAGCGGCTGGTTGTCGGTATTGTGATTCTGTAATATTATTTATGAATAATTAATTATTGATTATTATGAGAAGGAAAATATTCATTTTATGTGGATATAGATGGAGAAAATTTTAAAGTGACAATTGTTGAAAAAATTGATATTTTATCTTTTCTGATAAAATAATTCATTTAAATTTTAACGAGTGATTTCGAGGAAGAGGGGCTTTCAATAAGGATTTCTTTTTATCGACGCTAAGAATTAGGTGACCAAATCTCTTTCGTGAACTTTCTAGACATTGCTAATAATGCTATCTAATAATATTATTCAAATAATATGAATTATTGATCCGATAATGGGAAATATCATGCGTTGATAATTATTGAAACAACAATAATATAAAATATCAACGCAGCAATTATTGAATCAATAAAATAAAATATTGAACAGTAATTACTGTAACAATTATTGAGTAGTGCCTTCTTACGTAAGAAATAATAATTCAAAAATACTGTGTAATTACCGTGTGCTACTGTAAGACCCCAACTTATTATTAATGAAATTTAATTTCCTCTATTTATTATTTTGAAATAGTAAGGGTTAATTTGATTAATGTGGTTAGTTATGGGTAAAATGCGCAAATATTTCAAATAAGCAAGTGGTTATAAAATATTCATTGTTGTCGGGGAAATATTCGTTTGGTCGTGGAATATTCTTGTTGGCGTGGAATATTCGTACGACGGCGCAGCCTTGTGTGGACCCCATAACGAAAAGCGATTGGATGAAGAAAACGACAAATATAAGTTGTTTATAAATGACAGTGTAGTTATTTACAGATTAATATTGTTGAAATACTTTGTGGTTAAAACACGTTACACTTGCGGTATTGCACCAATTATTGATTCTTACGTAAGAAGACACTACTCAATAATTGTTCTGATAATTCTTGTTCAATATTTTATTTTATTGATTCAATAATTGCTACGTTGATATTTTATAATAATCGTTGTTGTTTCAATAATTGTCACTACGCAAAGTATTTTCCATTATCGGAGCAATAATTCATATTATCTGAATAATATTATTAGATAACATTATTGGCAATGTCTAGAAAGTTTTGTCAAAGGAGAGGTTTGGTCACCTAATTGCGCGCCAGTAAGGAGAAATCCTTATTGAAAAGTCCCCTCTTTCCAGGAGCTACTTAGTTATCGATATTGTGATTCTGTAATATTATTTATGAATAATTAATTATTGATTATTATGATAAGGAAAATATTCATTTTATGTGGATATAGATGGAGAAAATTTTAAAGTGACAATTGTTGAAAAAATTGATATTTTATCTTTTCTGATAAAATAATTTATTTAAATTTTAATAATATAATAATGGTGATATTTTACAATGAATGTGTGATATATGAATAAATGAGGAGGAAGAGTATTTTTGTTAAAAAAATTATTTAAAACATGTTAAACATGTTTGTGGGCCCATTTTTTGACTAAAATTTGATTATAGCCTGTAAAATCGCTCGCTTGTGGATTTTGATCAATTTTTTCTGATAAGGACATAAGATTCAAATTTTTCTGATAAAAGGGCTATTTATTATGAATTATTGAAGTTCTGAAGTTATAAGATAATTTATTTAAATTTTAATAATATAATAATAGTGATATTTTACAATGAATGTGTGATATATGAATAAATGAGGAGGAAGAGTATTTTTATTACAAAATTGTTTAAAACATGTTAAACATGTTTGTGGGCCCATTTCTTGACTGAAATTTGATTATAGCCTGTAAAATCGCTCGTTTGTGGATTTTGATCAATTTTTTCTTAGAAATTGGAAAAACTTAAACTTACAAAGTTGTAAAGAATGGAATTTCCTATGAAAAGGACATAAGATTCGAATTTTTCTGATAAAAGGGCTATTTATTATGAATTATTGAAGTTCCGAAGTTCCAGAATAATTGATTTTTGGAATTTTTAATTGTTTTATTTAAGAAAAACATTTTTGTTATGATTAGTGGGTTGTTAAACATGTTGAAATCTGAATTCAAAGTTTGGCGTAGAAAATTATAATAAATATTATTATTTTATTAAATTTTCTGCTTTGGTGTTCTAAGCATTTTCCTATAAATAGGGTGCTTAGATTAGAATTGAAAATCACACCAGAAGCGAGTTTTCTCTCTCTATATTATCGAGCGTATTCTTGTTAGTATTTTGAGACTTTGATTGTTGCTATATGGTACAAGTTCCCTTCAGCACTATATCCAGTATTCCAGTCAGAAGTACTGTCTTTCCAAGGTAAGGGATGTTATTTTATTTTATTTTATAAATGATATTATCTCTTTCAATATCATTATGCCGGAATATTGGTAAGATTTTTCTTGTAAAATTTTTGTCTTTTAGTGTCGGGGTTACTATTCACGTATACAACACTACTCATGTATACGGCACCATTCACGAATACGGCACTATTCACAGAAAAATTAAATGATGATGATGACAATGACATAACAATTCAATAAAACAAGTTCAAGGATAAATTTTAAAGATTTATAATTTAATTTATCCAGAGATCAATAACGTCCAAATTGTCAACATGATACTGCTTTGTAGAGTAAAATTCAAGAATAATATTCATGTACCAAAAATAATTTGGACAGAAAAGAATCAATTTTTTATCGTGAATAGTACCCCATGAATAGTAGTTCGGGATTAGTACCTCGTGAATAGTACCCCGACAAGAAAAGTACTCCAAATACCCGAGTGAATAATATTTGGGTGAATAGTAACCTGTGAATAGTAACTCGTGAATTGTACTCCGACACGAAAAGTGTCCCGAATACCCGAGTGAATAATACTAGAGTGAATTGTAATTGGGTGAATAGTAACTCGTAAAAAAATACCAAAGAAAATTATATTCCATGACGAGTACAAAAGAAATGATATCTCATACGAGTATAATATAATATACGAAACTGCAAATGGATTTTCACCCGCCATGCGGTAATTCACGTAGACAGATCATTTTCACAATTTAATAAAGAATGAATACGAAGGGTCATTCACCATGCATGCGGTAATCCACATAAATAGGTTATTCCAACAGAATAATAAAGAATGGAATAACAGAAGAATTCACCATGCATGCGGTAGTCTGCGTGAGCGAGTAATTCCAACGAGAATAATAAAGAATGGAATAATGAGAAGAATTTACGGGCATGCGATAGATCGCGCAGACAAGTTATTCCAACAGAATAATAAAGAATGGAACCGGTCACGCGTAATTACACGCATGTGATATTCAATGAGAATAATATAGAAACGAGAACGGTGTCATGCGTAATACATGCATGCATGGATATTCCAATAGAATAATAAAGAAGCGGAACCGGTCACGCGTAATCCTTACGCATGGGATATTCGAACAGAATAATAAAGAATGGAATAACAACAGAATTCACCAGGCATGCGATAGACCGCACAGATAGGTTATTCCAACAGAATAATAAAGAATGAAATAATAGAAGAATTTCACCATGTATACGATACTTCGCATAGATAGGTTATTCCAACATAATAATAAAGAATGGAATAACAATAGCTCTCTTCATGAATACGAAAGAAATAATACCCCTTACCTCAAAAGAAGACTTGATACTGGAATAATGAGGTAGCAGACTTCTCTTTTTTTTTTTCTCTCTATAATAATTGCTCTATAGCTTTAGTGAATTGGTGAGAAATAATGAAGGAATGAGCTATTATAGGTAAATATAGTTTCGATAACTGCACGTTTTGGGACTCAAAATATTACAGTATAATACCTTTCTCTTTTTCTTTATTTAGTCCTGCAAGTATTATCAAACTTTCACCACCTCCCCTAATAGTAAATCATGTGAATCAATAGTTCTAGACATGTGAAAATACGAATTATAGTATAGTACCTCCATCTATACCTCCATTTTTAACTTAGTCATGCAAGTATTATCAATCTTGCACCAACTCCTCTAATAGTAAATGAATGTAATCAATAGTATACACATGTGAACAAATAGTTATAATCATGTGAATCAATAGCAATTAATTGCTCATTTATCCGGTTAATTACCTGATTGGTCAATATAACCTCTAAACATCAATTATTATCGAAATAGATGTCGATTTTCACTAACATTAATAATTCCAACACAATGGAACTAACAATTTCATCTTTAATCAACATGAACTTATTCATTATTAATATTATAATTCACAATATTTAACAATCAGGTCGTTCCCAAGAAAGAGGGGACTTTCCGATAAGGATTTTTCCTTATTGGTGCGCAATTAGGTGACCAAACCTCTCCTTGACAGAACTTCTAGACATTGTCAATATTTCAAATAATAGTATGAATAACTTTGTCATCTCAATTATTGATTTAATAATATAACATATTATATAGATGATACTGTCACAATAATTGAATCAATAATATGAGAGATATGATGTAACAATTACTGTAGCAATAATTGAGTATAACTAAATGACTTCTTACGTAAGCATCAATAATCAATACCGTGTACTACTATGCAACCATGCGTATTACTGTACTTTTACTACCGGGTAGTTCAACAGTTTTAACAGTAACACATTCGCCGTTATTTTTATAAAATGATAATTCTGTCATTTTCTAACTACGACAATACTTCCGTTGTGGGGTCCACCAATGATTGTGTCGTCGTACGGATATTTCCCGATAAAAAGAATATTCCCCGACCAAATGAATATTTTATAACAACTTGCTTACTTTGCAAAATTTATAAATATTACCCACAACTATATCATTATATCAAATCCACACCATATTCAAAAAAAAATATTTTGAGAAATTTAAATCTTTATTCATAAAATTTGGGGTCTCATAGCCGAGTTATCAGCCCGTAGGCAAAACTTGCCAACACTTGAAGAACACAAACAAAAATAATTTAAATATGCTCTATGTTCGACTTCGTTATTGATATTTTAATTTTTAGGGTCTTGTTAATGAGACTCGTGTGGGTGGAGACTGCGGCACAGGTGATGCTCGTGGAGGAGATGATGATGACCGCCGGGCTAATGCTGATAAGACTATAGAGAGTGGGACCGACAGTCAGATCGAAGGTGGGACCGACGGTCATACGATAGATAGCGGCGATGATGATACTGACATTCCTGATCTTGGTCTGTAGTTAGTTTATATTTATATTTTGACTTTCATGTATGTATTTATACAGCTTTTGAGTTGTACAGACTAGAGTTTTGTATCTAGTTAGGTTGATGGTTTATTTATCTAACTATATTGATTGTTTTTTATTACATTTTGTATCTAAATCGTACGACTTTTATCTATAAGTCACTACGTTGTCTACATATTTGATGGTTGATAGCAAAAGATATGATTGTTATTGATCTGCTTTCGTGAAGAATTATTTATTTTTCTATAGTTTATAACAGTTACAATTATGTATATGTAAATGAACAGGGGAATTTTTCAATTTTTCAAATTTTTTTTCTAAAACATTATTTTTGGCAAAGGGGGAATTGGCGACGGCTGCCCCGTCGGTAATGGCCTATAGTGACGGTTCCAAAAATATCATAAAAAAGGGTTATTGGCGACGGGGGGAGGTGTCATTGGCGACGGCATTGCCGTCGGTAATGACCACATTATTAAAATTTCCAAATGTTTATTACTGACGGTTTGTCCGTCGTTGGTGCCGTCGCTAATGACACATTGCCGACGGCCTGCTGTCGACAATGACCCCGTCAGAAATGAACCTCTTGCTGACGACGAGCAATAGGAGCCAGGGGCGAAGACCTATATGGAGACGGGAGGGGCGACGGTTAATGTCGTCGCCAATGACCTCATTGTCGATGGTAATAGGGTCATTGGCGACGGCACGACCCGTCGGTAATGACCTTTTTTTTGTAGTGACTTTGTGACGCTTTAGTTTTACCCCTTCAACACTTTCTTAGGTTTGTAATATCCATGAACATATAACAAATTACATACATAGAGCGGAGGCGTGAAAATTAAGAGTTTTAAAATTTTACAAAGCACCGGATCATCTTCATGAACAATTATTAATTAGATGAAAAGAGATGTAGATAAGATTTATACCCTTGTAGAAACTAGCTTCCTCATATACGAGTTCACCTCCAATTCCTTTAATGTTCAACTTGAATCCTTAGGGTTTGATTCCTTCCTTTTATCAACATTAGTCACCCAAGTGTTTGGCCTCTATAGGTGATCCACCAAGGACGAACAAGTATTCAAGAAGATGAGTGTTTGTCAAAATCCTAATTCTATCTCTATAGAATATTGTGTATTCTCCTAACTCTTGGAATTGTCATTTTACACTAAATCAAAATAAAACTTCTCTTATTTATAAATGTAGGCAACTCTCCTAAACAATTTAGGAGTAATATTTTATTTTAATTAATTAAACTCGATCTTTTAATTAATTAGACTTCCTAATCTTATTAGGAATAATTAATTAAGCTCTTTTAATTAATTAGGCTTCCTAATCTTATTAGGAATAATTAATTAAACTCTTTTGATTAATTAGCCTCCTAATCTTATTAGAAATATGAGAGTACTTTTATTAATTAATTCTCAAACTCCTTTAGGAATTAAACTAGTAGTAGTAGTAGTAGTAGTAGTAGTAGTAGTAGTAGTAGTAGTAGTAGTAGTAATAATAATAATAATAATAATAATAATAATAATAATAATAATAATAATAATAATAATAATAATAATAATAATAATAATAATAATAATAATAATAAGGCTCCTATTAATTTATATTTAATACTTTCAAAATATTAAATAATAAAAATTAAGCTATTTAATTTATTTTATCATCATAGATTAAATTAAATATACTTAAATTATTATTATGATTTTGCCATTTTTTCTTAAATAAATATTCTTCCTTTTATGGTGTGACCCTTTAGGTTCTCCATATGAAACCGATTGTGAATAAATCAATTAGAACAATTCTAATCTTATTTAAATAAATAAATTAACTATTTAATTCATTTAAATAAATAACATTTATTCTACAATAAAGATAAGCCTCTTTAATGATCGGCGACTCTCAGGATAATATATATTTCAATATTAATCATAAAAGAACCATTGAGTAAATAATTACCGTACAATTTAATCCTTCCACCATACAAATATCCCAATTAAATATAAGATATGAAATTACTGTCAAGTCTTATTTTATTTAATTATATGTATTTCGATTCTTAAATGCATAACTCCAAACAATACAAATTAGAAACCTCTTTCTAATTTCATTCTGCCTTGGCCAAGGACTACTAGGTTGTAATTTATTGAATCATATAGGACATTTCCTTCTTACAACCGGTTTAATATGGAGAACCTAAAGGGTCACACCATAAAAGGAAGAATAATTATTTAAGAAGTTAATGGCATAATCGTAATAATATGTTATGTATATTTAATTTAATCTATGGTGATTGAATAAATTAAATAGCTTAATATTTATTATTTAATATTTTAGAAATACTAAATATAAATTAATAAGAGGAGTCTTATTAATATTATTACAATTATTATTATTTTAATTTCTAAAAGAGTTTAGGAATTAATTTAATATAAGTACTCTAATTTATTCCTAATTGGATTAGGAAGGAAATTTAGTTAAAGGAGTTTAATTAATTATCCCTAATAAGATTAGGGAGCTTAATTAATTAAAAAATTTTAATTAATTAAATAAATCTCAATTCCTTAATTGTTAAGGTGGGTTGCCCACATCTATAAATAAGAGGAGTCTTATGATGGGTGATGGAGTTGTTGACTTTTACAACATACGTAATAATTCCAATAGTTGGAGAGTAAGCCCTTTTCTATACAGATAGGAAAAACTAGGGTTTGAGCCAATACCCCATCTTCTTGAATTCTTATTATTCCTTGGTGGATCACCTCTAGAGGCTAAACACTTGGGTGGCTAACGTTGATCAAAGGAAGGAACCAAACCCGGTGGATTCAAGTTGAACGCGAAAAGAATTGGAGGTGAACTCGTATACGAGGAAGTTTCGGATCTTCAAGGTATGATTCTTGTTCTTCAATTTTCGTTTAATTAATAATTGTGCATAAAGGGTGATCCGGGTTTATGGTTTGTAAAATTTTAAAACTCTGATTTTACACGTTTCCGCTCACTTTTATTCAATTTGATTGCGTTCATGAATATTACAAACCTAACAGTGGCATCAAAGCCAAACCTTTATGTAAATTATTAATTGTTTTAATTTAATATCTATATTGATATGTGTTTAGAATAATTTAATTGGGCATAATTTTGTTGTATAAAATTTAATAAAAACAAAAAAAAAACGTGGTGATCAATTTATGCGAAACAATTTTTTTTTTACCAGATTCACGTGGGTCGGTTTTATTTTTTTCAAAAAGTTGATTTCGTGCCACATATATATATTATATATAAAACATATAAAACATTGAATCTCCCTTGAAGATCCGTAAGCTCCTGATCCACGAAAAAAAAAACGGTAATGCACGGTTTATAAAAGGTATCCGAATTCCTTTAGTTTTCATTCATAGGATGCACGTTTTTTTATATAATATATATATATATATATATTGGTTATTATATTATATATATATATAATAGTTATATATATATATATACTATATATATATATATTATTCTTAATTATTTTATAATTAAAATAAAATATTTATTTTAATTTTAAAATAAAAGTTTATTTTAATATTAAAATAAAAGATTTATTTTAATTTTAAAATTAAATTTCATGCTAACTAATTAGAGTTAGAATTGGATTCTATGATAACTAATTGGAGTTGAAATTGGATTATATGTTTCTTAAATAAAGGAGTTTATTTAGATATGAAATAAGATTTCATATTATTCAAAATAAAAGAGTTTATTTGTGAATAGGAAAAAGAATCCGTATTTCCTTAAATAAAAGAGTTTATTTAGATATGAAATAAGATTTCATATTATTCAAAATAAAGGAGTTTATTTGTGAGTAAGAAAAGAGAATCCATGTTTCCTTAAATAAAGGAGTTTATTTAAATATGAAATAAGATTTCATATTATTCAAAAATAAAGGAGTTTATTTGTGAATAGAAAAGAATTCGTGTTTCCTTTAATAAGTTTTTTTATATATATATGGAATTGGATTTCATAATTAATTAAAATAAAGGAGTTTATTTTGATTAAAGATTTTGATTAAAATAAAATAGTTTATTTTATTCAAAATTGGATAAATTAAAATAAAATAGTTTTTTTTATTTAAATTTGGATTAAAATAAAGGAGTTTATTTTGATTCAAAATTAGATTTTATACTAACTAAAATTTGCCCATTAAATGATATCAATATATATATTAAATGTTTATTATTCATAAGATGAATGTAATTTATTGATGCATATGGTGATGTGTATGATAATAAATGGGATTGATTATGACTATTGATTAAATGTGATTGGATTTTATTTTAGTTGGACGCATTTAATGTATGGGTTTTATTAAATGGGGTCTCTGCGTGACTCGTCTTCTCTAATTTTCTTAATGTAAATTCTATCTCTCTCCTATGTACTTCCCTCGATCACGATCAAGGTTTCTATTTATTTTAAAATAGTTATGTAATAGGAATAGTTAGAATTAAATTTTGAAAAATTGGAGATCAAGGAGCAAGGAGCGCTTGAAGACCCGTTTGTAATGGAGCCCAGGGTTTAAATGTAATAGTTATATTTAAATATTATTTTTGCACCTAGGGTTTGACCTTTATGGTTCACTTGGTGGCTCTAGTGAACCAAACTAGAATAAAAGTCCATAATCAATCCAGGGTAGAATATAGTATTCTATATGCTTATGCTTATACTATATATATTATATATTATGCAAACATGCTCGCATGTTTATTAATATACGTATTTTATTTATATATATATGCATGCATGCGCTAAACAAGATGAGACAAATTAATAACAAACCCCTCAATTTTTTATATTAAGTCCTAAGCGTTCAAATATATTTGGAATATCGAACGTCGCCTTCTAGCATGATAAAATTAATAGAGTATTAAATATTTAATATGAGTTTGTTGTGTCACCACAAGGCAAGTATTAAGTATTTAAGATGTTAATTTATCACATTTGATGCTTATAAAGAAAATTGAACAATATTGTTTTGTTGTGTCACCACAAGGATGATATTTTTCTTTTTTGAATATATGGAGTGCTAGGTCAAACTTAACTTGGATAATTTTGATTCGGATGTGCCACCACTTGATCAAAATAATCTAAGAGGCAAAAGAAAAGGAGTTGCATAGTTGATGTAATTGACAAAAGTTGTCTACCTATTTATTTATATATAGTTTGTTGTGTCACCACAAGGCTATATACATTTGAAATGGGATCCTTATTCTCACTAGCAGATCATTAATTAGATTTTGCCGAACTATATATATTGAGGGTAATATAGTTTGAAGAAAATAGTGGGAGATACCAATTTAAAACAAAACCTAAATTATTTTGGTAATTAATAAAAGAATGTATGTTAAAATGTTGTTAATTACAAATTCATTTTCTGTAATTTTACAATGTCTAAATTACTATCACTGTGAAGCATATTAGATGCTAAATTAACCGAATCAATTAAGCGGATTGGTTAAGGAATTTGAGAATAGTTCTCATGGCTGAAAAGTTATCTTATGTCCTTAATACGTCTATCCCTGCAATGGTTGCGCATAATGCCTCTGAGGAAGATATTGCTACTTTTAGAAAGTGGCAAGATGATGTACAATTGGCTCAATGCATCATGCTCGCATCTATAGTAATGAGCTTCAGCCACAAGATGAAACTATGGATGCTTCTACTATATTCCCGCACATCAAGTAGTTGATGGTGAGGAAAGTAGATCGATAGATATCGGATATCTAAGGAGCTCTTCCGATCTAGAATGATGAGTGACACTACAATACAGATAAAAGTCCTTAACATAATCAATTTGATTGATCAATTAGGACAACTGATTTTGTCATGGATGGAGAGTTGAGCCAAGATTTGATCTTGCACTCACTCCCGGACTCCTTTCACAATTGTTGTGAATTTTTCATATGAACAAGCTAGATATCAGCCTCGCTGATTTGCTTAACATATTGAAAAATGTTGAGAGTTACTTTCCAACCAAGAAAGATCAAGTCTTACTTGTAGGGGCCAAAGGATCTTCTGAAAAGAAGAACGATTCTAAAAGGGTAAATATAAAGGCAAAAATAAAGGATAATAAGAACAAAACAGATCACGGATAAAAAGGTGTTTGCTTCCACCTTTGCAATAAGCTTTGGACAATTGGAAAAGAAAGCGTGAGAAGCATCTTGCAGAGGCTAACCAAAGAAGCTTAGTGAAGTTTTGGTTACAAATACAAATTTGTTCATGATTTAAAATAATTTTTCTTTAAGTCAAGGTTCTACTTGGGTATTGGATACCGACTTTGGTTATCATAAATCTGATTTATGAAGGACCAAGTAAGTAGAAAGCTAAACAAATATAAGTAATCCTATGTGTGGAAAATGAAGCAAAGGTTGCTTTGCATTAGCCATAGAAACCTATAGTTTAGCAATGCCTACGGAAAATCTATTAAGTCGATAAGTTGTTATTGTATTCGGTTCTTGTTAAAATATTATTTCCATTTTATTGTTGGACAATGAAATCTTTGGTATTATAATTAAGAACAATTGTTGTTCTATTTATAATAATAAAATTTTGTATAGAATGGAATATTACTTAATGGATTTTGTATACTTGACTTACATGAAAATAATTTTGCATATTGAACAAACTAGTATAAGAAAAGGAGATGATCATTCAAAGAGTTGAATGTGTGTATTTCTTTGAAATACAAGTGTGAATTATTTGAAAGGTTCAAAGAATTCAAAAGTGAAACAAATTGGCAAAGTATTAGGATTCTTTGATCGGATCAAGGAAGGAATACTTGTGCAATAAGTTTCTAGATCATCTCAAATGGTTTCTCATAATGGACGCCTCTCGATACATAATAATTGATTGATGTATCCGAATGAAAATCGTACCTTGTTGGACATAGTGCGGTCCATAATGATTTTACCGACATTCCAAAGTATCCTTCCGGGATAATGTGCTAGAAATGGTCGCATATCTACGAAAAGGTAACCTCAAAATCCAGCCCCAAGACTCCATAAAAGTTATGGATGGGGAGAAATCCTAATCTTAAGTATGTTAAGATAAGGGTTGTCCAACTTATGTGAAAAGGTTTCAAGGATAAGCTTGGGACAAGATTTGACATGTATGATTTGTGGGACATCCTAAAGTAAGTTTAGGTATATGTTCTATAATCCTCGCTTAGCAAAAGGTGTTTATTGTGAAAACACGTCTTCTAAGATAAATGTGTTTATCATTCAAGGGGCTAGTGGGAGGATAATAGATCTTGAAGAGTTCAAGAACCACAAAACACTATAAGTCAAATAAGAGGAACCCGTAGATGGACCTATTGTACCCTGGTTGAATCGTAAATCTGGAATATTACCGAAGATACCTGGGAGGTATGGATTCATCATGGATGATGATGATGAGGTACGTATCATAGAAGATGATGATCCAGTTCATACGATGAGGTAAGTGTTGTAAACACTCCAGAGAAATGGATTGAAGCAAGTTTCTCAAATATGGAACATTCGTTTTGATGAGGCAATCAAAAGAGTTTGATTTTATCAAAAATAAGAATGAACCTAGTGTGTACAAAAGGGTCAGTGGGAGCATTATGACATTCCTAGTACTATATGTTGATATACTACGGATAAGGAATAACATACCAATGCTACAATCAGTAAAGATAAAGTTGTCTAAACATTCCTCCACGAATGATTTGGGAAGAGTATCTTAATTGGGGATAAAATCTATATAGATAGATTCAAGAGGATGCTCGACTTAACCCAAGGAATGTATATTCATTTGATGCTAAAGTCGTTTAGCATGGCAAGCTCCAAGAGATGTTTCATGTTGATGAGCCATGGAGTGTATCTCTCTTAATAGTCCCCACAAACTCCTGAAAAGAGAGATCGCATGAGTGACAATCATGTATGTAATGAAATATACGAGACCTGATGTTGATCGGTCATATTCTGGAGAAGATCACTGTAAGACAGTGAAAAACATCTTAAAGTGCTTAACCCAAGCACTAAGGATGTGATCATATTCATGGTGGGTCTAAATTAAAACTAGAGGGCTTAACAGACTCAAGTTTTTAGATGCAGACCAAGATGATGTAAAATCCACTTTAAGGTAAAGCGTTATCTTGAACAAGTGGTGCGTTGAATTGGAAAGGTTCCAAACAAAGAAAGAGTTCTTTGGTTTAGTGATAAAGACAAAGTATATAGCTATAAATGAAGTCGCAAGTTGATTGTTTGGATTAAAAGTTCATTACGAGAACTAGGAATAGTTCCTAAGTCTCATCTTGGATCTAAACATGTGTTGTGGCACTTTCATTTGATTATTAGAATCATTGAAAGATGGGAAATCACTATAGAGATAGTGGACTCTCATGAACAACATTACATATCCATTAACTAAAGCTTATCCAACAAACAGGATAATAAATACTTAGAGAAGAAGAGTATGAGATACCATGACGATTGGCTTTAGTGCAAGTGGGAGATTGAAAGCAAAGTATGCACAAGCCAAATCATGTTTGATGATAAAGCATATACTTTGTAACAATCTTATTTCATTTATTAATAAAAAGTATTATTTTATTAAAGGCTTTTAATTATCTACATGATCTTTGTTTTTATAATATGTGATAAACCCATAGTTTTAAGCAATGCTTTTAGAATAATGATGATGATCATTCTAATGAGATCTAAATTCTTAGAAAGCTTAAAACTAAAATAGTTCCCAATCATTGGATTACTAAATTGGGGATTAGTGAATCCCGGATAGATTGGTACATCGTTTGCTTTCGTTGGATGAGGATGATTGATCTCATGATCATTTGTGTGGAGACACTAAAGCAAGTATGTAGGTGCTTATTAGAGAATAAGTTCATTGAACGTGGCTCGCTAAGGAATACCTAATGGAGTTTTACTTGCTCTGTCAATAAGAATTCTGTAGTGATAGTAGACAAGTGATCCTTGGACTTGAGATCATCATAGTATCTTGTGTATGATGAGTTATACTTTGACTTATTCCTTAAGACCCTTAGGGTATATCAAAGGGTATACTTGGGTATAATAAGTTGTACATGGAGATAATGTATGATCAATAAAGAATCTACCACTTATTAAAAGAAGAGAAATGTCCTATGTGATTCGATAAATGACAACCCAAAGAGTCCTTGGTTAAAAGCGTAATGAAATTAGAAAGGAGTTTCTAATTTGCATTATTTGAGTTGTGCATTTAAGAGTCGAAATACATATAATTAAATAAAATAAGACTTGACAAAAATTCCATGTCTTATATTTAATTGGGACATTGTATGGTGGAAGGATTGAATCATACGGTAACTATTTACTCAAAGGTTCTTTTATGATTAATGTTGAAATCTATATTATCCGGAAAGTCGTTGATCATTTAGAGGAGGCTTATCCTATTGTAGAATAAATATTATTTATTTATTTAAATAAATTAATTGTTTAATTTATTTATTTAAATAAGATTAGAATTGTTCTAATTGATTTATTCACAATAGGTTTAATATGGAGAACCTAAAGGGTCACACCATAAAAGGAAGAATAATTATTTAAGAAGTTAATGGCATAATCGTAATAATATGTTATGTATATTTAATTTAATCTATGGTGATTGAATAAATTAAATAGCTTAATATTTTTATTTAATATTTTAGAAATATTAAATATAAATTAATAAGAGGAGTCTTATTAATATTATTACAATTATTATTATTTTAATTTCTAAAAGAGTTTAGGAATTAATTTAATATAAGTACTCTCATTTATTCCTAATTGGATTAGGAAGAAAAATTAGTTAAAGGAGTTTAATTAATTATCCCTAATAAGATTAGGGAGCTTAATTAATTAAAAGAATTTAATTAATTAAATAAATCTCAATTCCTTAATTGTTAAGGTGGGTTGCCCACATCTATAAATAAGAGGAGTCTTATTATTGGTGATGGAGTTGTTGACTTTTACAACATACGTAATAATTCCAATAGTTGGAAAGCACGCCTTTTCTATCTGAGATAGGAAAAACTAGGGTTTGAGCCAATACCCCATCTTCTTGAATTCTTATTATTCCTTGGTGGATCACCTCAGAGGCCAAACACTTGGGTGGATAACGTTGATCAAAGGAAGGAACCAAACCGGTGGATTCAAGTCAACGCGCGAAAAGAATGGAGGTGAACTTGTACCTGAGGAAGCTCGGATCTTCAAGGGTATGATTCTTGTTCTTCAATTTTTCGTTTAATTAATAATTGTGCATAAAGGGTGATCCGGGTTTATGGTTTGTAAAATTTTAAAACTCTGATTTTACACGTTTCCGCTCACTTTTATGCAATTTGATTGCGTTCATGAATATTACAAACCTAACAGATAAATTGTGTGTTATGAGTTTTTAGGTCGTTTAATAACCTAGTTTACGTGTTACGTGACTATGTATGAGTGTTTGGAGTTTTTGGGAGAAAATAAATTTTTCTGAGAAAAACGCAAAAATATTATTCATAAAACGCAAAAAATGTTAATAAACGTTTATTTTCGAAATTTCAAAGTACGTGTTTATTTGAGAAGGAGATATGAAATCTCTAATAAAGTTTTTTCGTGAAAAAATAAAAACACTATTCACGCTAAAATGAACGTAACTTCATTTTTTTAACTTTTCGAAGAGAGACTTAGCGTTTATTTGGGAAAGCGGGAACAATGGCAAAATTGGATTTTCGAAAATTGAAAGTCAATTTTTTGGCTAACCGAGCATGTTGCGAAAACGTAACAAAAGAAGTTAGAAAATATTACTGAAAAGAAAACGAAAAATCAAATTAATTTTAGTCTAACAAAGCCTAGTTTGAATGGCTTGGTTAGGAATTGAAAAAGGGTTCGCTAGGGTTCAGCCAAAGGTATAAAGAGGCTTAGTTAGGGTTGAGCCAAGGAGAAGCTTGGCTAGGGTTGAGCCAAGGGTTTAGAGAAGTTAGGCTAGGGTTGAGCCAAGGGTTAGAATAACTTGGCTTAGGGTTAAGTCAAGGCTCAAGCTAGCTTAGGGTTAAAACCTAATGCTTGGAGCAAAAGGCCATGGTTCATGTGTGGGTTATTTAGCACATGAGATAAGGGAAAGTAAAAGACTAAATGGTGAGTTATAACCTAAGAGGGGGGCATGTGTCACTTACTAAATAAGTTGATGGCCAAGTTTCATTTGCAAGCATTTCAAATATGTGGTGAATTGAATGTGGGAAAGGAGAGACAGAGAGAGGAGTGGGCGGATGGATGAGAAAGGGGACCAAGTGAGTGAGTCTCTTATTATTTTTGAATGTTTTTATATCCAAATGAAGTAAACATTTAATGTTTTGTTCCCTCCAACCAATTAATCTAGCCAAACAAGCCCTTAAGTTGTCTAGCTTAGTTTAGGTTAATTTAGGTTAGATTAACTTAACTCATGATTCGTTTGGTTAAGTTTAGGATGATTCATTTAATCATCCAACACTTAGCCATTTCATTCAACTTCACTTTATAAGTGTAGAGAGAGAAAAGAGAGAGCAAGAAAAAGAAAAGCAAGATAAAGAGAGAGGAGAGGGCCGAACCTAAGGAGAGAAATAAGAGACCTAGATCAAAGTTAATCTAAGCTTGGAAGAAGAAAAGAAGAAGAAGAAGAAGAAGAAGAAGAAAGAAGAAGAAGAAGAACAACAACAACAACAACAACAACAACAACAACAAAAACAAAGAAGGTAAGAATCAATAACCCATCTACTTCATCTTTTTCTTTTAAAAGCTTTTTAGTATGTTAGGAAGTGTTTTGTTGGTGGATGTAATTTTTAATGAAAGATCATGGAAGGATCTTGGAGTGATAAGGGTGTATATAATTTAAATATGTTAAACTACTTTTTAAATTGCATGAAAAGTGTAACCAATAATGAAAATACAAACCTATGTGTAAAGGAATGAAAGAATGGACTAATAGTGGACTAGTGTAAGACCCCAACTTTTTATGAATAAAGATTTAATTTTCTCTATATATTATTTTGAATAGGTGTTGATTTGATATAATGCTATAGTTATGGGTGATACGTGAAAATTTTGCAAAGTAAGTAAGTTGTCATAAAATATTCGTTTGGTCGGGGAATATTCTTTTTGTCGGGGAATAATCGTACGATGGTGCAATCATTGGTGGACCCCACAATGAAATAACTGTCGGATATAAGAAGCGACAAAAATAACTTTTTATAAAAATAATGGCAAAACTTTTACCTTTAAACTGTTAAAATACCTGGTAACAAAAGTACGATGAATGGCGTTGTTGCCTGATAGCATACCAGTACGCACAAAGATCTCTGATTATTGATGCTTACGTAAGAAGTCACTCAGTTTCATTCACTAATTGCCACAGTAGTACGTTACTGCATAATATCTACAATATTTTATATTATTAAATCAATTATTGAGACGGCACAATTATTCATATTATTATTTGCATTATTAACAATGTCTAGAAAGTTTTGTCGATGAAAGGGATTAGGTTTAATTGCATGCCAATAAGGAGAAATCCTTATCGGAAAGTCCCTTCTTTCCTGGGAAGAATTTGGTTTCCAATATTGTGAGTTATAATATTAATGAGGAATAATTGTTGATAAAAATATTTTCATTATGTTGGGAATAATAGTGTTAGTGGAAATCAACATTTATTTCAATTATAATTGATTTCTGGATGTTAAATTGACCAAACGGATAATTAATCGGATAAATGACCAATTAATTGCTATTAGTTCACATGCAAGGAACTATTGATTCACATGCAAGTACTATTAGGGGAGGTTATGCAAGATTGATAATACTTAAGGAACTAAATTAAAAATGGAGGCAAAGATGAAGGTACTAAAGTATAATTAACCTTATAATTTACCACATTTTCCTAACCTATAAATACTCCTCCATCCATTCATTATTTCCTACCATTTTTGAAGAGCAAAGTTATAATTACAAGTTATAGTGAGAGAAAATATAGAGAAAGAAAGAAGAATAGTATTCTACTACTACACTATTGCATTATCCAATCTCCTACTAAGGTAAGGAGTATTATTTCTTTCATATTCGTAAAGGATGTTATTTTCTTTATACTGATAAGGGTTGTCATTCAATTCCTTATTAATCTGTGGGAATAACCTGTCTATGCGGACTATCGCATGCCTGGTGATTAACCCTTTGTATTCATCCTTTATTAATCTGTGGGTATAACCTATCTACGCGGATTACAGTATGCCTGGTGAATAACCTTTTGTATTCATTCTTTATTTATCTGTGGGAATAACCTGTCTACGCGGACTACCACATGCCTGGTGAATAACCCTACGTATTCAATCCTTATTAATCTATGGGAATAACATATCTACGCGGACTACCGCATGCCTGGTGAATAACCCTTCGTATTCATTCCTTATTAATTTATGGGAATAACTTGTCTACGCAGATTACTGCATGCCTGGTGAATAACCTTTCGTATTCATTCTTTATTAAGTTGTGGAAATAATTTGTCTATGCAGATTACCGCATGACGGGTGAAAATTCATTTGCAGTTTCTTGTATTATTTCATTTCATATTCCTAAATCTAAATTTACTATTGCTTCTATAATTCATGAAATGATTAGAAATTCCTTGAGGTTTGTGTTTCATCTAATATCATTTAACTGAAATATTGGTCTAAACTTTCTTATTGAAATTTTAATCTTTTCATGTCGGGGTACTATTGTTGATCGATTTCACAATCAAAATATACGTGCAAGTATACACGGTCAACAAGTAATAAAGTGATAAGAAAAGTATCGTTCCCACGAGGAATTATTTAATAAAAATTACCAAGTACTAACTCTTAACCAAATCAATTTTATTTAAACAGCTGCAATTTATGATTTTTAAAATCAAGCAAACTAAATTAACTAATTAAACTGAATTGCTTTATAAATGAATTCAAATAAATAAAGGTTAAGACTACAATATCCTCAATTATGAACTATAAACCAATTATCCCAATTATTATGCCTACTGAATTGTTAACGGGAATTCTCAAATGCCAAAAGCCCTTTTCCAAGTGATCAATTGACTTCTAGTTAATCCAGATTAATTTTGCTATATTCCTATGCAAAAAAAATTAAATTAAACTCCTTCAATCCCAATTCCTTATTTGTTACATGCGGTGAACAGATATTTCTATTTAATTCACAACCCTAATTATCTGTCATAAAAATAACTAAGAACACATGTTATCATGCCCAGTTCTAACCCTAGATCTCCTCTTTCAATTCCTTCTAGAGTAACAAGGTAATTATTGGCCAAATAATTAATCAATAAGCACAAGGCAAGATAAACAATTCACTTTGACACAAATAATTGGAATAAATCGAATAACTAATTTATAGACATAAAAGGTTCAATTGAAATCTTAATAAAAGAAATTTAGTTCATTGTCATTGAATTAAAATCAAGAATCCACAACTGAATAAACATTAAAAGATAGAAGTAAGAGAAGAGAATAGAATCTATTGTCAGTAGTCTTGAGACTCCTCTTTCGCTCCTGCTTTAAATCTTCAATGATCCTTGAAATTTAAGTAGGCACACTTAGAAGGGGGGGTTGAATAAGTGCGGGAACAAACGGTGTCAAACTTTTGATTCAATAAAAATTCTTTTGGATATTCAATGTAGGAGGCTGGATTCTAAATCCTTATAGATTAAAAAGTTAAGACACGATGATGAGTTGATGTAAGACTTTCTAAAATGCTTAATTTAGAGACTTAGCCTTTTTCAGAATGTGATTATGTGAAAACAATTTGCTAAATTAGTTTTGTAAATTTATAGATATAGAATGCGACTCTTTGGATAGATAATAGAATGATGAGATAATTTAGCACAATAAGCAATCACATGAACATAAGGAATTTTTACGTGGTTCAGCCCCTATCCTCTATTCTAGTGGCCTAATCCACGTCCAATACCAACTAGTATTGGAGACTCTCTTTATTAATTAACTTTGTTTACAATTAAACCCCTTTACAAGACAAGTTTCATAACCTTTGAGTACTTATACTCCCCGAGCACCTTTGCTCCCCATGCACCTATGCACCCTTAAACACCTATGCTTCCTTGAACTTGCTTGCAAAACCCCTAATCCAATCCAGATTAGAATCCTTAGAATAACAACTTAGTCTACCACATGTTTAGAGAATTAATCAAAGATATGACAACAAAATAAACTATGATCAAAGCAATAATTATATCAACAATTCAAGGCTAAACTAAAATGCAATGATCAATATGAAAGATAAAGCTATCACCGATTTAAGCTCACGAGACTTTGTTGAAAATATAGACCCAGCAGCTTGTATGCTTGCACTCAAAATAATAAAATATCTTTCAAGTATATTAGTGCAAAGATTAATCTCAGTGAATAAAGAATAGAAGAGATATCACCAATCAGCTTGTATGGTTGCACTTGAAATAATAGCTTATAAGTATATTAGTGCAAGGATAGAATTCAGTGTTCTCCCTTAGCATACCAATGTCTCCATGCATTTTATAGCCTTAATATATTACCGTTGCACTCCAATCAATTTAATCCCTTTAGAAAAACATTATGTTTTAGAGACGATTTAGGTAATCCTTAATGGCATCAATTAAGGGCGGGATATAATATTGTTAGTATAAATCATGAAGTTCAATTAGGATATAATATTGAATTACTATTGAACCTTTACGAAAATAAAAAGTTCAAGATCTTTTGACCGCTCAATATGTTGTTTCAAAAATGTTAAATCAAAAGAAATTTATTATTATTATTTCTATTTATTCGAAATGCGAAAATGACTATTATTAAGTTGTAGAAATAGCAACATGATTCTTGATTTTGTTGTTTATTCAACTGGTTATACTTGCTAAGCTTTATAGTCCATCCTTGCTTTAAATTAAACGTTTTTAGCAAAGCCAAAGTGGACCGAAGCTCCGATATTGACAAAGGAAAGGGGAAGCTGAACAAATAGAAGATAGTACGAATTATTTGTAATAGTTAAAAGAATTGTAATAATTATTATATACATATCATGTACTGAATATTTAAAGGTCTGAGAACCTGAGATTTAGAGTAAGACATATTATAATAATTAGTAATTACAATTATGTAATTATTTTTATGTTAATTTAAAAATATCCGAAATTAGGGGCGTCACAGTACATACTTTGCACATACACTTTTTTCGGGTTTAAACCAAGTCTAAACTAATTCAACTGATTCAAGGAGTTCTTCTCCGCTGTCAGCAATCCTGGCATAGCCGACCTCTAAACCAACTCTTGTTGAGTGTTGCTTACCTGATCAGTTGATGATACTTTCGCAATCAAGATTAGGATATTGAAAATTTGAAGCTTGAAGGTCACATAGTTCCGCCACACTCATGCTATGTTTGGATTGAAGAAATGGAATAGGGTAGGGAATGGAATAGATGAGGGAATGAAATAAGGTAGGGAATGGAATGATTTTTTAATATTCCAGTATACGTGTTTTAGTTGATGTTAGGAATACATCTAAGAATGAAATAAATAATTAGAAAGTAATTCTAAATACCCCCAAATGTTCAAATTTAACTTAAATTCAATTTATATTAAAAATTTAACACATATTTATCTAGATTTTTTTTATAATTATATTCTTCTTTTTTTTTACTATACTATTTCATATACTTTTTTTTTTATAATTTTTTTTCTTACTTGTAATGGGGTTGGGGTGGGGTGGGGTGGGTGGGGTTGGGTAGGGCGGGTGGGTTGGGGTGGGGGTAGGTTGGTAGGGGGTGGGCGTAGGTGGGTAAGGGGAATGGGTTATTTCTTTTAATAAAAATAAGTATTTCTTTTTTAATAAAGATAAGTATTTCTTTTATGGGACATATTTGTCAAATACTAAAAAATAATAGATGGAATAAGTTATTCCTGACCCTCCTTCCAGGAATAAAAATTATAATTTTAAGTTAACACATATTCCTCTAGGAATACATTATTTCGTTGGAATAAACAAACCAAACAACATTTTTATCATTTCAATGAAATAATTCATTCTATTTTCCCTCCTATTCCATCGATCCAAACGTAGCATCAGTGTTGTGGATCAACTTAACTACCGGAAACATTACTAGTTTTTGAATTAAGAGTAACAAGACTTTCTTTCATTTGTAATAGGCGATGCATGATTTGGTGGTCAATTAAACCATCATTTGTTAAGAATCTGCTCCCATTAAATAATGCCTTCATCTCTGCCACACAATGATTGTCATTTTTAAGTTTTAAATAGTTTCGCCCCAAAATATCATTTTGACAAACTTTCAATCATTCTGAGTCACTTTCGCTATCTATCTAGACAGAACTAAAATGAATACAAAAACATAAAAGGCATATTATAGACAGCTCAACTATGCCCGATCCAGATCCTCTCATTTCGAGTTTTCATTTAAAGGTTCAGATTTAAAATTATTGAATCTAAGGCTTAGAAGTTGTCATCTCATTTAGAAGCAACTAACCTAACTCTAACCACTTCATTTAAAAGCCAAGCTAACTATATCCACCTCATTTAAAAACAATTAACCTAACTCTAGCCATTAATTTAATATAACACTAATATATTATTATTATTATTATTATTATTATTATTATTGTTATTATTATTATTATTAGCACTTTGTTATTTTGTTATGTCCCTCATTGGTGTTTTTAATAATTATTTTATTATTATTTTGTTTTTTTCTTCTTCTTTTTTGGTGTGAAAGTTATGTACCTATTTTGTCTAAATATATATTGAGTGGAGCTTTGTGATGAACACGAATGACAGTTTCTAGGCCTTTGATCAAATAATTTTAAATATGAACTTTTAAAGGGAGACGCTCCATTTAAAATTGAAATGGAGAGGATCCTGATACAACTATGCCCTCCTAATTTTGATCTATCAAACTCTCCTTATTCACAAATTTTTTTATTCACATTTAGCTTATCTATTTACGAACAAGTTTTTTTTTCTTTCCAATTTCCACATAAAGTAATCTCCAAAGGCTAGCAATACAAGGAAAACTAAGGTAGCAAGAGTTGGTTCTACAATGTATCAGCCTATGGGCAGAGCTTGGAAGATTCGGGTAAGAATCAGGAAGGGGCATTGTGCATTCATCACCATTGAAGTAAACTTTCCGAGGAAATGCCCAACCCTGCTTCAATGTGAATATTTCCATATCCTTTTTAAGAATCAAGTCTGACTGAACATTTCCGTCTAGACCGGCTTCTAGTAATAGGTCATTATAGTGATGTTTTACGCCATAAAACATTCCGGTATCATCTGCATTTTTAAGAAATTAATTTAGTACAAAACTTGGACTAAAACTTCATTCATATATATTAACACAAATCCCTTTACATTTAAACTTGCATTAATTTTGGCATAATAATCAGATTTCATATACTACATAGTCTACATGCATTATTGAAATTTCTTTCATATACTAAAAGAAAATTCGCTTCGTTCCCTTGTTTTCCGTTTTGAGATGACTTATTATTACGTGAAATGCGATGCGATTTGTAGAACTACTATAGATACATGATATTTTGTATAGGCTAAAACACGCTATACTAGGGTAGTTTTATATGAATGTTTATAGCTAGTTAGGGATTCTCTTAGAATCTAATGCAATTAAACTAAGTTTTATAGTAGATATCTAGTTGAATCAACAACTTGATTTTTTCTATAAATAATTTAGTACAAATGTGATGTCTGAACATCCAATACTAAGTTAGAATATTGATACTTGTGCAACAATAAGTAAAACAACAAAGAAGTATTTGTTAAATTTAGAATATTTATAGGTAGGAATAACAAGATTGAGAACGTAAGTATAATTAATAAGAGTATCCGGTAAGTCTGGATTTACTTATGGATTGATATGGGAGAAGAGGCTTGTAACCAAAGCTATAAACTTGTGTAACATTGTTGAGATTAGGATGCTGAGCTACAAGCATCCACTGTGTGTAGTTAATACCATAATTGAAATTTATATTGGTGATCTTCACACGCCAATACTTCTTGTAGTTCATTTTAACATGCCAATGAACCCTGACTGGACACATGTGACGCGTGCACTGTAGAAGCGCGACATTATCATCTTTTTGCCTATTTCCCCCCACCACAGTTTGAATCTTTGAGTCACTCTTCCTGAGTTCAATTCAACAATGTGAATCAGATACTTGTATGCATAAAAAGATTACGAAATCTTAGATCTTTAAGTGTTTGTTTGTTGAGAGGGCGTTTTGTGCGTTTAGTGTGTTTGAAATTTCAAACGCACTCTAAAAACTTGTTTATTTGGAAACAATTATCTCAAACGCAAGAGTTCGGGGATCAAATGCACCAAACGCTAACACTGCGAAAGCTAGTTCTACCAAACAAACCGGAATAAAGTCCCACTTGTACGTAGATGAAGCTATTATCTTATAAAAGTTAACAAATACATCTAAAGAGGAAATTTGTATAGCTTACATGAGACAATTGGTTTTCTTCTCGCAACCGCAAGAACAAGATGAACGAGTGATCTTATCACTGTAAAAAGATGACAGTGAAACACAACAGGTGGGATTCTTCGAGGCCAACATCTGTGAGTAAGTACATGTTACTTCCCATGTCTCTGCAGTTGAGAGATGGGAATCAGGCAGTTAGTTTCTTTCTGCAACTAGTTTCGGCATTACTAGTAAAAGATTAGTAGTGGGAGACAGTTTTGAACTATTAGTTATACATTAAAAGGTATAATTTTTCATTAATATATAATTATACCTTGAGAGAGGAGTTTACAAATTTATTAGCAAAACTCAAAGACAAAAAACAGCAAATGGACTCAAACACAAGGGACAATTTTGCATTTTAGTCTAAAACAACACAAATGAGAAAGGAAATATTTTGACTAAATGTAAAAATATACCCGTGTTTTTCGTTGTGGAGATATGGTACTTGACTTTATATTATAATAAATTACTATCTCATAATACAATCAGTACCTTTTGGGTTAATTTGAAACTGCTAATTATACCTTAACAGGTATAATTATGAAATAAAAACTGTACTTTGAAGTGCGGGATTTGCCAGACAGTCGTGCCCAAATATGAAAACATCGCACAAAAACATGGAAGAATTTTGCATTTTAGCCAAATATTTTCAGTTAAAGAAGTGTAGAAAGCCAAAAGGACTTACTCATAACTCGAGTCTTTCTTCTTCCATCAGGTGATAGGGAAACCGTGGATGGTACAATCGCTACAGGACTGCAATACCCTAATCCAGGACCAAACAAGGTGAAATTCTCCGGCATTCTCACCGTTCCATCTGTATTACCTGAATTTACAACACTCACCTGAAATGCTGAGACTGCAGCAGCAGGGTTTTGCCCCCATGATGCCAAAATACCATTTTTGCAGCAATTTGTAACTTTTTGCTTGTAAGGGACTCCAACAAGCAAGTCAATAATATAGGGACTCTTCATACAAGAATGTGGGCTATCAATTTTGAATTTCGAACAATTTCCTTGATCAGTAGCTTGAGCTCCCACTACTGACCAGATTATTTCATCGTTCGCCCATGTCCACCCTAAGTCCAGCCAGGGCTCGTAATGTGACGATACATTTGGAAGTTTGTCATAGTCATCATTGCCTACAAAAGTTATCATGGTTATAATTCTCCTAGTAAAAATTCATTGGTTAAAAAGTGTTTGTTTCAAGAGCTAGTTTTAGTGACTTGTGTGACGTGTACTTGTTTTGATATCATGTTGAAACATCCGATTTAAATTCAATTGGCAATGAGTGGATTAGGTTACATAGCATTTAGAGTGTTTTTAGTGTTTGAAAGTGCAAATACACTAAAAAATCTTATTTGTTTAGAATCAACTTATTTCAAACGCAACTTATTATCTTAGAAACGCAATTGGTGCTTAAACACAACTTATCAAAAATGGTGTAGTGCATTTGGTCTCGATCTAGACTCCAAACGTACCCAATGTTACTGTCGCAAAAACTATGAATACTACTAACCGAACAAACCCTCAAGATTGCAAGGCTTTAAAAGTTATATTATTTACAAGTTATAGGATAGTGATGCTACATTCCTTGCTGTTGTTACATTTAGCACAATTACTCCAAAAAGACTTGCTACAGAATGAAAATAGAGATAAAGCACTTACCACATAACCATCGGGGGTCCAAGACAAAAGATCCCATTTAATTTTTATGTGGCTCATAAGCTACTGCAGTTTACAATAAAAATCAACAATATGAGCGTAAAAAATCCATGAATAGCCTTAATTGGATTCAAAATGATAAGAGTGAATTCCTGAGAAGAAAAAGCTTCTTAGATTTATAAAATGAGCACAAGTCTAAGCAGATAAAGACATCAAACTCTCTAACTCAAAACCAATTGGTTATGAAAAGAGTTGGTCCAACTCATTATATATTAAATATAATTTCTCAAGATATTCAATGTGAGACAAGATATATAATCTAACAAAACTCACCTGTAACTGAACATAATATAACAAAGTAAACTACCAAGAGAATTGAGTACAAAATTCTGCTGAAATTCATGCTTCAACTTAATTTCCAAGAGACTTTTTCTTTGGAATGATACTTTTCATATGTAAGTGCATGTGAACAAATGTACTATTTATAGCTGTGATTTGGATGGGATTTTCATGCCATTTTCTTGGCATTGATCTAGTTAATTATTAGTAGTAGTACATCATAAATTAAATCTTGTAAAGGCTACAAATGGCAAGGAATATTGAATAATGCCAAATAGAAACTTTTTGAGATTTTCATCATCAATTCCGTAATCAACTATTCAAGTCAACTGGTACGATTAAATGTCTCTTAAACATTGCCAAGCTTAATTTTATGCAAATATTAATGTCAGCAATATATATTATATTAGCGGGACAGACTAGACATGATGCAAGTAGAATTCTCTATGGATTTTAATAAAATTTATTATTTTTTTTACAGATTAAAACAAAAACAAAAATGCAAGTATAATATCTCTGTTGACATTACCTTCATTATGGCATATTAAGGATTTGCATGCATCTTCTGGTTACATAATCGTGGCTAACTGGCCATGGCAGTTGACATTCCTAAAAAGTATCTAATGGTGAAAGGGCTAAGCTCCATTCCGGAGAAAAGCATGTACTACACGTGCCTTACACCCAAAAGGAGTTGCTGGAAAGCCTGGAAACGAACCTCGAATTAGTTGAAAGATGGCAAACCATAGAAAGAGCAAAAGGAACTTGTTATATGAGTCATTTGCAAAATTTATGAATGTTAAAGATGTATTTTTGCTCAATGTATAGTCTTAAAAATAGTAAGTTGATAGTTGGTACGTAGATAATGAATTTATGATTTCAATATTGAGGAAATTGAGTTGTTTATTCTAATATTACTAAATTGTAGACTTTTTTGTGGAATATTAAAAAAAATAACAAATGAGACTCTTTTTCTGGAATATCATTTCTTTGTATAGTTTTGCAGCATGTGGTATACCATAAAAAACATATCAGAATTTCAAAATCAAACAAGTTTCGATGAAACAAGTTAGTACTTTAATTTTATGTTGAGAAGAAATTATGTTAGAATTTAAGATCAAAATATAGCACAATCACACAGAAATTAGATGAAGAACGGTTAAAATAAAACACGCGATAAATTTATATAGGTTCACCAATTTGGCTAGTCTACTTGTCTGATGCATTCTTTAGATTCATCACGCGCTCTACAATGATCCACACACCAAACAATGTTTTATAATAACTAGAAAACCCTAACTGCTATAACATGGGTTCTTCAAACCCGTAAGACCCAAGTAAAACTCAAGACCGATCTACTAATAAATCCTCCGACTACCCTGTCGTAGTAGATATTATTTAGTCGGATCTGTAGAAGTATAAGTCAATCCCAATAAGAAAGAAAGAAAAAAAGAAAATTTTAAAAAAAAATAAATAACCCAGCAGTAACACAATAGATGTAGATGGTTTCAAAATCAGAGAACAATATTGTGGAAAGAATCTCATTATAAACATAACTTATCAACTAGAAGAATCGTTTGAGTTTTACAAGGATTATAAATTAGACACTGATTTGTCAAACCTTCAGGATGCTCTGGTGTTGCTTTCAGGTATATGACTTTCTATAGAACTAATTCTATATTAATTGTTCCACTTCAATTGGAAATCATTAGTCAGCTTGTTTAAATTGTCTCCATAAGCAACCTCTTGTATCATCTTATTGCGTCGCGAGGTTTGTGACTAATGACATTATGACAGCTTTAATCCTTCAAAATTAAACCACTTAATATAATTAGTTTCGAAAATCTAGAGCATATTCGTTGGCATGATCGAGCTATAGAAATGTGTATCACTTTTTAATGTCAAAGGGATTGAGAGCTTTCTAAATAAACATGTGTGACGCCCTCAAATTCGGGTTCTCTATTGTAGAATAATAAATATACATTATTCAGTAATATAAAGTCTTACAATATAATCCCAATATCTTCTTAACCTTAACTAAAACGTCATACCCTTACTATTATAAAAGGTTTATCTATTTAAATTACATCAAAATAAAATAATACTTAAACATTCTCATTAGATTATTCTTGGACTTTTCTTTTGCCCTTGTCCTTCTTGGACGTCTCTAGCTTAGCTGAAATAAATATCATGATATAGCAAGAGTAAGCAACTAAGTTGCTTAACAAGTTTAAATACAAGAGAGATATATCATGATTAGAAATGAATTTAGCTTTCAATGTTCAACAATAGAATCGATTGTGAAAGAACATAAATTAAGTTTCAATAATTGAATATTCGAATAATTGAATAATAAATGTTAAGTGGTTTGAAATAATCATGAACAAATACTAAGGTTGTCAAAATTTAAACTGATCCTTTTAATAAGTTTTGGTAATCAAGGTAGCCTTTCATACCCGGTGTATTATGCATAAACATTTAATAATCAAGCAACAATTATTTTTCAATATAATGCTTTAGTAAATTTGTTCTTTTTCTCAATCAAAAGTTCTTACCAATTCAATTGATTGAGGACAGCTTTTAAAACGTATTTAATTTAACAAATTTAAATATGCTTGATCTAACTGATACAACTAGCATAGATCTATCTCATAAATAGTTCATGAATGAAAGAACTTTACTTAATTCACAATTCAATAATAATATAATAGGAATTCAATTGCACAAAATGCGATGATCAATAAAATTTCGTCACGTATTCTTGTTTTTCTAGTAGTGATAATCAACAATAATTATTCACTAACATGCTTTGAAAATAATAACTCATGTTTGAGTTAGAGAACTTGCAATAACGTAGGAAGTTTAAGGTTAGAGACTTGTTTGTCTGACTTGCTACAGCTATTTAGCTTTAATTAATACTCATTGAATGACCTAGCATTGATAAGGTTGATCTATTAATTAGTACTGTGTATAATTGTATATTTATACGCTTATTGTGACGCCCCTAAAATAGGTCCACATAACTCATTCTGAGTCACCAAAAACAACACTACTGACGCAAACTTTCCTATTACAACAATTGAACTGTCGTACAAAATACGACGACACATATTATGTGAGTTTCAATATAAATATTGTAACGTATATAATACGACAATATTCATACTCAAATTATTATAATGCCATATAAAATACAGCAACAAATGTTTCAAGTCCTCAAAGGAACACGAGAAGATTTATGTCCTCCTCATTCTAATGTGGTGTATTATTACGCTTTCAAAGTCGAGCTCTCATCACCATATTGTTGTTCACCAAAATTAATTATTAAATGACATATAAAATACGACAAACACATTTTAAGTCCTCAGTACAATTATGATTCCAAACTGTTCTATAACTTGATGAGGATTGCGAATAATTAGAAACACCACTTTATTCTCATGTTCTCTCTGCTAGTCTCAGCTACACTTTTATTTCTTGAAAGGAATTGTGAAACAAAAGGGTGAACACAAATAGCCCGGTAAAGAATATCATGACTTAAGATAATTAAATTATCAATAGCTTTCATCAGTAATAAATCAGCTATTTAGAACATATGGTAGATGATAAAAGTTTTCAACCATAATTGCAGCGGAATCAACAATCCATTAGAAGAGTCAAGTAGAACATAATGTCTACTATATTCTCTAAATTAAAAGTCCATCATCAATATTTTATTCCTGTAACACCGATCAACATTTCTTCGTTGTACCCAAGACAAAGAGAACTTTCACCACATGTCTTTACCTGAAACACCAAAGATCATGGTTATATCAATTCACAGTTCATGTTTATAATTATGCCATTACATTTATCTTTATAATTAAGGCCAAAGATATTCAATTGTAACACCAATAATCATGCCAATTAACAGTCCATCTTTGCACTACAGTAAAAGACATACATTTATAAAATCAATAATCAACAGTTCATCTTTGCACTACAGGCCAAAGACATACAACTGTAAAACCAATAATCTTTGCACTACGGGCCAAAGACATACAACTATAAAACCAATAATCAACAGTCCATCTTTGCACTACGGGCCAAAGATATACAACTATAAAACCAATAATCAAATATCCATCTTTGCATTACGGGCAAAAGACATACAACTGTAAAACCAATAATCAACAATCCATCTTTGCACTACGGGCCAAAGACATACAACTTTAAAACCAATAATCAATAGTCCATCTTTGCACTACAGGGCAAAGACATACAACTGTAAAACCAATAATCAATAGTCCATCTTTGCACTACGAGCCAAAGATAACTTTCCAACACAAATTTAATTTTGAGGATGATGACAATGATATATATAATGAATGGACAGAAATAATCAGAATAATAAGATAAAATAGATCTTTGTGATTTTCAACTTCATTATCCAGAGTCCAAATTGCCAACATTATTGTTAGGTTTTGTGAAAATCAAAGTGGCAATCAAATTGAAAAGTTAGCGGAAGCGAAATAAAATCAGATTTTAAAAATTTTCACAAACCAATTACCCGGATCATCCTTTATGCATATTATTAATTAAACGAAGAATAAGAAATTATGAAATCATACCCTTGTAGAAACAAGCTTCCTCGTGCACGAGTTCACCTCCTACTTCTCATGATCTCCTTGAATCTCCGGGTAGATTCCTTCCTTTGATCAATGTAAGCCACCCAAGTGTATGGCCTCTATAGGTGATCCACCAAAGAAGAAGAATTTTCAAGAAGAAGGGGTATTGGCTCAAACCCTAGTTTTTTCTATCTGTATAGAAAAAGGAGGCGTACTCTTCAACTCTAGGAATTACGTATATTAGATATCTGATATAAGACTCCTCTTATAAAGATATCATGTAACCCTATTTTAATTAAAATAAGGTATTATTTATTTAATTAAACTCTTTTAATTAAATGGGCTCCCTAATCCTATTAGGGTAATTAATTAAACTCCTTTAACTAATTTTCCTTCCTAATCCAATTAGGAATAAATTAGAGTACTTATATTAAATTAATTCCTAAACTTTTTTAGAAATTAAAATAATAATAATTGTAATAATATTAATAAGACTCCTCTTATTAATTTATATTTAATATTTCTAAAATATTAAATAATAAATATTAAGCTATTTAATTTATTCTATCATCATAGATTAAATTAAATATACTTAATATATTATTATAATTATGCCATTAACTTCTTAAATAATTATTCTTCCTTTTATGGTGTGACCCTTTAGGTTCTCCATATTAAGCGGTTTGTGAATAAATCAATTAGAACAATTCTAATCTCATTTAAATAAATAAATTAAACAAATAATTTATTTAAATAAATAATATTTATTCTACAATAGGGATAAGCCTCCCTAGCGATCAACGACTTTCGGATAATATAGATTTCAACATTAATCATAAAAGAACCTTTGAGTAAATAGTTACCAGTACAATTCAATCCTTCCACCATACAATGTCCCAATTAAATATAAGACATGGAATTCTTGTCAAGTCTTATTTTATTTAATTATATGTATTTCGATTCCTAAATGCACAACTCCTAATGAATGCAAATTAGAAACTACTTTCTAATTTCATTCCACCTCGCCAAGGATTCAGGGTTGTCATTTATCGAATCACATAGGACATTTCTCCTCTTTACTAGAAGTGGTAGATTCTTTATTGATCATTCATTATCTTCATATATAACTTATTACACCCAAGCATACCCTTTGATATACTCTAAGAGTCTTAAGGAATAAGTCAAAGTGTAATTCATTATATATAAGATACTATGATGATCTCAAGTCTAAGGATCATTTTGTCTACTATCACTACTGAGAATTCTATTGACGGTAAGTAAAACTCCATTAGGTATTCCTTAGCGAGTCACGTTCAATGAACTTATTCTCTAATAAGCACCTACATACTTGCTTTAGTGTCTCCACACAAATGATCATGAGATCAATCATCCTCATCCAATGAGCAAACAACGTATGTACCAATCTATCCGGATTCATTAATCCCCTTTTTAGTAATCCATTGATTGGGAACATTTTAGTTTTAAGCTATCTAAGAATTTAGATCTCATTAGCATGATCTCATCATGATTCTAAAAGCATTGCTTAAAACTATGAGTTTATCACATATTATTAAAACAGCACCATGTAGATAATAAATGCCTTTAATAAATAATTCTTTTATTAATAAATAAATAAATAAGATTGATTACACAGTATATGCTTTATCATCATACATGATTGGCTTGTATGCATAATACTTTCAATCTCCCACTTGTACTAAAGCCAATTGCCGTGGTATCTCATACCCATCTTCTCTAAGTGACGATCAAGCTGGCCATTGTGTTAACACTTTAGTAAATGGATGCTGCAATATTGTCTTGAGAGTCCACACGCTCCAGGTGGCGTCTCCTCTTTCAATGATCTCTCCGATCAAATGAAATCGTCGCAACACGTGTTTGGATTTTGATGAGACGGGTTCCTTCCCAAGCAATGTGCAACTTGACTCCGGTGTTGTCGCAGAATAAAAGGCTTTGGTCCTTTAATGCTAGAAACCACACCAAGTTCGGTAATGAACTTCTTCATCCAAACGACTTCCTTTGCATCTTCACTTGCGACTATGTACTCTGCCTCTCATCTTTGAATCAAGAATCGTTTCTTTGCTTGGAACTTTTCAACTCACTGCGCCACCGTTTAAGGTAAACACATACCCAAACAGATTTATCGTCATCTTGGTGCGTTTAAAACTTGAGTCTGTGAAGCCCTCTAGTTTTAATTCGGACCACCGTAGACAAGAAATACATCCTTAGTTCTTCTTAAGTACTTTAGGATATTTTTTTCACCGCCTTCCAGTGTTCTTCTCTCCGGATTCGATCGATATCTACTTGTTACACTAAGTGCATGAGCGACATCTGGTCTAGTACATATCATACCGTACATGATAGATCTTATTGCTGAAGCATAAGGAATCTTAATCATACGGTTTCTCTCCTCAGGTGTCTTTGGGGCTTGTTTCTTGGAGAGATGTATTCCATGGCTCATCGACATGAGACCTCTTTTGGAATCTTCCATGCTAAACCTTTTTAGCATCAAGTCAATGTACGTTCCTTGGGACAAGCCAAGCATCCTATTAGATCTATCTCTATAGATCTTTATCCCCAAAATATAGGATGTTTCTCCCAAGTCCTTCATGGAGAAGTGTTTAGATAACCAGATTTTAATTGATTGCAAGATAGAATATCATTCCATATCGGTAATATATCATCAACATATAATACAAGGAATAAACAGTGGCGCTCCACTAACCTTCTTGTACACACATGGTTCATCCTCATTTTGATAAAATCAAACTCTTTGATTGTTTCATCAAACGGATGTTCCACCTACGAGAAGCTTGCTTTAATCCATATATGGATCGTTGTAGCTTATGAGACTTGATTTGTTCCAACCTTTGAAACAAATCCCTCGGTTGTGTCATATACACATCCTCCTCAAGTTTCCTATTGAGGAAGGCCGTTTTCAAATCCATCCGCGATTTCGTAGTTATAGTAAGTTGCAATCATAAAGCAAAATCCGAATGGACTTGAGCATTGCTCTTTGGTGAGAAGGTTTCGTCATAGTCAACTCCTTGTCTTTGTTTGAAACCTTTTGCATGACGATCCGCCTTATAGGTCTCTACCTTGCTAAAATCTGCTCCGGTCTTTCTTTTAAAGACCCATTTACACCCAATAGGCTTAATGCCTTGGTGGTGAGACCAAAGTCCATACTTGGTTCTCATACATGGAGTCCATCTCGGATTTCATGGCTTCTTGCCACTTCTCCGAGTCTTTACTACTCATAGCTTTGTTCAGTAATTCAATGGATCATCATCATCTATGATGCGTACCTCATTGTCATCTTCTATGACAAGTCCATACTGTCTGGTATCTTTGATACTCTTCAGATTCTGAATAGGGTGTGGTATGAAGGAATCTCTACTTGGTTAGGTACCTCACTTTGATCTCAGTAGTATTTTGTGGTTCTTGAACCTCTTCAAGATATATCTTACTCCCAATCGACCCCTTGAGGATAAACTCCTTTTCAAGAAGGCGGCATGTTTCGCAACAAACACCTTTTGATCGGTTGGATGATAAAAATAATACCCGATGTTTCTTTAGGGTATTCCACAAATCTACATTTGTCGGATCTAGTCTGCGACTTATCGCTTTTTAAACTTTTTGACATAAGTTGGACAACCCCAAGTCTTAACATGCTTAAGATTTGGTTTCCTCCTATCCATAACTCATATGGGGTCTTGGGGACGGATTTTGTAGGTACCTTGTTAAGTAGGTATGCGGTAGATTCTAGGCATATCCCCGTAAGGAAACTAGAAGGTCGGTAAAAGCTCATCATAGATCGAACCATGTCCAACAATGTTTGATTTCTCCTTTCGGATACACCATTCATCTGTGGCGTCCCCTGGTGGAGTCCATTGTGAGATTATACCATTTTCTTTGAGATAATTGAGAAACTCACCACTTAAGTATTCTCCTCCTCGATCGGATCGAAGAATCTTAATACTCTTACCGGTTTGCTTCTCAACTTCACTTTCGAACTCTTTGAACTTTTCAAATGATTGATTTGTATTTCATTAAATACACATATCCAAATCTTGAGTGGTAAATCAAGTGAATGTAATAAAATAAGAATACCCTCCTCGATGCGATCGTTGTCATAGGTCCACATACATCTGTGTGTACCAACGCTAACAACTCAGTAACTCTTTCTCCTTATCCACTAAAAGGAGATTTAGTCATTTTACCCATGAGACAAGATTCACGGGTTGGATATGATTCATAATCGAGATAGCTCTAGGAGCCCATCTTTATGCAACTTGGATAATCTTGTTTCATTAATATGGTGAGTCTACGATTGCCACATGAAGGTATAATTAACATCATCTCTTTTCCTTTTCTTAGTTTGTTCAATTTGAAATATATTTTCATGCAAGTCAAGTATATAAAGTCCATTTCGCAAATTACCAACACCATATAAAACATTATCATTATAAATAGAACAAACTTTGTTGTTCTTTATTATATTATTAAAACCATCCATATCCAATATGAGAGATAGAAATAATGTTTCTAATGATATTTGGAACAAAATAACAATTATTTAAATTAATGAACTTGCCGTAAAGCGGTCTTAAACAATAAGTCCCTACAATTAATGCAAAGAACCTTTGCTCCATTTCCCACTCGTAGGGCGACCTCATCCTTCTTTCGACTTTCTACTTCTGACCAATCCCTGCATATTATTACATATGTGAGAACCACATCCGGTATCCAAAACCCAAGTAGAAGATTGACTTTCAGAAAAATTAATTTCAATCATAAACAAACCTTGATTAGGATTCGAAGCTTCTCCAAGCTTCTTACGCTTTTGATTCTGCGAGATAATCCTTGCGGTTCCTCTTCCAAATGACCCTTACTTATTGCAATGGAAGCAAATTCCTTTGCTAGCTGGATCAGGTTTCTTTTGATCCTTCACTTTTGCCTTTCCCTTAGCCTTCTTGGATTTCTTCTTTTCAGAAGATACCTTGGGCCTCTTCCTTTTCTTGGAAGAATCATCCACCAGTAAGACATGGTTCTTCTTAGATGGGAAGTGACCTTCAACAGTTTTCAACATGTTAAGTAATTCAGGCAAGCTGACATCCAACTTATTCATGTGAAAATTCACAACAAATTGTGAGAAGGTGTCTGGGAGTGACTGCAAGACTAAATCTTGACTCAACTCCCCATCCATGACGAACCCAAGTCATCCAAGACGCTCAATCAGATTGATCATCTTTAGGACATGAGTCTCAACGGTAGTGCCCTCGGTCATCCGAGATCGGAAGAGCTCCTTAGATATTTCATATCTAGCAGTCCTACTTTGCTCACCATACAACTCTCGAAGGTGCAGTAGCATAGTAGGAGCATCCATGTTTTCATGCTGACGCTGAAGCTCGTTACTCATGGATGCGAGCATGATGCATTGAGCCACAGATGCATCATTTTGCCACTGTTTAAAAGTAGCAATCTCTTCCTCAGAGGCTGTCTCGCAACTTTTTGCAGTGCATGCAGGTAATTTAGGACATAAGAAATCTTTTCAGCAGTGAGAACAATTCTCAAATTCCTTAACCAGTCCGTGTAGTTCGGTCCGGTCAGTTTGTTAGCATCAAGTATGCTACGCAGTGAAATTAGTGAATGTGACATTTTCAAAATTCTGCATGTAAAAAGACAATATTTTAGCAAACATTCATTTAATTAATTACCAAAATAAATTAGGTCTTATTTTATATTGGTATCTCCCACTATTTTCTTCAAACTATATTACCCTCATTTATATAGTTAAAGCAAAATCTAATTAAAGTTTTTGCTAGTGAGAATAAGGATCCCATTTCAAATATATATAGCCTTGTGGTGACACAACAAACTATATATAAATAAATAGGTAGACAACTCCTTGTCAATTACATCAACATGTAACTCCTTATGTTTTGCCTCTTAGATTATTTTGATCAAGTGGTGGCACATCCAAATCAAAATTATCTAAGTTAAGTCCAACCTAGCACTTCCATATATTCAAAAGAAAAATATCGCCTTGTGGTGACACAACAAAACAATATTGTTCAATTTTCTTTATAAGCATCAAATGTGATAAATTAACATCTTAAATACTTAATATTTGCCTTGTGGTGACACAACAAACTCATATTAAATTTTTAATACTCTATTAATTTTATCATGCTAGAAGGCGACGTTCGATATTCTAAATATCTTTGAACGCTTAAGACTTAATATATAAAAACTTTGAGGGATTTGTTATTATTTGTCTCATCTTATAGTAGCGTATGCAAATATATATATAAAATACGCGTCATATTATTAAACATGCGAAGCATGTTTGCATAACATATAATATATATAATACTAGCATGCACATATAGAATACTATATTCTACCCGGATTGATTATGGACTTTTATTCTAGTTTGGTTCACTAGAGCCACCAAGTGAACCAAAAGGTCAAACCCTAGGGTGCAAGAATAAACATTTAAATATAACTATTACATTTAAACCCGGGCTCCATTACAAACGGGTCTTTTAACGCTCCTTGCTCCTTGATCTTCGGTTCTTCGAAAAATTCTAACTAGTCCTATTACATAAACTATTTAATTTAAATAGAAACCTTGATCAGCAGTCAAGGGGAAGTACATAGGAGAGAGATAGAATTTACATCAAGAAAAAAACCAGAAAAGACGAGGTACGCAGACCCCATTTAATAAAACCCATTCATTCAAACATCCAACTAAAATAAATCCAATCACATTGGTCAATTGTCCATAATCAATCCCATTTATTATCATACATATCACCATATGTATCAATAAATAAAATCATTCCATATATATGAGTATCATTTAATGGGCAATTTTATGTTGCATGAAATCCAATTTCAAGATTAAAATAAACTCTTTTATTTTAATTATAAAATTATTAAGATATTATATAATATATATATATATAATATAATATAATATTAACCGTACTTAAAGGACGTACGGTTATTATATATATATATAATCATTATGATTTATATATCATATAAATATATATATATATATATATAATATATAATATATATCCATACTTGAATCAAAATAATTAATAATTCGCATAAAGTTTGGCTCTTATACCACTGTTAGGTTTTGTGAAAATCAAAGTGGCAATCAAATTGAAAAGTTAGCGGAAGCGAAATAAAATCAGATTTTAAAATTTTTTACAAACCAATTACCCGGATCATCCTTTATGCATATTATTAATTAAACGAAGAATAAGAAATTATGAAATCATACCCTTGTAGAAACGAGCTTCCTCAGGTACGAGTTCACCTCCTACTTCTCCGCGACCTCCTTGAATCTCCGGGTAGATTCCTTCCTTTGATCAATGTAAGCCACCCAAGTGTATGGCCTCTATAGGTGATCCACCAAAGAAGAAGAATTTTCAAGAAGAAGGGGTATTGGCTCAAACCCTAGTTTTTCCTATCTCAGTATAGAAAAGGAGGCGTACTCTTCAACTCTAGGAATTACATTATATTAGATATCTCGATATAAGATGTGGCGCCCCAAAATTAGGTATACATCACCCATCTTGGGTCGCCACTTACATGGCATGTAATTTAAATACAACTTATTAACATAAGCGCCGTGTACAATACGACATAAACTGTGAGTTTAAATACAAATATCGTCTACTAGATATTATACAAACTCAAAAAAAAAAAATCCTCATTACAATTATTATCACACTATTTCACAGAATAGTGAGGACTACTAATGCTATCTTCAAGACCATCACTCGTTTCCCCGACTCGTCCCAACTATATTCTCATTTCTCAAGAGAAAAAGTGAAAGAAAGGGTGAGCTCAACCGACCAAAGAAGAAATATTATGACTAAGATAATGCGAGAATAAATTATCAATAGTCTTCAACAATGTTAAACCGATAAAATACAATAGACAATCGGTTTAATCTGCATTGAATAAGCAATCCATTAAAAAGTCAAGTAGAAAATAAAGTCTACTATCTTTTAGGGTTTTAAAGGTTTTTCATCATTGTTATATTTGAGACTCAAACTTTAATAAATATTCCACATCATCGAATCACCCTCGCACTACTACCGAGGATATTCTTTAGTATCATCACGACCACAATTATTCATGCACTACGGGCCAAGAATATTTTTGTATTCATTAATGGTCATGATCATGCCAACAATCGTCCACCAATGCACTACTGGCCATCGAGGATTTTTATCACATCATTTGTAACATTACGGTCATGATTACAATAGAATAGTCTCTCGGTCATAATCATACCAAGTCCATCTATGCACTACTGTGCCATGTAGATGACTTTCAACATAATATAAACATGAGGATGATGACAATGATATAAGAATTCAATAAAACAAGTTCAAGAATTATTTTATCCAGAATTATTAACGCCCAAATTATCAACATGATCTTTGTTTTGTAGAGTAAAATTCAAGAATGATCGGAAGAATATTTCCATGAAAAGATATCTTTGGATGAAACGAAATATCAAGGATATTTCACTAATTTCATGGAGTATAAAAGTCAAAGTTTTAACCAACCGGGTATAATAAAGAATAGAATAACAAAAGAAATCACCATGCATGCGATAGACCAAGACAGGCGAGTTATTCCAACAGAATAATAAATAACGGAACCAGTCCCAGGCGTAAAACGCATGCATGGATGTTCCAACGAGAATAATAAAGAATGGAACCAGTCCGGCGTAAAAACACATGCATGGGATGTTCCAGCGTAATAATAATAATGAGGGACCAGTCGGTGTAAAAAAAACACGCAGCAGGATGTTCCAACAGAATAATAATAATAAAGATGGAACGAAGTTAGGTGTAAAACACATGCATGACAGGATGTTCCAGCAGTAATAATAATAAAGAGGCGGAACCAGTCAGGTGTAAAACACATGACAGGATGTTCCAGCGAGTAATAATAGAAGAATGTCACCAAGTATAGGGTAAATGGCAGTACAAAAGTTATTCCAATGAGAATAATAAGCAATGGAATAACAACAGTTCTCTTCATGAATAAGAAAGAATAACACCCCTTACATTTGGTAGGAGATTGAATACTGCAGCAGTGTAGTAACAAAATACTCTTCTTCTTTCTCTCTTATTCTCTCTATACTTTCTCTCTCTATAGCTTGAATGAATTCGTGAAAAATAATGAAGCCCTAGGCCTCTATTTATAGAAGATTTCTAGCTTAACACCTGCCGTGTGAAAAGGCAAGTGGCTTGACGACTAATGATGTGAAAAGAAAAGTGGTTTGACGCCTGTAATGTGAAACGACAAGTGGTTCGACGCCTGTAATGTGAAACGACAAGTGGTTCGACGTCTGGTAAAGGTAATTACTATTAACGAACGTAAATACTATTGACAAATGTAAATACTATTCACAAGGGTAATTACTATTGACGAAGGTAATTACTATTGACGAAGGTAAATACTATTCACGAAGAGACTCTTAGATGATGACATATGAGCCCCCCATAAAATAATCAAACTTACCGCAAATCATTTTTTTTTCATCAACACATATTTAATCTTTCAACAATTATTAATCATTTATAACTTGTCGTCTCAATTATTAATTTAATACTATAACATATTATACAGATGATACTGTGACAATAATTGAATCAATAATATAAGAGATATGATGTAGCAATTACTGTAGCAATAATTGAGCATAGCTGAGTAACTTCTCACGTAAGCATCAATAATCAATACTGAGTGTGCTACTATGCAACCACGCCAGACATCGTATTTTTTACCACCGGGTAGTTCCACGCTTTTAACGGTAACACCTCCGCCGTTATTTTTATAAAATATTTTTGTCGTTTTCTCAATCCGACAATAATTTGCATTATGGGGTCCACCAATGATTGAGTAGTTATGCGAATATTCCCTAACAAAAAGAATATTCCCCGACCAAACGAATATTTTATAACAACTTGCATACTTTGTAAAATTTATAAATATTACCCACAACTATAACATTATATCAAATTTATTCCATAATATTCAAAAATAATATTTATAGAAAAATTCATCTTTATTTATAAAAGTTGGGGTCTTACAACCTCCCCTTCTTATGAAATTTCGCCCTCGAAATTAAGGTACGATACTGGTATGTCGAAGAGGTAAGGATACCTTGATTTCATTTCAGATTCTAACTCCCAAGTCATTTCTTCAACATCGTGGTTCCTCCACAAAACTTTGACTTGAGGTATAACCTTGGAGCGTAGAATATGTTCCTTCTTATCCAAGATTTGAACAGAACCCTTCATACGTCAAATCTTCCGCTATTTCGTCCGGTTCTAACTCAATAATGTGGTTCGGGTCTTTCACATATTTACGTAACATGGATATGTGAAAAACGTTATGAACACGAGACATATTTCAAGCAGAAAGCGAGTCTATAGGCCACGATTCCTACTCGATCGAGGATTAAAATGGACCGATGAATCGAGGATTAAGTTTTCCTCTCTTTCCAAATCTTGTAACTCCTTTCCATGGAGCAACTTTTAACAACACATGATCTCCTATATCGAATTCCACGTCCTTTCGATGAAGATCAAAGATAACTCTTTTTGTCGATTTTGTGAGGTTTTTATACGTTGTCGGATCGTTTGAATCTTTTCCGTAGTCATACACGTATCAACTCGGTCCCAACAACGTTGTTTCACCCACCTCATCCCAAAGATATCGAGAAGCGACACTTTCTTCCATACAATGCTTGAATGGAGCCATGCCAATACTTGCTTGATAAGCTGTTGTTATAGGAAAACTCCACCAATGGTAAGAACTTGTCCCAACTCCCTTGAAAACAAGGACATGTAGTCTTAATAGATCTTCAAGAGTTTGAATAGTCCTCTCCGATTGTCTGGTCCATCCGAGGATGATATGCCGAAAGCTAAATCGTAAGTCTTTGCCCATAGCTTTTTGCAAACTAACCCAAAATCGTGAAGTGAATCTTGGGTCTCGATCGAAACTATGGATACCGCAGATACCATGCGATCTTACAATCTCTATTTATGTACATCTGAGCAAGGCGTTCAAGTGTATAAGTTTCTCAGACGGTAAGAAATGAGCAGACGTGGTCAATCTATCAACAATGACCCATATCGCATCAATGCCTTGAGAAACCTTAGGAAGACCCAGAACGAAATCCATGGTAATGTGCTCCCACTTCCATTCGGAATTTCAAGTGGTTGGAATGGACCTTTTGGTACTTGATGCTCCGCTTTAACTTTCGTTGACAAGTTAGACACCTTGAGATAAGCAAACATTTATCTCTCTCTTCATATTGCTCCACCAAAATGTATAGCGAATATCATGATACATTTGGTACTCCCGAGATGGATTGCAAATGTAAGACCCCAAAATTTTTTAAATAAAAAGGAATTTCCTTTATTTATTATTTTGAAATAGTAAGGGTTGATTTGATTAATGTGGATAGTTAAGGGTTAAATATAAATATTTCAAAATAAGCAAGTGGTTATAAAATATTCATTATTGTCGGGGAATATTTGTTTGGTCGTGGAATATTAAATCTTTGTCGGAGAATATTAAATGCGACGACATGAACCATGTGTGGGCCCCATGTGAAAGCGATTGGATGAAGAAAGCGACAAATATAAGTTGGTTAAAAATAGCAGCGTAGTTATTACCAATTAAGATCGTTGGAATACAAATTGGTTAAAATACGATGAATGGCGTGGTTGCCTGATAGCACACGGTTGCGCATGTATTGTTGAATTATTGATTCTTACGTAAGAAGGCACTACTCAATAATTGTTACGATGATTCTTGTTCAATAGTTTATTTTATTGATTCAATAATTGTTGAGTTGATATTTTATATTATTATTGTTTCAATAATTGTCCGCACGATATTTCCCATTATCGGATCAATAATTCATATTATTTGAATAATATTATTAGATAACATTATTGGCAATGTCTAGAAAGTTACATCTAAGGAGAGGTTTGGTCACCTAATTTGCTACCGATGAAGGAGAGATCCTTATTGGAAAGCCCCTCTTTCACAGGGACAAACTGGTTGTCATAAGTGTGATTACGTAATATTATTTGTGAATAATTAATTATTGATTCATATGATAAGGAAATATTTATTTTATATGAATATAAATGATGGATTTATTTATGTGGTTATTAATGAAGGAATTGATCTTTGAGATGTTTTATTTGTATTTTGTCGGATTGGAGGTATTAAAAGATCAAATCGGTGTTATTACTGACTTTATTGTGTAAGTTATAATATTTAATCCAAATAGTTGGATCGTTGTAATTTTTGGATATGTTATACATATATAAGTTGAGTATATGTTCACAAATTTTGAACGAATTAAAAATGAGCGTATAATTTATTATGAATTTTAAGAGGTGGTGATTGTAAATTAGGTTATAAATGATTTTGGTGGAAAATTCTAGAATTGGTGGGCCCCACTTTTGGTTGGTGAGAAATGTGCTCAATTGAATTTTCAAATGTGGTGGGTGGGAATAGTAGCGGTAAAGTCATCGAGTTGCAAAGTTAAAATCTGCCTTGCGTGCTAACATTTTCCTATAAATGAGAGGCTAAGTTAGAATTGAAAATCACACCGAAACAAAGTTTTCTCTCTTCTCTCTCTATATTATTGGCGTATTTTGTGAGTATTTAGATACTTTGAGAGTTCTTTGTTCAAAGTACAAGTTTCATTCGACATCACTTGACCTTTCCTTCCAAGAAATCTTGATTCTTTGAGGTAAGGGATATTATTTTTTTTTCGTAATGATATTATTTCTTCAATATCATTATCTTTGAAATGTTGATCTCAAGTTTTATCAAATTTAGAACTTTTTCATGTCGGGGTTACTATTCATGAGTTACTATTCACGAGTTACTATTCATGAGTTACTATTCACGAGTTACTATTCACGAGTACTATTCATGAAGCGTGAAGATGTTTTTTGTGGAATTTCTATCTTTTTGTGTGTGAGATTACTATTCACGATATCACGGACTATTCACGATCTCTACCAAGACTATTCACGTATAAGGCACTATTATTCACCAAAAATAAAATTTCTTCTTTTCGTCAAAATATCTATTCGGAATACTAGCTTTGATTGTATCCATGTTTTGATCATTCTTGAATTTTACACCACTATGATTATTTTTGAGGTATTGTTGGACATGGATAAAACAAAGTACGAATCCTTAATCCTTAATCCTTGTCATTTTGTTTCCTTTGGATTCGTTCTTTAAAAATATTTTTCATCATCCTCGGTCTTAAATGATGATATTATTGAATATCTTTGGCTGTAGTGCAAAAGATGAATGATTTCTGAAGAATATCTTTGGCACAGTAGTGCAAAGATGAGCAGTGTTTAAATGAACATGAATTAGTGATGAATATCTTTGGCCTTTAGTGCAAAGATGAGCAGTGTTGAGATGAACATGACCGATTGATGAATATCTTTTTGGCACATAGTGCAAAGATGAATATTTGATTTAAGATGAATATTGATTGATGTTACTGAGGATAAAATATTGATGATGAATTTGTTAAATTCATAGATTATAGTAGATTTCATTCTCACGTAACTCTTCTATGAATTATTATTTCCGCTGCGAATATTGATCCGAAACTTGTTGTCTATTGTATTCTATCGATTTTTTCCTGTTGGAGACTAACGATAATTTGTTGTATATTATCTTAGTCATAATATTCTTTCTCGGGCTAGTTGAGCTCACCTTTTCCTTGTTGTTCCATTTTTCTTCTCGGGAGGCGAGAATGTAGCGAGTACTAGTCGGGGTATGGAATGAAGGTTCTAGAGAGAGTTGTTTAGTAGTCCTCACCATTTTGTAAAATAATGTATCAATAATTATGATGGGGATTTATTTGCGTGTGGATATTTGTCTAGAAGACAATATTATATTTAAACTCACAAGATATATATTGTCGTATTTCACACGACATTTGTATTAATGAAGTTGTAGTTGCTTCTTGTACCATGTATTTGGCGACTCGAGAATGGGTGTTGTGTATACCTATTTTGGGGGCGTCATGGTTAATGGTATCGAGCTTAGGGATATGATCTCTGGCGGAGATCGGGGAATAGAACTAGGAGGGAGAGCGAGTAAATCCTTCGCTAGTGTGTCCTACCTAAGCTTATTTGTTTGTTGGTTGGTCATAATATAGGGGTATTATATGATTTGTTAATTTATTTAATTAACCCTTGTTTTATGATAGTTTTTAAGAATGGTCTGCTGAAGCGTTAACAATGGAGTGAATGAGATCGTGGAGACACCTCTCTAATCGCCAACCAGGATAATGTGATGTCGGTGAAGAAGGAATTAGAGATATCCATGTGGTGAGTGAAGAATTGATAGTTACTTTTAGAGATAGTCGCAGAGAGGTAGCTTGAGAGTGAGGAAGAAGAGGAAGAAGAAGTACACGAAGAGAGTTTATTAGAGGTATTTTATGATCAAAATGTAGAATTGCAAAATCGTATTCATGAGTTAGAAGAAGCAGGTGAAGAATTGCGAGGCGATCGTGGAGCAAAAGGATGCAACGATTCAAGCTTGTGTTACCCGATATGTGATGCTTGAGCGAAGCACTCTTTTGGCGAGTATAAGATGATAAAATTTGGAATCGAAATTTGAAAGAAGAAATAAGCGAGCAGTGAGAATGAGTGATGCATGGGTAAAAAGCCATACGACGCAGCGTTGATATTATGGAAAGAGATGTCCAATCTAAAAGAGAAGATTTAACAATGACGGGAAGGCGTCGGCTAAGTGACATCAAAGACAAGACCAAAGAACAAATTCTAGGGAAGAGAACGATCGCCGGTTAGATGCTACTGAGATGTGAGAGAGGAGGGACATATAAGGTCAAACTGTTCAAATCCTTCCAAGGTATGTTTTAGTTGTGGAAAAGATGGTCACATAGCTAGATTTTGTCCTATAGCGAAATCAAGTCCAGTTGGGACGTTGGCACCAGAGGAGGATACAGAAAAGTCAAAGTCAATGATTCGTGGAAGAGCGTTTGTCGTGACCGGTCATTAAAATCGAGAACCCGAACGAAGTTAGCAGGTTAGTTAATTATAAATTCTTGCGAAGTTTATACCTTACTAGATATCGGTTCTACCCATTCTTTTATCTCTCTTACTTGCGCTCAACGTTTGAACTTGACTACGGAGAAATTGAACTTTGACCTATTTATGGAGACTCCGTTAGGAGAAACTTTCATTACATCCGTTGTTTAAAAATCTTGCTTGATTCAGGTTGGCACTATCACATTACACGTTAACCTTATTTCTATAGAGATATTTGTTTTGATGTGATTTTAAGGTTAACTACTCATCATGCCGAAATTGATTATTTTCGTAAGGTTGTTAGTTTTCATATTCCTAAGCAACTTTGTTATTCAATTCAAGCAATCAAACCATTGTAGTCAAACATTTTCATATCAAGCCATGAAGTCATTCGTTTATTACGGATGTCAAATTTTCTTAGTCCATGTTATGGATTTGAATAAAGACACGTCAGATTTGAATAATATTCCTGTTGTTATTGATTTTTTCCTGACGTATTTCCTGAAGAATTTCTTGGCTTACTCCCAAAGCCTGATATTAAATTTTGTATCGAATTTGAACCCGGTACAAAACTCATTTCTAAAATCTCATATCGAATGGCTCCTATTGAACTTCAGGAGTTAAAAATTCAACTATAGAATTTGGTACCTGAGCCTTTATCTTGTGACTTCCTTTGTGGAATTCACCTAAGCCAGACTCTCTGTAGGGGACGTCATATTTGTGCGATAGTAAACTGATAGGTGTCATTGTGACGTGCTATCCAAGGTTGGGATATAAGTCACAGTTGAGAACAACCTAAGTCGGTAATCGAAATACGTAGCTTTTTGGGCTTAGCTGGTTATTATCGGAGATTCGTGGAAGGGTTTTCTCGAATCGCTACTCCATTAACTCAGCTAACTCGGAAGGATACAAAATTCGTTTGGAGCGAAGAATGCGAGAAAAGTTTCCAAGAGCTTAAGAGGAGACTTATTTCGGCACCTATTCTAACAATACCATCTGGTTCGGATGGATTTGTTATCTCTGACGATGCTTGTGCAAAGGGTTAGGATGTGTTCTCATGCAACGTGGGAAAGTCATAGCCTATGCCTCGCGACAACTTAAAGAGTATGAGAAGAATTATCCTACTCATGATCTAGAGTTAGCGGCCGATCGTTTTCATTGCTTAAAGATATGGAGGCACTATTTATATGGGGAGAAAGTGGAGATATATTCGGACCATAAAAGCCTTAAATATTTCTTCACTCAAAAAGAACTCAACATGCGGCAATGACGTTGGCTCGAGCTATTGAAAGACTACGACCACACTATTCAATACCATCCCGGTAAAAGCGACGTGGTAGTGGCGACGGCGTTGAGTAGAAGATCATGGAACGGGGAGCGAGTGCGATGATGTCAAGTATACGATAGAGCCAACTTTAATAGAAAAAGTTAAGGTTGCTCAAGCCACCCAGGCCGGAGGCGATGCGTATGAAGAAGAAAGTACAAGAAGGAGCTATTCTAAGCGAGAATTGATGAAGAAGGAATACTTGAGTCCACTCTAGACTTTGTGTTCCTAACGACTACGATTTGAAGTACAAGATTATGATGGAGGCACACAATACACCATTTGCAATCCATCCGGAAGTACTAAAATGTATCGTGATCTTTGACATACATTTTGGTGGAACAATATGAAGAGAGAGATTGCAAAGTTTATCTCTCGATGTGTTTAACTTGTCAACGTGTAAAGGCGGAGCATCTAGTACCTAAGGGTCCGTTGCAACCACTTGAGATTAGGAATGGAAGTGGGAACACATTACCATGGATTTCGTTCACGGGTCTTCCTACGGTTTCTCAAGGCATTAATGCTATTTGGGTTATTGTTGATAGATTAACCAAGTCTGCGCTCATTTCTTGCCGATACGGAGACTTATTCACTTGAGCGTCTTGCTAGTATATACGTAAATGAGATTGTGAGGTTGTATGGCATATGCCTGTATCCATAGTTTTGGATCGTGACCCAAGATTCACTTCAAGATTTTGGGTTAGCTTGCAAAAAGCTATGGGCGCGGATTTGCGATTTAGTTGGCATACCATCCCCAAGCGGACGGACAATCGAGAGGACTATTCAAACTCTTGAAGATTTATTAAGACTCTGTGTCCTAGACTTCAAGGGCAGTTGGGATAAGTATTTACCATTGGTGGAATTCTCCTACAACAACAGTTATCAGGCAAGTATAGGTGTGGCTCCATTCGAAGCATTATATGGGACGTAAATGTCGTTCTCAATATGTTGGGATGAGGTGGGTGAAGCAACATTGTTGGGACGAGAGTTAGTATGTATGACTATCATCGAAAAGATCCAAATGATTCGACAACGTATACAAACGGCACAAGATCGACAAAAGAGTTATGCGGATCTTCATCGAAAGGACGTGGAATTTAGTGTAGGGGATCATGTATTATTACGAGTTGCTCCATGGAAGGGAGTTACAAGATTTGGGAAGAGAGGAAAGCTCAATCCACGATTTATTGGTCCATTTCAAATTCTTGACCGAAGTAGGAAATGTAGCCTATAGACTTGTGTTACCTCCAAGTATGTCTCGTGTTCATAATGTGTTTCACATATCGTACTTTTGTAAATGTGTGAAAGACCGAACCACGTTATAGATTTAGAAACCAGGACGAGATAGTAGAAGACTTAACGTATGAGGAGGTACTGTCAAGATTTTGGATAGGAAGGAGCATGTCCTACTGCCAAGAAAAGGTCATACCACAAGTTAAAGTTTTGTGGAGGAATCATGCTATAGAGGAAATGACACAGGGAATTGGAAGCGAAATGAAAGCGAGGTATCCTCACCTTTTCAAACACACAGTCGTCACGTCAATTTCGAGGACGAAATTTCATAAGGAGGGAGGTTGTAAGACCCGAAATTTTTTAAATAAAAGGAATTTCCTTTATTTATTATTTTGAAATAGTAAGGGTTGATTTGATTAATGTGGATAGTTAAGGGTTAAATACGTAAATATTTCAAAATAAGCAAGTGATTATAAAATATTCATTATTGTCGGGGAATATTTGTTTGGTCGTGGAATATTAAATCTTTGTCGGGGAATATTAAATAACGACATAGTAAACCATGTGTGGGCCCCATGTGGAAAAGCGATTGGATGAAGAAAAGACAAATATAAGTTGGTTAAAATAACAGGCGTAGTTATTTACAATTAAGGCTGTTGGAATACCCAATGGTTAAAATACTGATGTCTGGCGTGGTTGCGAAGAAAGCACACCATTATTGCATGTATTGTTGAATTATTGATTCTTACGTGAAGGCACTACTCAATAATTGTTACAGTGAGTTCTTATTCAATAGTTTATTTTATTGATTCAATAATTGTTGCTTTGATATTTTATATTATTATTGTTTGATAATTGTCCTTTGCATGATATTTCCCATTATCGGATCAATAATTCATATTATTTGAATAATATTATTAGATAACATTATTGGCAATGTCTAGAAAGTTACATCTAAGGAGAGGTTTGGTCACCTAATTGCGGCGCCCGAGAAGGAGAGATCCTTATTGGAAAGCCCCCTCTTTCTGAGGAAGCATTTACTGGTCATCATAAAGTGTGATTACGTAATATTATTTGTGAATAATTAATTATTGATTCATATGATAAGGAAATATTTATTTTATATGAATATAAATGATGGATTTATTTATGTGGTTATTAATGAAGGAATTGATCTTTGAGATGTTTTATTTGTATTTTGTCGGATTGGAGGTATTAAAAGATCAAATCGGTGTTATTATGACTTTATTGTGTAAGTTATAATATTTAATCCAAATAGTTGGATCGTTGTAATTTTTGGATATGTTATACATATATAAGTTGAGTATATGTCCACAAATTTTGAACCGTTAAAATGAGCGTATAATTTATTATGAATTTTAAGAGGTGGTGATTGAAATTAGGTTATAAATGATTTTGGTGGAAAATTCTAGAATTGGTGGGCCCCACTTTTGGTTGGTGAGAAATGTGCTCAATTGAATTTTCAAATGTGGTGGGTGGGAATAGTAGCGAGTAAAGCCATCGAGGTTCTTGAGTTAAGTGCGCTTCTGGGCTAACATTTTCCTATAAATAGATGGCTAAGTTAGAATTGAAAATCACACCGAAACAAAGTTTTCTCTCTTTCTCTCTATATTATTGAGCGTATTTTGTGAGTATTTAGATACTTTGAGAGTTCTTTATTCATTACAAGTTTCATTCAAACATCACTTGAGCGTTTCCTTAGAAATCTTGATTCTTTGAGGTAAGGGATATTTTTTTTTTTTTAAGTAATGATATTATTTCTTCAATATCATTATCTTTGAAATGTTGATCTGAAGTTTTTATCAAATTTAGAACTTTTTCATGTCGGGGTTACTATTCATGAGTTACTATTCACGAGTTACTATTCATGAGTTACTATTCACGAGTTCTTATTCACGAGTACTATTCATGAAGCGTGAAGATGTTTTTGTGGAATTTCTATCTTTTGGTGTTTAGAGTTACTATTCACGTATCGGAGACTATTCACGTATCTGGTATTATTCACGTATACGGTGATTATTCATAGAAAAATAAAATTTCTTCTTTTTTCGTCCAAAATATCTATTACGAATACTAGCTTTGATTGTATCCATGTTTTGATCATTCTTGAATTTTACACCACTATGATTATTTTTGAGTTATTGTTGGACATGGATAAAACAAAGTACGAATCCTTAATCCTTAATCCTTGTCATTTTGTTTCTTTGGATTCGTTCTTTAAAATATTTTCATCATCCTCGGTCTTAAATGATGATATTATTGAATATCTTTGGCTGTAGTGCAAAGATGAATGATTTCTGAAGAATATCTTTGGCACAGTAGTGCAAAGATGAGCAGTGTTTAAATGAACATGACCAGGTGATGAATATCTTTGGCCTTTAGTGCAAAGATGAGCAGTGTGTTGAGATGAACATAATCGATTGATGAATATCTTTGGCTTTTGTAGTGCAAAGATGAATATTTGATTTAAGATGAATATTGATTGATGTTACTGAGGATAAAATATTGATGATGGATTATTAAATTCATAGATTATAGTAGATTTCATTCTCTACGTAACTCTTATGAATTATTATTTCGGCCGCTGAATATTGATCCGAAACTTGTTGTCTATTGTATTCTATCAGATTTTTTCTGTTGGAGACTAACGATAATTTGTTGTATATTATCTTAGTCATAATATTCTTCTTGGGCTAGTTGAGCTCACCCTTTTCCTTGTTGTTCCATTTTTCTTCTCGGGGAGGCGAGAATGTAGCAAGTACTAGTGGGGTATGGAATGAAGGTTCTAGAGAGTTGTTTAGTAGTCCTCACCATTTTTGTAAAATAATGTATCAATAATTATGATGGGGATTTATTTGCGTGTGGATATTGTCTAGAAGACAATATTATATTTAAACTCACATGAATATATTGTCGTATTTCACACGACATTTGTATTATTGAAGTTGTAGTTTGCTTCTTGTACCATGTATTTGGCGACTCAGAATGGGTGTTGTTGTTAGGTTTGTAATATTCATAACGCAATCAAATTGCATAAAAAGTGCGGAAGCGTGTAAAATCAGAGTTTAAAAATTTACAAACCATATACCCGGATCATCCTTTATGCATAATTATTAATTAAACGAAAAGATAAAGAATAAAATCATACCCTTGAAGATCGAGCTTCCTCAGGTACAAGTTCACCTCCAAATCCTTTCGCGTTCAATCTTGAATCCACCGGGTTTGGTTCCTTCCTTTGATCAACGTTAGCCACCCAAATGTTTGGCCTCTAGAGGTGATCCACCAAGGAAGAAGAAAATTCAAGAAGATGGGTATTTGGCTCAAACCCTAGTTTTCTATCTCTATAGAAAAAGGTGTACTCTCCCAACAATTGGAATTATTACGTATGTTGAAAAATCAACAACCCATATGCCCATAATAAGACTCCTCTTATTTATAGATGTGGGCAACCCACCTTAACAATTAAGGAATTGGGTTTTAATTAATTAATTAAATTTTTTTAATTAATTAAGCTCCCTAATCTTATTAGGGATAATTAATTAAACTCTTTTAATTAATTTTCCTTCCTAATCCAACTAGGAATAAATGAGAGTACTTATATTAAATTAATTCCTAAACCCTTTTAGAAATTAAAATAATAATAATTGTAATAATATTAATAAGACTCCTCTTATTAATTTATATTTAATATTTCTAAAATATTAAATAATAAATATTAAGCTATTTAATTTATTCTATCACCATAGATTAAATTAAATATACTTAACATATTATTACGATTATGCCATTAACTTCTTAAATAATTATTCTTCCTTTTATGGTGTGACCCTTTAGGTTCTCCATATTAAACCCGGTTGTGAATAAATCAATTAGAACAATTCTAATCTTATTTAAATAAATAAATTAAACAATTAATTTATTTAAATAAATAATATTTATTCTACAATAGGGATAAGCCTCCCTAGCGATCGGCGACTTTCCGGATAATATAGATTTCAACATTAATCATAAAAGAACCTTTGAGTAAATAGTTACCGTATAATTCAATCCTTCCACCATACAATGTCCCAATTAAATATAAGACATGGAATTCTTGTCAAGTCTTATTTTATTTAATTATATGTATTTCGATTCTTAAATGCACAACTCAAATAATGCAAATTAGAAACTCCTTTCTAATTTCATTACGCCATTGCCAAGGACTCTTTGGGTTGTCATTTATCGAATCACATAGGACATTTCTCTTCTTTTATTAAGTGGTAGATTCTTTATTGATCATACATTATCTCCATGTATACAACTTATTATACCCAAGCATACCCTTTGATATACCCTAAGGGTCTTAAGGAATAAGTCAAAGTATAACTCATCATACACAAGATACTATGATGATCTCAAGTCCAAGAATCACTTAGATTACTATCACTACAGAATTCCTATTGACAAATCAAATAAAACTCCATTAGGTATTCCTTAGCGAGCCAACGTTCAAATGAACTTATTCTCTAATAAGCACCTACATACTTGCTTTAGTGTCTCACACAAATGATCATGAGATCAATCATCCTCATCCAATGAGCAAGCAACGTATGTACCCAATCTATCAGGATTCACTAATCCCCAATTTAGTAATCCAACGATTTGGGAACTATTTTAGTTTTAAGCTTTCTAAGAATTTAGATCTCATTAGAATGATCATCATCATTATTCTAAAAGCATTGCTTAAAACTATGGGTTTATCACATATTATTAAAACAAGATCATGTAGATAATTAAAAGCCTTTAATAAATTAATACTTTTTATTAATAAATGAATAAGATTGTTACAAAGTATATGCTTTATCATCAAACATGATTGGCTTGTGTGCATACTACTTTCAATCTCCACTTGCACTAAAGCCAATCGTCATGGTATCTCATACTCTTCTTCTCTAAGTGACGATTATCCTGGCATTGGATAAGCTTTAGCTAATGGATATGTAATGTTGTTCATGAGAGTCCACTATCTCTATAGTGATTTCCCATCTTTCAATGATTCTAATAATCAAATGAAAGTGCCACAACACATGTTTAGATCCAAGATGAGACTTAGGAGCTGTTCCTAGTTACGTAATGAACTTTTAATCCAAACAATCAACTTGCAGACTTCATTTATAGCTATATACTTTGTCTTTATCACTAAACCAACAACTCTTTGTTGTTTGTAACCTTTCAATTCATCGCACCACTGATTCAAGGTAACACTTTACCTTAAAGTGGATTTTTCATCATCTTAGTCATTCGAAAAACTTGAGTACATTAAGCCCTCTAGTTTTAATTCACTCCACCATGTATGCTCACATCCTTAGTGCTTGGGTTAAGAACTTTAAGATGTTTTCACCGTCTTACAAAGTGATCTTCTCGAAATATGACTGATCAACATCAGGTCTCGTACATTTCATTGCATACATGATTGTTACTCATGTGATCTCTCTTTTGGAGTCTGTGGGGACTATTAAGAGAGATACGCTCCATAGCTCATCTACATGAGACATCTCTTGGAGCATGCCATGCTAAACGACTTTAGCATCAAATGAATATACATTCCTTGGGTTAAGTCGAGCATCCTCTTGAATCTATCTATATAGATTTTATCCCCAATTAAGATACTCTTCCAAATCATTCATGGAGGAATGTTTAGACAACTTTATCTTTACTGATTGTAGCATTGGTATGTCATTCCTTATCCGTAGTATATCAACATATAATATTAGGAATGTCACTAGCGCCCCATTTGTCCCTTTTGTACACTAGAACTCTTACCTCATCGTATGTAATGGATCATCATCTTCTATGATGTGTACCTCATCATCACCATCTATGATGAATCCATACCTCCTAGGTATCTTCGGTACTATTCCAGATTTACGATTCGGTTGTGGTACAATAGGTCTATCTTTAGGTGCCTCTTATTTGACTTATAGTGTTTTGTGGTTCTTGAACTTTTCAAGATCTATTATCCTCCCACTAGCCCTTTCAATGATAAACACCTTTATCTTAGAAGAAAGCGTGTTTTGCAACAAACACCTTTTGCTAAGTAGGATTATAGAACATATACCCTAAACTTACTTTAGGATGTCCCATAAATCGACACTTGTCAAATCTTGTCCCAAGTTTATCCTTTCAAAACGCTTTTCACATAAGTTAGACAACCCTTATCTTAACATACTTAAGATTAGGAATCCTCCATGTCCATAACTTTTATGGAGTCTTCAAATAGAACTTTGAGGTTACCATTTTGTAGATATCTGACCATTTCTAGGACATTATCCTGAAGGATTTGGAATGCTCGGTAAAATCATTATGGACCGCACCATGTCCAACAAGGTATGATTTTCATTCAGATACATCAATCAATTATTGCGTATCGGGATGTGTCCATTATGAGAAAACCATTTGAGATGATCTAGAAACTTATTGCACAAGTATTTATTCCTTGATCTAATCAAAGAATCTTAATACTTTGCCAATTTATTTCACTTACGAATTGTTTGAACCTTTCAAATAATTCATACTTGTATTCGAGAAAATACACACATTCAACTCTTTGAATGATCATCTCATTTTCTTATACTAGTTTGTTCAATTTGCAAAATATATTTTTCACGTAAATCAAGTATACAAAATCCATTAAGTAATATTTTCGGTTCTATACAAAACATTATTATTATAAATAGAACAACAATTGTTCTTAATTATAATACCAAAATTTTATTGTCCAACAATAAAATGGAAATAATGTTTCTAACAAGAATTGGAATACAATAACAACTTATTGACTTAATAGATTTTTCGTAGGTATTCTTAAACTATAAGTTCTATGGTTAATGCGTGAACCTTTGCTTCATTTTCCACATAGGATTACTTATATTTGTTTAGCTTTCTACTTCTGCTTGGTCCTTCATAAATCTATATTTATGATAACCAAAGTCGGTATCCAATACCCAAGTAGAACCTTGACTTAAAGAAAATTTATTTTAAATCATGAACAAATTTGTATTATGTAGAAACTTCACTAAGCTTCTTTGGTTAGCCTCTCTGCAAGATGCTTCTCATGATTTCTTTCCAAAGTGTCGAGTGCTTATAGCGGTGGAAGCAAACTCCTTTGCTATCCGTGATCGCTTTTGTTCTTATTGTAAGACCCAAATTTTTTAAATAAAAGGAATTTCCTTTATTTATTATTTTGAAATAGTAAGGGTTGATTTGATTAATGTGGATAGTAAAAAGGGTTAAATCATAAATATTTCAAAATAAGCAAGTGGTTATAAAATATTCATTTTGTCGGGGAATATTCGTTTGGTGTCGTGGAATATTAAATCATAGGGAATATTCGTAACAGTAGCGAGTAATACCATGTGAGCCCCATGAAAAGCGATTGGATGAAGAAAGCGACAAATATAAGTTGGTTAAAAATACTTGGCGTAGTTATTTGAATTAAAGATGTTGGAATACCCGATTGGTTAAAATACTGATGAATCTGGCGTGGTTGCCTGAAGCTTTAGCTGCGGTATTGCATGTATTGTTGAATTATTGATCCTTACGTAAGAAGGCACTACTCAATAATTTTTCACGGTGAATTCTTGTTGATATTTTATTTTATTGATTGAATAATTAATTTGCGTTGATATTTTATATTATTGTTGTTCAATAATTGTCACTTTGCACATTATCTCCATTATCGGATCAATAATTCATATTATTTAAATAATATTATTAGATAGCATTATTGGCAATGTCTAGAAAGTTACTCGTCGAGGAGAGGTTTGGTCACCTAATTGCGGCATGAGAAGGAGAAATCCTTATCGAAAAGCCCCTCTTTCACAGGAACTACTGGTTGTCATAATTGTGATTACGTAATATTATTTGTGAATAATTAATTATTGATTCATATGATAAAGAAATATTTATTTTATGTGGATATAAATGATGGATTTATTTATGTGGTTATAAATGAAGAAATTATTGTTGAGGTGTTTTATCGATATTTTACCAGGATTGGAGGTATTAAAAATTAAATCGGGGTTTTGAGATATATTATGGGGATTATAATTTTTAATCAAACTAGTTGGATTGTGGTAATTTTTGGGTATGTTATACATACATAAGTTGAGTATATGTCTACAAATTTTGAACCGTTAAAAATTCACGAATGATTTGTTATGAATTTTAAGAGGTGTCGATTGAAATCGGGGTTATAATTGATTTTGGTGGAAAATTCTAGAATTGAGTGGGCCCCACTTGTGGTTGGTGAAGAAATGTGCTGAATTTTATTTCAAATGTGGTGGGTGGCAATAGTAGCGAGGTAAAGCCATCGGTGTGGCGAGTCGAAAGTCTGCTTTGGCGGGCTAACATCTTCCTATAAATAGAGAGGCTAAGTTAGAATTGAAAATCACACACGAAACAAAGTTTTCTCTCTTTCTCTCTCTATATTATTGGCGTATTTTGTGAGTATTTAGATACTTTGAGAGTTCTTTGTTCGATTCAAGTTTCATTCAAAGCATCACTTGAGCCTTTCCTTAGAAATCTTGATTCTTTGAGGTAAGGGATGTTATTTTCTTCTCAAATGATATTAATTCTTGATATCATTATCTTTGAAATATTGGTTGGTACTTTTTATCAAATTTGGAACTTTTTCATGTGGGGTTACTATTCATGAGTTACTATTCATGAGTTACTATTCATGAGTTACTATTCACGAGTTCTTATTCACGAGTACTATTTATGAAGCGTGAAAATGTTTTTTGTGGAATTTTCTATCTTTTGGTGTCGAGAGTTACTATTCACGTATCGACATTATTCACGATATCCAAGCACTATTCACGAATCGGCACTATTCATAGAAAAATGAAAATTTTTCTTTTCGTCTAAAATATCTATTACGGATACTAGCTTTGATTGTATCCATGTTTTGATCATTCTTGAATTTTACACCACTATGATTATTTTTGAGGTATTATTGGACATGGATAAAACAAAAGTACGAATCCTTAATCCTTAATCCTTGTCATTTTGTTTCCTTTGAATTCGTTCTTTAAAAATATTTTCATCATCCTCGGTCTTAAATGATGATATTATTGAATATCTTTTGGCTAGTGTGCAGAGATGAATGATTCTGAAGAATATCTTTGGCACTGTAGTGCAAAGATGAGATGTTTAAATAATTTCGATGAATATCTTTGGGCTGTAGTGCAAAGATGAGCAGTGTTGAGATAAACATGACCGGGTGATGAATATCTTTGGCACATAGTCAAAGATGAATATTTGATTTGAGATGAATATTGATTGATGTTCTGGGGATAAAATATTGATGATGGATTATTAAATTCATAGATTATAGTAGATTTCATTCTCTACGTAACTCTTCTATGAATTATTATTTCAGCTGCGAATATTGATACGAAACTTGTTGTCTATTGTATTACATCGATTTTTCCTGTTGGAGACTAACGATAATTTGTTGTATATTATCTTAGTCATAACATTTTTCTTGGGCTAGTTGAGCTCACCCTTTTCCTTGTTGTTCCATTTTTCTTCTCAGGAGGCGAGAATGTAGCGAGTACTAGTCGGGGTATGGAATGAAGGTTCTAGAGAGAGTTGTTTAGTAGTCCTCACCATTATTGTAAAATAATGTATCAATAAATGTGATGAGGATTTATTTGAGTATAAATATTATCAGAAGATAATATTTGTATTTAAACTCATGATTTTATTGTTGTGATAATAAAGTTGTAGTTGTTTCTGTACCATGTATTTGGCGACTCAGAATGGGTTGGATGGAATGGACCTATTTTGGGGTCGTCACAGTTGGTATCAGAGCTTAGGGATATGATCTCTGGCGGAGATCGGGGAATAGAACTAGGAGGAGAGGCGAGTAAATCCTTCGCTAGTGTGTCCTACCTAAGCTTATTTATTTGTTAGTTGGTCAAGTATATAGGGATATTATGTGATATATTGATTTCCTTAATTAACCCTTTTTTTATAGCGGTATTTGAGAATGTCATTGAGAATATTAATGATTGGAGTAAATGAGACCGTGGAGATGCTGTCTTTACCTGAGAGGAGAGCGTGCAACAGTGGCAATGTTCCTCCTGTGAACAACACCCTTGGCGAGATGATGAGCGAGGGGATGTTTAGAAGCTTTTTGCGGTTCATGCAAAATCGAGACGAGGAGACTCGTGTTCAAAATCTGAGGAGAAATGATAGCAATTCACGGGTTGTCACACGTGCAAAGTTCAAAAGTTGGGACCACACGAATTTAAGGGAAAGCGGATCCGATCATGGCGGAAACATGGGTCAAACAAATTACCAAGATATTCGATGTCTTGGGATGCGGAGGAACGAAGGTTCCATTCGCCACCTTTATGTTAAAGTGGTGGAGGCGGATCATTGGTGAATGCGTGAAGCGTACCCATCCAAACCCTTTTCGGCGTATGTCTTGGGAGGCGTTTGAGAGACTATTTAATGACAAATACTTTCACGAAAGTGTTCGTCATATATGAAGGAAGTGGAGTTCATCAGATTAGAGCAAAACAACATGGCGGTGTCTCGATGCGAGGCAAAGTTTGCGAGTTATCGAGGTTTGCACCTCATTTGGTGGAGAATGAGAGCGATGATGGCGGATGTTTCTTAGAGGTTTGAAACCCGGCATACGTCGATATCTCATTTCTCATAAACTTTCTCTTTATTCGGATGTTGTAAAAGCGAGGGCTCAATTATTAGAAAGCGAGATAACGAGTACGGTCAATCGAGGGACCATAACGAGGATCGTACCAGAGATGGCGATCAGCAGAATAATGATAACTGCGGAGAAAGAAAGCAGACGGATTGAAATGGTAACCACTACGGTGGTAATCATGGTCGTGAAAAGCGAAGAAGCGAGTCGGGAGGAGATTTTAAAAGAGGAGATTTAACAACGACTATGTGAAAGCGACAGGTGCGTAAAGAATCGGTTCTAAGGAGGAGAAACGACCACGGTCGTATATCTTCTACAAATGCGGAAAGAGGGACATATCGGTCAAAGCGCCCTAACAGTGATTCAAGGTATGCTATAGTTGTGGAAAGGAAGGACATATCGCTCGAGATTATGCGAGCGAAACCTAGTTCAATGGGGACGGTGACTCAAAAGGATGTCCAAGAAAAGTCAAAGTCAGCGATTTACGGAAGAGCGTTTGTCGTGGCCGGTCAAAATCTGAGAGAACGAACGAAGTTAGCACGGGTTAGTTAATTATAAATTCTTGCGAAGTTTATACCTTACTAGATCTGGGGTTCTACCCATTCTTTTATCTCTCTTGCTTGCGCTCAGCGTTTGAACTTGACTACGGAGAAATTAGACTTTGACCTATTTATGGAGACTCAGTTGGGAGAAACTTTCATTACATCCGTTGTTTAAAAAATCTTGTTTGATTCAAGTTGGCACCATTACCTTACTGTTGACCTTATCTCTTTAAAGATACTTGCTTTTTTGGGATTGATTGGTTAACTACTCATCATGCCAAAATTGATTGCTTTTGTAAGGTTGTTAGTTTTCATATTCCTAAGCAACTTTGTTATTGAACTCAAGCGATCAAACCATTGTAGTCAAACATTTTCATATCAAGCCATGAAGTCATTCGTTTATTACGGATGTCAAGTTTTCTTAGTCCATGTTATGGATTTGAATAAAGACACGTCAGATTTGAATAATATTCTTGTTGTTATTGATTTTTCCTGACGTATTTCCTGAAGAATTTATTAGCTTACTCCCAAAGACTGATATTAAATTTTGTATCGACTTTGAACCCGGTACAAAACTCATTTCTAAAATCTCATATCAGATGGCTCCTATTGAACTTCAGGAGTTAAAAAAAATTCAACTATAGAATTTGGTACCTGAGCCTTTATCTTGTGACTTCCTTTGTGGAATTCACCTAAGCCGGAACTCTCTGTAAGGGGCGTCATATTCGATGCGATAGTAAAGCGATAGGTGTCATTGTGACGTCTTTATCAAGGTTGGGATATGAGTCGCGATTGAGAACAACCTAAAATCGAATCGAAATCGTAGTTTTCAGGCTTAGTTGGTTATTATTGGAGATCGTTGAAGGATATTCTCGAATCGCTATTCCATTAACGTAGCTAACTCGTAGAGATACAAAATTCGAATGGAGCAAGGAATGTGGGAAGAGCTTCGAAGAACTCAAGAGGAGACTCATTTCAGCACATGTTCTGACCATGCCATCCTCGAAAAGCGAGCGTGGTAGGCGGCGTGTTGAGTAGAAGATCGTATACAAGTACGAGTACAATATTGTCAAAGACTCATTTAAGTATAATATACAAATAATAGAGATGGAGATGAAAACTCTAGGTACCCACGTGATGATATCTGAGTGCGTGATGATATATCTGAGTATAATCGACTTTAATCGATAAAGTTAAAGTTGTTCAAGCTACACTTTGGAGTGATGAATTTGAAGAAGGAGGTGCAAGAAGTTGTTATTTTAAAAGCGAGAATCGGTGAGGTGAGGAAAGCTCAAACCTTGATTTATTAATCCATTTGAAATTCTCGATCGAATAGGGCTGTGGCCTATAGACTCGTTTTACCACCAAGTATGACGCGTGTTCATAACGTTTTTCACGTATCGATGTTACGTAAATATGTGGGACGACCGAAACACGTCATTGAGTTAGAAGCCGGACGAGATAGTAGAAGACTTAACGTCTGCGAGGAGGTACTGTCAAGATTTTGTAGAGGAAAGAACATGACCTATGTACACGAGGTTATACCATAAGTTAAAGTTTTGTGGAGAAACCATCTTTATTGAGGAAATGACTGGGAGTTGGAAAGCGAAAATGAAAGCGAGGTATCTTTACCTTTTGAAACACACCGAGTGCGTCACGTCGATTTCGAGGACGAAATTTCATAAGGAGGGAGGTTGTAAGACCCGAAATTTTTTAAATAAAAGGAATTTCCTTTATTTATTATTTTGAAATAGTAAGGGTTGATTTGATTAATGTGGATAGTAAAGGGTTAAATCATAAATATTTCAAAATAAGCAAGTGGTTATAAAATATTCATTTTTGTCGGGGAATATTCGTTTGGTCGTGGAATATTAAATCTTTGTCGGGGAATATTCGTAATACTGCCAGTAGCTTGACCGTGTGGGCCCATAATGTGAAAGCGATTGGATGAAGAAAGCGACAAATATAAGTTGGTTAAAAATAGCTTGGCGTAGTTATTCTGAATTAAAATTTGTTGGAATACCCGGTGGTTTAAAATCGATGTCTGGCGTGGTTTAACGAGTAGCTTGCGGTATTATTGAGTATTGTTGAATTATTGATCCTTACGTAAGAAGGCACTACTCAATAATTTTACGATGAGTTCTTGTTCAATATTTTATTTTATTGATTCGATAATTCTTTGCGTTGATATTTTTATATTATTGTTGTTCGATAATTGTCTTTGCACATTATCTCCATTATCGGATCAATAATTCATATTATTTAAATAATATTATTAGATAGCATTATTGGCAATGTCTAGAAAGTTACATCGAGGAGAGGTTTGGTCACCTAATTGCGGCGATGAAGGAGAAATCCTTATCGGAAAGCCCCCTCTTTCACAGGAGCTACTGGTTGTTGTAATAATTGTGATTACGTAATATTATTTGTGAATAATTAATTATTGATTCATATGATAAAGAAATATTTATTTTATGTGGATATAAATGATGGATTTATTTATGTGGTTATAAATGAAGAAATTATTGTTGAGGTGTTTTATCGGTATTTTACAGATTGGAGGTATTAAAAATTAAATCGGGGTTTTGAGATATATTAATGGGATTATAATTTTTAATCAAATAGTTGGATAATGGTAATTTTTGGGTATGTTATACATACATAAGTTGAGTATATGTCTACAAATTTTGAGCCGTTAAAAATTCACGAATGATTTGTTATGAATTTTAAGAGGTGTACGATTTGAAATCGGGGTTATAATTGATTTTGGTGGAAAATTCTAGAATTGAGTGGGCCCCACTTGTGGTTGGTGAAGAAATGTGCTGAATTTTATTTCAAATGTGGTGGGTGGCAATAGTAGCGGTAAAGCCATCGGTGTGGTCAAATCTGCTTGGGTAGCTAACATCTTTCTATAAATAGAGGGCTAAGTTAGAATTGAAAATCACACGAAACAAAGTTTTTTCTCTCTCTCTCTATTATTATTGGCGTATTTTGTGAGTATTTAGATACTTTGAGAGTTCTTTATTTGATTACAAGTTTCATTCGACATCACTTGAGCCTTTCCTTAGAAATCTTGATTCTTTGAGGTAAGGGATGTTATTTTCTTCTCAAATGATATTAATTCTTCAATATCATTATCTTTGAAATATTGGTTGGTACTTTTTATCAAATTTGGAACTTTTTCATATGGGGTTACTATTCATGAGTTCTTATTCACGAGTTACTATTCATGAGTTCTATTCACGAGTTCTTATTCACGAGTACTATTCATGAAGCGTGAAAATGTTTTTTTTGTGGAATTTCTATCTTTTGGTGTCGAGTTACTATTCACGATATCGACCTTTATTCACGATATCTGACACTATTCACGAATCGGCACTATTCATTAGAAAAATGAAAATTTTTCTTTTCGTCTAAAATATCTATTACGGATACTAGCTTTGATTGTATCCATGTTTTGATCATTCTTGAATTTTACACCACTATGATTATTTTTGAGGTATTATTGGACATGGATAAAACAAAGTACGAATCCTTAATCCTTAATCCTTGTCATTTTGTTTCTTTGGATTCGTTCTTTAAAATATTTTCATCATCCTCGGTCTTAAATGATGATATTATTGAATATCTTTGGCTGTAGTGCAAAGATGAATGATTTCGAAGAATATCTTTGGCACTGTAGTGCAAAGATGAATAATTTCAAGTGATGAATATCTTTTGGCTGTAGTGCAAAGATGAGCAGTGTTGAGATAAACATACCGGTGATGAATATCTTTGGCTGTAGTGCAAAGATGAATATTTGATTTGAGATGAATATTGATTGATGTTCTGGGGATAAAATATTGATGATGGATTTATTAAATTCATAGATTATAGTAGATTTCATTCTCTACGTAACTCTTACATGAATTATTATTCCATTGCGAATATTGATCCGAAACTTGTTGTCTATTGTATTCTATCGATTTTTCCTGTTGGAGACTAACGATAATTTGTTGTATATTATCTTAGTCATAACATTCTTCTTTGGGCTAGTTGAGCTCACCCTTTTCCTTGTTGTTCCATTTTTCTTCTCAGGAGGCGAGAATGTAGCGAGTACTAGTCGGGGTATGGAATGAAGGTTCTAGAGAGAGTTGTTTAGTAGTCCTCACCATTATTGTAAAATAATGTATCAATAAATGTGATGAGGATTTATTTGAGTATAAATATTGTCTAGAAGATAATATTTGTATTTAAACTCACAATTTTATTGTTGTGATAATAAAGTTGTAGTTGTTTCTGTACCATGTATTTGGCGACTCAGAATGGGTTGGATGGAATGGACCTATTTTGGGGTCGTCACAGTTGGTATCAGAGCTTAGGGATATGATCTCTGGCGGAGATCGGGGAATAGAACTAGGAGGGAGAGGCGAGTAAATCCTTAGCTAGTGTGTCTACCTAAGCTTATTTGTTAGTTGGTCAAGTATATAGGGATATTATGTGATATATTGATTTCCTTAATTAACCCTTGTTTTATGGCGTGATTTGAGAATGTCGTGAGAATATTATGAGTGGAGTAAATGAGGATAGTGGAGATGCTGTGTCTTTACCAGCGAGGAGAGCGTGCAACAGTGGCAATGTTCCTCTGTGAACAACACCACTTGGCGAGATGATGAGCGAGGGATGTTTAGAAGCTTTTTGCAGTTCATGCAAAATCGACGAGGAGACTCGTGTTCAAAAAATCTGAGGAGGAAATGATAGCAATTCACGGGTTGTCACACCAAGCGGTTCAAAGAAGTTGGGACCACGAGAATTTAAAGGAAAGCGAGATCCGATCATGGCGGAAACATGGGTCAAACAAATTACCAAGATATTCGATGTCTTGGGATGCGCGGAGAACGAAGGTTCCATTCGCCACCTTTATGTTCCGTGGCGAGGCGGACTCTTGGTGAGAATCGTGAAGCGTACCCATCCGGTACTTTTCGGCATGTCTTGGGAGGCGTTTGAGAGACTATTTAATGACAAATACTTTCACGAAAGTGTTCGTCGTATGAAGGAAGTGGAGTTCATGATTAGAGCAAAAAAACAACATAGCGGTGTCTCGATGCGAGGCAAAGTTTGCGAGTTATCGAGTTTGCACCTCATTTGGTGGAGAATGAGGAGCGATATGGCGGATGTTTCTTAGAGGTTTGAAACGGCGTCGTCGATATCTCATTTCTCATAAACTTTCTTTATTGAGATGTTGTAGATGTTGGCTCAATTATTAGAGGCGAGATAACGAAAGCACGGTCAATCGAGGACCATAACCAGGATCGTACCGAGATGGCGATCAGCAGAATAATGATAACTGCGGAGAAAGAAGAATGACGGACGAAATGGTAACCACTCTGGTGGTAATCATGGTCGTGAAAAAGCAGAAAAAGCGAGTCGGGAGGAGATTTTAAAAGAGGAGATTTAACAACGACTATGTGAAGGCAGCGGTCTGCAAGAAGAAGCGGTTCTAAGGGAGGAGAAACGACCACCGGTCGTATGCTAAAATGCGAAAAGAGGACATATCGGTCAAGCGCCCTAGCAGTTCAAGGTATGCTATAGTTGTGGAAAGGAAGGATATATCGCTCGAGATTGTACGATAGCGAAACCTAGTTCAATGTGGGACGGTGACTCAAAAGGATGTCCAAGAAAAGTCAAAGTCGGCGATTTACGGAAGGCGTTTGTCGTGGCCGGTTAAAATCTGAGGAACGACGAAGGTTAGCAGGTTAGTTAATTATAAATTCTTGCGAAGTTTATACCTTACTAGAATCTGGGTTCTACCCATTCTTTTATCTCTCTTGCTTTGCGCTCAGCGTTTGAACTTGACTACGGAGAAATTAGACTTTGACCTATTTATGGAGACTCAGATTAGGAGAAACTTTCATTACATCCGTTGTTTAAAAATCTTGTTTGATTCAAGTTGGCACCATTACCTTACACATTGACCTTATCTCTTTAAAGATACTTGCTTTTGGGGATTGATTGGTTAAGGTTACTCTCATCATGCCAAAATTGATTGCTTTTGTAAGGTTGTTAGTTTTCATATTCCTAAGCAACACGTTATTCGAACTCAAGCGATCAAACCATTGTAGTCAAACATTTTCATATCAAGCCATGAAGTCATTCGTTTATTACGGATGTCAAGTTTTCTTAGTCCATGTTATGGATTTGAATAAAAGACACGTCGATTTGAATAATATTCTTGTTGTTATTGATTTTTCCTGACGTATTTCCTGAAGAATTTATTAGCTTACTCCCAAAGACTGATATTAAATTTTGTATCGACTTTGAACCCGGTACAAAACTCATTTCTAAAATCTCATATCAGATGGCTCCTATTGAACTTCAGGAGTTAAAAAAAAATTCAACTATAGAATTTGGTACCTGAGCCTTTATCTTGTGACTTCCTTTGTGGAATTCACCTAAGCCAGACTCTCTGTAAGGGACGTCATATTCGTGCGATAGTAAAGCGATAGGTGTCATTGTGACGTCTTTATCAAGGTTGGGATATGAGTCACGATTGAGAACAACCTAAGTCGGTAATCGAAATCGTAGTTTTCAGGCTTAGTTGGTTATTATTGGAGATCGTTGAAGGATATTCTCGAATCGCTATTCCATTAACGTAGCTTAACTCGTAGAGATACAAAATTCGAATGGAGCAAGGAATGTGGGAAGAGCTTGAAGAACTCAAGAGGAGACTCATTTCAAATACATGTTACGACCATGCCATCTGGAAAAGCGAGCGTGGTAGGTGGCGTGTTGAGTAGAAGATCGTATACAAATCTGAGTACAATATTGTCAAAGACTCATTTAAGTATAATATACAAATAATAGAGATGGAGATGAAAACTCTAGGTACCCGCGTGATGATATCTGATGCACGTGATGATATCTGATGCGTGATGATATCTGAGTATAATCGACTTTAATCGATAAAGTTAAAGTTGTTCAAGCTACACTTTGGAGTGATGAATTTGAAGAAGGAGGTGCAAGAAGTTGTTATTTTAAAAGCGAGAATCGGTGAGGTGAGGAAAGCTCAAACCTTGATTTATTAATCCATTTGAAATTCTCGATCGAATAGGAGCTGTGGCCTATAGACTCGTTTTACCACCAAGTATGGATGGCGTGTTCATAACGTTTTTCACGTATCGATGTTACGTAAATATGTGGACGACGAAACACGTCATTGAGTTAGAGCCGGACGAGATAGTAGAAGACTTAACGTCACGAGGAGGTACTGTCAAGATTTTGTAGAGGAAAGAACATGACCCTATGTCTGAGGTTATACCATAAGTTAAAGTTTTGTGGAGAAACCATGCTTTATTGAGGAAATGACACGGGAGTTGGAAGCGAAAATGAAAGCGAGGTATCTTTACCTTTGAAAACACCAGAATGCGTCACGTCAATTTCGAGGACGAAATTTCATAAGGAGGGAGGTTGTAAGACCAAATTTTTTTAAATAAAAAGGAATTTCCTTTATTTATTATTTTGAAATAGTAAGGGTTGATTTGATTAATGTGGATAGTAAAGGGTTAAATCATAAATATTTCAAAATAAGCAAGTGGTTATAAAATATTCATTTTTGTCGGGGAATATTCGTTTGGTCGTGGAATATTCGTCTTTGTCGGGGAATATTAAATGCACGTAGTAGTGACCCATATGTGAGCCCATAACGGAAAGCGATTGGATGAAGAAAGCGACAAATATAAGTTGGTTAAAAATAACTTGGCGTAGTTATTCTGAATTAATCTTTCATTGAAATACCGGTGGTTAAAATACGATGTCTGGCGTGGTTTGCTGATGCTTAGCGGTATTGCGATATTGTTGAATTATTGATCCTTACGTAAGAAGGCACTACTCAATAATTTTTACGGTGAATTCTTGTTCAATATTTTATTTTATTGATTGATAATTCTTTGCGTTGATATTTTATATTATTGTTGTTCGATAATTGTCTTTGCACATTATCTCCATTATCGGATCAATAATTCATATTATTTAAATAATATTATTAGATAGCATTATTGGCAATGTCTAGAAAGTTACATCGAGGAGAGGTTTGGTCACCTAATTGCGGCGATGAGGAGAAATCCTTATCGGAAGCCCCCTCTTTCACAGGAGCGGCTGGTTATCATAATTGTGATTACGTAATATTATTTGTGAATAATTAATTATTGATTCATATGATAAAGAAATATTTATTTTATGTGGATATAAATGATGGATTTATTTATGTGGTTATAAATGAAGAAATTATTGTTGAGGTGTTTTATCGGTATTTTATCAGTTGGAGGTATTAAAAATTAAATCGGGGTTTTGAGATATATTAAGGGATTATAATTTTTAATCCAAATAGATTGGATGGATTAATGGTAATTTTTGGGTATGTTATACATACATAAGTTGAGTATATGTCTACAAATTTTGAACCGTTAAAAATTCACGAATGATTTGTTATGAATTTTAAGAGGTGTCTGATTCGGAAATCAGGGTTATAATTGATTTTGGTGGAAAATTCTAGAATTGAGTGGGCCCCACTTGTGGTTGGTGAAGAAATGTGCTGAATTTTATTTCAAATGTGGTGGGTGGCAATAGTAGCGAGTAAAGCCATCGGGTAGCGGGTCGAAGTCTGCTTGTGGGCTAACATCTTCTATAAATAGAGGGCTAAGTTAGAATTGAAAATCACACGAAACAAAGTTTTCTCTCTTTCTCTCTCTATATTATTGAGCGTATTTTGTGAGTATTTAGATACTTTGAGAGTTCTTTATTCGATTACAAGTTTCATTCAAACATCACTTGAGCCTTTCCTTAGAAATCTTGATTCTTTGAGGTAAGGGATGTTATTTTCTTCTCAAATGATATTAATTCTTGATATCATTATCTTTGAAATATTGGTTGGTACTTTTTATCAAATTTGGAACTTTTTCATATCGGGGTTACTATTCATGAGTTACTATTCACGAGTTACTATTCATGAGTTACTATTCACGATTCTTATTCACGAGTACTATTCATGAAGCGTGAAAATGTTTTTTTGTGGAATTTCTATCTTTTGGTGTAAGAGTTCTTATTCACGATATCTAAGCCTTTATTCACGATATCTGCACTATTCACGAATCGGCACTATTCATAGAAAAATGAAAATTTTTCTTTTCGTCTAAAATATCTATTACGGATACTAGCTTTGATTGTATCCATGTTTTGATCATTCTTGAATTTTACACCACTATGATTATTTTTGAGGTATTATTGGACATGGATAAAACAAAGTCTGAATCCTTAATCCTTAATCCTTGTCATTTTGTTTCTTTGGATTCGTTCTTTAAAAATATTTTTCATCATCCTCGGTCTTAAATGATGATATTATTGAATATCTTTGGCACTTTGTAGTGCAAAAGATGAATGATTTCTGAAGAATATCTTTGGCTTTTAGTGCGAAAGTGAGCAAAGATGAATAATTTCGATGAATATCTTTTGCCCAGTAGTGTAAAGATGAGCAGTGTTGAGATAAACATGACCGATCGATGAATATCTTTGGCACTGTAGTGCAAAGATGAATATTTGATTTGAGATGAATATTGATTGATGTTTGAGGATAAAATATTGATGATGGAATTTGTTAAATTCATAGATTATAGTAGATTTCATTCTCTACGTAACTCTTCTATGAATTATTATTTCAGCTGCGAATATTGATGCGAAACTTGTTGTCTATTGTATTCTATCGATTTTTCCTGTTGGAGACTAACGATAATTTGTTGTATATTATCTTAGTCATAACATTCTTTTTCTTGGGCTAGTTGAGCTCACCCTTTTCCTTGTTGTTCCATTTTTCTTCTCGGGAGGCGAGAATGTAGCGAGTACTAGTCGGGGTATGGAATGAAGGTTCTAGAGAGAGTTGTTTAGTAGTCCTCACCATTATTGTAAAATAATGTATCAATAAATGTGATGAGGATTTATTTGAGTATAAATATTGTCTAGAAGATAATATTTGTATTTAAACTCACAGTTTTATTGTTGTGATAATAAAGTTGTAGTTGTTTCTGTACCATGTATTTGGCGACTCAGAATGGGTTGGATGGAATGGACCTATTTTGGGGTCGTCACACTTATTATCCTTTATTTTGCCTTTCTATTTACCTTCTTTGAATCTTTCTTCTTTTCAGAAGATCCTTTGGCCCCTACCAGTAAGACTTGGTCTTTCTTGATTGGAAAGTGACTCTCAACATTTTTCAACATGTTAAGCAAATCGTGAGTGGCGATATCTAGCTTGTCCATATGAAAAATTCACAACAATTGTGAAAGAAGTAAAGGGAGTGAGTGCAAGACCAAATCATGGCTCAACTCTCCATCCATGACAAAACCCGTTGTCCTAATTGATCAATCAAATTGATTATTTTAAGAACCTTTTATGCATCTTTATAGTGCCATTGGCCATTCTAGATCGGAAGAGCTCCTTAGATATCTCGATATCTATCACCCTACTTTCCTCACCATCAACTACTTGATGTGCGGGAATATAGTAGAGAAGCATCCATAGTTTCATCGCGATGTTTGAAGCTCGTTACTCATGGATGCGAGCATGATGCATTGAGTTAACTGTGCATCATCTTGCCACTTTCTAAAAGTTGCAATGTCTTCCTCAGAGGCATTATGCGCAACCATTCTGCGAGGATAGGCGTATTAAGGACATAAGATAGCTTTTCACTATGAGAACTATTCTCAAATTCCTTAACCAATCGGTTTAATTGATTACGATTAATTTAGCATCTAATATGCTTGCATGATGATAGTAATTTTAGACATTGTAAAATTACGTAAATGAATTTGTATTTAACAACATTTTAACATACATTCTTTTATTAATTACCAAAATAATTTAGGTCTTGTTTTAAATTGGTATCTCCACTATTTTCTTCAAACTATATTACCCTCACTTATATAGTTCTAAGAAAATCTAATTAAAGATTTGCTAGTGAGAATAAGGATCCCATTTCAAATGTATATAGCCTTGTGGTGACACAACAAACTATATATAAATAAATAGGTAGACAACTTTTGTCAATTACATCAACTATGCAACTCCTTGTATTTTGCCTCTTAGATTATTTTGATCAAGTGGTGGCACATCCAGAATCAAAATTATCCAAGTTAAGTCGACCTAGCACTCCATATATTCAAAAAGAAAAATATCATCCTTGTGGTGACACAACAAAACAATATTGTTCAATTTTCTTTATAAGCATCAAATGTGATAAATTAACATCTTAAATACTTAATACTTGCCTTGTGGTGACACAACAAACTCATATTAAATATTTAATACTCTATTAATTTTATCATGCTTTAGAAAGCGACGTTCGATATTCCAAATATCTTTGAACGCTTAGGACTTAATATAAAAATTGAGGGGTTTGTTATTAATTTGTCTCATCTTGTTTAGCGCGCATTGCATATATATATATAAAATACGCGTTATATTAATGAACATGCGAAGCATGTTTGCATAATATATATATATATATATATAGTTTAAGCATGCACATATAGAATACTATATTCTACCCGGATTGATTATGGACTTTTATTCTAGTTTGGTTCACTAGAGCCACCAAGTGAACCAAAAGGTCAAACCTAGGGTGTGCGAAATAATATTTAAATATAACTATTACATTTAAACCGGGCTCCATTACAAACGGGTCTTCAAGCGCTCCTTTTTCCTTGATCTCCAATTTTTCAAAAATAATTCTAACTATTCCTATTACAAAACTATTTAAAATAAATAGAAACCTTGATCAGCAGTCAAGGGAAAGTACATAGGAGGAGATAGAATTTACATTAAGAAAAAAATTAGAGAAGGCGAGGCATGCAGACCCCATTTAATAAAACTCATACATTCATGCATCCAACTAAAATAAAATCCAATCGCATTGGTGATAGTCCCTAATCAATCCCATTTATTATCATACACATCACCATATGCATCAATAAATAACATTCATCTCATGAATAATAAACATTTAATATATATATTGATATCATTTAATGGGCAAATTTAGTTAGTATAAAATCTAATTTTTGAATCAAAATAAACTCCTTTATTTTAATCCAAATTTAAATCAAAATAAAACTATTTTATTTTAATTTATCTAATTTTGAATAAAATAAACTATTTTATTTTAATCAAAATCTTAATCAAAATAAACTCCTTTATTTTAATTAATTATGGAATCCAATTCCATGTAATAATAAAAAAAATCTCTAATTCTTTATTAAATTTTATACAATAAAAATATGCCCAATTAAATTGTTCTAAACACATATCAATATACATATCAAATTTGAACAATTAATAATTCGCATAAAGGTTTGGCTCGATGCCTTTATTAGGTTTGTAATATTCATAACGCAATCAAATTGCATAAAAAGTGCTAAGCGTGTAAAATCGAGTTTAAAATTTACAAACCATATACCCGGATCATCCTTTATGCATAATTATTAATTAAACGAAAAGATAAAGAATAAAATCATACCCTTGAAGATCGAGCTTCCTCAGGTACAAGTTCACCTCCAAATCCTTTCACGTTCAATCTTGAATCCACCGGGTTTGGTTCCTTCCTTTGATCAACGTTAGCCACCCAAATGTTTGGCCTCTAGAGGTGATCCACCAAGGAAGAAGAAAATTCAAGAAGATGGGTATTTGGCTCAAACCTTAGTTTTCTATCTCTATAGAAAAAGGTGTACTCTCCCAACAATTGGAATTATTACGTATGTTGAAAAATCAACAACCCATATGCCCATAATAAGACTCCTCTTATTTATAGATGTGGGCAACCCACCTTAACAATTAAGGAATTGGGTTTTAATTAATTAATTAAATTCTTTTAATTAATTAAGCTCCCTAATCTTATTAGGGATAATTAATTAAACTCTTTTAATTAATTTTCCTTCCTAATCCAATTAGGAATAAATGAGAGTACTTATATTAAATTAATTCCTAAACTCTTTTAGAAATTAAAATAATAATAATTGTAATAATATTAATAAGACTCCTCTTATTAATTTATATTTAATATTTCTAAAATATTAAATAATAAATATTAAGCTATTTAATTTATTCTATCACCATAGATTAAATTAAATATACTTAACTATATTATTACGATTATGCCATTAACTTCTTAAATAATTATTCTTCCTTTTATGGTGTGACCCTTTAGGTTCTCCATATTAAAATAGGTTGTGAATAAATCAATTAGAACAATTCTAATCTTATTTAAATAAATAAATTAAACAATTAATTTATTTAAATAAATAATATTTATTCTACAATAGGGATAAGCCTCCCTAGCGATCAGCGACTTTCCGGATAATATAGATTTCAACATTAATCATAAAAGAACCTTTGAGTAAATAGTTAAATACAATTCAATCCTTCCACCATCTGATGTCCCAATTAAATATAAGACATGGAATTCTTTGTCAAGTCTTATTTTATTTAATTATATGTATTTCGATTCTTAAATGCCTGACTCAAATAATGCAAATTAGAAACTCCTTTCTAATTTCATTACGCGCCTTTGCCAAGGACTCTTTGGGTTGTCATTTATCGAATCACATAGGACATTCTCTTCTTTTATTAGAAGTGGTAGATTCTTTATTGATCATACATTATCTCCATGTACAACTTATTATACCCAAGCATACCCTTTGATATACCCTAAGGGTCTTAAGGAATAAGTCAAAGTATAACTCATCATACACAAGATACTATGATGATCTCAAGTCCAAGGATCACTTGTACTTACTATCACTACTGAGAATTCCTATTGACAGCAAATAAAACTCCATTAGGTATTCCTTAGCGAGCCGCGTTCGATGAACTTATTCTCTAATAAGCACCTACATACTTGCTTTAGTGTCTCCACACAAATGATCATGAGATCAATCATCCTCATCCAATGAGCAAGCAACGTATGTACCAATCTATCCGGATTCACTAATCCCCAATTTAGTAATCCAACGATTTGGGAACTATTTTAGTTTTAAGCTTTCTAAGAATTTAGATCTCATTAGAATGATCATCATCATTATTCTAAAAGCATTGCTTAAAACTATGGGTTTATCACATATTATTAAAACAGCATCATGTAGATAATTAAAAGCCTTTAATAAATTAATACTTTTTATTAATAAATGAATAAGATTGTTACAAAGTATATGCTTTATCATCAAACATGATTGGCTTGTGTGCATACTACTTTCAGTTGTGTATACCTATTTTGGGGGCGTCACAGCAAATGGTGTGTTGTGCGCCTCTATCATGATATTATACTTTAAATCAGGGTCGTTAGGAACACAAAGTCTGGAGTTGACTCGAAGTATTCCTTCTTCATCGATTCTTGCTTCCGGCGATAGCACCTTCTTGCACTTTCTTCCTCATACGCATCGGCTCCAGTGCGTAGCTTGAGCAGCGACTTTAACTTTATCGATTAAAGTCGGTTCTACTCAGATACTCGCTATCATCACACATCGTCCTCGAGTCTTTAACTCTATCTCCATCCTTTGCAAGTCACACAAAATGGGCCTTTGCGTTGACAATATCTCACTTTCGTGCTTGCATATGATTTTCTACTCAATGCGTCACCTACCACGTTCGCTTTTCAGGATGGTATTGGATGGTATGATCATAATCTTTCAGCAGTTCAAGCCAGCGTCGTTGTCGCATGTTGAGTTCTTTTTGAGTGAAGAAATATTTGAGGCTTTTATGATCCGTAAAGATCTCCACTTTCTCCCCATACAAGTAATGCCTCCAAATTTTAAGTGTAAAGATAACAGCTGCCAACTTTAGATCATGAGTAGGATAATTTCTCTCATATTCTTTGAGTTGTCGCGAGGCATAGGCTATAACTTTTCCATGTTGCATAAGAACACATCCCAACCCTTTGCTCAAGCATCCTTGTAGATGACAAATCCCTCCGAGCGGATGGTATTGTCGAGCAGTCTTGAAATAAGTCTCCTCTTGAGTTCTTGAAAACTCTTCTCACATTCTTCGCTCCAATAGAACTTTGTATCTTTCCGAGTCATTTGAGTTAATGGAGTAGCGATTCGAGAAAATCCTTCCACGAATCTCCGATAATAACCCATTAAACCGAGAAAGCTACGTACTTTGGTCATCGATTTAGGTTGTTCCCGACTTTGAATAGCTTCAATCTTTGTTGGGTCGTCAGATATTCCATGACTTGATACCACGTGCCCAAGGAATGCTACTTCTTCAAGCTAGAACTCACATTTCTTCAACTTGGCATAAAGCTTATATTCACGAAGCTTTTGGAGTGTCACCTCAAGTGTTGCTTTCATGATCTTCACGGCTTTTGGAATAAATAAGGATGTCATCAATAAAGAGCGACCACAAAGTGATCTAAATATTCCTTGAATACTCGGTTCATCATATCCATGAAGGCAAAGAGAGCATTAGTCAATCCAAAGGACATGACTAGGAATTCATAATGCCCGTCTGGGAGTTCGAAAGCCGTCTTTGGAATGTCGTGGTTCTAATCTTCAATTGGTGATATCCTAAGCGAAGATCAATCTTTGAAAAGAATTTGGCTCCTTTGCAACCGGTCAAACAGGTCATCAATACGTGGCAATGGATACCTATTTTGATGGTGACATGATTGACTCCAGATAATCAATACAAAGTCGCATACTCCCATCTTTCTTCTTCACGAATAGAAGCAGGAGCACCCCAAGGAGAAGTACTAGGGACGAATAAAGCCGATGTCTAACAATTCCTGCAGTTGGGTCTTTAACTCACGAAGTTCAATAGGAGCCATTCGATATGGGGCTTTGGAAATAGGTTTTGTCACCGGGTTCAAGGTCGATACAAAATTCAATTTCACGCCCGGGGTAGGCAGAAATTCTTCGGAAATCGTCGGGAAATTTATTAACAATAGAAATATCGTTCAAAACCGGCGTATTTTTGTTTAAATCTGTGACATGAGCTAAGAAAGCTTGACATCAGTTTTTCAATAAACGAATAGCTTTATGGCTTGAGATGACCGTGATTGATTTTAATGGTTTGGTCATTTGAATTCGCATAATAGGTTGATTAGGAATATGAAAGCTAACAACCTTACGAAAACAATCAATTTTGCATGATAAGTAGTTAACCAATCAATCCCTAGAATCACGTCAAATGCAAGTATTTTTAATGAAATAAGATCGACGGGTAATGTGAGGGTACCGATTTGAACCAAACAAGACTTATAAGCGAGTGGATGTAATGAAGGTTTCTCCCAACGGAGTTTCCACAAATAAGTCAAAGTCTAATTCTCTCGAGTCAAATTTAATCGATGAGCGCAAGTAGGAGAAATAAAAGAATGGGTAGAACCGGGTATAAAATAAAGTATAGACTTCATTAGAGTTTATGATAAGCTTACCCGTGATGACCTCATTCGATTCCTTGCTCTTTGGGAGGTCACAACAAACGCTCTCCTTAGACTGGGTTTTGAATTTTCAGGATGGCCTTTGGTGCCTCCATCCTAGTTGAATTTGTCTTGATGCGACAAAATCGAGCTAAGTGACCTTCTCTTCCATAATTATAACATGCTTTTGGGGACGCATGGCGCAGAGTTTGGTGATGTGTCCCTCTCCTCGCATTTGAAGCATATGATAGGTGGTCTTTCTCCTTCCTTAACAATGGGTCTTTGGTCCGACGTCTTTCCATCATTGTTGAATCTCCATTTCTTGAAATGTCCATTCTTATTATTTTGCCCCGATTACCATCAAGTGGTTACCATATCTCGCTGTTGATTCCCCTCCACGCTTGTTGTCACCGCTTCGATGACTACTCTCGCCGGTATTATAATTTTGTTTACCGCTCTCTTTTAGTTGTGTTGACTCATTATCGCTCCACTAATCGAGCCCTATTTACAACATCTCGAATACAAACACGGTTTATGAGAAATAAGATGTTGGCGTATCTCCGACTTCAAACCTCTTAAAAACATTCGCGCCATTCTCTCTTCATTATCCACCAAGTGGGGATATGAATAGTGATAACTCCGCAAATTTTGCCTCGTATTGCGACACGGTCATATTGTTTTGTTCCAACTTGATAAACTCCACCTCCTTCATGTATGGCGAATACTTTCGGGAAAGTATTTGTCGTTGAACGACTCCTGGAACTTCTCCCAAGATATCTTGATGCAATGAAGTTGAGTACGTTTTTTACCGATTCCCACCGATGTCGCCTCTCGCGCAACATAAAGGCGGCGAAAAGGAACCTTTGCTCCTCGGAGCATCCCAAGACATCAAATATCTTGGTAATCTGCTTTATCCATGCTTCCGCTTGAAGTGGTTTTGGCTCACCCTTAAACTCCGGTGGTCCCGGCTCCTTGAATTGTTTAGCGGTGTGGCCGAGAGTTTTCCGTGTTTCCACCTATGTTTTGGACAGAGTCGCTCTGCTTTCTTTGTTGCATAAATTGCATAAAGCCTCGAACATTTGATCATTCATCATTTGGTCGGTGTTGTTGTTTTACGTGAGGATTGTCGCCTTCACGATGCACATTATCCACGATTATTGATATGTGGTGAATCAACGATCGCCTGCGCTCCATTGCTATTCTCAACATTCTCAGATGTCATTTTCAGATACTGCCACAAAACAAAAGGTTAATTGACATGTAACAAATTATCCCTATCTTCTGACCAACCAATAAAATAGCACATAAACTTAGGTAGGTCATACTAGCGAAGGTATTCCCCGTCTCTCCCCTCCTAGTACTATTCTCACATCTTAGCTGGGGATCATATCCTAAGCTCGATACCAATTGTGGCGCCCCAAAATTAGGTATATATCACCCATCTTGGGTCGCCACTTACATAGTACTGTAATTTAAATACAACTTATTAACATAAGCGTCGTGTACAATACGACATAAACTATGAGTTTAAATACAAATATAAATCTACTAGATATTATACAAACTCAAAAAAAAAATCTCATTACAATTATTATCACTTTATTTCACGCAGAATAGTGAGGACTACTAATGCTATCTTGAGGACCATCACTCGCTTCCCAGACTTCGTCCCGACTATATTCTCATTTCACAGAAGAGACGGTAAAGGAAAGAAAGGGTGAGCTCAACTAGCCCAAAGAAGAAATATTATGACTAAGATAATGCGAATAAATTATCAATAGTCTTCAACAATGTTAAACCGATAAAATACAATAACAACCGGTTTAAGCTGCTGGCTGAATAAGCAATCCATTAAAAAGTCGAGTAGAAAATAAAGTCTACTATCTTTTAGGTTTTAAAGGTTTTCATCATTGTTATAAATTTGAGACTCAAACTTTAATAAATATTCCACATCATCGAATCACCCTTGCACTACGACGAGGATATTCTTTAGTATCACGACCACAATTATTCATGCACTACGGCCAAGAATATTTGTGTATTCATTAATGGTCATGATCATGCCAACAATCGTCCCACCAATGCACTACTGCCATCGAGGATTTTTATCACATCATTTGTAACATTACGGTCATGATTACAATCGAATAGTCTCTCGGTCATAATCATACCAAGTCCATCTATGCACTTCTGAGCCACAGATGACTTTCAACATAATATAAACATGAGGATGATGACAATGATATAAGAATTCAATAAAACAAGTTCAAGAATTATTTTATCCAAGAATTATTAACGTCCAAATTATCAACATGATCTTTGTTTTGTAGAGTAAAATTCAAGAATGATCGGAAGAATATTTCCATAAAAGATATTTGGATGAAACGCAAATATCAAGGATATTTCACTAATTTCATGGAGTATAAGTCAAAGTTTTAACCAATTTGGGTATAATAAAGAATAGAATAACAAAAGAAATCACCATGCATGCGATAGACCGCATGCACGGAGTTATTCCAGCGAGAATAATAAATAACGGAACCCGGTCCGCCAGAAACGCATGCATGAGCAGGATGTTCCAACAGAATAATAAAGAATGGAACCAAGTCGGCCAGAAACACATGCAGACGAGGATGTTCCAGCAGAATAATAATAAAAGACGAAACGAGGTCCGGTGTAAAAAATACGCACCGGGATGTTCCAGCAGAATAATAATAAAGATGGAACCTGTGTAGGTGTAAAACACACGCACGAGGATGTTCCAGCGAATAATAATAATAAAGGCGGAACCAGTCAAATTGTAAAACACACGATGAGGATGTTCCAATGAGAATAATAGAAGAATGTCACCAAGTATAGGGTAAACCGCAGCGTATCTGAGTTATTCCAGAATAATAAGCAATGGAATAACAACAGTTCTCTTCATGAATAAGAAAGAATAACACCCTTACATTTGGTAGGAGATTGAATCTCGCAAAGCGGTGTAGCAACAAAATACTCTTCTTCTTCTCTCTTATTCTCTCTATACTTTTCTCTCTATAGCTTGAATGAATTCGTGAAAAATAATGAAGCCCTAGGCCTCTATTTATAGAAGATTTCTAGCTAGCAGCACTTGCCGTGTGAAAAGGCAAGTGGCTTGACGACTAATGATGTGAAAAGAGAAGTGGTTTTGGACTTTTGTAATGTGAAGCGACAAGTGGTTCGGCCTTTGTAATGTGAAGCGACAAGTGGTTCGGACGTGCGGTAAAGGTAATTACTATTAACGAAGGTAAATACTATTGACGAAGGTAAATACTATTCACAAGGGTAATTACTATTGGCGAAGGTAATTACTATTGATGAAGGTAAATACTATTCACGAAGAGACTCTTAGATGATGACATATACGAGCCCCCATAAAATAATCAAACTTACCACAAATCATTTTTTTTTCATCAACACATATTTAATCTTTCAACAATTATTAATCATTTATAACTTGTCGTGTCAATTATTGATTTAATACTATAACATATTATCTGAGATGATCTTTGTGACAATAATTGAATCAATAATATAAGAGATATGATCAAGCAATTATTGTAGCAATAATTGAGCATATTTGAGTAACTTCTCACGTAAGCATCAATAATCAATACTGCAGTGTACTCTTATGCGACCACGCAGACATCGTATTTTTTACCATAGGGTAGTTCAGCAGTTTTAACGGTAACACCTCGTAGTTATTTTTATAAAATATTTTTGTCGTTTTCTCAATCCGACAATAATTTACATTATGGGGTCCACCAATGATTGAGTAGTTATACGAATATTCCCTAACAAAAGAATATTCCCCACCAAACGAATATTTTATAACAACTTGCATACTTTGTAAAATTTATAAATATTACCCACAACTATAACATTATATCAAATTTATTCCATAATATTCAAAATAATATTTATAGAAAAATTCATCTTTATTTATAAAATTTGGGGTCTTACATAAGACTCTCTTATAAAGATATCATGTAACCTATTTTAATTAAAATAAGGTATTATTTATTTAATTTAACTCTTTTTAATTAAATGGGCTCCCTAATCCTATTAGGGTAATTAATTAAACTCCTTTAACTAATTTTCCTTCATAATCCAATTAGGAATAAATTAGAGTACTTATATTAAATTAATTCCTAAACCTTTTAGAAATTAAAATAATAATAATTGTAATAATATTAATAAGACTCCTCTTATTAATTTATATTTAATATTTATAAAATATTAAATAATAAATATTAAGCTATTTAATTTATTCTATCATCATAGATTAAATTAAATATACTTAACATATTATTACAATTATGCCATTAACTTCTTAAATAATTATTCTTCCTTTTATGGTGTGACCCTTTAGGTTCTCCATATTGTTCTAGGTTGTGAATAAATCAATTGAACAATTCTAATCTCATTTAAATAAATAAATTAAACAAATAATTTATTTAAATAAATAATATTTATTCTACAATAGGGATAAGCCTCCCTAGCGATCAACGACTTTTCAGATAATATAGATTTAAACATTAATCATAAAAGAACCTTTGAGTAAATAGTTACCGTACAATTCAATCCTTCCACCATACAATGTCCCAATTAAATATAAGGCATGGAATTCTTTGTCAAGTCTTATTTTATTTAATTATATGTATTTCGATTCCTAAATGCACAACTCCTAATGAATGCAAATTAGAAACTACTTTCTAATTTCATTCCACCTTGGCCAAGGATTCCTGGGTTGTCATTTATCGAATCACATAGGACATTTCTCCTCTTTACTAGAAGTGGTAGATTCTTTATTGATCATTCATTTTCTTCATATATAACTTATTACACCCAAGCATACCCTTTGATATACTCTAAGAGTCTTAAGGAATAAGTCAAAGTGTAATTCATTATATATAAGATACTATGATGATCTCAAGTCTAAGGATCATTTGTACTACTATCACTACAGAAATTTCTATTGACAGGTAAGTAAAACTCCATTAGGTATTCCTTAGTGAGTCACGTTCAGTGAACTTATTCTCTAATAAGCACCTACATACTTGCTTTAGTGTCTCCACACAAATGATCATGAGATCAATCATCCTTATCCAATGAGCAAACAACGTATGTACCAATCTATCCGGATTCATTAATCCCCTTTTTAGTAATCCATTGATTGGGAACATTTTAGTTTTAAGCTATCTAAGAATTTAGATCTCATTAGCATGATCTCATCATGATTCTAAAAGCATTGCTTAAAACTATGGGTTTATCACATATTATTAAAACAGCACCATGTAGATAATAAATGCCTTTAATAAATAATTCTTTTATTAATAAATAAATAAGATTGATTACACAGTATATGCTTTATCATCATACATGATTGGCTTGTATGCATAATACTTTCAATTATATCCAGAAAATTGATTAGAATTCTTGATAGAATATAAAGTTCAAGTAATGTAAAGTTCCCGACTCAAATATAATAACTTAAAACTGAATAGAAAGATTCAGGTCAAGATATTAGATGAAGCACAAACTATTAAGGATATTCTAATCATTTCAGGACTTTTCACCATTTAATGATAAGCTGAAGAAACGAATAATAATATCTTACCATAATATGGAGTATGAAAGAAAATGGTGTATACCCCTTACCTTAGCATGTGACTTGATTTTGGTTTCTATGAAGTTGATCAACTTAAACAATGCTTGCATTCCTTATCCACACTTGGAGTAACCTTACACTCAACAGAAATACTCACAATATTGTAGTAAAAGAATTTTATATTTTTAGTGTAGTGATGGTGTGTGTTTAGTTGCTCAATCGAGCAACCTATTTATACTGAAAATTGAGAAGACAACTAGCACACCCCTTTTGACAAAATAACCAAATGAGGTATATAATAATACTGGTAGTGGAATTTGTGGTCCCACGGAGAAAATTAAACCAACTTATACACGTTTTAACAAAAAAATTCAATAATAGAAATGTGATTCACACTACTTTAAGAAAAGTAAAGTGTCGGAAAGTCCTATTAGACTTACTTTTGTAAAAAAATAATTGAACAAACATCTGCATATCATACTTATCTTTTAATCAACACTCTTTTTCATTCTTTGAACTATTATTCACAATTATTAACATAGACTCACAATACTGCCAACTGGTCTAATTAATTATATCATATCAAATAATATGAGTTACTATGCAATAACTACTGTGACAATTATTGAATAAATAACTGAGTGACTTCGTACGTAATAATCAATAATATGAATCATTGTACAATACCGTGTGCTATTGAGGAATACCGTGTACTATTGTGGAATCACGCATATTACTGTATTTTTATCACCGGTATTTCAATAGTTAACGGTAAAAATTTTGCCGTCAAATTTTAAAAAGGTTATTTATGTCGCTTTCCCTAACCGACAATTATTATGTTATAAGGCCCACCAATGATTGGTTAATTCAGCGTCGTCGTATGAATATTCTCCGACAAAAAGAATATTCTCTGATCAAACGAATATTCGTAATAAATAATTACATGCAATAAGTGTATGTTAACCAAAAATTTTGGGGGCCTCAGTGGTGTTTTCATCAGCACAACTCAGCTTTCCCCCAAATAAATTCAGGACTCAACTTACCCCCGAATAAATTCAGGGCGTGAGACCACTTGAGCATAGAGGAATTTACCAAGACTCGAACCCACGTTAATGGAGACTTATGTCCGGCTTTCCACCACTAAGCCACCACCTCAAGCGATAATAAAATACAACCATCTAAATATATAAACATTTATTAAATCAACACCTTACTATAAATAATTTAAATTATATTAAAAGTCGAGGTCAACACCAAAATATATTTATCTCGAATAACATATAAACTAACTAATAATTCATTATTCATTCAAGTTGTCTTTATATATCGCATTATATTCCAAAACTTATAAATGAATAAAAAAACTAAAGAAACCCATATATAACAATTTATTTTAAAAATATCAGTCCACTATTATGGTATTATCACCATTAAAAAAAACTTAACTATCAATTTAATTAATTTTAATAGAAACTAGTCTTCAAATAATCCAATTTAGCATCAAAAATCACCCAAACCGGATTTAAAATCATTAAGTTATACATTTTTAAAACTTAAAGTTAGCTGCTAAAAATTCTGCTTGAAAAATTCCGAACCAGCCACCTCACGAAAATCATAACAAATCATAAATTAATCTTTAACGGTTCTAAATTTATGGACATAAACTCAACTTATATATGTATAACATATCCAAAAATTATGACGATCCAACGGTCGAATTAAAAAATATAACTCACGCAATAGCCTAACAAAACTGATTTTTCGGACTATCAGTCATTCAGACCAGTTTCATTCAAACAGTCATCATAAAAATCCACAAAGAATTTTTGGGTGATTCTAATTTATGTGTTTATCTTACTTCAAGGGCTTTCTTTTGATATAAGACTCATCTCCTAACTCATTATACATAAAGAGTTATGTATTTTACAAAAACATGGTAACAAACTAAATTTTATGAAATTTTCAGATTTCATTTTTCATTTTATTTCTCTCATTTGGTTCATGTTTATGCAAGTTTAATCGATCATAAATTAATAAGCATAACATATCCTCTTTCCATAGATTTTATAAAACTTAATAACTATATATGAAAATCAAAGATTAACAAAGGTTTTGAGTTTACCTTTCTTAGTTTTCATTTCATCTTCATTTCTTCTTTCTTCATCTTATCTCATTATCTCTATTTTACTTAACTTAAACTTTGGCTACGGGAGTATGAAATGAAGAGGAGAAGGCTGATAATTGCCTTCTTAAGCTAACATCACATGCCCCATTCAAATTAATGGACCAATCACATGACACTACAAAAAAATGGGGCTTCAGCAACAACCAATTTTCGTTATTAAAGGTGTCAAATTTCGTTGCAAAAGGGTTTTGGCAACGACTTTAATGTCGTTGCGTCTTTCGTTCACAAGAATGAAGCGTTGCTAATTGTTACAAGAATGAACGTTTTTTTCGTTACCAAAAGTAATACATTTTGCAACGAAATTTGGCTTTCGTACAGAGACATCAATCCTTTAGCAACAAAATGTATTGTTGCAGAATAATTAAAATTTCGTTGCTAAAAACCCCCCATTTCGTTGCAAAAGCCTGCTAATTAGCAACGAAATAAACTTCTTTTTTTTTGCAACGATCATGCATTTTCGTTGCAATTGACACCATTTTGCAACGACATTTTTCATTGCAGTATATTATGAAAATTGTTGCCTAAGCTTGCTTTCGTTGCGAAATGTAAACTTTTTAGTAACGATTTTCGTTGCTGATTATATTATTTGACAATGACATTATGCTGAATCAGCAACGAAAATATTTGTCGCTGGTTATTTTTTAATAGCAACGAAAGTTGTCGATTAACGACATTATATATTGCTATTCTTTATATGTGCAACGAAAGTTGATATGATTTGCAACGATAAAAAACATTGCTTTTTATGTTAGTATTAGCAACAATATTCTCTCCGTTTTTATTAAGTTAATTTTTCGTTGCCAAATATTATATTTTTAATGCCATTAGCAACGAAAATTTGTTGCTAAATGTATAAAAAATTGTTGATATATTAAAACTTGTTCAATACTTTGGTAACAAATTATATTGTTGCCACATCAAAATATAACATTCTTTTTGTGTACCTGACTGACTCAATATCCCCATAGCAAATAATGGCAAAAATACAAAAAACTAAAATATTATTAACTTAATATAATCATCCACTACATAATCATTTCATTATCGTTATAATTAACCATCTAAAGCTACCACAGTTCTTCAATCAAAATATATATATACATATATATAGAGTACACTTCATAATTTCGTCCCTCGTCTTTCGTAAACGTAGCACGAAAATTTGATACCCAGTATTGTAAGGCAGGTCGTAGAAGCAGTCTTCCTGCACATATTTAAATATAATAGCAAGTTAGAAAAATGAAGTAAATAGGTCACCAGAGGCACTTGGTGCCAAAGACAATAGAGTTGCTATGTGGTACTAATGTACACCGTATTTCTCATAAGCAGAAAAAGACAAATAGACCATCACAATATCATTTGCTACAAATCCAAATAAAAAAAGAACCTTCAGTGCGACTATATGATTACTCCATCCAGTGTATGGTTTCAGACAAAAAGAACAAATTTAAAACCAAGATAGATGGATCAAACACACCGACTGAGATATCTGCTTCTTTGATCAGTAGAGGCTCGGGATAAAGCTTCTTTAGGGCTCAAATATGGCAACTCTGATTTTTTCTTCTGTGAGATGCTGAGAGTAACGTGTCAGCAACTTCTCTATCTCTTTCGCTAGTTCCCATTGATTATGATGTTAAATTGCAGCTCAGGACTCAAGTCTCTTAGGGTTTTCCATCTCTCCTCCTGTGTTCGGACTTGAGTTTTGGCTTGAAGCAAATTCCCGGCAGGATAGCACTTCAATAGCCTAGGCACCCCTAATGTGAACATTTCGTTATCTGTAATTTTATTTTATCAGGCAGGGTTCTGGAAAGAGCAAAATAAAGTCAAAGGCAAAAGTTCTATTCTCTTTTTCCTCTTCTTCTATAATTTATTTATTACTTATCAGATATATTACATTTGACAAAAGGGTTCATTTCAAATTAGAATAACAGAAACATATAAGTTAATAGTTTATGAAGAAAGAAACAGAAGAGAAAGTCAGTAATTTAGGAGTAGAAAATTTGATAATGAGAAACAAAACTAGGGAAAGTGTGCAGTGATGAAATTAAAAAGGATAGTGCCTAGAATCATCTGAAGGATGAAACTGGGAAACGATGATCTTGAAAAGAGCATCAAATATACACAGACACGAAGGAAAGGTATCGCACAGCAAATATTAGGCCAAACACTTAATAGTGTAGAATGAAATGTTTTCAAACATTAAAGAAGATTGTAATTCCTAAAATGAGGAGGTGAATTAGGAAAAGCAGTCAACTACAGAAAATTAGGGAGAGATATTAATAAGTATCTTTGACAAGAGAATTGAACGGTGATGATACTGTTCTAATCAATATATCCCACAAACCTGAACTCGGGGATTTTGGTAGTCATTCATGGCCGCAGCTAATACTGGCAGCACCAGATGATGATATTTAACTTGCAAGTCAGGACCCAAATCAGTGGACAATTGACCAACTGCATTAACAGCTACCCACCGTACACGAGGCTGGGGATCTTGAAATGAGTTCAAAACCATAGACACCGGTTCCAAATTTTTAATCATTACCTGTATGGATCAAGAGAGAGAAAACTACATTTTAAAAAACAGTAATTTAAGAAATACATAATGTAAGACATTACCAAATGAATAAAGATATCTGATGGGACAAACTAAGCACCCGCCATAAAATTCTTTATACTTTTTAAGTTTTGAATTAGTGTTGTAAGAAACAAGATAGCAGTAGCAAGCATAACTTGCAACACGATTTACCCTATATACTCGAAATGCACTTTGAATCCTAATCGCTGCTATTTCCTCATCTAGCATCGGAAGAGCCACAGGATTTTCATTAGAATTACCGTTAGCAAGAGTAGTGGACTCTTTCTGAGAGTGGGGGTCCTTATTGATCCCATTTGAATTTTGAGGTGCTGAAGATCCCTGTGCAAAGAAAAAAACAAATAAAAAATCAATCCTGTAGTGATGCTAAGTTTACTAACCATAAGATATCCTACGAAAGACATTGCAACACCATTTAGAACCACAACGAGAAAATGACTTGTGTTCATGGAGGCCTATATGGGCCCGAACGAAAAAGAGAACATGATAGGTATTTCACATAAGCTTTGTGATTATTACATGGAATCATTATGAACTATATAGAAACTAAGCGTAGACTATAGCATTGAGATGAATGCACATGCTAAATAAGGAGCTGAATCACAGATTGTAAATGCCTTATACCTGGCACTTCTCTAGCCACAGTAAGAATCATCGCAGGAAACAATAACAATTTCACCTCATATATTACATCAGCAAAAAGACAAGTTTCATTTCATACATGTAAACACATTCAGGCACCAAACCTACCCCCAAACCCCCAAGATCCTGAAAGAAAAAAGAAGAAAAAAGAAATAGCATGATAGATTGGTAATAAATTGCAAAAAGTTGATCCATTCACAGGTACCTTTAGTGATTTTGTCTTCCCATTCTTCTCTTTCTTTAAGCGGATTATATTTTTGAACCAATCTCCAGAGCCCATTATCAATATTTAATATCTGTAGTAACTTGCCCTGCTCAAAACATTATACGGTGAATATTAAATGCGTCAGCATTATACAACCATCAACAAAATAAACTTGTTCTACATGCTGACATTTCAAGCATCTGTTATTTGTGCAACTGAAAATTGGAGGCAAGAGATAAAGTAGTAAGATTGCTTAATACAGCCCCTCTGCTACTCATCTATATTCTGTTCTCATCCATTAAAATGAAATTCATCACTATTGAATATATAAAAAAATAACAACATACCCTCTTTGCAAGTTTTGAAGCCTTCCCTTCAGCTGGCTTCTGGCTTCTGTCTTCAGATAAATTTGAATATTGTTAGTAGATGGCTTTAGGTGGAAAAAAGAGACGAAGGACAATAATTCACAGGTTCAGCAATACCTTTGTCCTGATAGAGTTGGGATTCAGGAACCTTTTCAATACTGAAAGACAAACATCTGAAAATTGTGTCCAACCCAAAACACACTATACACCAAACTATAAACAAAACACAACACAACAAACACAAACAGCGCATTATGACCCAACACCATCAGCTTATACCCTATTCCAGCCCGACCCGGATTGAAAATCCGCTCCATCAGCATCGACAACACCAACAGAACATCAAGAACCACCGCCTGCATCACATTGAACCTCGCGTACAGGCTCAAATTTGGGTTTCGGCCCACGCCTATGTACACAGCCAGGAAGGCGACGTAGCTGGCGTAAGGGATAGAGCGGTAGAGGCCGAGGAAGGGCAGAAAGGGTTATAGGGCCGGACCCAGGATCCGAGGGTACTGGGGAAGAGGAAGTGGCCGTATTGGAGGCCGTTGAAGAAAGGGAATGAGTAGGCCACGGCAGAGAGTAGGCGGTGGGTGACTGGGGTCGGATTGTAGGATGCGGATATGGCAGTGAGATGGGGTTGCTGCGAGCGGGAACGGGAGTGGGAATTTGGGTCTGAGCGGGAGCCGAAAATGGAGCCGGAGCGGGGAAGGGAGGGGATGTGGAGCGTTGATTTGAGAGGGTGAGGTAAGAAGGGTTTTCTGGTTAGGGTTTTTGGTGGTGGGAGAGAGAAACGGAGGAGAGAAAGGGATGCCATCCTTGGGCGGATTTGGGAAGGTGGGTTTTTGGGAAGTAAGGAACGGGGAGGGTTTTATGATGATTTTTTTTTTTTTTGGAATTCATATTTTGATGTGTAAAATTAATAATTTAACAATATTCTTATTAAATAAGTCTCAATTTATATGAGAGATTTGTAAAAATCTTAATTTTTATTTGTAAAAGTAATAAAAAAAAGTTCTTTTTTTTTTTACCAATTATTACCTCCATTTCTTTAGATTTTTAAGAGATTTTTCATTTTTATATTATATCATTTTCATCTTTTTTTAACTATTTTACTATAACATAATGACCTTTTCTTATTTTCTTTCTTGTCTCTTTGATAATATTTTAAAAATTATTGAGATTTTTTTTTTCTAATTTGGCCAAAAATAATTATTAGATTTATTAATTTATGTTTCTACTAGCAAATTTTTTTAAAAAAGAGTAATATGTAACATCACTTTAACTGACGTTGGAATCTTTTTTTTTTTTAATTTGTTTGATCTCTTGTACTTGTTTACAAACATCAACATTTTTTTATGTTTATTCTCTATCATCGGCGTTTGAAATGAAGAAGTATATAAGACTTCAGCTATAAAAAATAAAAATAAAAATTCTAACGACAATTAAAGTGACGTTGCATCTTACTCTTCTTTTTTACAAATTCGTTTTTATCATTTGACATTTTTTTTAAAATTCGCATAAAATCAATCATCACTTTCATTTTCGGAGTGAGGGAGCACTTGTAAGTATATCCTACTTCTATCTAGAAATAGGAAACATTGGGAAGCATAGATATAATAATCAGGTTTGATGAGGTTGGGTTTATTTGGGTCGGAGGCCCGGAACTAACATGCTTGGCAATCGGTTGTCACGGGTACTATTTCAACAACCATAATCTATACCGTTGATCGCAACATTGGATGACACAGATTGAAATGGATTTCTCCCTACCGCTACAGGCTGTAGTGACATGAGAAATTACTTATTTGTCCTTCATTTGCTCATGTGTTACACTGTCTACCGCTACAAGTTAGGGCGGTAGTTTAATTAACTAATAAATTAGAATGGCTTAGTGGTAGCTTAATGGCCTAATAACCCATAGGTCTTAGGTTTGAAACCTAACTATAATTTATATATCATAATATTAATATATATATATATATAAATTTATCTCTAAATATTCATATAAATATTTATAAACAAATATTCATATAAATTTATCTTTAAAATTTTCTTATAATATAAAACAAGAGCTACTAACAACTAGACTTAGGTTGAGAACCATCTAGTTAATTAACTAAAACTATTTGGGTTTTAGTGTGTTAGTTAACTAATTTTTATACTATGAGTTGATTTAGTTTTGGATCCATATTAAAAAGTAAAAATATTAGTTGAAACTAATTTAACTAGTTTTGGCCCATATTAAAAACACATTCCAATTTGTTTAGTTTTAAATTAATTAATTAGTTTCGATCCATATCGACTCCAAATCAGTTGTCCAGGATAAATACCATTAGTTGTCCAAGACTCAAAATTTTGCCACGTGTCATCTTGTTTGTATAATTGGAACAAAGCTTAGCTTGGAAAAAATGAATAAAAATAAACTGCTGACAACTAAGCTTAGCTCTTAGAATCTGAGTTTCACTGTTTGCCATGTTGAGTTCTCTTTTTTGACATTTTGTATCGATCTGGGGAATGCCCCTAAGTATATGTATCTCTTTTCTTTTATATACATTTAAATTTAGCAAAAAAATAAATTAAATAATATGGAACAACTTATAAGTACAATTTATAAATTTATAAATAATTTATTAGATAAATTTTAAATATGACATATTTTAATGACAATATTTATAATAATAATTTTATTAATTTTAAGTGATATCATTATAATATATCACTTTAATTAATTGGAATAAGAATATGAAAAAAGGGACACCATATATGCATTTGGTTTGCGAATTTGAGAAATTATTGTAAGTTTATGAATTTGATAAGCTATTACAAATGAATCTATGATGCACAAACAAAAATACCAACGAAAATGAAAAACTTTAAATATATTCGAATTCGTATTCCTATTTGAAATTTGTATTCGAATAACTTTATATACATATATATATATATATATATACATATATATAACCTTATTAACTACATACAATTTAGTTTTAATCTTATGTAACATTTCATTTGTTCATGTATGTGTATATCGTTAAATTAATTAAAAATTTTATTCCGTAGACTTTTTGAAGAGTTACACAATATATTACAAGGGTAAAATGCAAAGTTGACCACTAAACTTTAGGACGCGCCTACGTGGCGAATATTGAACTTTATCCAAAAAAATATGTTGATGCACAGATTCAAACCCAAGACCTCTAATTTGGAATATAGATCCAATAACCATCCAAGCACATGGGCCTAGTTGCTATTATTTTTCAAGGATTAGTATTTATAACTGAACAAATTATTTTCCCCAAATTAAAACAGATCCCTTTCTTAGATTCATTGCATTACGCATATACATAAATGTACATAACTAATTGCATTGATAATAATAATAATAATAATAATAATAATAATAATAATAACAACAACAATCATAATAATAATAATACTAATAATAATAACAGTAACAATAATAATAATAATAATAGTACTACTACTACTACTACTACTACTACTACTACTACTACTACTACTACTACTACTACTAATAATAATAATAATAATAATAATAATAATAATAATAATAATAATAATAATAACATACGTTTGGATAAACCTATTAAGTTAAACACAATTAAAATTTCAAATAAATTGCAACTCAGACATGACTTAACATCGGAAAATTGAAGCCTTAGAAACCAAGAAATTCTATAATGGTGGAACCATTCATCTTACATCAGACATTATAGAAAAGCCAATGGTGTTTCATAATAACGAAGGCAATTATGCGGGCTTATTATTATTATTATTATTATTATTATTATTATTATTATTATTATTATTATTATTATTATTATTCATATCCTGATGTATGCAACAGTCTGCAAGCAGAATGATAATACTGACCATCAGATCTGTCGTTTCTTAGTTAATGGATTTACCGGCATTCTTAAAGGATGGGGGGATAATGCGCTTACTTAAAAACAAAGAACCGAAGTTCTCCAATCCTATAAGAATGAAACCAACCCCATTACTAAAACTGAAACAAAAAGAGAAGATGTTTGCTACACCTTAGTTCATGTTATCATTCATCATTTTGTCGGACCAGGACTCATGAATACTGATAGGAGTTGAGAACTCTTAAAGAACCTTTGTTGCCCATCCTTAACCCATTTTAGATGGTATAAGGATGTCTTTTTAATGAAAGTGATGCAAAGATCAGATGCCAACAGTGAACATTGGAAAGCCAAGTTTAAAATTCAATGTTATAAGTGTGGTAAAACAAGACACTTTGCTAATAAATGCAAATCAAAATTAAAACAGAAACTTAATGAAATGTCCCTTGATGAGGATATTCAACAACAAATTCTTAATTGTTTGACTAACAGCAATTCAAAACCAAGTTCAGGTGATGATTTAGCTGAAATATATTCTGAAACTGGCAATGATTCTGATAATGAACAATGTCAAACATGCACAATAAATAACTATAATACAACTACTGAAGCTAACTATTGGAAAGCTATCGTCAAAATGAATGGTTTAGATATTGGAGGACCCAGTATTAATGTCTGAACTGACACTCAGAAATCACTCCTCGACTTAGCTGATCAAATTAAAGATCTCGATATAAAATTGAAATTTTTAGAAATCTGTTATAAAAATCAAAAAACAGAAGATATTCTTCTCATTAATCAGTATAGTATGAGAGAAGTTATGAAATGTATACAAGACGTTTCTACCACTGAAAAGCCTACTACTATTCAGGATCTTAAAGGTGAAATCAATATTTTAAAATCTGAAATAAAATAGTTACAAAATACTAATGTTATTATTTTTCAAGATTTAAATAATATTAAACAACAGTTAAATCATAAACAAGATAATAATATAGAATCCTCCAAACCTGAATCTTCTGATAAACCGGAGTCTTCTGAACAATATTTGATGCTTATAAATCAAGTAGTTTTTCAGAAATGGTATATCAGAATTACTTTTGTTATTAAATCGAATTTTATTATAAAAGATGTCATTGCCCTAGTTGATAGTGGTTCTGACATGAACTGTATTCAGAAAGGGTTAATTCTTGGAAAGAAAAAATTAATAAAGCCCAATGCTTCTCCCTAGAGTTGTACAACCTTCTATGTTAATAAAAATTCAGAAATTGAGCGAGGAACTCCCCGACTTGTTATCAATTATAAACCACTTAATGAAGCCCTTCAATGGATTAGATATCCAATTCCAAATAAGAAGGACCTTCTTGACAGACTTCATGATGCCACTATTTTCTCTAAATTTGACATGAAATCAGGATTTTGGCAAATTCAAATTAGAGAACATGATACTTATAAAACTGCTTTTACAGTTCCTTTTGGTCACTATGAATGGAATGTTCTTCCATTTGGAGTAAAAAATGGACCTTCAGAATTCCAACACATCATGAATGATATTTTTAATCCTTTTACTGAATTTATTATTTGCTATATTGATGATGTCTTAATTTTCTCTTCATCCATTAAACATCACATTAAACATTTAAATATTTTTAAAAATGTTATCATAAAAAATAGTTTGGTAGTTTTTGCTCCTAAAATGAAACTTTTCCAAACAAAAATTAGATTTCTTGGACATAATATTTCTAATGGAACTATTATTCCAATTGACAGATGTATATTATTATTATTATTGTTATTATTATTATTATTATTATTATTACTATTATTATTATTATTATTATTATTATTATTATTATTATTATTATTATTATTATTATTATTATTACTACTATTATTATTTAAGGCAACATTTTAATAGTCGCTGCAAAAAGTTGTATAAAATATGCAACGAAAATAAAAATTATTGCCAATAAATGTGGTCCATATTAGGCAACGAAATATTGCAACAAAAAGACTTTTGTTGCCCACGATGAGGAGAAATCAAGTGGTTAGAAATTTTGCAACGAATTTCTAACGAATTTTATTTCTAAATTTTGCAACTACTTATGAATTTCGTTGCAAAAAGTGAAAGCCTGACACAATCTGCAACGAAGGACAAGTTTCGTTGCTAAACATACACTTTTAGCAACGACTTGTAAAGTCGTTGCCTGAAAAATCATTGCCAAAGCCCCATTTTTAACAACAAAAAAACTTTCGTTGCCCACGATGATGGGAAATCAAGTAGCCAAAAATTTTGCAACGAATTTCTAACGAAATTTTTTCCCGCCAATAAATTAGCAATGAAATTTTGCAACGACTTATGAATTTCGTTGCAAAAAGTGAAAGCCTGACACAATCTGAAACAAAGGACAAATTTTGTTGCTAAACATATACTTTTAGCAACGACTTATAAAGCCGTTGCCCGAAAAATCGTTGCTAAAGGCCCATTTTTTTTTGTAGTGTGAGGGGTGGGTGAGGAAAATAAGGAAAAGCTTAGAATATATGTAAAATGAGTTCAACATTTTCCCACATGTTGCAACAATCAGCCGCCTCCCCCATGACCCACATCTCTAGAAATTCAATCCCCCTCCGTTTATTTACTCGATTATCCGATTAATTAATTGACCATTTATCAATTTAACATCTTATAGTTTTAGAATAATAATCATAAATTAAAGGCTTAAATATAATTTACTACCCTAAACTATAGGCCATATTCCACTTCGGTGATCCACCTTTCAATTTTGTCAATTAGATGGTTGAACTATTAATTTTTTTCACTTTCATTCAATTGACCCTGCCACATTAGAAATTGCTGATGTGGAGGTGAACATGTGGCATACCATGCTTATGCATGTGTCAAAAGAAATATAAATTTTAAATTATTGTAAATCATTTTATTAAAATAAAGGGGCAAAAGAATTATTTAACATTCATATCATATTCAATCAAAATAAACAAAAACTATTCCATAAAAATAAAAATCATTTTAGTATAACATAAAGAAAAAAAAAACAAACAATCATCAATTCATTCCTTCGTTCTTCATTAGAACGAACCCAACAACCAAAAGCCACCCATTAAAATTTTATGCAGCTTTCTTCTACATAAATTATTCAAAAAAAATCTTTCAAGAGCCATTATAATTCTACTGCTACTTTCTTCTATTTGAAGAACAAATTAAAAAAAATCTACAATCCAAAATCGACATTTGCAGAAGAATAACAAAGAAATACCAAGAGTTGACCTTTGCAGAAGAATATCAGATCAATTAATGGAAAAATCAGCCAAACACCCAACAAACCAAAGAGCAATAATAGAAATCTCGCCAACACAGAACGGTTGCATCGCAACAAGAGGAGACCCACCGAAGCCACTCCATGGATTCCGACAAGGTTAAGCCCAAATACCACTACGACTGTTATAAATCCAGCAACAATAAACCTTTATAGCAGAAAAAAGACATAAACACAATCTGAAATTTGGATTTAACAATAAGCACAAATTAAATTAGATTTTAAGACACTAAAATCTCAACAACCGAGCTTCCCAAAATCGGAGCACGGTACCACCAAAACACGAGATCTTGACTTTCAGCCCACTCGCTCGCCGTCCTCGATCAAGACCTCCTATCCACCGTCGATCGGTGTGTTCTGGAGAGATCTGAGAGGATGCATCTCAGGTCTTGAAATTTCATGTGAAAACGTACGGGCTCCCCCTTCCTCTTCAACGTTGATATGTTCTTCGTATACAAAGGAAATCTTCATCAACGCAGATCTGATCGAAAGACGGAAAGACGGGGGATATTTTTTCGGTCGATTGAAGAAAGAGATATGGCTCTGTTTTGTTTTGTTTTATTTTGTTTTAATAGAGAATAAAAAATAATTTGCCAAATTTACCCCTACTTCAACATTTTAATTTAACAAAAGGGTGAAGAAATTATTTTTTTTAAGACACATCAGCTATAGATGGCCCCACTTTAATGGCCACATCAACAATTTTTGACATAGCAGGGCCAATTGAATGAAAGTGGAAAAAATTAATAGTTCAATCATCTAATTGACAAAATTAAAAAGTGGATCATCGAAGTGGAATACGACCTATATTTTAGGGTAGTAAATTATATTTAAGCCTAAATTAAATTAGACTTTTATTTCATAAAAGTTGAGATCTTACACTTACTCATGTTATTTATCTAACAAATAAATCAACCCACGAGGCACACATAATATAATATATACTATCATTAATCCTATAAGACATTTAATTGATCTTAGGTTAATGATTTAATTAATCAATAATATTTGCCTTAAGTGATAAACACTTATTAAATCTTTAAAAAATTCTTATAATTGTTTAATTAATGTGTTACTTAAATTCTCTTTATTTTTAATCGCCATCATCATTTAATTACTATTTAATATTATTTAAATAATAATTAATTAATTACCTTTAGTTATTTTTTAATAATAAATAATAACTAATTATGTTTAGTTATTATTTAATGTAATCAAATCTTGAGTAATCAAATTATTAATCTTATTTCTCTTTAATTATTATTTAATATTCATTAAAACTAATTAATTAATTATTTATTTATGACTAATAAATAATTACTTTATTAAACTTATTAGTCTTTAATTATTATTTAACATTAATTAAATAATAATTAGTTAATATTTGTCCTTATTTATTATTTAATATCAATTAAATAATAAATAACTAATTTATTAATTTTATGTTACTTAAATAACATGTAATACCGATTTCTAAAATTCTGGTATTTATCCTGCATGAACTCCTGGTTTAAATATTGAAGAATTTTATTTTTTGGAGAAAAATCCATTAACATTCAAAATTCATATCACTAGCAGTTGGACTATAAGGTCTTCTGTTTGGAGTATTTATTTCATATATACCATGAGGTATTTGATTTTCTGAAATATGAATTCCTCTGATTAAGTCTTCATTTTTGACAGACTCATTGCTGGGATTCTTAGACTCTTGAAAAATAGATTCTAAGGGGTCTGTGTCCTGATGTTCTAAAAAACGAAATTCCCAACTGGTTTTTCGTTTGGTGGGATAAATTTGGAATCACTCTTGAAACCCTATCGAATCCCGTTCAAACAACATTCAAAGAATGGCAAGTAGCTTATGCCCATATACCAGTAAATAAAGATTTGTCAATGCTTAAATTACTGGCCCATTTCATAATTCGTTTCAGTATCCCTTGGATATGGAAATGGGATTTCCAATGTGACTATCAGAATAAAATTCCCCGTCTTAAAAGGGTATATTTTACCAAATGGTGGGATAAAGGACTTAATCCCACTTTACCAGAACTTCTCAAATCCATAGAAAATCATACTCAGGCTTGTTTAGATGTTATACCTCAAAGCCTTCCAGCACCAACATCAGTCAATCCTTTTGTCAAAATCCAAGTAGACTTAAAACAGAAGTTTCCAAATCTAACTGAAACTGAACTCATAGTTAAGACCATGGATTATATGAAAACATAATTCCTACAGTCTCTTGTCCAAAATGATGTTTCTATGAAAACAGTTAACGATAATGAATCTGAACAGGATGACAATCAATTCAACGTCTTAGCCGGAGAAAGTCAAGAATCAGAACCCACCATGGGAGACTTTTGGGATTCTCTCACTTCAATGATTTCCGAGAAAATGGAACAAGACAAAAAAGGAAAAGGAAAGCATAAAGCTATTCTCCACTACAGCATCAATAATCAAAAAAGGACAACCACAATACCTCCACCAGCAAAAATGATGCCAGCTGTCAACAATAATACTCCACTCAACCGACAACCTGTCTCACGCCTTCCACTTCCTACGGCTGAGAGTTAAAGAAGAAAAGATAAGGATTACTGATCGACTCCACTACCAAGGACACGCCAGATCCTTTCTCATCTTCTTTCTTGTATAAAAGGGGATGTCCTCACCCATTGTTGAGGCAGATTTTCTTTTACGTTTTCTCTTTATTCTCTCTCTCTCCCTCTCTCTCTAAATATTGAATATATAAGTTTGAAGTTTGAAGATATCCAAGGCTCCTTTGTAAGTTTTAAGTATTGCTTCTGTTAATTATTATGTCTCTTTATTAGAACTTTTAGATTATCATACTGAAAATAATAATCGTTATAAAACAGCATATCAAACTGCATCCAATAGCCATAATCATTCTTATTTTTTAGAACAGTTCAACAAATCTGAACAATTTATCGTTTTAATTAAGAACGCTATACAGAAAGAAACCTGTCGGCTTATAGTTTTGGGAAGACTCCCAAATCAACAGTAACTTTATGAGATCATATATGTAATAATTTATCTACTAATATATATTTAATATGTCTTTAAACATTCATGCCATCTTACTAGATGAGATAGATTAAGATTGATGTCTAATTAAGTGGAACGTCACCCAAGTCGTGTTTTAGGACTTTGCCTTTAGCCGTGTTATGGCGTTGTGGCTTTTATCCTCTGTAAATCATTGACAGACGTGCTTAAATTATATTAATCTTTGATCCTCCCTCCTTTGGTATCAAAGCCAGTTAAGTTTATTGACATATTAATGAATATATTACTTTTAAATTATGCATATATGATCACTTTGAAAAATGACTGATTTTTCCACCTCATCTGTAACAACAGTAGCCAATACTTCAGCTTCTACTTTGGAAGCAACTGAACTTATTGCCTACCAGGATGTTAAGGAAGCCCTTGACAAATGGACCCTTCCTAAAATCAAACTAGAAACTATTTATAAAATTGGAACCTTTGATTTTATCAGCAAAAGAATTATTAAAACCTTTGAACATGCTGTTCCTTTACAGAATAATGATGAAATATTATATTTATTGCATGTTGAAGATTTATATCCCTTTTTGCAAAAATATAAATATGTTCATATAGGACTTGTCCAAGTAGCTTTTAAACCTTTGACTTTACTTGGTCAAAATACCAGTATTCAATGCACACTTAGAGATGGTAGGTGTCTCAACTGGAAAGCCTCCCTTATGGGTGCTATTGAAACTAGTCTTGCTCATGGATCAGTTCATTTTAATATATCCGAACTTAAGTGTTGCTTTAACTGATAATAATTTGTCAAAAGTTTTAGAAATGAGAATTATATCTCATGGCTATGAGTATCTACCAGGATCTCCTCCTTTTGCTATATTATTCCGTATTCATCTTAAAGTATTAACTACTTTAAATCCCTATATCAGGAAACAAAGCCAACAAGGACATACTGTCCTAATTGACACTAATCTTTTTAGCAGTCAAGTGGCTATTCCCAGAATGATCCCATGGGAAGAAATAACTTTCCCAAAGCAATGACAGATTACTAACGCTGCTTTCGACCGGACCTATAATTAGACAATCCATTGAAGATGTTGTCCAAACCCAATAATGGAAATGTTTATTTAAAATTTCAAAGACCTTTTACCCGAAATAGGCCTATTAATAATGTTCCTTACAATATTGATCTCCACGAATCTTCAGGCGATGCGTATCGACCCCTTAGAATCTATTTTTCAAGAGTCTAAGAATCCCAAAGAATGAGTCATCAAAATGAAGACTTAATCGGAGGAATTCATATTTACGAAAATCAAATACCTCATGGTATATATGAAACAAATACTCCAAACAGAAGACCTTATAGTCCAATTTGTTAGTGATATGAATTTTGAATGTTAATGGATTTTCTCCAAAAAGTAAAATTAAATCAATATTTAAACCAGGAGTTCATGCAGGATAAATACCAGAATTTTAGAAATTGGTATTTCAAGAATCATAATAATGATAAATTAGCAGAAATAAAATCTGATTTTTATACTTATCTGAACAAGAACCAATGTATTTTATCATTTGTTAAATGGTATTATGATTTTGCTTCTAAATCAGACCTTTACAATGAAAGTCAACTAAATGTGTTGACGGGAATCCAAAAGGACTGGATTACCACTAATGGTAGTGTTATCCAATCTATACATCCACCTCCTAAGTCCCTTGAACTTAGCTCAGGAAATGAAAACCTGAAACCTTTAGTTATTAATCCGTATGTTGATATTACTGATATATCCCGTTAACATGAAGATGTTAAAATAAAAGACATTTTACCCTTATCTCAAGCAGAATAATTATACTAATTTATTCCTTCAAAGCTGTAGGAAAACAATTAACTGAGGATAGAAGAACAAATTCATCATATTAATGATAATTGTCAAGTCTACTCATCGAAGCTTGATCTTCAACCTGTAGATTAAACCACCCTTAGAAGTTAGTAATTTTAAAATGAAATCTTCTAAATCCGATAATGAGTTCATTGATAATCTTTTAAATAAAATGAAAGATTTAAACCTTACTCCTGCCTCCACGTCCCAGATCAATATGATGTGCGGGCGACCCTCTTCACAAACCCAAGTAATGCTAATCGATAATGAAGAAGATTAGATTCCTTTTCTCCCATTAATATTTTGGAAATCCAAAATAATTTTAGGAAATGCAAAATATTAATAAAACTACTTACAGTAAAAAACCCATAAATCGTATGGCTTTATCTGGACCTAGTAGGTATTATTACCTGGACCTACTCCTCGGGATATTCTGTATGAAGAAGACTTTCTTCATTCTCAAAAGTCTTACCATGGAAAAACCATTTATGAATGGAATATTGATGGCAAGACCGAATATCAAATATTCGAAACCATCCATCATATCATGATGTATGCGACTGTCTGTAAACAGAATGATAATACTGATCACCAGATCTGCCGTTTCTTAGTTAATGGCTTCACCGGCATCCTTAAAGGATGGTGGGATAATATGCTAAATGATAAACAGAGAACAGAAGTTCTTCAAGCCTATAAAGAAGAAATTGATCCTGTTACTAGACTTCTAACCAGGAAGGAAGACGCTTGTTACACCTTAGTTCAAGCAGTCCTCCACCATTTTGTTGGACCGGGACTTATGAATACTGATAGGAGTAGAGAACTTTTACAGAACCTTCGATGCCCCTCCTTGACCCATTTTAGATGGTATAAGGATGTCTTTCTCATGAAAGTCATGCAAAGGGCAGATGCTAACAGTGAACATTGGAAGGCCAAATTTATTGATGGCCTCCCTACTTTCTTTGCTGAAAAAGTCCGTAAAAAATTAAGAGATAAACATGATCGCATGAGTATCCTTATGACCAAAAGATTCTTATGGCCATCTTATTTGAAGAATTATTGAAGAAGGATTATCGTTATGTAATGATATGAAACTCCAACAATTAATGAAACAATGAATCTCACTAAAAGACATGAGATAGGAGAATTTTGTGACCAATTCTCTTATGATACAAAATTACAAAGATCCCAATAAGGCTAAAAACAACGAGTTCAAGCACTCTAGACCTTCATCAAGACGCGTTCTTCTAAGAAATCTAAGAACAAAACCCCTGAAAAACCACTAAGAAAAGAAGGAACAATAGTAAAAAAGATAAATCTAAAGTCCGGTGTTATAAATGTGGTAAACCGAACATTTTGCTAATAAATGTAAATCAAAATTGAAATAGAAACCGAATGAAATGTCCTGAAGAAGACATTCAACAAAAATTCTTAATTGTTTATCAAAGGTGATTCGAGAATCAAGTGCGAGAGGAAGACTTGGCGAAATCTATTACGAATCGGCGATAATTACATAAGAATCAATGTCAAGCTTACTTATTAAAAATAACTGTAATACGACTATTGAAGCTGACTATTGGAAAGCCATTGTTGAAATGAATGGTTTAGATATTGGAGGACCCAGTATCAATGTCCTAACAGAAACCCAAAAGTCCCTTCTCGACTTAGCAGATCAGATTAAAGATCCAGAAATTAAATTAAAGTTTTTGGAAGCCTGTTATAAAAACCAAAAAATAGAAGAAATTCTTCCCATAAACAATATAGCATGAGAGAAGTCATGAAACGTGTTCAAAATGTTTCTACTACTGAAAAGCCTACTACTATCCAGGACCTTAAGAGTGATATTAATATTCTGAAATCCGAAATAAAGAAATTACAGAATACTAATGTTATTATTTTCCAAGACTTAAAAAATATTAAAGAACAATTAATTCATAAACAGGATAATAATATAGAATCCTCTAAGACTGAATCTTCTGATAAATTAGAATCTTCTGAACAATAATTAATGCTTATGAATCAAGTAATCTTTCAAAAATGGTATATCAGAATTACTTTTGTTATTAAACCGGATTTTATTATTAAAGATGCCATTGCCCTTGTAGATAGTGGTGCTGACATGAATTGTATCCAGGAAGGGTTAATTCCTACTAAATACTTCCAGAAAACCACTCAATCTTTAACCAGTGCAAGTGGAAACACTATGAATATTAAATACAAGATACCTGAAGCCTTAATCTGTAATCAAGGTTTATGTTTACCTACTTCTTGTTAGGTTTATAATATTCAAGAACGCAATCAAATTGCACAAATAAAGCGAAAACGTGTAAAAAGCAGAGTTTAAAATTTTACAAACCATATACCCGGATCACCTTTTATGCACAATTATTAATTAAACGAAAAATTGAAGAACAAGAATCATACCCTTGAAGATCCGAGCTTCCTCAGGTACAAGTTCACCTCCAATCCTTTACGCGTTCAACTTGAATCCACCGAGTTTGGTTCCTTCCTTTGATCAACGTTAGCCACCCAAGTGTTTAGCCTCTAGAGGTGATCCACCAAGGAAGAAGAAGGATTCAAGAAGATGGGTGGTTGGCTAAACCCTAGTTTTTCTATCTCTATAGAAAAGGAGTGTACTCTCCAACCCTTGAAATTATAACGTAGTCTTGATATCTGATATAAGACTCCTCTTATAAAGATATCAAGTAACCCTATTAAAATAAGGTATTATTTAATTAAACCCTTTTAATTAAAGGGGCTCCCTAATCTTATTAGGGATAATTAATTAAACTCCTTTAACTAATTTTCCTTCCTAATCTAATTAGGAATAAATGAGAGTACTTATATTAAATTAATTCCTAAACTCTTTTAGAAATTAAAATAATAATAATAATTGTAATAATATTAATAAGACTCCTCTTATTAATTTATATTTAATATTTCTAAAATATTAAATAATAAATATTAAGCTATTTAATTTATTCTATCACCATAGATTAAATTAAATATACATAACTATATTATTACGATTATGCCATTAACTTCTTAAATAATTATTCTTCCTTTTATGGTGTGACCCTTTAAGTTCTCCATATTAAACAGGTTGTGAATAAATCAATTAGAACAATTCTAATCTTATTTAAATAAATAAATTAAACTATTAATTTATTTAAATAAATAATATTTATTCTACAATAGGGATAAGCCTCCCTAGCGATCAACGACTTTCCAGATAATATTGATTTTAACATTAATTATAAAAGAACCTTTGAGTAAATAGTTACCGTGACAATTCAATCCTTCCACCATACAATGTCCCAATTAAATATAAGACATGGAATTCTTGTCAAGTCTTATTTTATTTAATTATATGTATTTCGATCCTTAAATGCACAACACAAATAATGCAAATTAGAAACTCCTTTCTAATTTCATTTCGCTGCCAACCGAGGACTAGGGTTGTCATTTATCGAATCACATAGGACATTTTTTTCATTTAATAAGTGGTAGATTCTTTATTGATCATACATTATCTCCATGTATACAACTTATTATACCCAAGCATACCCTTTGATATACCCTAAGGGTCTTAAGGAATAAGTCAAAGTATAACTCATCATACACGAGATCTATGATGATCTCAAGTCCAAGGATCACTTGTATCTCTTACTATCACTACAGAATTCCTATTGATAGGCAAGTAAAACTCCATTAGGTATTCCTTAGCGAGCCAACGTTCGATGAACTTTGTGAGACCCAGATTTTATCAATAAAGATTTAAATTTTGTCAAAATAATTTTTAATATTATAGTGTGAATTTGAGATAATATTATAGTTGTGGGTAATATTTATAAATTTTGCAAAGTATGCAAGTGGTTATATTATATTCGATTGGTGGGGAATATTCGGTTTAGCGGGGAATATTAAATACAATGGCTCAATCATTGGTGTGGACCCTATTAATGTAATTATTGTCGGATTGAGAAAGCGACAAAAATATTTTATTGAAATAACGGCGGAAGTTTTCTAGTAGTTCTTGTTGAACTACTCGGTAGTAAAAGTACGATAATATGTGTGGTTGCATAGTAGTAACAGCGGTATTGATTATTGATGCTTATGTGAGAAGTCACTCGGTTTGATTTCATTATTGTCGATTAATAATATGAATTATTATAAGCGATAATGACGTTTTGTTTTATTCATTATTATTAACGTAATAAAGCGAAATATCTTTTATATAAAATAGAATACTTTATTAAAGTTATTACATAAATAGAATATATTATATTTTATTATGCATAGTGTTGCATAGTGTTTTTGCATAGTGTTTTTTGCATAGTATTGCATAGTGTTTGCATAGTAAAATGTTTTTATATAAATAGAATATATTATATTTTATTTAAAAGATTTTTCTTTAAATATGGACCGTCAGATTAAAGTAAATCAATCTGGAATGGTTCATGGATTAAGTTTCTTATGCATTCCATTTTCCTATAAATAGAAGCTCATTCCTTCATTATTTTCTTACGAATTCATTGAAACTACAGAGAGAGAAATTATAGAGAGAAGCTATAGAGAAAGTTATAGAAAGAAAGAAGAGTATACGCTACTTCACTACTTCTATATTAGGTTCTTTTTACGGTGAGGGTGTTATTCTTTCTTCTTGAAGAGAACTTACATTATTCCATTCACTATTATTACATTGGAATAACTTTGTAAAAAGTGGCATACCCTATACATAACTTTGTATCTGTGGCATACCCTATACTTGGTGAAATCTTATGTTATTCCATTGCTTATTATTACATTGGAATAACTTTGTATCTGTGATTTACCCTATACTTGGTGACATTCTTCTATTATTACATTTGGAACATCACATGCATGTGTTTTACAGGACTGGTTTCGTCTTTATTATTATTACATTGGAACATCACATGCGTGTGTTTTACAGGACTGGTTAAAATCTTAATTATTATTACATTTGGAACATCACATCGTGTGTTTTTACAGGACTGGTTAAAATCTTTATCATTCTCGTTGGAATATCCTATCGTGTGTTTTAAACCGGATGCGGTTCCATCTTTATTATTACTGTTGGAACATCCTGCCGGTGTGAATTTCACGACTGGTTTAGATTATTATTATTACATTGGAATAACACATCATCAATCTGCGTGCGTGGTGATTTCTTTTGTTATTCCATTCTTTATTATACCCGGTTAGTTAAAACTTTGACTTCTATACTCCATGAAATTAGTAGAATATCCTTGATATTTGCGTTTCATCGATATCTTTTCATGGAAATATTCTTACGATCATTATTGAATTTTACTCTCTGAAAGCTTGATATCATGTTGACAATTTGGACGTTAATAATTCATGGATTAAATAATTCTTGAACTTGTTTTATTGAATTACTATGTCATTGTCATCATCCTCATGTTATATTATGTTATCTTTGGGCTTACGTGTATAGATGAACTTAGTATGATTATGACCGAGGATCATTCGGTATAATCATGACTTGATATAAATGATGTGACAAAAGTCCTCGGTGGCACTGTAATGCGATGATGGATAATTTTTGGTATGATTATGACCGGGGTGATTCGGTATAGTCATGACCATTGATAATTTGATGAAAATCCTTGGAGTAGTAGTGCAGGGATGATTAAATGTGGTGGTTTATTTATTAAAATTTGAGTCTCGTGATAAAAATTGATGAAAACCTTTTAAAACCTAAAAGATAGTAGGCTTTATTCTCTACTTGACTCTTTTAATGGATTGCTTATTAAGCTGCCAGATTAAATGGTTGTCTATTGTATTTTATCGGTTTAACTTTGTTGAAGGCTAATGATAATTTATTTTGCATCATCTTAGTCATAATATTTCTTCTTTGGGCTAGTTGAGCTCACCCTTTCTTTCTTTATTCTCTTGAGGAAATGAGAACATAATTTGGACAGTCGGGGAGCGAAGTAATGGTCTAGAGGATAGCATTAGTAGTCCTCACTATTCTGTGAAATAGTGTGATAATAGTTGTAATGAGGACTCCTTTTGAGTTTGTATAATATCTAGTAGACAATATTTGTATTCAAACTCACAGTTTATGTCGTATTGTACACGACAGTTAGGTTAGTAAGTTGTATTTGAATTTATGTACCATGTAAGTGGCGACCCAAGATGGGTGACGTATACCTAATTTTGGGGGCGTCACAGTTGGTATCAGAGCTTAGGGATATGATCCCTGGCTGAGATGTGAGATAAGAACTAGGAGGGGAGAGACGGGAATTCCTTCGCTAGTATGACCTACCTAAATTTATTTGGTATTTAATTGGTCGGTCAGAGTATAGGGATAATATGTGATATGTTAATTAACCCTTGTTTTGTGGCGGTGTTTAAGAATGACATTTGAAAATCTTTGAGATAAGCAATGAAGCACATGAGAGTGTTGATTCAAATTTCAAACAAAAGGTAACGACCAACAACACGATAATAATCATCTTTGGTGGCAGCGACTATCGAACAATGATAACCATCGTGGGGAAATTATCATGCCGAGAATGGTAACCGCCGGTGGTAATCATGGCAAAGATAATAGAAGTGGAAATTGCAAGAAGAGAAGGTCATTTAGCCCAATTTTGTTGTGCACCAAAGTCAAGTCTATTTGGGGACGGTAGCACCAAAGGTGGATATGGACAAAACAAAGTCGTTGGTTTTAGGAAGTGCATTTTTCATGACTTCTCAAAAAGCGATAAAACCGAACGAAGTTAGCACGGGTTAGTTAATTATAAATTCTTGAAGTCTATACCTTATAAGATCTGGGTTCTACCCATTATTTTATCTCTCTTGCTTGCGTTCAACATTTAAATTTGACTCAGGAGAAGTTAGACTTTGACTTATTGGTTGAAACCGTCGTTAGGAGCCTTCGTTACCGCTACTATTTTTAAATCTTGTTTGATTCAAATAAACACTTTCACGTTACCTGTCGATCTTAACTCTTTGAAAATACTTGCCTTTGAGGTAATTTTTGAAAATGATTGATTAACTACTCATTATGCTTTTCGTAAGGTTGTTAGCTTTTATATTCATAACCAACCTGTTATACGAATTCAAAGTAACCAAACCCTAAAGTTAATCTTTGTTATATCAAGCCATAAGTAAAGAGCTCCGATCCTTTCATTGTTGACTTCCTTGTGTGGAAATGCAAATAGGACTTTCTCGTGGCGACATCGTGAATGAAGATGGCAAGTTTATAGGTATCATTGTGAGGTGTTATCTAGGTTAAGGGATAGAAGTCACAGTTGGTATCAATGTGACGTACTATCAAGTCTTGGACGAGTAGTGATTTTGAATGATATTTCTATCATTAATAAATTTCTTGGCGTATTCTTGAAGACTTCCTAGCCTACCCTAGAAGCGTGAAATCGAATTTTGTATTGACCCCAGTACAAAACCCATTTCTTAAACCCTCAAATATTTCTTCAACTAAAAGGATGCATTTACGTGGATTATGATGAAAGTCATAATAAAAGTATAGAACTAATAAAAATCATGGGTATATGAAGTATTAGTAAGTTTTATGATGAGTTATGTTGGTTATTATGTGAAAACATGAAAGTTTCTTAGAAATCACAAAGAGTTGAAAATCAGATTTTGGTGAAAAACGTAACATGAAATTCAATTGACCATATCTCCTATTATATTTTGAATTTTTGAATGTGGTGAAATCCTAGAGTTAGATCTATGAGTTACCTAACTAATCCAAGTGGAATTACTGGAAAAGGTGTTGTAGATTTTTGTGTGGACTGATTTTAGCAAAGGAGGCCAAAGCTGTAAAATTCGAAAATGCTACTGCCCAGAAACTTTAAGGGGCTGTTTCGGCCATTTAAATTATGAGAAAAATTCTGGCCTTTTGGGACATGAAAGTATATGGTATAAAGTACCTCCTGTCCAAAAATGAGCTCATTCTGACTTAAAATGAGCAAGTTATGACTATTTCAATATTTAGATTTTTTAGAATGAAAAACACTATATACTTAGGAGTTCTATAACTCAGGATGACCATGAAATTTAAACTGGAAGCTCACGTTAACATGTGTAAGGTCCTGCCAAGATTTGGGAATTTTTGGAGTTAAACTTGAGGTAGCTAATTTCTTAAGGAATTAATTAGAAATTGATTTTGAAAAATAGTAAATGAATTTTAAAAATTCGAGAAAAATATATTTTCATTATGGGACTATATTATGCTAAATCCCAGAAAAGAAATATTTTTGGGACTAATTTGGTATTTTTCATGAAAATAGTTTAATTCTGAACATATGAGTTAAATATGTTATGTGAAAGTAATAAAAGTTGAAAATAGGATTTTATGGCTAGAGAATCCTATATAGAGTATATGCATATTTTTTTGATGAGGATTTGATAATTGGTGATGATATTTTATGAGTATGGCATTTTGAATGATTAAATGCATTATATGGTAAAGCGTAAACAATTGAGATAAATTGTTTATAAATTTAAGAAGTGATTAAAATATTTGTATAATATTAATGATATTAGATTATTAGATTATTAAGTGATTGATAACATGGGGATATTCTGGATAAATTATATTATAAATGTTTAATATTTATCCTTTATCTTATTTGATTGATTCTTTATATCATTATCCTCATGTTTATATTTTTTAAAGTCATAAATACGTGGCTGTAGAGCATAGATGGACTTGGTATGATTATGATGAGGATTGTTCGGTATAATCATAATAGTAATTGAAAACACAATTATCTTTGGTCGTAGTGCATGGATAATTTGTGGTCGTGATACTAATGAATATCCTTAGCCTGTGTTGTGCGGGGATGATTCGACGATGTGGATTAATTATTGCTGAGTCTCAGCAATGAAATATTAATTCATGGATGTGTTCAAAGTCATCTATGGCTTACGTGCATAGATGGACTTGGTATGATTATGACCGAGGATCATTCGGTATAATCATAAGCAGTAATTGAAAACACAATTATCTTTGGTAGTAGTGCATGGATAATTTGTGGTCGTGATACTAATGAATATCCTTAGCACGTAGTGCGGGGATGATTGACGATGTGGATTAATTATTGAAGTGAGTCTCGTGAATGAAATATTAATTCATGGATGTGTTCAAAGTCATCATACGTGGCTTACGTGCATAAATGGACTTGGTATGATTATGACCAAGGATCATTCGGTATAATCATAACCGTAATTGAAAACACAATTATCTTTAGCCGTAGTGCATGGATAATTTGTGGTCGTGATACTAATGAATACACGATTATCTTTGGCCGTAGTGCATGGATAATTTGTGGTCGTGATACTAATGAATATCCTTGGCCTGTAGTGCAGGGATGATTCGATGATATGGATTAATTATTGAGCTGAGTCTCCAAGAATGAAATATTAATTCATTGATGTGGTAAAAGTCATCTTTGGCCGTAGTGCATTGATAGACTTGGTATGATTATGACCACGGATTATTCGGTATAATCATGACCGTAATTGAAAACACGAATATCCTTAGCCAATAGTGCATGGATAATTCATGGTTGTGATACTATTAAGCTGAGTCTCAGTATTATTGGTTTTACATTTATATATCTTTGGCTGTAGTGCAAAGATGAATTGTTAATGAATATCTTTGGCGGATTGCGAAGATGAATTTAATATTTTAACGATAAAGGTATTCAAGGTACCCTCACCTCTTTATCATACCAGTCGTACCCTAATTTAGGTAGGGTGAAATTCCATAAGGAGGGAGATTGTGAGACCCAGATTTTATCGATAAAGATTTAAATTTTGTCGAAATAATTTTTAATATTATAGTGTGAATTTGAGATAATATTATAGTTGTGGGTAATATTTATAAATTTTGCAAAGTATGCAAGTGGTTATATTATATTCGATTGGTGGGGAATATTTGGTTTAGCGAGGGAATATTAAATACAATGACTCAATCATTGGTGGACCCTAGCGTAAATTATTGTCGGATTGAGAAAGCGACAAAAATATTTTATTGAAATAACGGCGGAAGTTTTCAAGTAGTTCTTGTTGAACTACTTCGGTAGTAAAAAAATGCGATGTCGTGTGGTTGCATAGTAGTACTGCGGTATTGATTATTGATGCTTATGTGAGAAGTCACTCGGTTTGATTTCATTATTGTCGATTAATAATATGAATTATTATAAGCGATAATGACGTTTTGTTTTATTCAGTATTATTAGCGTAATAAAAAGCGAAATATCTTTTATATAAAATAGAATACTTTATTAAAGTTATTACATAAATAGAATATATTATATTTTATTATGCATAGTGTTGCATAGTGTTTTGCATAGTGTTTTGCATAGTATTGCATAGTGTTTGCATAGTAAAATGTTTTTATATAAATAGAATATATTATATTTTATTTAAAGATTTTTCTTTAAATATGGACCGTCGATTAAAGTAAATCAATACTGGACCGTTTCATGGATTAATTCTTATGCATTCCATTTTCCTATAAATAGAAGCTCATTCCTTCATTATTTTCTTACGAATTCATTGAAACTACAGAGAGAAATTATAGAGAGAAGCTATATAGAGAAAGTTATAGAAAGAAGAAGAGTATTCGCTACTTCACTACTTCTATATTAGGTTCTTTTACGGTGAGGGTGTTATTCTTTCTTCTTGAGAGAGAACTTACATTATTCCATTCATTATTATTACATTGGAATAACTTTGTAAAAGTGGCATACCTATACATAACTTTGTATATCATGGCATACCTATACTTGGTGAAATCCTTATGTTATTCCATTGCTTATTATTACATTGGAATAACTTTTGTAGCATGATTTACCCTATACTTGGTGACATTCTTCTATTATTACATTTGGAACATCACATGCGTGTGTTTTACAGGACTGGTTAAAATCTTTATTATTATTACATTGGAACATCACATGCGTGTGTTTTACGGGACTGGTTCCGTCTTAATTATTATACTGTTGGAACATCACATGCATGTGTTTTACAGGACACAGTTAAAATCTTTATCATTACATTGGAATATCCTATCGTGTGTGTTTTACAGGATGCAGTTCCATCTTTATTATTACTGTTGGAACATCACAGCCGGGTGTGAATTTCACGACTGGTTAGATTATTATTATTACATTGGAATAACTTTAATACATCATCGCACCGCGCATGCATGGTGATTTCTTTTGTTATTCCATTCTTTATTATACCCGGTTGGTTAAAACTTTGACTTCTATACTCCATGAAATTAGTAGAATATCCTTGATATTTGCGTTTCATCGATATCTTTTCATGGAAATATTCTTACGATCATTATTGAATTTTACTCTCTGAAAGCGATATCATGTTGACAATTTGGGCGTTAATAATTCATGGATTAAATAATTCTTGAACTTGTTTTATTGAATTACTATGTCATTGTCATCATCCTCATGTTATATTATGTTATCTTTGGGCTTACGTGCATAGATGAACTTAGTATGATTATGACCGAGGATCATTTCGGTATAATCATGACTTGATATAAATGATGTGACAAAAGTCCTCGGTGGCTTTGTAATGCGATGATGGATAATTTTTTGGTATGATTATGACCGGGGTGATTCGGTATAGTCATGACCATTGATAATTTGATGAAAATCCTTGGCCGTGTAATGCGGGGATGATTAAATGTGGTGGTTTATTTATTAAAAGTGAGTCTCGGTGATAAAAATTGATGAAAACCTTTTAAAACCTAAAAGATAGTAGGCTTTATTCTCTACTTGACTCTTTTAATGGATTGCTTATTAAAGCTATGATTAAAGCGGTTGTCTATTGTATTTTATCAATTTAACACTTTGTTGAAGGCTAATGATAATTTATTACGCATTATCTTAGTCGTAATATTTCTTCTTGGGCTAGTTGAGCTCACCCTTTCTTTTCCTTTATTCTCTTGAGGAAATGAGAACATAAATTTGGGACGAGTCGAGGAGCGAAGTAATGGTCGAGGAGGATAGCATTAGTAGTCCTCACTATTACGTGAAATAGTGTGATAATAGTTATAATGAGGACTCCTTTTGAGTTTGTATAATATCTAGTAGACAATATTTGTATTCAAATCACAGTTTATGTCGTATTGTACACGACAGTTAGGTTAGTAAGTTATATTTGAATTTATGTACCATGTAAGTGGCGACCCAAGATGGGTGACATATACCTAATTTTGGGGGCGTCACAAACTTATTCTCTAATAAGCACCTACATACTTGCTTTAGTGTCTCCACACAAATGATCATGAGATCAATCATCCTCATCCAATGAGCAAGCAACGTATGTACCAATCTATCCGGATTCACTAATCCCTAATTTAGTAATCCAATGATTGGGAACTATTTTAGTTTTAAGCTTTCTAAGAATTTAGATGTCATTAGAATGATCATCATCATTATTCTAAAAGCATTGCTTAAAACTATGGGTTTATCACATATTATAAAACGACATCATGTAGATAATTAAAAGCCTTTAATAAATTAATACTTTTATTAATAAATGAATAAGATTATTTACAAAGTATATGCTTTATCATCAAACATGTTTGGCTTGTGTGCACACTACTTTCAATCTCCCACTTGCACTAAAGCCGATCGTCATGGTATCTCATACTCTTCTTCTCTAAGTGGCGATTATCCTGCTTTGTTGGATAAGCTTTAGTTAATGGATATGTAATGTTGTTCATGAGAGTCCACTATCTCTATAGTGATTTCCCATCTTTCAATGATTCTAATAATCAAATGAAAGTGCCACAAAACATGTTTAGATCCAAGATGAGACTTAGGAACTATTCTAGTTACGTAATGAACTTTTAATCCAAACAATCAACTTGCGGTTTCATTTATAGCTATATACTTTGTCTTTATCACTAAACCAACAACTCTTTCTTTGTTTGGAACCTTTCCGATTCTTTGTACCCTTTATTCAAGATAACGCTTTACCTTAAAGTGGATTTTTACATCATCTTAGTGCATCGAAAAACTTGAGTGCATTAAGCCTTCTAGTTTTAATTTAGACCCACCATGAATATGATCACATCCTTAGTCTTGGGTTAAGCACTTTAAGATGTTTTCAACGACTCATAGTGAACTTCTCCCATAATATGGTGATTAACATCAGGTCTCGTACATTTCATTACATACATGATTGTCACTTATGCGACCTCTCTTTTCAGGAGTCTGTGGGGACTATTAAGAGAGATACACTCCATAGCTCATCGACATGAGACATCTCTTGGAGTTTGCCATGCTAAACGACTTTAGCATCAAATGAATATACATTCCTTGGGTTAAGTTGAGCATCCTCTTGTATCTATCTATATAGATTTTATCCCCAATTAAGATACTCTTCCCAAACCATTCATGGAGGAATGTTTAGACAACTTTATCATTACTGATTGTAACATTAGTATGTCATTTCCTTATCAAGTAGTATATCAACATATAATATTAGGAATGTCACGGCTCTCCCACTTGTCCCTTTTACACACTAGAACTCTTACTCATCGTATCATCGTATGTATTTGGATCATCATCTTCTATGATGTGTACCTCATCATCATCATCTATGATGAATCCATACCTCTAGGTATCTTGGTACTATTCAGATTTCTGATTGGTTTGTGGTAGAATAGAGTACATCTATAGGTTCCTCTTATTTGACTTATAGTGTTTTGTGGTTCTTGAACTCTTCAAGATCTATTATTCTCCCACTAGCCCTTGATAATAAACACCTTTATCTTAGAAGCGGCGTGTTTCGCAACAAACACCTTTTGCTAAGTAGGATTATAGAACATATACCCTAAACTTACTTTAGGATGTCCCACAAATTGTACTTGTCAAATCTTGTCCCAAGCTTATCCTTTGAAACATTTTCACATAAGTTGGACAACCCCTTAACTTAACATACTTAAGATTAGGAATCCTCCCTGTCCATAACTTTTATGGAGTCTTGTGGCTGGATTTTGAGGTTACCTTTTTCTGTAGATATACAGCCATTTCTAGGACATGACCCTAGAAGAATACTGGAATGTCGGTAAAATAATTATGGACCGTACCATGTCCAACAAGGTACGATTTTTCCTTTCAGATACATCAATCAATTATTACGTATCAGGAGGCGTCCATTATGAGAAAACCATTTGAGATGATCTAGAAACTTATTGCTCAAGTATTTATTCCTTGATCTAATCAAAGAATCTTAATACTTTGTCAATTTGTTTCACTTATGAATTCTTTGAACTTTTCAAATAATTCACACTTGTATTTCATTAAATACACACATTTAACTCTTTGAATGATCATCTCCTTTTCTTATACTAGTTTGTTCAATTTGTAAAATTATTTTCACGTAAGTCAGTATACAAAATCCATTAAGTGATATTCGATTCTATACAAAACATTATTATTATAAATAGAACAACAATTGTTCTTAAATATAATACCAAAGATGTCATTGTCCAACAATAAAATGGAAATAATGTTTTCAAGCGAGGCTGGAATACAATAACTTATTGACTTAATAGACTTGCTAGTAGGCATTGCTAAACTATAAGTTTCTATGGCTAATGTAGCAACCTTTGCTTCATTTCCCACACATAAGATTATTTATCTTTGTTTAGCTTTCTACTTCTTCTTGGTCCTTCATAAATCTATATTTATGATAACCAAAGTCGATATCCAATATCCAAGTAGAACCTTGACTTAAAGAAAAATTTATTTTAAATCTTGAACAAAATTGTATTTTATGTAGAAACTTCATTAAGCTTCTTTGGTTAGTACTTTGCAAGATACTTCTCGCATGATTTCATTCCGGTGTCGGGCTTATTGCGGTGGAAGCAAACTCCTTTCTTTATCCATATCAGTTTTGTTCTTATTATCCTTTGTTTATGCCTTTCTATATACCTTCTTTGAATCGTTCTTCTTTTCAGAAGATCCTTTGGCCCCTACCAGTAAGACATGGTCTTTCTTGGTTGGAAAGTGACTCTCATCATTTTTCAACATGTTAAGCAAATCAACGAAGCTGATATCTAGCTTGTTTATATGAAAAATTCACAACAATTGTGAAAGGAGTTAGTGAGTGAGTGTAAGATCAAATCTTGGCTCAACTCTCCATTCATGACAAAACCGGTTGTCTAATTGATCAATCCAATTGATTATGTTAAGAACTTTTTATGCACGTCTTATAGTGCCATTGGCCATTCTAGATCGGAAGAGCTCCTTTAGATATCGATATCTATCGGTCCCTACTTTCCTCACCATCAACTACTTGATGTGCGGGAATATAGTAGGAGCATCCATAGTTTCATCTTGTTTGAAGCTCGTTATTCATGGATGCGAGCATGATGCGTTGAGCAATTGTGCATCATCTTGCCACTTTCTAAAAGTAGCAATCTCTTCCTCGAGGCATTATGCGCAACCATTGCGAGGATAGGCGTATTAAGGACATAAGATAGCTTTTTACATTATATGAACTATTCTCAAATTCCTTAACCAATCCGTTTAATTGATGCGGTTAATTTAACATCTAATATGCTTCGCGATGATAGTAATTTTAGACATTGTAAAACTACGTAAATGAATTTGTAATTAACAACATTTTAACATACATTCTTTTATTAATTACCAAAATAAATTAGGTCTTGTTTTAAATTGGTATCTCCCACTATTTTCTTCAAACTATATTACCCTCACTTATATAGTTCGGTAAAATCTAATTAAAGATTTGCTAGTGAGAATAAGGATCCCATTTCAAATGTATATAGCCTTGTGGTGACACAACAAACTATATATAAATAAATAGGTAGACAACTTTTGTCAATTACATCAACTATGCAACTCCTTTTCTTTTGCCTCTTAGATTATTTTGATCAGTGGTGGCACATCAGAATCAAAATTATCAAGTTAAGTCGACCTAGCACTCCATATATTAGAAAAAGAAAAATATCATCTTTGTGGTGACACAACAAAACAATATTGTTCAATTTTCTTTATATGCATCAAATGTGCTAAATTAACATCTTAAATACTTAATACTTGCCTTGTGGTGACACAACAAACTCATATTAAATATTTAATACTCTATTAATTTATCATGCTAGAAGGCGACGTTCGATATTCCAAATATATTTGAACGCTTAGGACTTAATATAAAAAATTGAGGGGTTTGTTATTAATTTGTCTCATCTTGTTTAGCGCAGCGTACATATATATATATATATAAAATACGCGTCGTATTATTAAACATGCGAAGCATGTTTGCATAATATATAATATATATAATACTTAGCATGCATATAGAATACTATATTCTACGGATTGATTATGGACTTTTATTCTAGTTTGGTTCACTAGAGCCACCAAGTGAACCAAAAGGTCAAACTCCCTAGGGGTGCAAGAAATAATATTTAAATATAACTATTACATTTAAACCTGGGGCTCCATTACAAAGCGGGTCTTCAAGCGCTCCTTGCTCCTTGATCTCTAATTCTTCAAAATTAATTCTAACTATTCCTATTACAAAACTATTTAAAATAAATAGAAACCTTGATCGTGATCGAGGGAAGTACATAGGAGGAGATAGAATTTATATTAAGAAAAATTAGAGAAGGCAGTCTGAGACCCCATTTAATAAAACCCATACATTCATGCATCCAACTAAAATAAAATCCAATCACATTTAATTGATAGTCCATAATCAATCCCATTTATTATCATACATATCACCATATTCATCGATAAATAACATTCATATCATGAATAATTAACATTCAATATATATATTGATATCATTTAATGGGCAAATTTAGTTAGTATAAAATCTAATTTTGAATCAAAAAATCCTTTATTTTAATCCAAATTTAAATCAAAATAAAACTATTTTATTTTAATTTATCAATTTTGAATAAAATAAACTATTTTATTTTAATCAAAATCTTTAATCAAAATAAACTCATTTATTTTAATTAATCATGGAATCGATTCCATGTAAAAAAAATAAATAAATAACTCCTTTATAAAAGGAAACACGGATTCTCTTTCCTATTCACAAATAAAAACTTTTATTTTGAATAATATGAAATCTTATTTCATATCTAAATAAACTCGCTTTATTTAAGGAAATTAGGATTCTCTTTCTATTCACAAATAAACTCCTTTATTTTGAATAATATGAAATCTTATTTCATATCTAAATAAACTCCTTTATTTAAGGAAAGATGAAATTCAATTTCAACTCCAATTAGTTATCATGGAATCCAATTTCAACTCTAATTAGTTAGCATGAAATTTAATTTTAAAATTAAAATAAACTTTATATTTTAATATTAAAATAAACTTTTTATTTTAAAATTAAAATAAATTATTTATTTTAATTACAAAATTATTAAAATTATTATATATATATATATATATTACGTTATATATATATATATATATATATATCACGGAAGAAACAAAGCTATTGTTCCTTTGATTTTAAAGATTTAGTTATTCATAAACATATATATATATATATATATATATATATATATATATAAATAAAAGGTGAATCACCTTAATTTCATGAATCTGTTACTCCTTTTAACATGTTATAACAAGTATACCATGTGAATCTCATTACTCCTTTATGATGGAGTATGCCACGTGAATATCCAGCATCACTTTGATTACTTCTTCTCAAAATAAAAAAATGTGATCCGCAATATAACAGATTTTCGATAACAAAAGAATTCGGCTCCTCTTTTTTTTTAAATAAATTTTATACAAAAAAAATTGTGCCCAATTAAATTGTTCTAAACACATCAATATACATATCAAATTAAAATAATTCGCATAAAGGTTTGGCTCGATACCCTTTATTAGGTTTGTAATATTCAAGAACCTTGATCAAATTGCACAAATAAAGCGGAAGCGATGTAAAAAAGCGAGTTTAAAATTTTACAAACCATATACGGATCACCCTTTATGCACAATTATTAATTAAGCGAAAAATTGAAGAACAAAATCATACCCTTGAAGATCAGAAAGCTTCCTCAGTGCAAGTTCACCTCGATCCTTTTCGCGTTCAACTTGAATCCACCGGGTTTGGTTCCTTCCTTTGATCGGCGTTAGCCACCTTTGAGTGTTTGGCCTCTAGAGGTGATCCACGAGGAAGAAGAAAGATTCAAGAAGATGGGTGGTTGGCTAAACCTAGTTTTTCTATCTCTACATAGAAAAGGTGTACTCTCTCCGACCCTTGAAATTATAACGTAGTCTTGATATCGATATAAGACTCCTCTTATAAAGATATCAAGTAACCCTATTAAAATAAGGTATTATTTAATTAAACCACTTTTTAATTAAAGGGCTCCCTAATCTTATTAGGGATAATTAATTAAACTCCTTTAACTAATTTTCCTTCCTAATCTAATTAGGAGTAAATGAAAGTACTTATATTAAATTAATTCCTAAACTCTTTTAGAAATTAAAATAATAATAATAATTGTAATAATATTAATAAGACTCCTCTTATTAATTTATATTTAATATTTCTAAAATATTAAATAATAAATATTAAGCTATTTAATTTATTCTATCACCATAGATTAAATTAAATATACATCTTTATATTATTACGATTATGCCATTAACTTCTTAAATAATTATTCTTCCTTTTATGGTGTGACCCTTTAGGTTCTCCATATTAAAATAGGTTGTGAATAAATCAATTAGAACAATTCTAATCTTATTTAAATAAATAAATTAAACAATTAATTTATTTAAATAAATAATATTTATTCTCTGATAGGGATAAGCCTCCTAGCGATCAGCGACTTTCCGGATAATATAGATTTCAACATTAATCATAAAAGAACCTTTGAGTAAATAGTTTACAAGTACAATTCAATCCTTCCACCATCTGATGTCCCAATTAAATATAAGGCATGGAATTCTTTGTTGTCAAGTCTTATTTTATTTAATTATATGTATTTCGATCCTTAAATGCACCTGACACAAATAATGCAAATTAGAAACTCCTTTCTAATTTCATTACGCCTATGCCAAGGACTATCGGGTTGTCATTTATCGAATCACATAGGACATTTTTTCTTCTTTTAATAGAAGTGGTAGATTCTTTATTGATCATACATTATCTCCATATACAACTTATTATACCCAAGCATACCCTTTGATATACCCTAAGGGTCTTAAGGAATAAGTCAAAGTATAACTCATCATACATAAGATACTATGATGATCTCAAGTCCAAGGATCACTTGTACTACTATCACTACTGAGAATTCTATTATTGATGGCAAGTAAAACTCCATTAGGTATTCCTTAGCGAGCCACGTTCGGTGAACTTATTCTCTAATAAGCACCTACATACTTGCTTTAGTGTCTCCACACAAATGATCATGAGATCAATCATCCTCATCGATGAGCAAGCAACGTATGTACCAATCTATCCGGATTCACTAATCCCCAATTTATTAATCTAATGATTGGGAACTATTTTAGTTTTAAGCTTTCTAAGAATTTAGATGTCATTAGAATGATCATCATCATTATTCTAAAAGCATTGCTTAAACTATGGGTTAATCACATATTATAAAAAACAAGATCATGTAGATAATTAAAAGCCTTTAATAAATTAATACTTTTTATTAATAAATGAATAAGATTGTTACAAAATATATGCTTTATCATCAAACATGATTGGCTTGTGTGCACACTACTTTCACTTCTTTTGTCCTTATCCGTAATATGAATCAAAGTATCATATTAGGCACCCCTTTCTTATGTCTTTTAATGCCTATTTCAAAAATCGATACTTTAGGAATTCATACCACTCTTAACAACAGACATATTGTTTTTGAATTCATAACAGAACCTTATACAAAAGAATTAAATCAAGTTAAACACATGATTTATTCTAAAGAAAAGCAGATTAATTTTATTCAAAAAGAAATAAAATTTCTTACTACAGAACAGAGAATTTTACAACCTTCTTTACAGGACAAGATAAAATTGATCTACAAGACTCTTCAAACTGAAATGTGTAGTGATGTCCCAAATGCTTTCTGGAACAGGAAGAAGCATATTATTTCTCTTCCCTATGTCCCTAATTACAATGAGAAAAATATTCCTACTAAGTCTCGACCTAGTCAAATGAAAAAGGAATATTTACTTCTTTGTAAAAGCGAAATTGAGTCCCTAAGCAGAAAAAATTGATAAAACCTAGTACTTCTCCACGAGTTATACGACTTTTTTATGTCAATAAAAATTCGAAATTGAATGAGGAACTCCTAGACTCGTTATTAATTATAAACCGCTTAATGAAGCCCTTGATGGATTAGATATCAATCCAGAATAAAAGGACCTTCTTGATGAGACTTCATGATGCCACTATTTTCTCTAAATTTGACATGAAATCGTGGATTTTGGCAAATACAAATTAGAAAACAGGATACTTATAAAAGCGCTTTTAAAGACCCTTTGGTCATTATGAATGGAATGTTCTTCCATTTGGTGTCAAAAATGGACCTTCTGAATTCCAACATATCATGAATGATATTTTTAATCCCTTTACTGAATTTATTATCTGTTATACTGATGATGCTTTAATTTTCTCTTCATCCATAGACCAGCATATTAAACATTTAAATATTTTCAAAAATGTTATCATAAAAAATGGTTTGGTAGTTTCTGTCCCTAAAATGAAACTTTTCCAAACTAAAATCAGATTTCTTGGACATAATATTTTCAATGGAACTATAATTCCAATCGATAGATGTATCGAATTTGCATCTAAATTTCCAGACGAAATTAAAGGTATTAACCAACTGCAAAGATTTTTGGGAAGTCTTAATTATATTCGAGATTTTTACCCAAATCTTTCCCAAGATACTGCTATTCTGTATACTCAATTACGAAAATATCATTTACCTTGGACTAGTGAACATACTGAAGTAGTAATAAAAATCAAAACCAGGGTTAAACAGATACCTTGTCTTTCCCTACCTAATCCCGATTGGAAAAAGATTGTTCAAACTGATGCTTCTGACACAGGATATGGTGGGATTTTAAAGCAATTTAATCCTAAAGATAAAGAGAAGATCTTGTCCGTTTTACTTCAGGAACTTGGAAAGGACCCTCTTTAAATTATCCTACTATAAAGAAGGAATGCCTTTCAATTGTTAAATGTATTTTAAATTTCAGGATGATCTTTTGAATAAGCACTTTTTAATCCGAGTTGATTGCTCAGCTGCAAAACAGATATTTAAAAAAGATGTTCAGAATTTAGCATCTAAACAGATATTTGCAATCTGACAGAGTACTTTATCCGAGCTAAGTTCAAGGGACTTAGGAGGTGGATGTATAGATTGGATAACACTACCATTATTGGTAATCCAGTCCTTTTGGATTCCCGTCAACACATTTAGTTGACTTTCATTGTAAAGGTTTAATTTAGAAGCAAAATCATAATACCATTTAACAAATGATAAAATACATTGGTTTTTGTTCAGATAAGTATACAAATCAGATTTTATTTCTGCTAATTTATCATTATTATGATTTTTGAAATACCAATTTCTAAAATTCTGGTATTTATTCTGCATGAACTCCTGGTTTAAATATTGACGAATTTTACTTTTTGGAGAAAAATCCATTAACATTCAAAATTCATATCACTAGCAGTTGGACTATAAGGTCTTACATTTGGAGTATTTGTTTCATATATACCATGAGGTATTTGATTTTCGAAATATGAATTCCTCCGATTAAGTCTTCATTTTATCAGACTCATTTTGGGATTCTTAGACTCTTGAAAAATAGATTCTAAGAAATCGGATACGCGGTATACAGAAGATTCAGGGAGATCAATATTATAAGGAACATTATTAATAGACCGGCTTCAGGTAAAAGGTCTTTGAAATTTTAAATAAACATTTCTATTACTGGTTTGGACAACATCTTCAATAGATTGTCTAATTATAGGTCTGGTTGGAACGGCGTTAATAATCTGCCATTGCTTTGGGAAAGTTATTTCTTCCCATGGGATCATTCTGGGAATAGCCACTTGACTGCTAAAAAGATTAGTGTCAATTAGGACAGTATGTCCTTGTTGGCTTTGTTTCCTGATATAGGGATTTAAAGTAGTTAATACTTTAAGATGATTACGGAATAATATGGCAAAAGGAGGAGATCCTGGTAGATACTCATAGCCATGAGATATAATTTTCATTTCTAAAACTCTTGACAAATTATTATTAGTTAAAGCAAAGCTTAAGTTCGGATAAATATTAAAATAAACTGGTCCACGAGCAAGACTAGTTTCAATAGCACCCATAAGGGAGGCTTTCCAGTTGAGACACCTACCATCTCTAAGTGTGCATTGAATACTGGTATTTTGACCAAGTAAAGTCAAAGGTTTAAAAGCTACTTGGACAAGTCTTATATGAACATATTTATATTTTTGCAAAAAGGATATAAATCTTGACATACATGATAAATATAATATTTCATCATTATTACGTAAAGGAACAACATGTTCAAAGGTTTTAATAATTCTTTTGCAGATAAAATCAAAGGTTCCAATTTTATAAATAGTTTCTGGTTTGATTTTAGGAAGGGTCCATTTGTCAAGGGCTTCCTTAACATCCTGGTAGGTAATAAGTTCAGTTGCTTCCAAAGTAGAACCTGAAGTATTGGCTACTGTTGTTATAGATGAGGTGGAAAAATCAGTCATTTTTCAAAGTGATCATATATGCATAATTTAAAAGTAATATATTCATTAATATGTCAATAAACTTAACTGGCTCTGATACCAAAGGAGGGAGGATCAAAGATTGATATAATTTAAGCACGTCTGTCAATGATTTACAGAGGATAAAAGCCACAACGCCATAACACGGCTAAAGGCAAAGTCCTAAAACACGACTTTGGTGACGTTCCACTTAATTAGACATCAATCTTAATCTATCTCATCTAGTAAGATGGCATGAATGTTTAAAGACATATTAAATATATATTAGCAGATAAATTATTACATATATGATCTCATAAAGTTACTGTTGATTTGGGGTCTTCCCAAAACTATAAGTAAGCGCGTGTTTCTTCACGTATAGTGTTTTTAGTTAAAGCGATAAATTGTTTGATTTGTTGAAGCTGTTCTAAAAATAAGAACGATTATGGCTATTGGATGCGGTTTGATATCTTTGTTTTATAACGATTACTATTTTCAGTATGATAATCTAAAAGTTCTAATAAAGAGACAATAATTAACTGAAGCAATACTTAAAACTTACAAAGGAGCCTTGGATATCTTCAAACTTCAAACTTATATATTAAATATTTAGAGAGAGGAGAGAGAGAGAATCTGGAGAAAGCGCGAAAAAAAAAATGCGCTTTCAACAATGGGTGAGGACATCCGTTTTTATACAAGAAAGAAGATGAGAAAGGATCTGGCGTGTCCTTGGTAGTGGAGTCGATCAGTAATCCTTATCTTTTCTTCTTTAACTCTCAGCCGTAGGAAGTGGAAGGCGTGAGACAGGTTGTCGGTTGAGTGGAGTAATATTGTTGTGGTGGCGTCATTTTCTTGGTGGAGGTAATGCATGGTTGTCCTTTTCTGATTATTGATGCTTTGTAGTGGAGAATAGCTTTATGCTTTTCCTTTTCCTTTTTTGTCTTGTTCCATTTTCTCGGAAATCATGGAAGTGAGAGAATCCCAAAAGTCTCCCATGGTGGGTTCCGGTTCTTGACTTTCTCCGGCTAAGGCGTTAAATTGATTGTCATCTGTTTGATTCATCATCATCGCTAATTGTTTTTCATAGAAACATCATCTTGGACAAGAGACTGTAGGAATTGTGTTTTCAAATAATCCATGGTCTTAACTATGAGTTCAGTTTCAGTTAGATTTGGAAACTTCTGTTTTAAGTCTGCTTGGATTTTGACAAAAGGATTGGTGATGTTGGTCTTTGGAAGGCTTTGAGGTATAACATCTAAACGAGCCTGAGTATGATTTTCTATAGATTTGAGAAGTTCTGGTAAAGTGGGATTAAATCCTTTATCCCACCATTTGGTAAAAAATACCCTTTTAAGACGAAAATTTTTATTCTGATAGTCACATTGGAAATCCCATTTCCATATCAAGGATCTTGAAGCGAATTATGAAATGGGCGATAATTTAAGCATTGACAAATCTTTATTCTTGGTATATGGGCATAAGCTATTTGCCATTCTTTGAATCTTTGTTTGAGCAGGATTGGTAGGGTTTCAAGAGTGATTCCAAATTTATCCTACCAAGCGAAAAACCGGTTAGAATTTGGATATAATTTATCGTGTCACGATGATTGATAAAAATGAAATTCTAGCTGGTTTTAGTTTGGTGGGATAAATTTGACAATCAATTCAACGCTTTAGATGACAAAAGTTTCAAGAATTCAGTTAAGACCATGGAGAAGATTCTCAAGATCATGTTTTGAAAATGATGATGATAGAAAATGGAACAAGTTTTAAAAAGGAAAAGGAAAAGCATAAAGACTTTTATTCTCCACTACCATGATTAATAATGAGAAAAGGAGGAAAACACAAGATTCTCCACCTAGATTAATAAAAATGACGCCAAATCCACTAAAGAAAAATGACCAACAATATAATACTCCACTCAACCGACAACCTGCTCCTCACGCCTTTCGCTTCTACGATCGAGAGTTAAAGAAGAAAAGATAAGGATTACCGATCGACTCCACTACCAAGGACACGCCTTGATCCTTTCTCATCTTCTTTCTCAGATAAAGGGATGTCCTCACCCATGATGGCGAAAAAGGAGGAGGATCAAAGATTGATATAATTTAAGCACGCTCACAATGATTACGAGAGGATAAAAGCCACAACGCCATAACACGGCTAAAGGCAAAGTCCTAAAATACGACTTGGGTGGCGTTCCACTTAATTAGACATCAATCTTAATCTATCTCATCTAGTAATATGGCATGAATGTTTAAAGACATATAAAATATATATTAGCAGATAAATTATTACATATATGATCTCGTAAAGTTACTTTTGATTTGGGGGTCTTCCCAAAACTATAAGCCGACAGGTTTCTTCCTGTATAGTGTTTTTAGTTAAAACGATAAATTGTTCAGATTTGTTGAACTGTTCTAAAAAATAAGAACGATTATGGCTATTGGATGCAGTTTGATATGATGTTTTATAACGATTACTATTTTCAGTATGATAATCTAAAAGTTCTAATAAAGAGACATAATAGTTAACAGAAGCAATACTTAAAACTTACAAGGGAGCCTTGGATATCTTCAAACTTCAAACTTATATATTCAATATTTAGAGAGAGAGGGAGAGAGAGAGGATACAGAGAAAACGTAAAAGAAAATCTACCTCAACAATGGGTGAGGACATCCCCTTTTACACAAGAAAGAAGATGAGAAAGGATCTGGCGTGTCCTTGGTAGTGGAGTCGATCGAGAATACTTATCTTTTCTTCTTTAACTCTCGGTAGTAGGAAGTGGAAGGCGTGAGACAGGTTGTCGGTTGAGTGGAGTATTATTGTTGACAGCTGGCGTCATTTTTGCTGGTGGAGGTACTGTGGTTGTCCTTTTCTGATTATTGATGCTGTAGTGGAGAATAGCTTTATGCTTTTCCTTTTCTTTTTTTGTCTTGTTCCATTTTCTCGAAAATCATGGAAGTGAGAGAATCCCAAAAGTCTCCCATGGTGGGTTCTGGTTCTTGACTTTCTCTGGCTAAGACGTTGAATTAATTGTCATCCTGTTTAGATTCATCATCGCTAACTGTTTTCAAAGAAACATCATCTTGGACAAGAGGCTGTAGGAATTGTGTTTTCAAATAATCCATGGTCTTAACTATGAGTTCGGCCGATTAGATTTGGAAACTTCTGTTTTAAGTCTGCTTGGATTTTGACAAAAGGATTGACTGATGTTGGTGCTGGAAGGCTTTGAGGTATAACATCTAAACAAGCCTGAGTATGATTTTCTATGGATTTGAGAAGTTCTAGATTCAATGGTTCGGGTTGTATGGGGATTAATACCCCAATTAGCAAGAGGCATGATGCTCTTAACGGTTGTTTTACTGTATTGGATTGGACTAGCTGATTTTGATGGATCATGAAGCATGTGCTTAATGTCCATGGATGCTGTTTTGCTCATAAACATAGCGATACTAATTGAAACGGGGAGGAGACTGTTGAGTCATTAAATAACGTCTCTTTATCTCCCATGGATCTTTCATCCATTTCTCATCATTACATTCAATGATCAATCTTGTTTCTTAGTATTTTTTTTTGGGAATGTAATTGTTAGGGTAATAGGAGAACATCCTTTCATTGTTGGTTGGCTAGAAGAAGTCAAGAAATCTTTGGATTCGAGTATTTAAGGACGGAATTTACGTATAGTACAAATTAGCTCACGCTTTACCTAATTGGCCATGACCACGGCTTCTCTCTTGGTCATTCCCGCAAATATTCTCGGGTTAGAAAATCGGTAAAATTACATTTTCCTTTGATATATTCAATATCAAAGTCAAATCTGGATAAAGTACTCTGCCAAAGTTGCAAATCTCATTTAGATGCTAAATTCGAACATCTTTTTAAATATCATTTTGCAAACAGAAGCAATCAACTTCGGATTAAAAAGTCTTTGATTCAAAAGATCATCCTGAAATTTTAAAACACATTTAACAATTGAAAGGCATTCCTTCTTTATAGTAGGATAATTTAAAGAGGGTCCTTTCCAAGTTCCTGAAGTAAAACGGACAAGATCTTCTCTTTTACTGTTAGGATTAAATTGCTTTAAAATCCCACCATATCCTGTGTCAGAAGCATCAGTTTGAACAATCTTTTTCCAATCGGGATTAGGTAGGGAAAGACAAGGTATCTGTTTAACCCTGGTTTTGATTTTCATTACTGCTTCAGTATGTTCACTAGTCCAAGGTAAAGGATTTTTTCATAATCGAGTATACAGAATAGCAGTATCTTGGGAAAGATTTGGGTAAAAATCTCGAATATAATTAAGACTTCCCAAAAATCTTTGCAGTTGGTTAATACCTTTAATTTAAATGCGGAAATTTAGATGTAAATTCGATACATCTATCGATTGGAATTATAGTTCCATTGAAAATATTATGTCCAAGAAATCGATTTTAGTTTGGAAAAGTTTCATTTTAGGGATGAAACTACCAAACCATTTTTATGATAACATTTTGAAAATATTTAAATGTTTAATATCTTTGGTCATGGATGAAGAGAAAATTAAAGCATCATCATTATAATGAGATAATAAATTCAATAAAGGGATTAAAATATCATTCATGATATGTTGGAATTGAAGGTCCATTTTGACACCAAATGGAAGAACATTCCATTCATAATGACCAAAGGGTAACCGAAAAGCAGTTTTATAAGTATCCTGTTCTCTAATTTGTATTTGCCAAAATCCTCGATTTCATGTCAAATTTAGAAAATAGTGGCATCATGAATGAAGTCTCGTCAAGAAGGTCCTTTTTATTCGGATTGGATATCTAATCCATTCAAGGGCTTCATTAAGCGGTTTATAATTAATAACTTAGTCTAGGAGTTCCTCATTCAATTTGAATTTTTATTGACATAAAAAGTTGTACAACCCTGGGAGAAGTACTAGGTTTTATCAATTTTTTCATTTAAGGGACTCAATTTCAGCTTTTACAAAGAAGTAAATATTCCTTTTTCATTTGACTAGGTCGAGACTTAGTAGGAATATTTTCTCATTGTAATTAGGGACATAGGAAGAGAAATAATATGCTTCTTCCCTGCTCCGTAGAAAGCATTTGGGACATCACTACACATTTCGGTTTGAAGAGTCTTGTAGATCAATTTTATCTTGTCCGTAAAAAGAAGGTTGTAAAATTCTACGTTACGTAGTAAGAAATTTTATTTCTTTTGAATAAAATTAATCTGCTTTTCTTTAGAATAAATCATGTGTTTAACTTGATTTAATTCTTTTGTATAAGGTTCATTATGAATTCAAAAACAATACGTACATTGTTAAGAGTGGTATGAATTCCTAAAGTATCGATTTTGAAATAGGCATTAAAAGACATAAGAAAGGGGTGCCTAATATGATACTTTGATTCATATTACGGATAAGGACAAAAGAAGTAGGTAAACATAAACCTTGATTGCAGATTAAGGGTTCAGGTATCTTGTATTTAATATTCATAGTGTTTCCACTTGTATTGGTTAAAGATTGAGTGGTTTTCTGGAAGTATTTAGTAGGAATTAACCCTTCCTGGATAAAATTCATGTCAACACCACTATCTACAAGAGCAATGGCATCTTTAATAATAAAATCCGGTTTAATAACAAAAGTAATTCTGATATACCATTTTTGAAAGACTACTTGATTCATAAGCATTAAATATTGTTCAGAAGATTCTAATTTATCAGAAGATTCAGTCTTAGAGGATTCTATATTATTATCCTATTTATGAATTAATTGTTCTTTAATATTTTTTAAGTCTTGGAAAATAATAACATTAGTATTCTGTAATTGCTTTATTTCGGATTTCAGAATATTAATATCACTCTTAAGGTCCTGGATAGTAGTAGGCTTTTCAGTAGTAGAAACATTTTGAACACGTTTCATGACTTCTCTCATGCTATATTGTTCTATGGGAAGAATTTCTTCTGTTTTTTGGTTTTTATAACAGGCTTCCAAAAACTTTAATTTAATTTATGGATCTTTGATCTGATCTGCTAAGTCGAGAAGGGACTTTTGGGTTTCTGTTAGGACATTGATACTGGGTCCTCCAATATCTAAACCATTCATTTCAACAATGGCTTTCCAATAGTCAGCTTCAATAGTCGTATTACAGTTATTTTTAACAGTACAAGCTTGACATTGATTCTTAACAGAATTATCGTCAGATTCAGAATAGATTTCTGCCAAGTCTTCCTCTGCACTTGATTCTGAATCACTGCTGGATAAACAATAAAATTTTTTTGTTGAATGTCTTCTTCAAGGGACATTTCATTCAGTTTCTGTTTCAATTTTGATTTACATTTATTAGCAAAATGTCACTGGTTTACCACATTTATAAATAATGGACTTTAGATTTATCTTTTTACTATTGTTCCTTCTTTTCTTAGTGGTTTTTCAGGGGTTTTGTTCTTAGATTTCTTAGAAGAACGCGTCTTGATAAGTCTAGAGTGCTTGAACTCGTTGTTTTTTAGCCTTATTGGGATCTTTGTAATTTTGTATCATAAGAGAATTGGTCACAAAATTCTCCTATCTCATGTCTTTTAGTGAGATTCTCGTTGTTTCATTAATTGTTGGAGTTTCATATCATTACATAACGATAATCCTTCTTCAATGATTCTTTGAAATAAGATGGCCATAAGAATCTTTGGTCATAAGGGATACTCATGCGATCATGTTTATCTCTTAATTTTTACGGACTTTTTCAAAGAAAAGAAAGTAGGAGGCCATCAATAAATTTGGCCTTTCAATGTTCATCGTTAGCATTCCGCCCTTTGCATGACTTTCATGAGAAAGACATCCTTATACCATCTAAAATGGGTCGAGGAGGGGCATCAAGGTTACGTAAAAGTTCTCTACCCTATCGGTATTCATAAGTCCCTATCCAACAAAATGGTGGAGGACCGCTTGAACTAAGGTGTAACAAGCGTCTTCCTTCACGGTTAGAAGTCTAATAATGAGGATCAATTTCTTCTTTATAGGCTTGAAGAACTTACGTTCTCTGTTTATCATTTAGCATATTATCCCACCATCCTTTAAGGATGCCTTGGGTGAAGCCATTAACTAAGAAAGCAGATCGGTGATCGTATTATCATTACATTTACAGACAAATCACATACATCATGATATGATGGATGGTTTGAATATTTGATATTCGGTCTTGCCATTAATATTCCATTCATAAATGGTTTTTCCATGGTAAGACTTTTGAGAATGAAGAAAGTCTTCTTCATCTGAGAATATCCCGAGGAGTAGGTCTAGGGTAATAATACCTACTAGGTCGAGATATAAAGCAATATGATTTATGGGTTTTTCTTGTAAGTAGTTTTATTAATATTTTGCATTTCCTGAAAATTATTTTGGATTTCCAAAATATTAATGGGAGAAAAGGAATCAGAATCTTCTTCATTATCAGTATTAGCAATACTGGTTTGTGAAGAGGGCTGTCCAGACATCATATTGATCTGGGACGTGGAGGCAGGAGTAAGGTTTAAATCTTTCATTTTATTTAAAAGATTATCAATGAACTCATTATCGGATTTAGAAGATTTCATTTTAAAATTACTAACTTCTAAGGGTGGTTTAACGGTTACGGGTTGAAGATCAAGCTTCTGAGGAGTAACTTGACAATTATCATTAATATGATGAATTTGTTCTTCTATCCTGGTTAATTGTTTTCCTACAGTTTGAAGGAATAAATTAGTATAATTATTCTGTTTAGACAAGGGTAAAATGTCTTTTATTTTAACATCTTCATGTTGACGAGGTATATCAGTAATATCAACATACGGATTAATAACTAAAGGTTTGGGTTTTCATTTCCGAGCTAAGTTCAAGGGACTTAGGAGGTGGATGTATAGATTGGATAACACTACTATTAGTGGTAATCCAGTCTTTTTAGATTCCCGTCAACACATTTAGTTGACTTTCATTGTAAAGGTCTGATTTAGAAGCAAAATCATAATACCATTTAACAAATGATAAAATACATTGATTCTTGTTCAGATAAGTATAAAAATAAGATTTTATTTCTGCTAATTTATCATTATTATGATTCTTGAAATACCAATTTCTAAAATTTTGGTATTTATCCTGCATGAACTCCTCGGTTTAAATATTGATTTAATTTTACTTTTTGGAGAAAAATCCATTAACATTCAAAATTCATATCACTAGCAGTTGGACTATAAGGTCTTCGTTTGGAGTATTTGTTTCATATATACCATGAGGTATTTAATTTTCGTAAATATGAATCCTCTCGATTAAGTCTTCATTTTTTGATGACTCATTGTTGGGATTCTTAGACTCTTGAAAAATAGATTCTAAGGGGTCGGAACGTAATCGCTACAGAAGATTGAGGAGATCAATATTATAAGGAACATTATTAATGTAACCTATTTCCCGGTAAAAGGTCTTTGAAATTTTAAATAAATATTTCCATTACTGGTTTGGACAACATCTTCAATGGATTGTCTAATTATAGGTGTTAGGCCATAATCCTTTTCCTTATTGGGCCGAAATTATTGGGCTCCTCCCTTGGATCATGTTATGCTGAGTCATGGTTGGATCCGGTCACTTGGGTCATTTCTATTATTATTATTTGGGCTTAGTCATTATATTGGCCCATTATACAAATTATCACTTAACCCAACTTTGACCAGTAATCATTATGCCAAATGACGTTTGACTATTGTGTCTGCCACTTTGCTGCATGGCATTAATGAGGATGGGACTCAGGTGACCGGCGGTGGCAAACAGTAACAGAGGGGGTGAAGGTAGACTGTTTACTTTCGGCTGAAATGACCGGAAGTGAGGGAAAAAGGTGTCAGAAGGTGGTGGGTGGCACGGTAAACCGGATAGTGGAGTATGCATGGGGCTAAGATCACATAAGAGGGTAAGTAACACACACATTTCAATTAGAATTCTTATTCTATCTCTCTCAGACACTAGATAATATTTTTCTCTCCATTGTTGACCTTGTGATCGCCTGTACTGACTCTCACGCCGGAGCTATCCCTCGACGGTCAGGCCGTCAAGCTTTTGGTGTTGACTTGTTGAACTGTGCAGGATATTGGACGCGTCTTGGTGATTGGGACGTGGAGAAAGATCTTGGCGTTAACATTGGCGCTAGAAGGAGGGGGAGTTCTAGTGTCCTGAATATTTTTCAATCACAAACTGTGTTTGTTCTACGTCAATATTCATGGTGAAGAGTAGAACACCTACAATCTGGAAGGCGGTACCGAGGGTCGCCAAAGTGAATCGATTAATTCGAGAGTGTCTCAAGGATCGTTTGGGACCGGCAATAAGTGTTCATGCAAGCACAACGTCCAAACGATCCCCTGAAGATTTTCGGTTGAAGAAGATGGGTAAGGCTAAACGTAGGTTAGTCTACCCTACTGATAAAGCATCTGGCCATGGTCGGAAACGAGTAGAAGGCACTTCGCCTAAAACTCGATACCGAGAGGACCAAGATGAAAAAGCTTCACGACTGGCTAAGATGGCTGATGAAGCGGATAGAGCTATGGAAGTACTTGTGAAACAACGACAGGATATAGCTGAACAGATGGCCCGGATGACAGAGTTGAGAGATGAAGAACTCAGTTATAATCAATCCGAAGAGCAAGGACACCGAAGTGGAAAAGAACCTGTTCATTCAGGACGAGAGTCTCGAGGTCGAAATCGAGAAAGAAGAAGATCCCGAAGCCCTACTCTTCAAAGATCGAGGAGGGTACATCACCCTGTCGATTCTAAGGAGCAGGGTCGAAGAGAACGGAGAGGTCGATCCAGGGATCGTACTCCTGAAATCACAAAGAAAGCCCTTGTTGTTGCACATTCTCGCCTCAAGCGTTCTGCACAAAGACAAAGCATATCTAGAGATTGTACTCCGAGAGTCTCATCGAGGGTACACCGCCTGTAGACACTCGTCATTGAAGAAGCCCTTCTAGAGTTCAAGGTTCTATTGTAAGAAACCTATTTACCTGAGGAGAAAGGAGTCACCTAAAAGGAAGCATCATCTCAACCAGAAGGTGTAGAGTATTTGGTTAAAGAGTTAAAAGAACTTCGGAAGCAGCTTGCCGAAGTACAAAAGACGAAGGACACTTCGGGAAAGAAGGCATCCCCTTTTTCCGCGGAGATTCTTAAAGAAAAAGCTGACCCTACCAAAAAGTTGCCCCATATTGAGAGTTATGATGGATCAGGGGATCCCTATGACCACAGTCAGGCGTTCGACCGACTGATGGATTATTATGACTTTAGCGATGCTGCTAAGTGTCATACTTTTGTCACAACACTCAGAAAGGATGCCCGGCAGTGGATGGGGACGTTGCCCTCAGATTCAATTTCATCTTGGGCAGATATGTGCAGTAAATTTCATGCTCGCTTTGGGAGCAACAAAAGAAGGGGAAAACCAACTGGTTCATTGGCTCAGGTTCGACAAATTTCGAATGAGTCTTTGGGCCAATATGTGAAGAGATTCCGTGAAGCAGTCGGCCAGGTGACAGACTTGAATGATCTACAAGCCGTTGGACTATTTCAGAATGGGTTAGATTTGGTCAAATCGGAGAAGTTAGTGAAGAAGTTGATGTTTCATCACCCGAAGAGTCTTGCTGAAGCCTTTAACAAAGCTGAAGGTTATATCGTGGTGGAGGAAGCCATGGACAGCCTCAAACGTCCTGCTTCGGACCGGCTTAAGGAGACAGATCGGGATAAAACCGATAAAGACCAGAGAAAGAATGAGGGTAATAAAGACCGCTTCGAAGGCGGGTCAAAAAAGTTTAATAATTGGAGACAAGGTGGAGGACGTTCGTCCGCTCCAGCTCAAAGAGTGAATAGAACGTACACAGCACTTAATACAGACAGGGCTGTTATCTTGGATCAAATTAAGAATCAACCTATTTTCGAACCACCTCGAGATAACATTAAGCCCGGAAAAGGGAATTCTCGTAAGTATTGTGATTATCATCAAGCTTCGGGTCATGATACAAACGACTGTGCTAGTTTGAAGGACTTTATTGAAAGGAAGGTAAAAGGTGGTGCTTTAATTCAGTATGTGGCTGCCAGAACTAATCAACAGAGGACAGAGGGCTGCTGCATTCGTAGCTAAACCCGGTTCAAAGCAAGTATTACCAGCCTCCTAAGCGACTGCGAGGCACGTGATAGATGTCATTACTGGGGGTACTTCTGGCAAACTCATTGGAAAAAAGCGCCGAAGCTACTTGGATTCGGTCATGACAGTGGCGGGTACCCTCCCGAAGACTGACAGACCTTATCCGAGTTCAGTAATCTCTTTTACTGATGAAGATTACCTTCGTAAATTATCGAACCGCACGAGGGATCATTGGTGTCGATCGCATAAGTGGGTTCGAGAGATACGAAACGAATGATGGTGGATAATGGGTCTTCAGTAGATATTCTCGTATGCCCACGCTTATCGGAGGATGCACCTAGATGGGCTTAAAGATGGAGTTGGGACAGAGGCTCCTTTATATGGTTTTAGTAATGACCTTTGGTTAAGGTGGTCGGAACTATTGAATCGCCAATCATCTTTGAACTACTTCAACAGGTGTAGAAATTACTTGCAAATTTTATGTTGTACATGTAGATTCCGCTTATAATGCTATTTTGGGAAGGCTCTACTTTAATTGCTTTTGCAAGTTGTGACCTCGATTCCTCATTTCAAAATCAAATTTCCTACTACCATGGGGCGGCGAGGTGAAGGGGACTGGATCCGGCGTAAGATGTTATAGAAATGTCGTGATCACTTCGGAGTGGGAATATCAAGCGTAAGGCACCATGGCAATAGAGATCGAACCCTTCACAGAGAGTAGTTCCGAACCATTGGTCATGCCAGCTGAAGAAACGGAGGAGATAGAGCTCATCCCGGGCAAAGAGAACAAGACGGTGAAAATAGGTTCGGGTCTGCCGGAACCTCTCCGGACGAACCTCATGGAGCTCCTTCAAAGCTATGTTGATATTTTCGCATGGGAGCCTCAGGATATGCCGGGTTAGGATATCGCCGAGCATCTACCGAGGTAGACTCGTCAAAAAGCCAAATCCGATGAGAAGAGGAGGATTTTCGCACCTGAACGTCAACGAATAATTGATGAAGAGATTGCAAAACTGTTGGCAGCAGACTTCATCTTCGAGATTGACTACCCGCAGTGGATGGCGAATGTGGTGCTGGTACAGAAAGAAAATGGTAAATGGCGAGTCTGCATTGACTACACTGATCTAAATAAGGCTTGTCCGAAGGATTTCTACCCTTTACCCCACATTGACCAATTGATCGATGCCACTTCGGGGTATGCTTTGTTAAGTTTCATGGATGCATTCTCTGGATATCATCAAATTTCCATGTGCAAAGAGGATATACCAAGACGCGCTCATTACGCATCGCTCTAAGATATGCTTATAAGAAATGACCTTCTACTCATCAATGCCAAGAGCCACATATCGAGGATGATGAACCATGTTTTCAGATATCAACCAAGGTGAATATGGAGGTGCACGTGAGCGATATGATTGTCAAAAGTATGTTGGTACATAAACATCTGGATGATTTGGAAGAATGTTTTCAGACAATTCGTCAGCACAATTTGAGATTTAATCCCACTAAGTGCACCTTCGGTTTAGGGGCTGGCAAATTTCTGGGTTATCTTGTCAATCGAGAGGAATCAAGCCAATCTCGAGAAGATTCAAGCGATCCCGAAACATGAAGACTCCTCACCATTTAAAGATGTTCAACGTCTGACCGGAAGGATAGCGACTTTGAGGAGGTTCATGTCCAAGTCTACGGAAAGATGTCACCGTTCTTCGATACATTGAAAGGGCCAAAGAATGCAAAGACATTTCAATGGACTTGAGTGTGAGGACGCCTTTCGAGCATCAAGTCCTACTTATCTTCTACGCCTTTGTTGGTGAAGCCCGCTCTCGCCGAACCCCTATATTTGTACTTAGCAGCCTAGTTCGCTGGCAATAGGGAGCGATTTTTGGTGCGTGAAGTTGGGGTAAGCAAAGACCCATTTATTATATAAGCCATGTCCTTCGAGATGTCAAACAAGGTACCGAACATTGAAAAGTTTGCTTTTGCTTTAATAATAACTGCTAGTCGAAAAGCTTAGGCAATACCTGTGGTAGATTGGTAATAGTGTATACAGATCACCTTTAAAGAAGATTATGAGCAAACCCGAGGTGTCTGGGAGATTATTGCATGGACGATGGAGTTGTCACAATTTTTCATTGAATATCATCCCCGAACCGCCATTAAAGGGCAAGCCTCGCTCGATTTTTTGTTGAAATGCCGTTTTCTCAAGTCGATGAAGTTGTGGCGCAGGAAGTCAAGGATCTGGATAGGCGCTATAGCTTTCAAAGCAGAAGCGTAGTTCTTGGGTATCAGATGCAGATGGGTCTTCTACCACGGATGTCGTTGGTGCAGGATTATTCTCGACGAGTCCGGAGGGATTCAAGGTACAACAGCCATCGATTTCAGTTCAAAGCGACAAACAATGAAGCCGAGTATAAGCGGTACTTGTAGGTTACGGTTGACAAAAAGTCTTCAAGTGCAACGATAATTATCTTTAGTGATTCTCGTTAATCGTTAACAACTTTTCGGGGAATATGAAGCTCGAGGCCCAAAATGATCAAATATCTAATGTAATTGAAGGAGCAACTTCAAAGATTTCCAATCCTACGAATTTCAAGGATCGAGCGTCATAACAATTCCATTGTCGATGCACTCTCCAAATTAGCCACTCACGGATGTTAACATCTTTGATGGGTCGGTTTATTTAGAAACTTTGCAACATCCTAGTGTTCATTATGAATCCAGAATGTGCATCGACCGAACCAATCACCGGGTTGACTCCATATATAGAATATCCGCGAGATGGCATCTTACCTTCGGATCAGATGCTCGCCAAGAAAATCAAGTATAAAAGTGCTAATTTTGTTCTGATTGATGGAGATCTGTTCTGAAGAGCTTTCTCATCTCAACTATTGAAATGCTTGACTCCATCTGAAGCTGACTATGCTCTTCGGGAAGTACATGAAGGTATTTGTGGCGACTATACGGGCGGCTAAGTCATTAGCCTATAAAGTACTTCGCCAGGGTATTATTATCGCCTACCATCTTTAAAGAAGCAAATCGAGTACGCCAAGAAGTGCGAGAAATGTCACCCACAATCCGATCTCACATCACCACCGTAAGAGCTATACTCGATCTTATCTCCTATACCCTTCGCTGTCTGGGGGGTTGATATACTGGGTCCACTACCGAAAGCTAAAGGTCAGGTCAGCTTCGTCATAGTTGCTATTGATTATATGACTAAGTGGGTGGAGGCAAAACCACTTTTGGCCAATAACGAACAGAGTGCCTAAAGTTTATAAAGGAGTCTGTGGTGTTTCGCTTCGGGATCCCTAAGGTGTTGATATCGGACAACGGACGCCAGTTTGTGGGATCGAAATTTGAGGCATTCTTGAAAGAACTGGGGATTCAACACAGAAAGACTTCAGTGGCTCATCCACAGTCAAATGGACAAGTTGAAGTGACCAACAGAACGCTGTTGAATGGGATCAAGCGCAGATTGAATGAAGCCAAGGGCAGATGGCCAGAGGAGCTACTTAGCGTGTTGTGGGCTTATCGAACTACTCCGAGGACTACAATGGGGATTCAATTTTTAGATCGCTATACGGTACTTATGCCTTAGTCCCGCTTGAAATTGGATCTCCTAGTCTTTGGTCACCAATTCAGAGAAATCTACAATGAGGAAGGGCTTAAGGCCAACCTTGATTTACTTGATGAAGTAAGAGAAACAAAATTTTAATCAGTTGGCGATTTTATCGTCAAGAGTGGCTAAGCATTATAATAAGGGGTAAAATGTCGAAGGTTCAAGTGGGAGATTTTGTCCTCGAGAAAGTCAAGCATCTACACCTCGTAATATGGGAAAGTCGATGCCAAACTGGGAAGGACCATATGAAATAATCGAAGTGTCAAGCCGGAACTTATCGATTGAAAGCATTAGATGGGTCACCAATTAAGAATACTTGGCACGTCTTTGGCGAGGGCTTAGAAAGTACTTTCAAGAGAAATGATGTCCGTGACATTCGAAGTCCAGTAAATATTTATATCATCATCAATAAAAGTTCCCTTTTTTCGAACAAATTTTATCTTCATTCACGATCGATCATCGGGTTAGGAGGTTCGGTGGACTCGTGGCCATTCGATGGCGCCTTTTCAGCAGTGTGGTCCTTATGAGTTTGTCAGCCCTTCGTGGTAGACAAATGTCATTGGTGTTAGGAGGTTCGGTGGACTCACCGGCCATTCGATGGCGACCTTTTCGCGTAGTGGTCCTTATGAGTTTGTCAGCCCTTCGTGGTAGGCAAATGTCATTGGTGTTAGGAGGTTCGGTGGACTCACCGGCCATTCGATGGTAGCCTCTTGGTAGTGGTCACTTAGACCTTGTCGAAGCCCTTCGTGGTAGGCAAGTGTCATCTTTAAGACGTTGTGGGCCCCCTCTGGTAAGCAATTGTCGACACTTAGACCTGTCAGCCCTTCGTGGTAGGCAAGTGTCATCTTTAAGACGTTGTCAGCCCTACGTGGTAGACAATTGTCGACACACTTAGACCTTGTCAGCCCTTGGGGTAGGCAAGTGTCATCCTTCGAGACTTTGTCGTGCCCTTTGGGGTAGGCAAATGTCATCTTTTGGTTTTGTTAGGCCTTTAGGGGTAAACAAATTCTAACGAAGCAAATTTATCTCACACTTCTAAGAACTAATAAGTATCCCTTTACTTTATTACCTAAATTTTTCTAAGTGTTGAGTTCAGAAGCTTCATTCTTACACTTCATCTTATCTCGTTATATAGCATATTTAGTTGTTACCTAATGATTCGGAGTTCAAATTAATGAAGGGTTTGTGCATCTTTTCACTTAAATAAATATTCGAGTATCGCGTAAAATAAATATACAGAAGTCATAAGGAATGAAGCCATTTTCATTAATATTTAATTTAATTACATCGTTGATAATTTTTACAAACATCGTAAATTAAAGACGGAAAGACATAAAAAGAACATCGCCTTGTTCAGCGCCATCTTCATCTCAAGAATCGAGTAAGGATGGGTCCAGATTGGTCAGAGACCTCCTCCTTGCCACGACCGACTTTTCAAAGCTCAGGGTCTGAGTATATCTTCATTATTTCCCGTTGATTTCATCCGAAGTTCCAGATTTTCTTGATATTTGTTTTGCGAAGGTCGTTTTATTAAAGGGGCCCAAGGTCTCAAGAGCCTCGAGTTCTCTTGATTTCTCTTCGAGTTTGAGCCGCCTACTCATGTGACGAGTCTCTCCGCGCTTCCAACTTATGGATAGTCTTGGTTAAGATCTTAGCATCGCCCTTCAATTCCTCGATCTTTCCATCCTTAACTCGCTCCTCCGAACCAAGTCAACATTCATTTTCACGATTTCCTCGTCGTGTGCTTTCGTTAACTTCAGTTCTTCCTCGAGGCCTTCACATCTCCTTTTGGCTTGGGCTAACTCTTTTGAAGACCTTCATTTGTATGAAGAAGGCATTCACGTTGAGTTTTCTCCTTCGCCAAGGTAGACTTCAAGACGGCATTCTCCTTCCTCAAGATCTCTTCTTCCGCTTCACTTGAGAGACCTTCGACGAAGACGTCTCAACACCGATGTATCGGGCTATGTGTTTCCAATACCATTTGATCGGGCCGATATATAAGTATGCAGATAAATTCGTAAATAAAGAAGATACTCGTTTACTTTCGCCAAGTAGCTCATGCCTTCACCGAGTAGATCTCCATTCGAATCGTTCCCAAACCGATGATCGCTTGGTTTCACTTAACAAAGGTGTTGAACAGTTTGAAGGAAAATGAGCATCGAGTCTGGGGCCACATTGTTGGAGAGGCCATGGCTTCCCGATCAATCTCTTGGTTGGTTCTCTTGGTGGAGAAGGTGGAGGTTCTTCGCGAATGGGTGAGGGTCTGCGTGTATGGTTTCGGAGAAGGAGATCCAAAGGTATGCGCTCGTGGAGTCAAGCGAAGGAGCAGGAGATGAAACAGGGTGTGACTCTTTTCTTTTTCGGGAAGGAGTAAAGGTTGACCCGGTTGGTTCATTATCAGGAACGGGGGTTTCTGTGGATGTGGTCGGAGGAGTGACAACCAAGAGGTAGGGACTCAAGCTCTTCTTGGCAATGTGGGGTTATTTTGGTTCTTATTTTCTTTACACGAAGGACCTTAGCCCGATCGTGCAAAGGAATATCGAGAAGGCTCCTTCTCACTAGGGCAGGTTCAAAGGTTGGAGGATTGGGATTGGTTGTGAAGGTTGTTTGGGGGGTTGTTTCGGGAAGTGTTTCTGGGTCACTTTCATGGTTTGTTTCGATTGGGTGGTTTTGGATCGTTTCATGGATCTCTTTCTTCTACGAGGTCCGAGGTTTTCTTGAGTATATTGGGTTCGTCGGTTTGAGGTTCGCTACCAAGGGAAGAAGTTGGTGGGTCGGCGATAGGGGGTTAACCGGGAAGATTCTTCTACGGATGCTCTTCACTCAGATCTCAGATTCATCCTCGCTAAAAAATCTTCCAGTCTCTCACCTCCGTGGAGTCGGTTTGATCGAGACACCGCAAAAAACCACACGATCGTAACCTATATCACTTATATAGCTCGTAAATTATGTTACAAAGTTATTCAAAACTTACATTTATGGTTGTATAAACCAGCTTGTTTGGTCAAGTGTGAAACTCCATTCTTTTGGAGGAATCTTCCTCAAGAAGTCCGCCATCTCCCTCACCCGCTTCTTCTGGATATGTCTCCAAAGTCGCAGAGACCTGGTCGTCGAGGTGGTCCACCGAAGAGAAGAGATCTCAGTCCCGTGATGAAAAACCACTTTCATGCCAACCCTTGTTCTTTGGAAGGAGTATTCATCGGGGTCTCTCTCGAACCGGTGTTGGGTCGAGGAGATTGCTTGCTCAACACTTTGAAGCCTCGCTCCTCTAGATCTACCAAAGCAGAGAAGAGGGTGAAGAAGATATCGACAGAGGGAGTAATCCCTAATTCATGGCAGAAGGCAATAAATGCCAAGATGTGGATGTAGGAGTTGGGCACTAGCTGGGCGAAGCCCACTCCTATAAACCCTAAGAGGGTAATGATGAAGACATGGAGAGGTAGGCGAACCCCCTTTTCCAGAAGAGTGACAGGCATGGCGACCCAACCGTCCGGTCGCTGGTACATACGCTCTTCAGGAGCAGGGGCCCTTATCGCATACATGTCAGGAATCTGATAACGAGTCCTGAGCATGCATATTTCAGATTCAGTGACCGAGGAACGGATGTTGGCATTAGGGAATTGTTCCCCATCTTTGAAGAAATCAGAGGTAGAGGAGGTCAGAGAAGGGTTTCCCCCCATGGTGGTTGATTGAGGGTTGGAACTCGAACCCTCTCGTTAAGGGTTTGGGTGGGAGAAACTATGCTGATGGGAGTTGCACGAAGAGGAGAGTTTTGGCCAGAGGTTTCGGTCACCATTGTTAAGATTTTGTGAAGCAGAGAAAGAAATTTGCAGAGAAGAAGAAAGCTCTAAGGTTCAAATTTTGAATTAGCAGGTAAAACCGTCAGAATTGATAAAGTTTACCTTTTATAATCGACAACTGTACCAGTAATTAAGGGCGCACATTTAATTCAATCGCAATGATGATGAATGGGAAGGGTTTCATTCGCTTTTAAACCTAAATATCTTCACCTTTGTGGGTCAAGGCTCTATCGGGCTTCCCATTTCATGCACTGATAACAATTTGGGCTTTGGCAAGTTTCACTTTGGATCTCTTATGACTTATCATAATTGGTTACGTCCTCGGCTTTATATCGCTTATAGTCTTTCATTAAACACCTGCTTAATATAAGACTAGGGGTAATGTTAGCCATAATCCTTTTCCTTATTGGGCCGAAATTATTGGGCTCCTCCTCGATCATGTTATCTTCGAGTCATGGTTGGATCCGGCCACTGGGTCATTTCTATTATTATTATTTGGGCTTAGTCATTATATCGCCCATT